>CM061064.1:103270986-103913486 GCA_030762895.1 Sophora flavescens
CTACCTACCCCAGTCGTGGGTGTGACTCTCAGAAATACATGTTCACCTTCTTGAAATTTGAGAGGTCATCTTCTCCGATCCGAATAACTCTTCTGCCTACTTTGTGCCGTTTCCATCTTTTCACGGATTTGTTAACTTTTTCCGTTGTCTACTGCACAATTTCAGGACTTAAAATCATGCTTTATCCATCCTGATACCAACACACAGGTGTTTGACACTTTATTCCGTACAAAGCCTCTTAGGGAGCCATCCCTATACTTGAATGAAAACTATTGTTATACGTGAATTCGATAAGCGGTAACGGGTCCTCCCAACTTCCACGATGGTCTAAGACACATGCTCTCAGCAAATCTTATAAAGATTGAATCATTCTCTCTGTTTGTCCATCGGTCTGAGGATGATATGCTGAACTTAATATTAACTTGGTTCCTAGAGCTTCATACAAGCTTCCCCAGAAACATGAAGTAAACTTTGGATCTCGATCTGACACAATACTCGATGGTACTCCATGAAGTCTAATCACTTCCTTGATATAAACATCAGTCAATTTTTCTACGGTGTATTTGATCTTAACAGGTAAGAAAAGTGCCGATTTCGTTAGCCTGTCGACTATCACCCAAATTGAATCAAAACCTTTGGAAGTTCGTGGTAAACTTACAACAAAATCCATTGGTATGCTATCCCACTTCCATTCTGGTATATCTAATGATGTAAGCATACCCCCGGGTCTTTGATGTTCCACCTTCGCTTTTTGACAAGTCAGACATGATGCAACGTACTCTGCTACTTGCTTTTTCATGCCTGGCCACCAAAATCTTGGTTTCAGATCTTGATACATCTTCTTTGATCCATGATGAATACTTAGCTTACTCTTGTGTGATTCCTCTAAAATCATCTTTTTCATCTCAGGATTATCAGGTACACACACGTCCATTGCACCTCAAAATTTGATCTGGTCTCAAACAAAATTCTGCAACTCTTCCTTGCTTCATTAAGTCCTTCTTTTATTGAAGATAGGCATCCACAACTTATTGTTCTTGGATTTCTTCCTTTAATCCACTAGAAATTTTTATCATTCCCACACTGATCTTTTCCTTACTTAATTTCATAATCAAATTGAGATCACGAAACTCCTCAATCAACTCAAGTTCCTTTACCATCATAGCTGAGATATGAATGGCTTTCCGGCTAAGTGCATCAGCTAGAACGTTAGCTTTTCCAGGATGATACTATAACTTAAAATCGTAATCTTTCAGAAATTCCATCCAACGTCTTTGTCTCATGTTGAGTTCCTTATGATCAAACAGATACTTTAAACTTTTGTGGTCACTAAAGACATCGAACTTTGATCCGCACAAGTAATGTCTCCATATCTTTAGTGCAAAAACCACCGCAGCTAACTCTAGATCATGTGTCGGATAATTCCTTTCACGAGTCTTTAACTGACGTGATGCGTAAGCTACGACTTTCCGATGTTGTATTAACACACAACCTAAACCATGATGAGAAGCATCACAATATACCTCATAAGGTTCATTTGGTTCTGGTAGTATTAACACTGGCGAGGTTGTCAATTGTTCTTTAATCCTATGAAAACTCTTTTCGCACTTATCTGTCCATACAAAAGGTTGATATTTCCTTGTAAGTAAAGTTAATGGCGCAACTATCTTGGAAAGTCCTTCAATAAATCTTCTATAGTAACCGGCTAGACCAACAATACTTTTGATCTCCGTTACTGTCTTTGGTCTTTCCCAAGAAAGTATCGTTTCTACTTTTTCAGGATCAACAGCAATACATTCTTTGGAAATCACGTGTCCCAAAAACTTCACTTCCTCGAGCCAAAATTCATACTTAGATAGTTTTGCATACAAAACTTTCTCATGCAGAATTTGTAAAACTTGTCGTAAGTGTTCTTCATGTTCCTCATTACTCTTAGAGTAAATAAGAATATCATCAATGAACACGACAACGAACTTATCAAGAAACGGACGAAAAATCCGATTCATGTAGTCCATAAAGATAGTAGGCGCATTCGTCACTCCAAACGACATTACGAGATATTCATAATGTCGATATTGAGTTCTGAACGCAGTCTTTGGTATATCTTCAGTTTTTACCCTAATCTGATGATAACCGGTCCTCAAGTCAATCTTTGAGAACACAACAGCTCCTCGCAGTTGATCCATCAAGTCATCTATACGCGGTAAAGGGTACTTATTCTTAATCGTCACTTTGTTCAGTTGTCGGAAATCCATGTAAAGCCTTGAACCTCCATCTTTCTTTCCCACTAGAAGAAATGGTGCTCCCCATGGAGAAACACTTGGTCGAATGAACTGTTTTGACAAAAGGTCCTCAAATTGAGTTTTCAATTCAACGAGCTCTGTAGGTGACATCCAATATGGAGCAATAGAAATTGGTCCAGCTCCTGGTACTAAATCGATGGAGAATTCTATCTCTCTTACCGGCGGCAAACCAAGAACGTCATTAGGAAACACATCCGAAAATTCTCTTACTACAGGCATCGTACTCAAATCGATCCCCCTCTCGACTTTTAAGTTAGTTAAAAGCATGTATCCCTGATCTCTTTCTTTCGAAAAAGTTCGTACTTGGTAGGTAGATAAAAATTCATAAATCTCGGGATTGGGAAAAATTAAAATCTTATGAGCACAATCTAACAGGATATGGTTGGAAGATAACCAATCAATGCCTAAAATCACATCTAACTATATTAAAGGCAAGCATATCAGATCAACAAGAAAATGTTTATCCTGAATGATAATAGAACAATTCAGACATATATAATTCATGGTAACTGGCTCAGCAGTTGGGGTTGAAACAATTAAGTCATAAGATAAAGAAGAAACAGGTAATTTCAAATGTCTCATAGAATCCATCGCAATAAAGGAATGTGTTGCACCCGAATAAAAAAGTACAGTTAAGAGATTACCAACTATGTCTCAACTACCTTGTATGAGATCGTCAGACTCAGAAGCCACAGCACCACTCATGGTGTAAACTCTCCCCTTAGCTGTCGGCTTATTGGTCTTTACAGTATTGACAACTGGTTCAGTCCTTGGCATACCACAGTCTCTAGCTAAATGTCCCATCTGACCACAATTGAAACATTTTGGTCCTCTAACTGGACAATTGTTTGCTAAATGATTTGGATATCCACACTTGTAACACTTCCTGTTTGGGCCTTGATTTTGATTCTTATGACCTCCAACACCTGATGCAGCAGCTACAGGACGATATGACTGTTGATTTCGATTATTCCCAGGTGCTCGATAATAAGGCTTGTTCTGGACTTGCTTTCCCTTCAGGTTCTAAAATTGACTCTTAGATTTTGATGGTCCTCCCACATTTCCTCTGTTATCTCTTCCCTTCCTCATTTGCTCTATTTTCCTACACTTCTCAACCAAATCTTGGAAATTCCTGATTTCCAATGGTAATACAGACTCCTTAATCTCAAATCGCAATTTCAAAACGCTCACGCTTCCAATCTTCATCTGGATTGTTTTGGAAAAAGCGGAAGTACTTGGCAAGTGACTCAAACTTGGCTGCATACTCCCCTACAGATAAATCCCTCTGACGCAGACATAAAAATTCCTGCTCCTTTTCTGCTCGAGCACTCTGGAAAATACTTGCTCAAAAACATGTTCTTAAATATCACCCAAGTAATCACCTGATTCTCTGCTTCGAGTAGTTTCCTAGTGCCACTCGACCAGTACTCAGCATCCCCTAATAGAAGATGAGTAGCATAAGGCACCTTAACCCCTTCTGGACTATTGATCAACTCAAAGATCTTCTCCACTTCCTGAATCCATAAGTCAGCTTTTATAGGATCCACATCTCCATGAAATTGTGGAGGATTCTGGCGTCTAAAAGCAGTAAGACTTCGGCCTTCAACGGCCCGTTCAGCTCTAAGTTGTTCCTGTAAATTCTAGGCAGCCATTGTAGCAGTTTGTTGTGCAATAGTAGCGGCAACATCTGCCATTACTTGTGCAGTAAAATCCGTACCTCCCTCTTCCTCATAATTTTCCTCAAAATTTCCCCGGTCATTAACATGACCTTTTCCACGACCTCTTCCACGCCCGTGTCCAAGTCCACGTCCAAGTCCACATCCAAGTGCACCTTCTGGTTCCATAACTAACCTACAAGACACAATCAGTTAAATGACAACCAGAAAATGAAACTTGAATTTACTAACCATCACACATTACTTCTAAGAAGTAATTCAAACAATCTCAATAAGAGATCACACAACATCAACACAACATACCTATTCCCAAAGATTTCTTGAAAGACTCGTTCAGCTCTGATACCACTAATACGACACCCCATTCCCAGGGTATTACATTTATGTAACATGTCGCAAAAATCAAACTTAACAAAAATAATAATTTACTGGTTTCCTTCGGAAAACAAAATAAGTTTACTAATTACTTATTCTTGTCAAAATGGTGTTAAATTTTTTTTCACTTTTTCTTTACAGTACACATACTCAAACACCATTACATAATATACATCTCTATATATCATACATATGCATCATCAAATTTTACATAAGACCTTTTTCCTACCAGGTCACCATCTACTACCAAACATATATCACATCAAACTGAAATAACATAACTATATCACAGTGGGAGTGTTAAAAACACTACTCAAAAAGATGGCTCTGAGTAGCCAATAAGTCAGACTATCTAAAAATCTCACTCTACCCATAAAGACTAAGCCCTACAGCTGGTCACCACTAATGAAACCCATTGGGGAGTCCAGTATAGACACCCCCACCTCCAGGAGGTGTATCTGGAGAGGATACATCAGCCCCCTCTCCAATATCCGGGACTATACCATCCTCAAGAGGAACATAGTCCGGATCAACAATAGGATCCTCCTCCGTCTCCACCTGTGCCTCCTCCGGGATCAAGATTATAGGCTCAAGAGGTGACTCCGGGGCTACCTGCTGTAAAGGCTGAACGTGCGGAGGTGGTTGATGCTCTAAGTCCCCATGTTGTACCAAATATCGTAGGATCATCCAACTGGGAGGAAGTGAAACCTCGATTGTCTCCCTGCTATGAATAAGCTACTGTGGTCCGTCTGCTACAGTCCCTCGGAGTGTCCTCATCGGACCAATGTAGGTAGCACGCCGAGCCCCTGGGTTGATCACCCAGGCGTTCCCTTAATCAGCATTGTCAAACATCAGGGCTCGGACCCCCGAGTAATTTAGATCCACTGTATCCGGATTCATCTTAACTCAAATATATATACATTCCACATAGAAGAGGAAACAACAAAGAAATATGCATGGGTGAGATACCAATATATGAGTTTTGATAAGACAACCGTATACACGACCCACAAAACAACATATACCAGATATTCACAGCATACAAAAATTATCTAAATAGTAGAATAATTTTATCCAAAGGGTTTCATACCCGACAATCATCGTCATTTTATAAAAAAGCATGACACTTCAATATTCAGGCTCTATTTTGATACCTAATCTCCGGAGATCCCACAACTTTCTGTTTCGTTTTGAGCAGATCAAGCTCTTTACATGGCGCATTGTAAAAATGAAATATAACAATGTCCAAAATAACACATAACACACTGGACATCGCTCAGTACACCAAGGTTATTGTTCAAAAATATAACTCACTGGTCCACACAGAACACAATAGTTACTGCGATCAATGTAGTTTATTGTCCATAACCTATTGCATCACTCAACCTCAATAGTCATCGCATTAACTTGGAAACAAAGTCCGGTAAAGATACATTGGCTCACTCAGAAACCCAATGATCAAATGGAAACATAGTCCATAAAAGATACATTGATCCACTCAAGACTCAATGATCAAAACACATGTCACGTCTGCAAAAAATACATGAGAAAAACTTTTATTATCGTTTCGTTTTCTTTGTCGTAATAATCTTTCCTTGTCGAAGCCCTAAGCTCACGACCATTCTTAATTTTATACAAAGACTTTTTCACTTTAAACAAACATAGGACACACAGTCCAAATGTTTTAAACTCAACACAGGGCACACAATCCGAGTGCTCAATCGCAAAGCCCTAAACCGATGCACCAGTCTTAGGCTCGCGGATATGGAACTCACATTATCCACATCAAATTTAGGACACACAGTGCACAAATCTTTGCAGGACACTCAGTCCAATGACACAGATCCCTGATCTATGCGACACCCTAAAACCCGGCATCACATGATTACCCGTTGCGGAAAAGAAACTTATTTAAAACGCTGGTTGCCTTCGGAAAAATAACCTTTTATATAAGGTTACTGAAAAAAGGGTACTCATTTTTTTGTTGTTAAAAGCAGCTAAGAAAAGGGGATGAACATTCAGAACATGAAAATCAACATCACACATATAATTATAATTGTCCCACTTGGGATCTTAGGTTTGATTACAAGACATGCCTTGTCGAACTGGCGAACATACACTAAAACAGCTACAGAAGAAATAGGTAAAAAGAAAACATCAAACCGAGAATAGGGAACTGGGTACAAGACTCAAAAGATGGATCTAAAAGCCTAGGGACTATTGGGACAACTCCAAAAGTCGACGAACGATCTACCAATGCCTCCTGCATGCAGAGTGACCACAGACGCTACCCTCAGACGAGATATCAGATGCCGGATCAATAACGTCACCGCCATCATTGATAAGGACGTCGTCATCGTCGGGATCATACGGATGGTACTCTGTCTCCTCCTCCTCCTCCTCGTACTCGACCTCTATCAGCTCAAATGGTTCCTCCTCAGGATCCTCTTCGGGATCCTCCTCCACTGGGTCCTCCGCAAGCGGTTCGACTGGATCAAAATGCTCATGAAGGATACCGGTGACATGTAGCGTATGAAGGTAGTACCATGGAGGTGGAAGCGTCATAGTCCTCATCTCGACGATATGAATCCTTCGTACGGGTACTCCATTAGCATTCGTCTTGGTAGTCGTGACTGGTTCTCGATAAGTCGTGGTCGTCGCACCCTCATGTATCGTCCAGTTCCCTGCCGTCCCAGCATGATTAAACACTTCGCTCCTCGAGCTCGACTGTGCCAAGGGAACGTTCGGATCCATCTAAAAGCACGCGCATACCCGATACAAGAAGAAAAGAACAGAACATACAGATGTGCAAGAGTGAGATACCGTTATAAGATATATCCCACAACAACCATATACATGATACATACATCACATAATCATATAAGTAGTTAAATCATGCATATACATAACATAACAGTGTTATATCAAAGGGTCTCAAACCCGCACAGTCAACCTTTGAAAATATGCATGGCACTTCAATATCAGGCTCTAACTTAATCTCATGAGATATCAACATCGTTTTCCACTGGAGAAGAATTAGAGTTGGTTAATCTCTAGACCACCGGGCAGTTGCCTCCATACCCTCATGCAGTTAAGGTCTCAGGACGAGCAACGTCACATGTGCCTCTGAACCGGTCACATGGACTGACTCCCAGATACCACCTTGTATCTGATATGAAGAAAGGCACGTCTGCCTGGGGAAATGCACATGAGAAAATATTTTTATTTAAAAGGTTTTCTTTGTGTTCATTCTTTTTCGCTGTCGCAGCTCAAAGCTAACGACTTAATCATCATTTCCCCATCACTTGAAAACTTAGAAGAATAGGACACACAGTCCGAATGCTCAATCACAATGCCTAAGACCGATGCACCAGTCCTAGGCTTGTGGTCATAGAAAACAACATTCACTTTTAACAATGTTCATCACAAAGTGGTTAGGACACATAGTCCACAATAACGTGATTAGGACACACAATCCACAACAACGAAATCAGAACGCATTGTCCTCGATTTCGAGAATTGGACTTTTAGTCCAGAACATCATGAATAGGACTCATGGCCCCGAATTAACACTGATCCAAGATCACGTGCGTATAACTGAATACTAGAGGTGACGTCTCGCGTACTAGATTCTCTTTATTAAATATTTATTTTTCGTTCAGTGAAAATCAAATTCAAAACCGAATCCTCGATAACCTATCCAGGCTATCGGAAATTTTCTAAAACATTTAGGAGAAAACCTTTTCCTTGAAAATCTTTTATAAAGCATCTTTGAAATACTTTTATCTTTGAAAATCCCCAATAGGATATTGCCAAATAATCTTGAAAGTTTTCACTTGAAGACACGTCGTTCGAAAAGGATTTTTCTCTTGTATAACAATAGTTCACCAAAACCATTTCAACAATTAAAACAAGTACTTTAAGTTAATGAGCTTTTGGAAAAGAACACCAATCCCTTCATCTTCAAAGCTTATTAAGGTTTTTAATCCTTATAATAATTGAGCACAGACATAGGTCTGGCTTAGCAAACTTTCAATCAACAGCAGTATATATTCTCAGTTCAATGCTAATATCACAGTTGAAAGCAGTTTATCACAGATATGCATTATAACATTTAGAACAAGCACAGTTCAACATCGGATAATAGCATAACAGTTCAAGTACATTAGATAACCAAGTAAGCTCAATCAACATATAAATATCCAGTTAAAGACATACACACACGCATACAGTTATTGAATATCTTTATGAAATCCCCTCTTACCTCACATCGGAGTTAAGAGTTTTGGATTTGAAAAGAAGGTTCACGAACGTCCCCGCTTCTCCGTTGATGGAAGTCTAAGGTTACCAACATAAAATCATGAGTTAAAAATCACTCGAGAACACTAACCACAAGGTATAGGTTCGGTTCATACAATAAACTAGGATTAGGGGTTTTCGAAATTTATGCGACTCTTGGATCTATGATCCTTGAGTGCTAGAAGTTCATAAACAACAATCTTTTAACAAAGTTGAATTAAAAATCCCACTAAGTACTTGACTTAGGGTTTCGGCCAAGCATAGGTAAATAGATTAGGAATTTCTAAACTTTCCAATCTCTTTAGGTTAGCATCCATACATAGTAAGGAGCTTGAAACCATGATCATTTCTGAAAATGGAAAAATCAAATGTCTTAGACCATGAACTCTTAGGTTCGGTCTTAACAAGTTTGTGAGGTTAGAGATCTTTAAATCATCCAATCTTTTGGACATAGCATCCTTTAACATGAAGGAGCTTTAATCCATAATCATCTTGGAAAACAAAATAAAACAACACACCCTAGGTCAAATGTTACATTCGGCCATCATAGGAAATTAAAGAAAGAAAATATTTTAAACTTTCCAATCACTTAGACATAGCATCCTTTAACATAAGGAGCTTTTTAATCCATGATCACTTTGGAAAACAAAACTCAACATCTTTGCCATAGGTTTCGGCCTTTTCAAGAAATAGGGGTTAGAAATCTTCAAACTTTCCAATCTCTTAGACATAGCATCCTCCTATATCAAGGAGTCTTAATCCATGATCATTTTGGAAAACAAAACTTAAACACCATTGCCTTAAAACTCATTGGTTTTGGTCTTTACATAAAAATAGAGTAAAAATCTTTAAACTTTCCAATCACTTAGACATAGCATCCTTTAACATAAAGGAGCCTTGGTCCATGATCATTTTGGAAAACAAATCTTTAAACTTTCCAATCACTTAGACATAACATCCTTCAACATAAATGAGCCTTGGTCCATGATCATTTTGGAAAAAAAATCTTCAAACTTTTCAATCACTTAGACATAGCATCCTTTAACATAAAGGAGCCTCGATCCATGATCATCTTGGAAATGAAACTCAAATACAAACTCATACATGTAAAAGTTGAAACAAGATTCATCTAAACCATATACATCGTTTCGGCCTCCTTATAAAGAAGAGGTTAGGAAACTTTGTTTTACACAACCTTTTAGTATGTGATATTATGAGTAAATACAATAATATAGAAAGTGGTTTCAACTCAAAAGGAGTTTTCTACCATTTTTGAGAGGTTTTAAAAGTTAAAAGCAAATAAAGAACATATGAAGGAAAATTTGAAATAAAATATGAAACTTTGAAAAAGAACTACATAGAAGTATTACCCTTAACAAGATAAACAACTTTGATGAAGAACTCTAAGAGAAAAGCTTGATAAAAATGTAAACTTTGTAGGAGAGAAGAAGAAGAAATGTAGTAAGATGAAAATGTGAGAAAATGGAGGAAGGTGATGAAGTGTGGAAATGAAGAGTATTTATAGAGAGTGAGGGGGAGGGTCACGGTTTTGAGAGGAAGGAAGAGAAGAAAGAAGGTGGGTTGCTTGTAGAGAGGATATGGAGTTAAGGTGATATGATGTGATTGGAGAGATATGAAAAAGTGAGATTTTGAAAACAGTCAAGATTCACTTTTTGAGGTGTGTCATAGCCTTCACATCAAGTCACTTCATGTCACTTCATCCTCTTGATGCTTTGCTCCATTGTGTATCAGATGACTTCCCCGATCGTATTTCCCGACGATTTCGCCCGGGAAATCCCTAAGGTTTGACCCCGAACAAGAATTTTCTAAAAACTCCAAACCCACACAAAACATCATAAAAACACTAATCGTCTCGTTCACGAATTAAAATTTTGTCTCTAGCTTAGTAAACTTATACTGGCAGTGAGAACCCAGACCGATTTTCGTCTGAATTTTCGACCGAAAATTTTACTGTGACTTCATACGGTAAAACAACACAAGAAAATGATTTTATTTTAAATAAAATAATCCTCTATATTTTATCAAAAATAAACACATTAAAGCATGTCTTTACTGATAAAGAAGCATACGAAAAACAGGGTGTTACAATCTACGTGTCCACAGAACACTAGAACCCCGATGTCTCGGTCGCTAGATTCGTTTATCCTTTGTGAAAACATTTCGCTCAATGAAAAACAAATACAAAAACCAAACCTCCGAAAACTTAACCAAGTTTAACGGAACAATTTCATTGAATAAAATTCTCTTACATAAATTCTTTTCTGTTAAAAACATTAATAAAATGTGAAAATCATTGATAAATTCTTTTCTTTCTACTTCATTTCTAAAAATCGTTCTCAATAAACGTCAACTTAAAAAGTCCTTTCTAAATAAAATAAAATAAAATAAAACATTTTTCTCAAAGTTTTTCACAAAAAAAAAACTTTTTATAAAATGACTTTTCTGTCATAAGTAATTGTTCTGACGGCTATATTACGTTATTTTCGGAACTTAATCACTTTAAATAACATTTTATAATAAAATTGAATTTATTTTGGAAAAACTAGCCCCTGTGAAAAATTTTCAGTTCCACCCTTACTGTCACTTATTGACACAACTTCTACAAAAATATTATTAATCGTCTTGATTAACATAGTATATAATTGGATTTAGGTGTCACAAGACAAGATTGAATCAAAAGTCCATCCAAAAACCAAAGGTAGGGTTTCGGCCCTTTTGAAGAAAATAGGCTAGGGTTTGATTTTTGGTTTTCTAATCACTTATATACAATAAATATCATGGTCTTAAGAGATGTAATCATGAATCATGAGTTAAAGTTGAAACAAAACCCATGAACACCTAAACTACATAGGTTCATCCTTGCTTAGAAAAATAAGGAAGAAATTTCTTTTGAGTTCATGTTTCTAGATGATGAATACAGGCATCAAGATGAGTTCATAGAAATTGGTTTCAAGTCAAAAGGATTTTTCCACAATTTCTTATGAATTTTTGAATAAAGCTTCATGAACTTTGAAAAAATTGATGAACATGATGATTAAAGGCATAAACTCATAAAAGTTGTGAAGAGAAGAACTTAAAAAGGCAAGATTAAGAGAGGTTACCTCTTGGAATTCAAAGAAATGGATGATTTGGAATATGTTCTTCACAAAATCTCTATGATGTTCTTATGAGTTCTAAAGGCAAAATGATGAACTTTTGGAGAAAAGAAGACTTGAATGAAATTAAAAATTTGCCTATGTGATGGTGATAATGGTGGAGCCATGGGTTTGGGGGTCAAAAGGGTAAAAATGCTTGATTGCAAACTTGTAGTTTCCATGTGAAACTAGGGGCAAAATGGTCTTTTCCATGCCAAAATATCTAAAGTCATTAATGTGTCATTATGGCCATTATGTCTCGGATAGGATCGTCATAAATGCCCGTCACATCAGTCACATCAGTCATCTCAGCTCCGTTGCTGACCCCCTGGTTCATCTGACTCAGGTTTAAAATTAGGTTTTCTGAGCAGTAAACTTTTACTGTCAGTGAAAACGCAGACCGATAGTTTCCATGTGAAACTAGGGGCAAAATGGTATTTTCCATGTCAAAATATTTATATGTCATTAATGTGCCATTATGGCTATCGCGACCGAAAAACCGTGATGGGAACGACGATAAAAATTAGATAAAAAAAAAGTAGAGTCGCCACCAATGTTATTTATTTAGGATAAAAATTGGAAAAAAAAACCTAAAAAAATGGTCTTTGGAACCAAAATGAGTTCGGAAGTTGGTTACGAGTAGGAAATGTGTTAAGCACCCTACATCGCCCATTCTAAGAATGATACCTTAAATAAATTGTGCGAAATTAAATTATTTATCTTTTACCCCAAAAATATTTACAAGGAAGAAATTATTTATTTATATATTTTTTACTTTTATGTTTTTTTAAAAAAATATTATTGATAAATCCTTAATGAGGTTGGACATGGCACGTAAGTTCACATGGCAACCTCAAAGCGAAATGATTGAGCATGACACTTGTCATAGAGCAACCCAAGAACATTATATAAATTATTAATTAATTGTCTACATTAACAAATTAAAAAGAACACAAAATAAAGGAAAAATTAATTTTGGCTTGACGTGATGATTAATCCCGCTCCTACGTATTCCCTGTTGCGATGGGAAACTCAAAGCTACGTATTTCTTGTAGAAAATGTTTTATTTGTTGGTTGATTTTAATCTTTATGAAAAGTTATTTTTATATCTAAAAAAAGGTTTTTATTATTTTTTATTGCAGAATTTTAAATATTCCTAAGCGAGATAGAACGTGGCACATGCTTCCACAGAGCTATCCCGAATCTAGGGGAATTGAGTGTGATGCCTCTCACAAAGCAATCCCAAAAAAATTATTTTCAAATATCATAAAATATTTCATAAGACAAGCACCAAAAAATAATCAGGTCTAGTTTCACACATATTTTATCAGTCCAATTCTTTTAGGTTATTCAGACTCACTTGGCTTGGGCCACAAACTAACCCATTAGCCCAACAATCAATTAAGTTAATTATGCACACATAAGCAAATGAATAAGAAACAATAAATATAATAAAAGAGACTACAAAGTTAATACAATGCATCTGGACACAAACACAACAAAGGCAGAAACGTTGGGAGTCATGAAGGGAGAAAATAAAAGACAACAAAGGGACCTTTGTCCCTTCACCTGAGCAAAACGAACAGGAGGAAGCAGTGAGTTCGTGCGCGCCTGACAGCGGTGGCCAGCAGTACGGCTCACGGGTTCCGACGGTAGCGTGGTGGTCGGGATGCTTGCGGAAAGGAGATCCGGACAGTGACTAGTGATGTGGTGGTTCGAAGGAGGTTCTCCTTGCAGCGAGAACCCGAAATGGCGACATGCAGCGGTGCGATTTGCGGAGCTAGGCGAGGTTATGGTGGCTGGATTGTGCAGGGATAGGTCACGATCGGACCTAGGCAGTATGTACACAGCGGCTCGAGGTGAAGCGGGTGGCAGCACGTGGTGGTCACAATGGGGCCTCCCTCTCTGTATTTGTTGTATTTATTTTTATTCTGTCTCTTCTCCCTATTTGTTGTTCTACTCTCAGTATTTCTATTTCAGAGACATTTTGGAATTTTTTTTCTTCCTCTCACTGCTCTCTGAAATTTTATCTCTGATTCCCTTCTTTTCTGTAGCCCTCTTGTAATTTTATAATGTCAAATTCGCTATGATTTTGATCCTAAAAATCTGCAAGGATTAAAATTTCTATCTCTGATTTGAAATAGAATCAAAACTGGTGAATCTCATCTGCAAAAATCAAGGGATTTGCCAACTGGATTCAAATTCAAAATAATGTTGGAGGGAAGAAAAGGGTGGCTGCTAGGGTTTGTTGGAGGAGGATGAAGGAAGGAAATGGGTTTGAGTAATGGGTTTGGTTGGTTTGGCCCAATAACAAAAATAAACCTAAGTGTTTAACATAAAATTAAAATCTTTTTATTATTTTTGTCCGTCAAATTTTTTTTTTGGCTTTTGCGATAAATAAAAACAAACAACAAAATAAGATGGCAAAATATAATTTTTTTTTATTTTTTTATTTTTATTTTCTTTGCATTTTATATTTTTTTAAATATTTAGTGAAAACTAAAAGACCCGGTAAAAATAGGGTGTTCACAATTGCCCCTCTTTACTTGTTCATTACTAGAATACATGAAGAAAGAATGATTTTTCATGTGATAGTAGTAAGGAACTAGTAAAGAAAATGAACTCGCATTTTGGCCGGGATGGGAAACAGGCTGGAGAAAATTCAGCTTTAAGCTTCAGAGCTCGGAAAATAAAAAATGGCAGCGGGTCTGAGATCCCAAAAATAAAATTAGCAGTGAGCCTCAAAGCTCGAAATATAAATTTGCAGCAGGCCTCGGATCCCCAATATAAAATTAGCAGTGAGACTTAGAGCTTGAAAAATAAATTTGCAGAAGGCCTCAGATCCAAAAAATAAATTTGCAGCGAGCCTCAGAGCTCGAAAAATAAATTGTAGTGGGTCTCAGATCCCAAATATAAAATTAGTAGTGAGCCTCAGAGCTCGAAAAATAAATTTGAAGCGGGCCTTAGATCCCAAAAGTAAATTTGCAGTGAGCCTCAGAGCTCGAAAAATAAATTGTAGTGGGCCTCAGATCCCAGAAATAAAATGATGGTAACTTGCTTTCTCTTTTCTCTCTATTTTTTTATTATTTTCTTTTCTTTACCTTTGCTTCAATTACAGCTGAACCACACGCTCCATGGAAAGACTTCGACGAATCAAACCCTTGTTTACCGACAGCTCTGAGTCAGGGTCTTATCAGTTCCTTTCGATAGGAGGGGCTTCTTTTTCAAAGCGGTGGAGGCATGTAGAGCGATTGCTTCCTTCAAGACTAGGACTCGTGGAGACTTTCATTATTGCTTTTCTTTTCTCCTCGTTATGTACCGTTATCTCCCTTATTGACTTTGAAATGCTGGGCTTTCTTTGGTTTAAACCATTCATTGAAGTAACCATTAGAATTATCAAATAATACTATTAAACTTAAATTTACTTAAATTGAGACATGATTTCAATGCATAAACATGATTTAAGCACAATAGGGAAAAATGGATGAATAAAATCCTTGCCTTAATATGAGAATTTACATTGCACACAAGGAAATTGGAAAGAAAGAGGGGGAATACAAAGGGGTGTATGGGAATTGTATGAAAATGGATAATGGAACAAAAGAAAACCGCATAAAAATTTGCCCCAGTATAGGTTCCTTGATCCTCTTAACTGATTCCCAACAACTGTTTGACGTCGCAGATCCTGGTCTCAGCTTCCACATACATTCTTTCATTAATATTTCAATGATTTTCTTTGCCCCATTGTAGCCAGTCACAAACAAAATTGCCCTAGTGTAGCAAGTCATGAGCAAAATTGCCCTAGTGTGGTGAACATTAAGATATCGCTTAAGCTGCCCTTGCGGGTTTTCAGCCCAAGATTTAGTTTCTTTGTCCTAATTTTTGCTTAGGTCGTACTTTCGGGTTTTCAACCTAACATACTTCTCTCTGTTTTTTTTCTATCTTTTGCTTAAGCCGCCCTTGCGGGTTTTCGACCTAATAGACTTTTTTTTAATACCCTAACTTTTGCTTAGGCCGCCCTTGTGGGTTTTTGACCTAACGGGCTCTTTTTTTATTTATTTATGCCCTAACTTTTGCTTAGGTCGCCCTTGCGGGTTTTCAACCTAATGGGCTCTCCTTTTTTTCTTTCTTTTTTATCAGGCATATAACTTTTTCACAACATCAGAGTTTACAGGTCTCGGTAGCTCTCGTCCGTTTTCAACTGTTAGGACCAAGGCTTTGCCTGAGTATGCCTGCTTTACTATATATGGCCCTTCATAATTGGGTGCCCATTTTCCTTGGGCATCTTCTTGATTGGGAAGTACCTTCTTTAACACCAAATCACCTATTTTAAACTCTCTATGACGGACTTTCTTATTAAAGGCTTTGGCCATTCTTCTTTGATATAGTTGTCCATGGCAAAGGGCCACCAGTCTTTTTTCCTCATTCATGTTTAACTGATCATATCGAGCGTTCACCCATTCAGATTCTTTCAAGTCAGCTTCCACCAACACTCTTAATGAAAGGATTTCAACTTCTATGGGCAAAACAGCTTCCATTCCATACACCAATGAGAAAGGCTTTGCCTCACTACTCGATCGTATATTGGTACAATATGCATGCAAAGCGTATGTCAACATTTCATGCCAACCTTATAATTTACGACCATTTTAGCAACAATCTTCTTGATATTCTTGTTGGCTGCTTCTACCGCCCCGTTCATCTGAGGTCTATATGGGGCGGAATTATGGTGCTTGATTTTAAAAGTCTCTAATAACTTCTTTACATCCACCCCATTAAGATTGGCAGCATTATCTTTAATGATTCTTTCTAGTATTCTATAGCGACAGATAATATCCCTTTTCAAGAACTTGGTAAACACCTTTTGATTGGTCCAATGACGTCTATCCCCCACATAGAAAATGGTCATGGAGACACCAGATTATGTAATTGGAACGGTGGAGCTTTGATTTGATCTGTATATATTTAGCATTTATGGCATTTTCGGACATACTCCCAGACAATTAGCCTCCATTGTTAGCCAATAGTGACCATTTCGTAGGATCTTGTGTGCCATCATGTGACCATTGGCATGTGTTCCACATATGCCTTCATGAACTTCTCTCATGATAGTCCGGGCTTCACGAGTATCAACACATCTTATGAGGACCCCATCATAGTTCCTCTTATATAGAATTTCACCATCTAAGTAAAAGACATTGATAATCTATGAATCGTCCTCTTATTCACTTCATTTTCTCTAGCTGGGTACGTTCTACTCTTCATATATTGCTTGATGTCATGATACCAAGGATTACCATCGTGCTCTTCTTCCACATGTGCACAGTATGCTGTCTCATCTCGTACCTTCACTTGAATAGACTGGACGGTGGTATGGAGACCCAACTTGGTCATAGCGGCTAATGTGGCTAAAGCATCCGCAAATTGATTCTTGTCTCGAGTCAAGTGCAAGAAAGTAATCTCATCAAACTTCGCAACTAACTGAGTCAAGTATTTCTAATATGGGATAAGCTTGGTAACTTTAGTTTCCCGTTCGCCGTTGACCTGATAAATGATTAGGGTTGAATCTCCAAAGACCTTTAGTAGTTTTATTCCAAGATCAATAGCCGCTTGTAATCCACTTGCACATGCTTCATACTCAGCAATATTGTTGGTGCATTCAAATTCAAGCTTAACGTCCATTGGGTATTGCTTGCCATCCAGAGAAACAACCACTGCTCCTATGCCGCTTCCATACATATTAACTGCTCCGTCGAAATACATCTTCCACATATCATTTTCCTCCGTTTCACCTTCTTCCAATGACAGTATCTCTCCATCAGGGAATTCAGATATAATTGGTTGTCCACCCTCGAGACGGTTTTCAGCTAAATGATCAGCAATTGCACTTCCCTTGACAGATTTCTGAGTCATATACTTAATATCGAACTCTGATAATATCATTTGCCACTTTGAGACCCTTAATGATATGTGAGGACTTTCAAAGATGTACTTCAAAGGGTCCATTCGAGAGATTAACCAAGTGGTGTAGTATAACATGTATTGCCTGAGTCTCTTGGAGGTCCATACCAATGCGCAACAAGTCTTATCAATTGCCACATATCGGGCTTCGCAGTCATTAAACTTCTTGCTCAGACAGTAAATTGTATGTTCTCTCTTGCCAGACTCATCATGTTGCCCCAACATTGCCCCCATTGAGGTTGGTAAGATAGTGAGATACAGTACCAAGGGATGACCTTGAGTGGGCGGCACCAACACTGGTGGGCTTAATAGGTGTGCCTTTATTTTGTCAAAGGCTTCCTGACATTCCTCATTCCATCTCCTCGGATTATTCTTCATTAATAGCTTAAAAATTGGCTCACACGTGCTAGTCAAGTTAGCAATGAATCGGGAAATGTAATTTAATCTCCCTAGAAAACCCCTTACTTCTCGTTCATTCTTGGGAGTTGGCATGTCCCTGATCGCCTTTGTTTTTTCCGGTTGCACCTGTATTCCTTCTCTGTTGACCACCAAACGCAACAATTTCCCAGTTGAGGCTCCAAACACACATTTTGTGGGATTGAGTCTCCGATTGTACTTCCTTAATCTCTCAAATAACTTATGCAAAACAGCTACATGGATTTCCCCTTCCTTAGACTTAGCCACTATGTCATCCACACATACCTCTATCTCTTTGTGCATCATATCACGGAACAATGCTACCATAGCACACTGGTAGGTAGCTCCGGCGTTCTTCAACCCAAACGGCATTACTCTATAACAAAAAGTTCCCCAAGGGGTGATGAAAGTCGTCTTCTCTTTGTCATCAACATCCATGAGAATCGGATTGTATCCCGAATACCCATCCATGAAGGAGAACCGGTGGTTTCTTGCCGTGCTGTCTACGAGGACATCAATATGAGGCAATGGGATATCATCCTTCAGACTTGCTTTGTTCAGATCTCTGTAATCCACACACATTCTTACTTTCCCATCCTTCTTCGGTACTGGTACGACATTAGCTACCCACTCTGGGTGTCTCGACACTTCCAAAAACCCAGCTTCTAACTGCTCAGTTACCTCTTCTTTGATCTTTAGTGATATCTCTGGATGCATCCTCCTCAACCCTTGTTTCTTCGCCATCATATTTGGGTACAATCGGATTTCATGTGATGCTATCTCTTGATCCAATCCTGGCATATCTTTGTAGGACCATGCAAACACATCAAGATACTCCTTAAATAGTATGACCATTCTGCACACTCTGGATTATCCACTATTTTCAACTCCTTCTTGTCTTCCTCAATCCCCATATTAATCACTTCTATAGCTTCATCATTTTAAGTGAACCCATTTTCTGAGCGCTCCATCAACTTTGTAAATTCCTCAATGGCTTATTCTTCCTCACTAATCCCAAAATTGTCTTCGTTAACCGCCGCAAGGGAATCAGTAAATGAGGTTTCAAGGTTCCTTTTGTGAGACAAACCTTCGACGGGGGTGAGGTTCCTGAAAGAATATGTTTGCAACAAGAGAAATATAAGCAAGGATATTATTCAAAAAAAAAAAGCGCGATTGATATAAGATAAGGGGTAGAGAAAGGAAGACACCAAGAAAAATGCTGAAAAATCATACTAACTCATTTTATTCATGTCTCAACTAAAGTAAACATCAGTTTATTCGAGATACTAAAGGTAATTACTTCATCGAAATAACATCAACAAATGGTTCAGACAGCCAATTGCCAAGGACCTCATTGTCAACAGAGAGATAAATAACAGGGTTTCTTTCTTGCTCCTCTTCAAGTGCACTGATAGTGAAATGAGGGGACGTGGTCGCGCTGTCGCCACGCGCCAAAAAGAATGAGTGTTTACAAAATAATGTAGATAGGGAAGCGACAACTCGAGTATCGTCTCACAAGGACTCTTAGGTTGCTATTATTAACAGAAAATCAGTTTTGGGGGGTTGGATTGAATGCAAATAAGAAACGAAACAAAACAGAACAATGAAAACAGAGCAGTTTAAGAGATTAACAAATAAACTAAAGACGATCAACCTACTATTCTCGGTTTCCAACTATCATTGGTTCATGCAAATTCCAAGCCCTAAGCAGATTCTAATCCCCTCCCGGTTGTAGCAACAATTAACAACGAAATCGCTACTACGGATATATGTTCCTATTCCCGAAAAAACAAACGGGGTTAAGCCCTCATGAACTAAACGAACATGAATGAACACACGCGAAATAACAAATGCGATTAAGTATAGGAACATAACATCACCGAAATGAATCAACACAACACTATACACTCCTGAAATAACAAACAGAAATGTATAATATGGTATTGAAAAGAGAAAAGCAAATGAAACAGGAAATACAGAACCTCAAGTGTACTTGAAACCAATCACAGTAGATTAATCTAGGAGACTAGCTCTCCATTACAGACTTAAGCACAAAAGAAAAGAAAAGAAAATAAACTACTGAACTACAACTACAGACTAACTAGCTTCCAACTAGCCAACTTCATTTCTGCCTTCAAACAGGCTTATATACAACTTCTGGAATTCGCTGACTCGCGAGGCGAACACTGTCTCGCGATGCGAATCTCTGCATCGTTTGGTATTCTCGCGAGGCGAAGTACGGCTCGTGTGGCGAGGAATGGAAAGGTCATGACTTCTGGTCTTCACTATCGCGAGGCGAGTATTGGATTCACGGGGCGACACAGAAAGGATGCAAATTTTCTGGCACAGTCACCTTCAGGTTCGCGAGGCGAATGCCTCCTCGCGGGGCGAAAGCTCCAGATTTATTTCTTTTTATTAACCTGAAAACAGAAAATAGCATAAGTACTTTATTTAACTCTAAATCAACTAAATTAACCTAAAAATACTTTAACGACTCAAAATGATGCTTAAAGACAATCAAGTCTAATTTGGGCGAAAATGATATAAAATTAGCACAAAACCACGGTCATACTAGCTATAAAACTAGATGAGCCAGCGGCTGATCAAAATACCCCAAACTTAAACTTTGCTTGTCCCCAAGCAAACTAAAACTCAAACAAGACTCAGACATGGCAAGCTTAAGAATTCAATCAACTTTGCACAAATTTCAAG
Organism: Sophora flavescens; assembly: GCA_030762895.1. Taxonomy (NCBI): domain Eukaryota; kingdom Viridiplantae; phylum Streptophyta; class Magnoliopsida; order Fabales; family Fabaceae; genus Sophora; species Sophora flavescens. The sequence continues at coordinate 103,291,885 of CM061064.1, forward strand.
CAATTTATCAAAATATTTTTCAATGCTCCCCCCTTCCAAACAAAGCAATCCCCACATTCAATCACTCTGAACAATTGAGAATTTCATCATTCAAAACAATCATTAATCTAAGCAGGGGATCCAAGTTACACACAAGAGGGAGATCACCAAATTCAAACAACTGCCTTCCTCACAAGGGAGTTTAGTATTCACTCAATCGCTCAGTTTGTCTAGGTTATCAACAATTCACTCAATTTTCACTTTTAAGAGCACTTCCCATAAATTTGGTTTTCATCTCAAAATGGTTCCCACGGAAAACATGCATGCAACATCAAAAGGTCTTTTATGGGTTGTAATGGGGCCTGGCTAAGGGTAGTATATACAAAGGAACTAGGCTGAAGACCCTAGGAACTAAGAGAGCATGAAACACTTCAACACATTGAAATTTCACTCAAGTTCCTTTTCCATTTTTTTCCTCTTTTTTTTTTTTTTGCCTTGAGTGACTACAGCCATTTTTTTCCCAATACTTTTATTTTTTTAAATTTATACACTTTTCTTCTTCTTTTTTTCTTTTTTTTTATTTATATTTTTTTCTTTTTCCCAATCCCAAACAACACATCATATCCTTGTAGCCACCTCAAACTTAGTTTCTTGCACCCATTCTCTTTCTAAAATTCCATGCTCTCCTAATCCTAAGATCGGGTTAACATGGTTTTCCAGATTTTAGCTTATAACATAAGGTTATCAAGAAACAGTAGGCGAATTAGGCTCAATGGGGCTAACTAGGGAACATGCATTAGGAATTGGTTATTTTTAGGCTAAGTAGTTATTTACAAAGAAATTGCCTAAATCATCTGAAGCAAACACATAAACATGCAAACCAAAAAGAGATTCAAGCAAATTCGGGAAAGTGCAACTTAAAAGTGATTCTCACAGTTAAAAACATGTTGGAGGCTCAAAACCTCACCTAGACATTCATGCAAATTGTTTGACAGAGATTCTATCCCTAGTGTGTGCTTCCTATCACCCCAAACTTATCATAAATCATGCCATCATAACAAAATCTCAAAGTTCAGTTTTCAATCACATGGGGATCACTTTTCAAAAAAAAATTTCAAAATCTAGGGGGAAGACAGTCAACAACTATCATGCAATCAATCTATGCAAAATTAATCAAATCCATCAAACTTGCCAATACAAGACTCACACAACTCCTGAGCTTCTCAAATTATTCAGGAGCTTTATTAAAAACAAAACAGAAATAAAGCAAGGCAAAGAAAATTAAAAAGAGTAAGGTTCAGAAAAACTCATTGGGGGCGATTCCACCAGGATCCCATTGCTTGTAACATAAGGTCCAAGTGATAGCCAAAGGGTGGGAGTTCATTCCATGCTTCCATAACTTGCAGCCTTGATATGGGGATGAGTGCTTGACAGTTACGGTGACTCCTTCCAGTGCGGCGGACTTCTCACTCCCTTTTGGGTCAAAGATGACCTCTTTCTCAACAAAATCGTCCCAATAAAATTGGGGTTCAACCCCTTGGACTAGCCATGGTGCAAGATCCAGTCCCTCTGGTGGTTTCGCAGGGGGAGGTGGTAAACAAGTAGCTGGGGTTACTGGTGTTGCTTAAACTTCTGCACGTTCTTCATTCACTGTACTATCAAATCCATCACCTGCTAAACCTGCAGAAATTTCAGCACACACCACACAAAGGTTAGTATTAGTAGAATCAATACATATATCACAATAGACTGAATCAGTAAAAGCCTGAATGTCTGGAAATTCAGCAATTAGTTCATCCATCCCATCACTTCCAACACATGCATTTGATTTAATTGAATCATCTACTTCCAAAGGTTCTTCATTATCCTCAAGCACGGTGAAGCAGATGTCCTCCTGATCCTCATTTTCTATATGCAAAGAATCCTCATACCTTTCAAAACATGCTATACATAAAGCAGTGTTAGTACAATCAGCACATGAATTATAATAGATAGAATCGGGGGATTCAACACACAGTTCATCAACAGAAACATTATCAAAATCATCAGCAGAAGTATCTTCAAGAATAACCATCTGTGAATTTGTATGTTCTTCAAGTGGACGTTGAGTTAGCAGTGCAGCCGAGTTGGCGACAATTTGATCAATTTGAATGGCTAACTTCTGAGATTCAGCTTCACTCCTCTAATGGGATTCAAGACTTTGTTCTGCCATCCGTTGATTTTCCTCTATCATCCGTTGATTTTGCTCGCCCATTTGTTGTATCATTCCTTCCATTTGTGCAGTTATCTGTGCAGTCATTTGCTTGAACAGGTCCTCGAGTGAAGGTCCGGAAGGTGCAGAAGTGGTCACTTGGGGAGGATATGGTGCCAGTGGTGACATTAGTTGGTGGTCCTCATACCAAGGGTTTAGATGGGTTCCCCAGCTCAATAGGAAGACTCTCTTCAAATCAACCCAGCTGAAGATGGAATTCGCCTCAAGATTATACAACCAATCCCTTGCAGCGCCTTCAAGTGAGAGATGGAAAGCTCCCATATGGATGTGATCTTCTATTATTCCTTCAGGTCTCAGCATTATAGAACAAACAGCCTGGAATTCCTTCAGATGCTCCTGGGGATTTTCACCTGCAAGACCACTAAACCTTGGCAACCAGTGCATTAAACCAGCAAAATCAGGATAATATATGCATGGTGGTTCATAATTAACATTAGGCATGTACCCACACATGTAATTCTCCATGGAAAGCACTAAGATTGACAACCAGACAATGCAGACAAAACTAATTCAGCAAAGAGTTTTTTTTTAATTCATTTATTTTCTGCCAATAACACAACAAGAGTCCCCGGCAACGGCGCCAATTTTTGGTCGCGCTGTCGCCACGCGCCAAAAAGAACGAGTGTTTACAAAATAATGTAGATAGGGAAGCGACAACTCGAGTATCGTCTCACAAGGACTCTTAGGTTGCTATTATTAACAGAAAATCAGTTTTGGGGGGTTGGAGTGAATGCAAATAAGAAACGAAACAAAACAGAACAATGGAAACAGAGCAGTTTAAGAGATTAACAAATAAACTAAAGACGATCAACCTACTATTCTCGGTTTCCCACTATCATTGGTTCATGCAAATTCCAAGCCCTAAGCAGATTCTAATCCCCTCCCGGTTGTAGCAACAATTAACAACGAAATCGCTACTACGGATATATGTTCCTATTCCTGAAATAACAAACGGGGTTAAGCCCTCATGAGCTAAACGAACATGAATGAACACACGCGAAATAACAAACGCGATTAAGTATAGGAACATAACATCACCGAAATGAATCAACACAACACTATACACTCCTGAAATAACAAACAGAAATGTATAATATGGTATTGAAAAGAGAAAAGCAAATGAAACAGGAAATACAGAACCTCAAGTGTACTTGAAACCAATCACAGTAGATTAATCTAGGAGACTAGCTCTCCATTACAGACTTAAGCACAAAAGAAAAGAAAAGAAAATAAACTACTGAACTACAACTACTGACTAACTAGCTTCCAACTAGCCAACTTCATTTCTGCCTTCAAACAGGCTTATATACAACTTCTGGAATTCGCTGACTCGCGAGGCGAACAATGTCTCGCGACGCAAATCTCTGCATCGTTTGGTACTCTCGCGAGGCGAAGTACGGCTCGTGTGGCGAGGAATGGAAAGGTCATGACTTCTGGTCTTCACTATCGCGGGGCGAGTATTGGATTCGCGGGGCGACACAGAAAGGATGCAAATTTTCTGGCACAGTCACCTTCAGGTTCGCGAGGCGAATGCCTCCTCGCGGGGCGAAAGCTCCAGATTTATTTCTTTTTATTAACCTGAAAACAGAAAATAGCATAAGTACTTTATTTAACTCTAAATCAACTAAATTAACCTAAAAATACTTTAACGACTCAAAATGATGCTTAAAGACAATCAAGTCTAATTTGGGCCAAAATGATATAAAATTAGCACAAAACCACGGTCATACTAGCTATAAAACTAGATGAGCCAGCGGCTGATCAGGACGTCAACTTTTCTGGCGAGATCACTACAGTTGATGCCGAGAAAGTATCGGTCAAGTGTGGTACACAATTAAATTCCTTGCCTTCTCCTTTCTTGCCTCCGAGATACAGGTAATTTATCTTTTCTTCTAGAGAAGGATCGTACCCTAGTCCATGTCTTCCATCTCTTGCAGTTGGTACAATCGGTTGAGGAATCCCTTGGAGGCTTGCTCCTAGGCCTCTTCCTTTCTGATACCCATTCCTTTCCATTATACGGACTGCCACTTCATTCACAATCTGCATTGGCAGCTCCTTCCTCTTGCTCTCTAGCTTCAAGATTTCAAAACTACGCAGGGAATCATCCTCGACTTGCTCTGCACTTTCTACGTAAGGTACCGAAACAGGCTTTGAAAGCATGATTTCCTCTTCACCACGGATGGTAATCACAACCCCAATCTGAATGTACTTCAAACACTGATGTAACGTTGATGGAACTACACTAGCTTCATGAATCCAAGGCCTTCCTAGAAGCATAGTATAAGCTGGTTGGATCTCCATGACTTGAAAGAGACCATGAAAACAACTAGGTCCTACTTTGAGGGACAGAGTTATTTCCCCTAAGATCCCTCTTGATGCCCCATCAAAGGCTAGCACAATCGTCTCTTGAGGTGTCAAATCCGTCAAGCCTATGTTTAGCTACTTTAGAGTGGACAACAGAACCACATTCAATGCCGAGCCACCATCTATAAGCACCTTCGCAATCACAAATCCTTTGCACCTTAGGGTAATGTGGAGTGCCTTGGGACTACCTTTAAACTTCAAAAACACATCATCTTCCAAGAAATTGATCATGTTGACCCGCCTCATCGGATCCACCATGTTTACTATATTCTCTGGCATGACGTTGGGATTAACATAAGCTTCATTCAACACCTTCAATAATGCCTTACAATGCATCTCTGATGTGAGGACAAGCGACAAAAGGGATATTCTTGCCGGTGTTTTCTTTAACTGCTCCATCACATCGTATTCACTTTACTTCATGATCTTCAGAAACTCTTCTTCTTCTTCCTTCTCCTTCCCTTCATCCACGATCTCCTTATCTTTCGTATTCTTCCTTGCTTCTTCTTCTAATGGGTCATAATATCGTCCACTCCTTGTGATGCCATCAATTCTCACAACATTAGTAACTTGGGCCTTCGAAGTTTCTCCTGCCCCTCCTATTAGCTCAACCTTCTATTCATAATTTTATGGTACAGCATGTGTATCATTATAAGCAAAAGGAGTTGGATTTTTCTCCCTTACAATCACTTTTTCTGGCGTCGGGGAATCATTCATGGATGGTATCAGGAGCACAAGTTTTTCAACCACATTAACTTCTTCTGTCGTACCTCACCTGGCTTGGATCACCCCTGAAGGTAAGCAATCCTTGGACTCGGACCTTAAAGTCCCAACAACTTTCAATATGATGCCCTACCTGCCCATGATGATAGTGATAACTTAAAATCACCATCACACTTCTCTTTTTTTTCGATCAGCTTCATCGGTGCAACAATATTATATCCTGCTTTCTTGAGCCCTTCAAGTATTCCTTGCATCGGGATTTGAAATTCCAAAACCTTCTTGAATTGAGGCCCTTTCACTTCCAAGTTATTCACACTATTTCCCGCATTATGGTTTAGGATTGGGTTATTAACAATGTTAGGCCCATAATCTTCTTCGAAACCCAATCTTCCACAAGCAATCAACTTTCTTACTGCTGTCTTGAAGGTCTCACATTCTTCAATGGAATGCCCCAGGGCATCCAAGTGATACTTGCAAGTTAAGTTTGGATTGTACCAAGCAGGGAAAGGTGGTTCCATAGGTCGTACAGGGTTTCCAGCGATTAGGTGACGATCAAATAGTTGTTTGAACAAATCTGCATTGGAGATAGACAGTCTTGGGAAAGGTGGCAGATTTTGAGATTGGAAGCGTCCCTGATTTTAAAAATTTGGGCGAGGTCGAGGGTAGCTTGGATGGTTTTGTTGAGGTGCAAGTGGATAATGGGTATATATTGGGCGAGTGGGGTTGTATGGCTGAGGGGTAGGGATGTTATTTATTTGGTTTTGTGGCTGGGTGATGGTTGGCGAGGCCTGTTGAGGTGGGTAAAATGGTGTTTGGGTTTGATATGGTGCTTGGTACATTGGGTATGAAAGGACATGGCGAGGTCCACAGTTCTGCTGGTGTTGCACATAATTTGCTTCTGCTTCCTTCTTCTTTGGCTGGAACCCCTTCTAAGGTGCACTGTCTTCCATATCAATTGGCAGCTTTCCGACTCTGGCTAGGATTTCAATTCTTTCCCCTGCAGCAATCAAGTCAGAGAAATCCTTATAAGCTGCTCCTGCCATTGCTCCGATAAATGGGGATCCCAGGGTTCCTAAAAAGTATGAGAACATTTCGGACAACATCAGCGGCGGCTGAACCTGCGTAGCCAAACTCCTCCACCTTTGTGCATATTGTTTGAAGGATTCATCACTCTTCTTCTGTATTGTAGTTAACTATTCACGGGTCGGAGCTGCGTCCAAATTAAATTTGTATTGATCCATGAACAAATCGGCTAATTCTGTCCACCGCGAGTTCTTAGAATGGTCTAACTGAAGGTACCACTCTGGTGCGATTCCGGTCAAACTTTCATGGAAAAAATCAATGAGGAACTTGGTCATCCTTAGACCAGATGGCCATTTTGGTGGCATAGCTAATCAAATGGAATCGTGGGTTCCCATTTTCGTCATACTTGGAAAAATCAGGAATTTTGAAATCCTTAGGAATCACGACATTTGTGGCAGGACAAAGTTCTTCATTCTTGAGAAGGCCATAAGTATTTGAGCCCTTGATCTCTTTTATTTGTTCTTCTACCTTCTTCATCCACTCTTCCTTCATCTTATCAGGCCCAAACTGAACTCCCCTTGATTGTTCAGGAATGGATACATGGGGTTTTTCCCATGTGAGTCCTGCCTAGACAGCAGCCTCATGATACACATTCTCGATGGGGTGATATCCTTCCCCGATGGGGATTACTATAGGCTCTGTGTAACCCGACATTCCCTGAGTAAGGCTATTGTTTTTGTTTGAAAACATTGGCACCGTTACCATGGAAAGGGCCGGCTGTACGTTCACATGTGGGCCATCTTCATTTCCAATTCTATTTGCACCAAGCCTGCTAAGAGATTCCCTCATATCTTGTAGTATAGCCTCCAACCTTGCTTGAGTTTCAGAGATTTCAGTCACCCTTCCCCTCACTTCGTCTACTTCTAAACTCAAGTTCCTTCCTGTCTTAGGATTGTTGGCAGTCATTCGGGTCCGAGATCTAGTGTTGTGAACTCGGGTTTGATTGGTGTTGTCTTTCTTAGGTCGCGCAATGGTTCTCGAATCCTCATATTCGTGTTTTAGCTCTGTGTGAAAAATCGTCAATTATTCTAATCAGTAACCCTTTTTTATATATGTATTTTTTGTCATTATTATTATTATTATTATTATTATTATTATTATTATTATTAAAAAGAAAGATAAAAGTATCCTTCGAAAGGAAAAACCCATGAATTCTTTCTTTTGCAAAGGAAAGACCACTTTTGTAGCAAGCACCTTCACCCCGACACATAACTCTAGGGGCACATCCCCTTTAGGTTAATTAGGTTAATGTGTGGTTGATGACAAATCGATGGGAACATGTGTCCCTCAATAGACATAATCATTTTACTAGCAATGCAATCATACTTATAACACACCATAAGATAGAGCAGAATTTATTGATGGACGTAAACCAAAAAAAAAGCTTTTATTTCTTTGAAGAGAAAATACAATGTCTCCCATATAACAGAATTACATCAAAAGTTTTAAAGTCTTCCTCTTGAATCCGCTAGCAAGACCCCTATAATACTTCATGAAGCGAGCTATTTTGGAGGTATTGTAGATCCGTCATTCATGCGAGTTTGGACTAATGCTTCCTCGAGGTGACCCACAAACTGATAGGTATGGTATTGTAAACTTCCTGAGATATGTTCATATCTTTTCTTCCAAGCATCTCTGTCAGCCTTCAAATCTTTTGCCACGGATTCCCAGTTCTCTAGCCATTCTTCCTGTTGTCTGATCTCATCCTCATATTGTTTTTTCTCCTTTTCGAACATCCGCACTCTCATCCACAACTGTTGCTCTTTCTCTTGTGCTTTTTTCAATGACTCGCGCGTAGTTGCAGCTGCATTCCAACCTTCATCAGAGTAATGTTCAGTATGAGTTAAGGCTTCTTGTAGAGATCCTATGCTTTCCTCCAATATCCGGATTATCTGAACATGCACTTCGATTTTTGCCCCCAAGTTTTCTTTTTCTTTGAAGATTTGTGCCAGTGTTTTTTCTTGATCTTCTATCCTTGCTAGTAATCCTCGAACTTCTGACTCTTTCATATTCCACTTCCTTGCTCTCTTTGCTGGACATGCGGCTTCATACGCGTCGGTACATTCATCTTTCAAATGTTTTGTCCTCATGTTTAACTTCTGGACTTCGTGTTGAAGCGTGACGATGGTGATTTGATCTGTTTCATTCTTTTCCTCTAGCACTCCCATCTGGGCCATCATAATCTCAATCTTCTTTAACATTTCTGCTTCCGTTTGCATATTTTCATCTTCATGCGGGATTGGTTTCGAAATATCAGGGTTGCCATTCCTTGCTTTCCTCCATGCCTCATAGTTTCTATTATGAGAAATAATTTGTCTCCCCAACTCATTTGATCCCAGTACCCGGATGTTGCTCCAGGCGGATCTAACAGCTATTGTTGTATTCTTGACAACCTCGCACTCTTGATATAAAAAGAAATTCCACCCAACACCTCTTCGAGTGGTTCCTGTTGAGTCCATTTCAATTGTCGAATCACAAGTGACCGGAGAATATGACACGCAACCCCTTGGCCCCATCAAAGGAATATTCGAGAAATTCCGACAACTGAAGATGACTGTATTTCCTCTATACCAAGGACACATCCAGCAAAAACCTTTTGAATCAACCTATTCAAATTCTAGTCTCCATTCGTTGGGTTTGCGCGGCTTTATTGGAATGCGATGAAATCTCCTCAAAGGGTCATCAATCCTACTAACATAACTTCGAGCATACATGTGAGTCACGGTCCAAACATACAACATTTGTGCACAACATCGTAATTTGCTTTGTTGACTTTCATGGCAAACTTGCAATGATAGGAATGTTTTTGCCAAAATTACGGGAATAGGGTTCATAGTATATTCTTCGACCTTGTAGTAAACATCCAAGGTTGCATAATTCACCATGTCTAGTATAAAGGGTAAAAGCACCAAGCCATAAATGGTTAAAGCTAACACCCACTTGAAGATAACCCAATTATTTTGTCACGCAATTCCTGGAGATATACTTCAAGGAATCTTCGCCTGAGACCTCTGACAGCTCCCTTTTTCATTTTGTCTGATGGCTTCGGTAGAACTCCCAACAACTCTGCAATCTTCCCATCACTAACATGCTGGCCATAATAGAAATAAACATGAAACTCCATTGGAAGAGGTATCCTTAGCATGTAAGCATATTCTTCTATAGTTGTCGTCGTATCCAAATTCGGCAACTCGAAAAACCTCAAATTCGGGTTCCAATATTGGGCCAAAGCACTCAAGTCCAACACATCTACAGGTATGTGTAATAAGTCCAAAATCTTCCCATACTTGCTTGCAAACTCAAAACATACTTCTTTTGACATCAAGTGACTGATTTCCATTAAAGTCTTCACATCATTGATTTTCATGTCAACTCTAATATTCTTCTTCAGGCCAATTGCATTGCTAGAGTTAAACATTTTCATTCCTTTCTACACGGATAGTGTTTCTCCTCCACAAAAGAGAATCACCTATTACAAATATATATATATATATATATATATATATATATATATATATAATTTACAAACAAATAAAAAATAAAATAAAAAAAACTATGTAGAAAGGGATGTCCTTGTAGGGTCATAAACCCAAAGGTCATGGGACGTATAAAAGCATTGCCTCCTTTACGATCCATGTTAATAGGCCGTTTGGGCCTAAAGTGATACAGGCTCGCTAACTACTACTGATCCCATTCACCCCCTTTTTGTATTTTATTTATTTATTATTCATTTGTTAAACACAAAAGGGAAGGAAGTAAAAATAAAAATAAATAAATAAGTAAATGGATAGAAAAATACAAGGGAGATATGGTACGCCTCCAATTGTCTTAAGAGGTAGGGCCTAATCAAAGGTACCTATGATGGCAACTTCTAAGTCGAGCGACCACAAGTCAATTTAGGAGTGCAAACTTTAGCACGGGTCTAGATTTCTAAAGGTCATGGTCCCCAGATTGTCCTTGTCAAGGACCTAGTTCATGAACCTAATCACAAGTAGGGATAAACCCTCCAGGATGACTAGTCCATGACACTAGTAACAATCCGAGTGGTGAATCAACAAATATCATAGAGACACCAGGCCTTCAATGACAATGCTAAGGCACCGCCTAATGCTAAAGCTCCCACAAGCTCGGGTATAGAGCTAAAAGTGTGTGAAAATGAGTGTCGGTGTTGTGTGTGCTGGAGGCATACAAACCTGTACAATCCAAAAACAAAACTACTTGAACCTACAAGACAAACAAACAACAAATATCATGGTCTTCTATCCTAATGTAAAATAATTATTAAAGCAAAAAGGAATCAAATATATACAAAAATAAAAGAAAACAAGTAAAAGGGGTAATCAATAAATACCAATATGCGCAACTCATTACATAGGCTTGACTCTCGAAATTTCCCTAGTAGAGTCTCCATCTGTCGCGACCGAAAGATCACGGCAGGAACAACGATAAAAATTAGATAAAAAAAAAGTAGAGTCGCCACCAATTATATTTATTTAGGATAAAAATTTGAAAAAACCTAAAAAAATGGCCTTTTTGAACCAAAATGAGTTCGGAAGTCAGTTACAAGTAGGGAAGGTGTTAAGCACCCTACATCGCTCACTCTAAGAATGATACCTTAAATAAATTGCGCGAAATTAAATTATTTATTTTTTTACCCCAAAAATATTTACAAGGAAAAAATTATTTATTTATACATTTTTTTTTGTTTTTTTAAAAAAATATTATTGATAAATCCTGAATGAGGTTGGACATGGCACGTAAGTCCACATGGCAACCTCAAAGCGAAAGGATTGAGCATGACACTTGTCATAGAGCAACCCAAAAACATTAAATAAATTATTAATTAATTATCAACATTAACAAATTAAAAAGAACACAAAAATAAAGGAAAAATTAATTTTGGCTTGACGGGATGATCAATCCCGCTCCTACGTATTTCCTGTTGCGATGGGAAACTCAAAGCTACGTAGTTGTTGTAGAAAATGTTTTATTTGTTGGTTGATTTTAATGTTTATGAAAAGTTTTTTTATATCTAAAAAAAGATTTTTTTATTTTTATTGCATAATTTTCAATATTTCTAAGCGAGATAGAACGTGGCACATGCTTCCACAGAGCTATCCCGAATCTAGGGAATTGAGTGTGATGCCTCTTTCAATGCAATCCCAAAATAATTATTTTCAAATATCATAAAATATTTTATAAGACAAGCACCAAAAAAAAATCAGGTCTAGTTTCACTCATATTTTATCAACCCAATTCTTTTATGTTATTCAGACTCACTTGGCTTGGGCCACAAACTAACCCATTAGCCCAACAATCAATTAAGTTAATTCTGCACACATAAGCAAATGAATAAGAAACAATAAATATAATAAAAGAGACTACAAAGTTAATACAATGCATCTGGACACAAACACAACAAAGGCAGAAACGTTGGGAGTCATGAAGGGAGAAAATAAAAGACAACAAAGGGACCTTTGTCCCTTCACCTGAGCAAAACGAACAGGAGGAAGCAGTGAGTTCGTGCGCGCCTGACAGCGGTGGCCAGCAGTATGGCTCACGGGTTCCGACGGTAGCGTTGTGGTCGGGATGCTTGCGGAAAGGAGATCCGGACAGTGACTAGTGATGTGGTGGTTCGAAGGAGGTTCTCCTTGCAGCGAGAACCCGAAATCGCGGAGCGAGGCGAGGTTATGGTGGCTGGATCGTGCAGGGATAGGTCACGATCGGACCTGGGCAGTATGTACACAGCGGCTCGAGGTGAAGGGGGTGGCGGCGCGCGGTGGTCACAGTGGCGCCTCCCTCTCTGTTGTATTTATTTTTATTCTCTCTCTTCTCCCTATTTGTTGTTCTACTCTTAGTAATTTTGTTTCAGATACATTTTGGAATTTTTTTTCTTCCTCTCACTGCTCTCTGAAATTTTATCTCTGATTCCCTTCTATTATGTAGCCCTCTTGTGATTTTATAATGTCAAATTCGTTATGATTTTGATCCTAAAAATCTGCAAGGATTAAATTTTCTATCTCTGATTTGAAATAAAATCAAAACTAGTGAGTCTCATATACAAAAATCAAGGGATTTGCCAACTGGATTCAAATTCAAAATAATGTTGGAGGGAAGAAAAGGTGGCTGCTAGGGTTTGTTGGAGGAGAATGAAGGAAGGAAATGGGTTTGAGTAATGGGTTTGGCTGGTTTGGCCCAATAACAAAAATAAACCTAAGTGTTAAACATAAAATTAAAATCTTTTTATTATTTTTGTCTGTCAAATTTTCTTTTGGATTTTGCAATAAATAAAAACAAACAACAAAATAATATGGTAAAATATTTATTTTTTTATTTTTTTTATTTTCTTTGCATTTGTTATTTTTTGAAATTTTTAGTGAAAACTAAAAGACCGGTCAAACTAGGGTGTTCACAATGGCCATTATGACTCGGATAGGATCGTTATAAATGCCTGTCACATCCATCACATCAGTCATCTCAGCTCCGTTGCTGACCCCCTGGTTCATGTGACTGAGGTTTTCCTAGAAATAACTCAACGGAGATAAAAGATGAGTAATCTGATGTTATAAGGAAGTGAAATAGAAATGGAAAATAAGGAAGAAGAAAGAGGGGAACGTGCGGGATAATGATGTCTTTTCACTTTTAGGGGACACGAGACAAAAAGATGTACTAGGGTTTAGTGGGTTACAAACTTTTTTATATGTGTCCAGTCCTTAATCCCTGTTCTGTGCTGTCCTATAGCCATTTTTCAAAACAAACACTAGACAAGTATTTTTGTGTTGTCCCGTCCCTCAGTTTTTAGTGAATCAAACGCACCCTTTGTCAACGTGGGACCAACTGGAGCAGTCATTCTTGGAAAAATTCTTCCCACCATCCAAGATTGCTTACCTACGAACTCAAATCACCGGCTTCTTCCAAAAGGACGGAGAGTGCTTATCCAAAGCTTAGGATCGTTACAAGGGATTGCTAGAGTCTTTCCCACATCATGGGCTCGAGAAGTAGCTATTAGTGCATACCTTCTACAATGGATTGGATTATTCTTCGAAGGTGTCACTTGACTCTACAGCGGGTGGAGCATTGATGAATAGACCACTGACTGAAGCATTCAATATCATTGAAAGTGTTGCCACCAACTATCACCAATGGGGTTCAGAAAGAGGTAATAACCCGAAAAAGCTTTCGGGAGGTAAGTTTGATGTAGATGGTGCTGATTTAATTATGTCTAAATTTGACTAATTGAGTAAGTGCTTTGATAAGCTTGAAAAAGCGAATGTGAGTTCGATAGGCACTACTAATGTTGCTTGTGAGATTTTTGGAGTGCAAGGATATGATTTCGTGGAATGCCCACACGGAAGTGCTCTTGGATCAGGTGCTTCGAGGGAACAAGTGAATTCATGTCACAATTTTTATCACACGAACCCAGAGTTGCTAAACTATGTTCCCCCAAATTCTTACAACCAAGGAAGGAAGAATAGCCCTTATCTCTCATACGGGAACCACAACAACACGTTGAACCACGAATTCCAAGAAGGCCAAGGTAATAGGAAACCCGCATCAGGGTATCCTCAGGTACAAAAGTCTAAACTTGAGTCTCTTAAGGAAAATTTTGTTGCTACTCAAACAAAGCAAAATAAATATTTTAGGCAACAAGGTATGGCAGTCAATGAGGCAATAAAAGAGTTAACATCTAATGTAGATAACTTAGCCATCCATAATAAGATGTTAGAAACTCAAACTGCCCAACAAGCGGGTAATTCAAATAGGCAACCGGACAAATTTCCTGGACAACATGAAATGAATCCAAGTAATGAACAATGTAAAGCTGTGAGTTTGAGGAGTGGTAAGCAACTTGAGGATCCCAAGGCTAAAGGGGAGAGTGATAAAAAGAGTGTAGATGAGGAAGAGGAACCTACTAAGACACAACCCTTAGATGAGGAAGAACCTAATGAAAAAGTGTCTAAGTATGTCTCTCCACTACCTTACCAACCCCCAATACATTTCCCTCAAAGATTGGCTAAGGCCAAGTTAGATAAGCAATTTGGAAAATTTCTAGAGGTCCTTAAGAAATTTTACATTAATGTACCCTTCACTGAGGTGTTGCAACAAATGCCAACATATGCTAAATAAATTGCCTCCTAAATTAAAAGATCCAGGTAGCTTCTCTATTCCTTACTTGATTGGTAACACTAGTTTTGATAAAGCTCTTTGTGATTTGGGGCTAGTGTTAGTCTTATGTCCCTCTCTGTTTGCAAGAAGTTGGAGATGGGTGAACTAAAACCCACAACAATCTTCCTTCAATTGGACGATGTTCCTATTAGAATGGGTAAGCTTTTCATTCCTGCAGATTTTTTGGTACTTGAAATGGAGGAGGATTCCCAAATCCTCATTATTCTTGGTAGGCCTTTCTTGGCCACCGCAGGAGCTATTATTAATGTGAAAAATGGAAAATTGGCTTTGACTGTGGGTGATGATAAAGTTGAATTTGAATTATCTAAATCTATTAAACACACTTCTTTTGAGGATTCTTGTTGCAGGATTGATTTATTGCACCAGGTGGTAAAGGAAGAATCCACCAAGATTCATTTTGAAGATCCATTAGACAAATGCTTGGTAGGTGGTGGCTCATTGGATAGTGGAGGTGAAGTCGCCGAGTATTGATAGTGTGATTTTACATCATATTTTCTGTACACTTTTGCATACATTTTTCATATAGATTAGGCATTCTTTATTTTATTTTAGTTTGTTTTCCCCTTGGAACGGGTGAAGCAGTTTCTTGGTGTTGTTTTGCAGGAATCAATGAAAAATCTGGTTAACTTAGAGTCAAGGGAATGAAGAAACAGTGGAGAATGAAATTTTGGGAATGATAGCCCTGCGAGAGGTTACTCGCCCCGCGAGACTGAAGACAGCCAGAAATAGCAACAGTCAGCCTTTTTGTCTCGCCACGCGAGTCACCATCTCGCCTCGCGAACCTGAAGGCTGATTGTGCCAGAGAATGCAACCTTTTTGTGTCGCCTCGCGAGCCACTCTCGCCTCGCGAGAGATCCAATCGCTGAAGACCAGAATTTTAATATTCGCCTCGCGAGATACGTCTCGCCCCGCGAGTGCGTGAAACCCAGAACCCCCGTTATAAGCTGTTTTAGGGCAGAATCAGAGGGAGAGGGGATTGGGAGAAAAGGAGGCGGCCAAGAAACCCTAGGAAATGCAATTTCTACTGCTGTGGTGGCTGGGTGCATCCTTCCATGGAGTGCTTCCCTTCCTTCATCTTAGTATCTTTTCTTTTCCCTTTTACTTTGATGATGTGTAGCTAAACTCCCATTGTTGGGGTTAGGGTAGCTATTTCTGAATTCTCATGTATATGACTTGAATCTTTTAATATGGTTTTTACTTCTTTATTGAGTGATTGATTTTCTGTGCTCAATGCTTGTTGTGGCTAGCACCCCCATGACTTGATTAGTGTTTTGATATGCAATTGGAAAATTCGTATTAGAATCGGAACTGAAATTAATCACCTGGTAAACCTTGTATCTAGGAATGGAACTAGGTTTATTAGCAATCATGTAATCCCTAATCATAATGCAAATTCATTAATCTAGGCCACCTAAGGAATTAGGGTCTATTAGTGGATTTAGGCTCTTGTCATCCGAGGAATCGGGGCTTGAGTAATTTAGTGGATTGATTGTCATAATTGAAGTAGAAACTGTTTATTAGTCATTTCATTGCATGGGGATGAAGTTTAGTGAACCTAATCCCAACATCTTTTATCATATTCGAAAACCATCTTTTATTGCCTTCCAAGTGTTTGAGAAAATTACAAAAAGAGTTTGCTTTTCTTATTTTGTTTATTTTTACTTTTGTGGGCTTGATAATTAGTATAGAACTCTCTTCAATCCAAGAATCACTTAGCTAGTAGTTGAATTGGTACGTGCTGGTACGTGCTAGTACTTGACGCAGTCCTCGTGGGAACGATATAACGGTCTCACCACTGTATTACTTGCACGACTGGGTATACTTGCCTAGATCCGTCAACAAGTTTTTGGTGCCGTTGCCGGGGACTGTGTTTCAATATTAGCATATCTATTTCGGTTACTAATTTAAGCAAAAATAAAAATAAAAACAAAAATAAAAATTTGTTATAAACTGTTTGCTGTCATTTTTTCTGTTTTGTTCTTGCTGTCATTTTTCTGGTGTGTTTGCTGTTGTGTGCTAACCTTTACTGCTAACACTCTTGTTTGCTAGACTGTTTGTGTATGCGAGGTACTATTCCAGCTGATCAACTCCTATACGATCCAGAAATTGAAAGAACAGCTAGGAAGAATATGAGGCAAGCACGACAGCAGAATTTGTTAGAAAAACAAGGAGAAGAACAAGAGACTTCCACCTCTCAAGTTTGTCAAGAAGAACTCAGAATGGCGGGCAATGGTGAAGATGCTCCACCACCACGGAGGACACTTGGTGACTATGCCAATACAAATGTCAATCGGCATGTCACTAGCATAGTGAGGCCTCCAGTGAACTGCAACAATTTTGAAATCAAGCCAAATCTCATCAATATGGTTTCACAAAATCAGTTTGTTGGGTTGGAGAAGGAAGATCCTAATAGTCATGTTTCCACTTTCCTAGAGTTGTGCGATACAGTGAAGATAAATAGTGCCTCCGATGATGCAATTCGCCTGAGGTTGTTTCCTTTCTCTCTAAGAGATAGAGCCAAGTCTTGGCTCCAATCACAACCAAGGGGGAGCTTCACTACATGGGACAACTTAGAGGCAAAATTTCTGGCAAGGTTCTTCCCCACCTCAAGATTTGTAAAGGCAAGGGGTGACATCATAAGCTTTGCTCAACAAGAAGGTGAGACTCTGCATGACGCTTGGGAAAGGTTCAAGGAATTGCTTTGGAGATGTCCAAATCATGGGTTTGATGATCATACCCAAATGGAAACATTCTGTAATGGATTGAGGCCGTCAACCAGGTACATGTTAGATGCCTCAGCTGGAGGTTCCATGAATACAAAGACAGCAGAGGAAGCATTGGTTTTGATAGAAGCTATGGCGTCAAATGACTACTTGATGCATCATGATCGGGGTCCTACATCAAGAAGGGGAGTGTTGGAGTTAGATTCACAAACTGCACTGTTGACTCAAAACAAGCTCATGACACAACAACTGGAGTCTCTTACCAAGCAACTAGCTCAACTCCCACAACAACTCCAAACTGTTCAAGGGACAACCATGCCACACCAACAGGTAATGCGATGTGATTTTTGTGGAGGTGATCATGATAATGGAAGATGTGAGGCACCACCTACTTCCCATGAGGAAGCTAATTATATGGGGAACTATGGGCGTCAAGGCAACAACCAATTCCCTAACGACTACAACCAAGGGTGGAGGAATCAACCAAATTTTGGTTGGAAGCAAGATGCCGGACAAACAAGCAAGCCTCCTCCTACACAACCGCTTCAAGACCGGGTTTCTATCTTGGAGAACACCCTCAATCAGTTCATGAAATTGACCATGTCAAACCAGAAAAATACCGATGCTTCTATAAAAAATTTGGAGGTTCAAGTTGGCCAAATTGCAAAGCACCTAGCGGAGCAATCTAGCAGCGGTTTTTCAGGTAACACTCAAACTAATCCTAAGGAGCATTGCAATGCTGTTGTTTTGAGGAGTGGTAAAAGTCTTGAGAATGTGGGCGGTGAGCCTTTGGTGAAGAATCAGAAAGTTGATGGAAAAACAGAATTGAGTGCTGAGGAAAAAGAGGAAAAAGACAATGAAAAAGACAAGAGGGAGAAGCTAGTGGATGAAAATTCAATTCTGAGGAGGACTAAAAGTCAAATTTTAAAAGATGGAGACAAGCCTCAAGTGATCCCCTCTTATGTGAAGTTGCCCTATCCTCATTTGAGCAAGAAAAAAGTGAAAGAAGAACAGTTTGCCAAGTTCCTTGACATTTTCAAGAGGCTACAGATCAACATACCCTTTGCTGAAGCACTAGAGCAGATGCCCAATTATGCAAAATTCATGAAGGAACTGCTCACGAAGAAAAGAAAGTTTAAAGAAGGCGAAACCGTTGCCTTAACTGAAGAGTGCAGTGTGATACTTCAAAGGAAGCTACCTCCGAAGCTGAAAGATCCTGGTAGTTTTACAATCCCTTGCACTATTGGGAGTGTTGCTATCAGGAAGGCCTTATGTGACTTGGGAGTGAGTATCAATTTGATGCCGCTTTCAATTTTTAATAAGCTTGGAGGTGGGGAGGTGAAACCAACAAGGATGGCATTGCAACTAGCTGATAGATCAATCAAGCGTCCTTATGGTATCTTGGAAGATGTTATGGTAAAGGTGGATAAGTTTATATTCCCAGCGGACTTTGTGATTTTAGACATGGAGGAGGATGCAGAAGTCCCGCTCATACTGGAGAGACCTTTTCTAGCGACTGGTCGTGCTTTGATAGACGTACAAAAAGGCCAGTTGCGATTCAGAGTGCAAGACGAAGAAGTCACTTTCAATGTATTTGAAGCTATGCATCGCCCGAGTGATGAAGAGGATTGTTTCCACATGGACATTGTGGATACAGTAGCTAAAGAAGTCATTGCATATCAACACCACCCCTCTACTCCTGAGAAGAAGGAAAAGCTCAACATGAAAGTAACTCTGAAGCTCTGCAAGACAAATGATGTATCAGTTGGTGATGAAGTTGGATCTGCTCATGTGAAAACAGAACCTCCGTCGGGAAGGAGTAAGAAAAAGGACACGAGGCCCAGAGCGAAAAGGGCAAAGCGGAAGCACAAATGTTGGCCTTATAAGCAAAATCAGCTCTTTAAAGGAGTTCCATGGAAGAAAAGTGCTCTTGCTCTTCTATGCCCAGCCAACCCCGATTAATTGAAAGAAGCCGTCAAGCTAGTGACGTTAAAGAAGCGCTTAATGGGAGGCAACCCAAATTTTCTTAACCCTTCTCTTTAGTTAGATTTTGTTTTTGATTTTAAGCTCTTGAATAATTTGAGAAGATCAAGAGGAAGATATCATAGATTAATAGGTTTGTTAAGTGTTTCAGGGAAGGAGGAAGGAGAAGCATCAGGCCGTGACCCAATTTTCATGTAATTCCTTCTGACTAGACATGTGAGCCAGCACCCGCTACCGCTTCGGTAAGTCGTTTCAATTTTTCTTTCCTCTCTCCATCTTGATTGTTTACATTGGGGACGATGTAAATTCTTAAGCTTGGGGTAGGGGTATTTTTGCATTTGTTCATATTGCATTCATATAGTTTTGCACGATAGCTTTGCATGTTCACATTATTAGATTGCCCCTTGTCTGAAATTTGCATCCAATTGTGAGAACTAAGTGCCAAATAACTCGAGATAGTGAATTCTTGAACCCAATTATGTTTATTCTTGTGATAAGGCTGCAAATGAAAATGCTTGAGATGAACTGTGATGGTTGATAATTAGCATATGGTTTCATAGATTTGTGTTGCTCACTAATTCTTGAACTACTAAAATGTGAGATTTTGATCCACAAGGGGGTACTCACCAAATATACCCCATTCTTTGGGTTAGAGTGTTATTCCTCTTGGATTGCTTTCTCTAGAACTTGACTTAAAACCATTTTGAAGCTTAAAAATTTTTTGAAAACATTTTTGAAAATGATTGAGGCAATAGGTATTTTTCTGGCCTGCTGAGCTTTGAATGACTAAATGCTACCCCTTAGTTGTCCAAATTTGAGCCTGAAAGAATAAAATACTTTTCTTGGTACCTTGAAATATGTGGATGAATGATGCTTGATAAGGGACCTTCTAAAGTATTACAAAAGGGTAAAAAGGTAGTTGAAAAGAGTATGCGATGAAAAGAATCAGAAAAATATTTCTCTTGAGTTGAAAAATCTACCCTTCTCCAAGCAAAAGGAAAACAAAAGAAAAAAAGAAAAATATATAGAGAAGGGGATGACAAAAAGAAATGAGAAATAAAATGAAAAGAAAGAAAGGTGGTGAAAGAAAATTGAAACCCAAAAGGATAGTTTAGAAGGTGTCATGATTTGCAATGATTGATATTTTGTGTAGCCTTTTGAAATTTCCTTTTCTTGACTTCCCCACCTAATGACTAATCCCATGGCCCCATTACAACCGAAGTAAAGACATCTTGATTCTTAGGTGTTTTCATTAATAAAGTAGGGATTTGGTTGATAGTCAAGCCTATGGTAGAATTCATTCCTTGAGGAAAATGGAGCGAATTGTCTTATATCCCTAACACTTGAGTGAGGTGAGAAAGAGAGCCAAGCAAATGAACAAGCTTGGGGTGATCTTCATGTGAGAAAGAGTGCCCGAATCAGTGAGAATATGAGTCTAGGGAACCTAAGCATCTGATTGGACTTGAATCGATTGTCTCTTGCTGAATTATTTGAGATGCCTGTTACTTGGATTACTTTTATTATTTATATCTTCCGGCCTTAGTGATTGCTTGAGGACAAGCAATTGAATAAGCTTGGGGTGATTTGATAGTGTGATTTTACAACATATTTTCTGTACACTTTTGCATGCATTTTTCATATAGATTAGGCATTCTTTATTTTATTTTAGTTAGTTTTTCCCTTGGAACGGGTGAAGCGGTTTCTTGGTGTTGTTTTGCAGGAATCAATGACAAATCTGGTTAACTTGGAGTCAAGGGAATGAAGAAACAGTGGAGAATGCAATTCTGGGAATGATCGCCCTGCAAGACTGAAGACAGCCAGAAACAGCAACAGTCAGCCTTTTTGTCTCGCCACGCGAGTCACCATCTCGCCTCGCGAACCTGAAGACTGACTGTGCCAGAGAATGCAACCTTTTATGTGTCGTCTCGCGAGCCACTCTCGCCTCGCGAGAGATCCAATCGCCGAAGACCAGAATTTTAATATTCGCCTTGCGAGATACGTCTCGCCCCGCGAGTGCGCGGAACCCAGAACCCCCGTTATAAGCTGTTTTAGGGCAGAATCAGAGGGAGAAGGGATTGGGAGAAAAGGAGGCGGCCAAGAAACCCTAGGAAACGCAATTTCTGCTGCTGTGGTGGCTGGGTGCATCCTTCCATGGAGTGCTTCCCTTCCTTCATCTTAGTATCTTTTCTTTTCCCTTTTACTTTGATGATGTGTAGCTAAACTCCCATTGTTGGGGTTAGGGTAGCTATTTCTGAATTCTCATGTATATGACTTGAATCTTTTAATATGGTTTTTACTTCTTTATTGAGTGATTGATTTTCTGTGCTTAATGCTTGTTGTGGCTAGCACCCCCATGACTTGATTAGTGTTTTGATATGCAATTGGAAAATTCGTATTAGAACCGGAACTGAAATTAATCACCTGGTAAACCTTGTATCTAGGAATGGAACTAGGTTTATTAGCAATCGTGTAATCCCTAATCATAATGCAAATTCATTAATCTAGGCCACCTAAGGAATTAGGGTCTATTAGTGGATTTAGGCTCTTGTCATCCGAGGAATCGGGGCTTGAGTAATTTAGTGGATTGATTGTCATAATTGAAGTAGAAACTGTTTAATAGTCATTTCATTGCATGGGGATGAAGTTTAGTGAACCTAATCCCAACATCTTTTATCATATTCGAAAACCATCTTTTATTGCCTTCCAAGTGTTTGAGAAAATTACAAAAAGAGTTTGCTTTTCTTATTTTGTTTATTTTTACTTTTGTGGGCTTGATAATTAGTATAGAATTCTCTTCAATCCAAGAATCACTTAGATAGTAGTTGAATTGGTACGTGCTAGTACTTATCGCAGTCCTCGTGGGAACGATATAACGGTCTCACCACCGTATTACTTGCACGACTGGGTATACTTGCCCAGATCCGTCAACAAGTATGCCCATTTGTTAGATGCTATTCCGGAACTTGCACCTCATAAAGCCAAAGTGGAATAACTTAAGCCAAGGCCTAAATCTGAAGATTAGGGGGAGGAAAAAGCCCCTAAGGTAGAACTCAACACTTCCTTCCACTCTCAAGTATGAGTTTCTTGGTCCTAACACTTCTATCTTGTCATTGTTAGTGCTAGCTTGAATGAGCTAGAGACTGAGAAATTGCTTAGAGCTCTTAGAATGTATTGGAAGGTCATATGATACACTCTTGATGATATTGAAGGAATAAATCCTTCCTTTTGCATGCATAGAATTCTAATGGAACCTGACCATAAAACCTCTATTTAGCATCAACGTAGGTTGAATCCTAATATGAAAGAGGAAAAAAGGTTCTAAAGTTGCTTAATGCTGGGTAATTTACCCAATTTCTGATAGTGAATGGGTTAGTCATGTGCATGTGGTTCCTGTTGAAATAATAGGCACCTCAATATGGGGGTGAAATGAGGTTTTGCAAAACTCTTAGAAAATCTTGATTTCTTACAAAAATTTTGCCTCTCTTTAATAATGCACCAAATAGATCCAAGAGAAGAGAGAAGAATAAGAAACAAGAGCAATATGGAATCTTGCAAGAATATGGCCACAATTCAAGAATTTAACACAACATGAACAATATGCAATATATCACTAATATCATAAAGCATATAACCAATTTCAATAATAATAGCAAAAAATCAAGAGATAAAGGGAAGAGGAATCACACCAACAATTTATACTGGTTCGAACACAACCTGAGTGTTCTACATCCAGTCCTCAAGCATACACTTGAGTATCACCACTATACTTCAAAAAAATTACACAATTTTTACAAGTATACAAACATAAAGGATTCCCCACCTTTATCCTAACTTGAGATTCCCCACTCAAGAAACTAGTCACCTAAGGATACTCCACCTTAGATGCAAATTGGGATACCCCACCCAATTCTAAAAACAAAAATTACAAATCAATTAATGCTATCAAAACTATTACACTTTAAAGATGCATCACTTCTAAAAAGCATTAATGATAAAAAAAATTAGAAAGTAGAAGAAGAAGGCACAAGTAATCAATTTGACAGCATAACAGCACAACAAACATCAAAAATTTTGTGTGTTAGCTTTTCTAAAAGTTTCCTTTATATAGAGAATGAAATGGAAAATTCAGTTTGTTGTAAGTAATCGATTACTTTTAAAAGTAATCGATTAATTTTCTGTAACAACCCAAAAGTAATTGATTACTTTCAAAAGTAATCGATTACTTTTTGCCAGAAAATCAAGATTGCAAAGAACGCACGTGGTAATCAATTAATTCCAAAAGTAATTGATTAGTTTTCTAAAAAAATCATGTTTTTAGGTCAAAACTCTTTGAAAAATAATTCCATTGAATTTTAAACATTCTCTATATTTTTTAAATCATTTTGATGTTTAAAACCTTTTCAAAAATATTTTACTTGAGCCAACTACTAAAACATCTAATTTTTAGATCATGCATCAAAATCCTAAAACTATTACATGTCTTCATAAGTTGGAAATGGTTCTTTGGTGCTCATCATCAAAACTCCTTGTTGAGTAACTTTGGAAGTACGTTTGGAAGATCAATATCTACAATCTCCCCCTTTTTGATGATGACAAAACATTCCTTTAAAAGTACATTTCCTTCATAATTTTTTGTAGAACAAGACATGTTTGGATTTTGATGTAAATTTTGTGAATGATCAAGATTGGTTTGATTCGAGGAAAGTTCTCCCCTCAGTATGTTTCTCCCCCTTAATATGTGAATTTCCTGCACAAACAAAGCAACCAACCTTTCTCCCTCTTTGGCATTATCAAAAATCCATTGAAAAAAAAAATATAATAGTAAAAAAATATGGGGAAAAATTTCATCCACAACATATAATAGGCATACACATATAGGACCAATAATAAGTAGAGCAAGTAGATAAAGCATCATAATAATCATAGGTCCAAATGACGGTATTAGAAAGTATACACCATCAAGCCATAATAGATTCCAAAAGTATGTGTAGGCAATTTCAATTTGAACGTTTGAAGTTAAGACTACTTCTTCCAAGAAACTAAAAGAAAATCAAATTTTTAGATCCTAGAAAAAACATATCATGAAACATTTATTATCAAATATAACCTATAACCTTTATCACAAAGTTGACTTATGCTAAGTAAATTATGCTTTAAACCATCTACTAAAAGAACATTTTCAATATAGTATTTCCTATTTTACAAATACCAAGAATTTTACCTTTAATGTTGTCACCATATATTACAAGGTCACTATGTTTTAGGAGAGATGAATAAACTTTGAGATGCACCCTATCACATGCTCGGAGCACCCACTATCAAGATACCATTTTTACCTTGGGTCCTCAAGCAATTCTACAAAATGAATTTAAGTTTTTGGTACCCAATCTAGTTTGGGTCCTTGAGCATTAGTCTTGGGTACCATATTTTTAGGAACCCACATCATCTTAGCTTTCTCAAAACCAATTCTCTTAATATAGCATGTAGGAGAAATATGACCATGTCTACAACAATAATGACATGTTACTTTATTTCTAGCATTTTTACTAGATGGAACAAATGTTGTTGAATGTGTTTCTTTCTTATCATAAGAATTACACCCTAAGCCTGTTTTTACAAAAGGAGATTATTGATTACCAAGCAAATTATTCAAATTCCTTCTACTATTTGTAAATTTAGCAAGAGTACTCTTTAAATCCTTATTCTCCTTTTCAAGATACATGCATTGCTCACATTTTGAGGAACTAGCTATATCATTTCTAGAACTAGCATACATCATGGTCATAGAATTAATTTCTAATTTCAAGTCATTTATCTCCTTAGCTAATTTTATTTTATCATTTTAATGCACAGAGATTGTTGACTTTTGTTTGGCTAACTTTCTAGCAAGTTCTATAGATTCCTCATGCAATTCTTCAAAGGCTAAGTGCAATTCATCATAATTGAAAGATAATGCATATTCATCATCACTTACCTCTTAGTCATCCTTTTGACATGCCATCAAGCAAAGATTGGAGACTTCATCTTCCTTCTTTTCCTTCTTAGGCCTCTTGTCACCTTTATCTTTCTTTTGGAGAGTAGGACATTCGAATTTGATGTGCCCGGGCTTTCCACATTCGTAGCATAGAGTTGTTGATGATGGTGCACATTTCTTGGTAGGTTTCTTGGAATTGTTGTATCTTTTCCAATTGCATTTGTTTTTGAGGAACTTGCCAAATCTCCTTACTAGTAGGTTGATTTCCTCATTCTCTTGGTCTTCATCATTGGTGTCAATGCTTTCTTTGTCACTTTCATCTCTCTTGGAGGAGGAAGCCATAAGTGATATTCCTTTACCCTTTTTATCTACTTCTTCATTCTCCTTGAGCCTTCTTAACTCCAATTTGTGTTCCTTGAGCTTTCCAAACAATGTTTCTAGTGACATGGTTGAAAGGTCTCTTGACTCCATGACAGTCGTTACCTTTGGTTGCCATTCTCGACTAAGACACCTAAGCACCTTGGTAACAAGATCCTCATTAGTAAAACTTTTATCAAATGCAAGCAATTGGTTAACGATAAGTTGGAAACGATTTTGCACATCATTTATGGATTCATCATGTTTCATTCTAAACAACTCATATTGATGAATCAAGGTGTTAATCTTTGATCTTTTAACCTCACATGTTCCTTCATGGGTCACTTGTAAAGTGTCCCAAATCTCTTTTGCATTATTGCAATTTGAGATTCGAAAGAACTCATCAATTGATAAAGCGGTGGTGAGGATATTCTTAGCTTCAAAGTCTAATTAGACTTGTTGCTTCTCTTCTCTTGTCCATAGAGTTTTTGGGTTTTTCTTTCTCTTCATTTCCAACACCGTGTTTGGGAATGAAGGGACCACTTTCAATAATTTCCCACAAATCTATGTCAATGCCCTCAATGAAAATTTTCATTCTTGCTTTCCAATAAGGATAGCCCTCACCATCAAAAATTGGAGGAGAAGTGATAGAAATGTGTTTATGTTTCCTATTTTATTCAAGTGCAATTTTCGAAAATAATCTCGAAAGTTATTAAGCCTTATTCAAGATCCTAGCTCTAGATACCAGTTGTTAATCAATATGCACCTCAAGAGGGGGGGTGAATTGAGGTTTTGAAAAACTCTTAGAAAATCTTGATTTCTTTCAAAAAAAATTCCTCTCTTTAATGATGCACCAAATCGATCTAAGAGAATAGAGAAGAATAAGAAACAAGAGCAATATGGAATCTTGCAAGAATATGACCACAATTCAAGAATTTAACACAACATTAACAATATTCAATATATCATCAATATCATAAAGCATATAACCAATTTCAATGTTAATAGCAAAAATTCAAGAGAAAAAGGGAAGATGAATCACACCAACAATTTATACTGGTTCGAACACAACCTGAGTGTTCTACATCCAGTCCTCAAGCATACACTTGAGTATCACCACTATACTTCAAAAAATTACACAATTTTTTACAAGTATACAAACATAAAGGATTCCCCACCTTTATCCTAACTTGAGATTCCCTACTCAAGAAACTAGTCACCTAAGGATACCCCACCTTAGATGCAAATTGGGATACCCCACCCAATTCTAAAAACAACAATTACAAATCAATTAATGCTATCAAAACTATTACACTTTAAAGATGCATCACTTCTAAAAAGCATTAATGATAAAAAAAAATTAGAGAGTAGAAGAAGAAGGCTCAAGTAATCAATTTGACAGCATAACAGCACAACAAACATCAAATATTTTGTGTGTTAGCTTTTCTAAAAGTTTCCTTTATATAGAGAATGAAATGAAAAATTCAATTTGCTGTAAGTAATCATTACTTTTCTATAACAACCCAAAAGTAATCAATTACTTTCAAATGTAATCAATTACTTTCTGCCAGAGAATCAAGATTACAAAGAACGCACGTGGTAATCAATTACTTTACTAAAAAATTATGTTTTTGGTTCTAAACTCTATGCAAAAATAATTTCATTGAATTTTAAACATTCTCTATATTTTTTAAATCATTTTGATGTTTAAAACCTTTTCAAAAATATTTTACTTGAGCCAACTACTAAAACATCTGATTTTTAGATCATGCATCAAAATCCTAAAACTATTACATGTCTTCATAAGTTGGAAATGGTTCTTTGGTGCTCATCATCAAAACTCCTTGTTGAGTAGCTTTGGAAGCGCGTTTGGAAGATCAACATCTATAGTTCCTAAGAAAGGTGGGATGACTGTGATTAAAAATGAGAAAAATGAATTAATTCCCACTAGGACTGTCATAGGTTAGAGGATGTGCATTGATTATAGGAAGTTGAATAATGCTACTAGGAAAGATCATTTCCCCCTACCCTTCATTGATCAAATGCTTGAGAGGCTAGCTAGGCATGAGTACTTTTGTTACTTAGATGGCTATTCGGGATTCCACCAAATCTCCATTCATCCTAGTGACCAGGAGAAGACCACATTTACTTGTCCTTATGACACTTTTGCCTATAGGAGAATGTCTTTTGGTCTATGTAATGCCCCTGCTACATTTCAACGATTCATGACTGCAATATTCTCTGAATTTATTGAAAACATCATGAAAGTTTTTATGGATGATTTTTCTGTATATGGTACTAACTTTGATGATTATTTATCCAATTTGTCTATGATATTGCAGAGACGTGAAGAGGTAAACCTTATCTTGAATTGGGAAAAGTGCCATTTTATGGTATGAGAGGGCATAGTCCTTGGAAATTTGGTTTCAGGAAAAGGAATTGAGGTGGATAGGACCAAAATTGAAGTTATTGAAAAGTTTCCCCACCGGTGAATGTGAAAGGAGTTAGGAGTTTCTTGGGACATGCCGGGTTCTACCGGCATTTCATCAAAGATTTCTAAAAAATTTCTAAACCTTTGTCTAACTTATTGATGAAAGATGTTCCATTTGATTTTAATGAGGAATGTTTGAGTGCCTTTTTTGTAGGTTGAACAAAGCTTTGACCATTGCTCTTATTTTGCAAACACCGGATTGGAATGAGCCTTTTGAGGTTATATGTGACACTAGTGACTATGTCGTAGGAGCGGTGTTGGGGCAAAGGAAAGACAAGAAGGTTCATGCAATATACTATGCAAGCAAAACTCTACATGGAGCTCAAGCCAATTATGCCACCTCCGATAAAGAGTTGCTCGCAGTTGTCTTTGCATTTGAGAAGTTCAGATCCTATCTTGTGGGGTTTAAGGTCATTGTGTACACTGATCACTCCGCACTAAAGTATCTCATGAGCAAGAAGGAAGCAAAGCCTAGGCTTATTTGTTGGATCCTTATTCTCCAAGAATTTGATTTGGATATTTTGGATAGAAAAGGAACTGAGAATCAAGTGGCGGATCATTTATCCAGGCTTGAACCACCGGTGAGTGGGGATTGTGAATTACCTATTGATGATTCCTTCCCCGATGAGAAATTGTTTGCAATTTCTGCAGAAAATGCACCTTGGTATGCTGATTATGCAAAGTACTTGGTTAGCAAGGTTCTACCTCCTGGTCTTAATTATCAACAGAAGAATAAGTTTTTCTCTGATCTGAAGTATTTTGTGTGGGATGACCCATACATTTATCGGAGGTGTGTCTCGGAAGAAGAAGTTCAGAGCATATTGAGTTGCTGTCATTCTGCATCTTTTGGAGGACATGCTAGTGCCTCTAAGACGGCAGTCAAAGTTCTTCAGTCTGGATTCTTTTGACCTCATATTTTTAGAGATGCTCTAAATTTTGCGCTATCATGTGACCCATGTCAAAGAACCAGAAGTATCTCCAAGAGGAATGAGATGCCTATGAACACTATTCTTGAAGTTGAAATTTTTGATGTTTGGGGGTTGACTATATAGGCCCTTTTCCATCCTCTTGCAGCAAAAAATTTATTCTTGTAGCTGTTAATTACTTATCTAAGTGGGTGGAAGCCATTCCATCTCCAACAAGCGATGCAAAGACTGTAATCAAGCTATTCAAGAAGATCATTTTTTCGAGGTTTGGAGTTCCTTGGGCTATGATTAGTGATGGAGGTTCACACTTCATTGAGAGACAGTTTGAGAACCTCTTGAAGAAATATGGAGTCACTCACAAGGTTGCTACACCTTATCATCCTCAGACTAGTGGTCAAGTGGAGGTATCCAATAGAGAGATAAAGAGTATTCTAGAGAAAACCGTGTCTAGATCAAGGAAGGATTGGTCTTTGAAGCTTGACAATGCTCTTTGGGCTTACTGCACTGCTTACAAGACTCCTATAGGTATGACACCGTTTAGATTGATATATGGGAAGCCTTGCCACCTACCCGTTGAGCTTGAGCATAAAACCTTTTGGGCTATCAAGCTTCTTAATTTTGATTTGAAAGCGGCGGGAGAAAAGAGAAAGCTTCAACTTCAAAGGCTTGATGAGCTGAGATTGGATGCTTATGAGACCGCCAAGTCATACAAAGAGAGAACCAAGAAGTGGCAGGACAAGCACATTCTTCGGAGAGAGTTTCACGAAGGAGAACTAGTGCTTCTTTTCAATTCTAGATTAAAACTCTTTCCCAGAAAGCTTAAGTCAAGATGGTCCAGGCCATTTCAAGTGAAGAAGGTGTTTCCCTATGGTGTAGTAGAGGTTAGGAATGAAGAGCGCGGTACTTTCAAAGTTAATGGTCAGAGATTAAAGCATTATCTAGCAAAGGAGCAACTTGAGATGAGGAAGAATGTTGCTCTCCGTGACCCAACTGAAGCTGGATAAAAATTCAGGAGTTGACTTTAAACAAGTTCTTCTTGGGAGGCAACCCAAGCTTTCTTTAATTTTCATTTTTATTTTCTTCTTTTCTTTTGAATTTTGTGTGTCAGATTGATGGTTTGATCTTTGTCTCAAGGTTTTTGTGTATGTTTGACCCTTTTTGAAGCTCAATTTTGGGGGAGAGGCAAGTCATAAAAGTCCACAACATGCCCATGGAAAATTCCATGGCCATGGATGAGAAGCCAAAACAGAGCATAAAATTCAGTAAAGTCCATGGCCAAGCCGTGAAATTAACCATGACTGTGTAAGGCAACAAGTATTTCAGTCCTGAAAAGTCAGAAAGGTCCACGACCTGGCCGTGGAAAATTCCATGGCCGTGGATCCTGGGAACAATGTGCTCAACAAAAAAAAAGGGAGAGATAGTAGCATCCACGGTCTGGTCGTGGAACAAGCCACAACACGTGGAACTCAAGGGAGCATCACACGCGCAACATAGCGCATCCACGGCTTGGCCGTGTTTAAGTCCACGGTAGTGGATCGTCCCAGAGCAGCAAATTTAAAAAAAAATGCAGTAGCCCTCCCTCTCATTCACGTTACCCTTCTGTACTTCATCTTCTTCCTCTCTTCAAAACCTTCCATACCCACTACCTCCAACCTCCATTACTCATCTTCTCCCTCACAAAAACACATTACCCACCATCTCTAACCACATTAAACCTCTTCCTTCATCCATATTCTCTCTCATTCTTCTTCATACTCTTCCACCATAACCTACTAAATCTCCATAGCGAAAACCTTCACAACTCCATTCTCCTACCATAAAACACTCTTCCGATCTTACCCTTTTCTACCATTCCTAACATCTCTAGACACTACCCATCCACCAATTCCTTCAATTTGGGGAAAAATATAAAAACCCCATATTTGAAAACCCTAGCCCCAAATTCGAAAATCGCCATTAAGAGGTGGGGAGTTCAATTTTGCTGCTGTAATTACTAGTTGAAAGAGCACTATGGGTCCTAAAAGGTAAAAGTTGGATGTTGCTTCAAGTTCTCGTACTAGGGGAAGCTTTTCAAGAGGTAATCCTGATCCTAATCCTCATGGCTTTGAATTTAAAAATAATGAGCAGAGATAGGTATAATGTGCTGGTAAAAAGGAAAATTGTTTGCACAAGGTACATGGATGATATGGTGTTAGACACCCTAGGTATGAGGGATGACTTTAACTGCATGCTTGAAAGGGCGGGGTGAACTACTTTTCTGAATTTGAAATACCCCACATATGCTGAACTGACTTTAGAGTTTTTGAGCTCCATTAAAGCCAATATAATACAGGGGGAGGGATGCACTAAAGGCCGGATCACTTTCCGCCTATTTAATGTTGACCACTATTTAAATTTGGCACAATTCAATGAAATTTTTGGATTGCCTGCTGGGGGGAATAGGAAACACCCATCTGAGTTTAATGCATATTATTTTTGGTCTCTCATTAGTCATGGGCCCGGAGGGTATAATTCCTCCAAAAATAAGACAACCTTTATGCCTAACCCTTGCCTTCGCTATCTCCACCGTATCATGTCTCATACTTTATTTGGGAGTGGGGATAGTGACGGCAATGTCCGTTCTGATGAGCTTGCCTTTATGTGGGCTATTCTGAATGATGTCAAAATGGACATAGGGTCTTATCTAGCTAGGCATTTGTTAAAGGTTGGTAGAGCACAATCGTAATCAATAACTATAGGTGGGCTTATCACAACGATAGCCCACTATTTTGAATATGATTTGAATGGTTTAGAAGTTGTTAGGGGTAAAACCAGGATTGATCTGGAGTCATGTTTGGCTATTCAGATGATCCTCAAGGAGGATGGTATTTACTGCCTCTGCCTGCATAACAGAGAATATCCCCTTCCCCTTCCTAACCCTACTGCTATCACTATGCGCAATGCTTCAAATTGGCGCACTCCTGGGAGTGAAGCAGATGAACCAATTGATGTTCAGCACCCCTTCGCCCTCCACCAAGGGCGGGCGCCTCCGGTCCTTCTTCTTCTTCTTTTGGAGGTCCTTCAGAGGATTTTTTTAAGATATTTACCTCTGGAGAGACTTCAGTCTAAGCATGAGCAGCGGAATATTGTTATAGAGGAGCTTCGCCAGTAGAATCAGAGCATGGGAAGCATGATTCAGGCCATCCACAACTGGCATCTGAGCCAGCACCATTTCCCACCACCGCAGTGAATCATTTTATCTTTTCTCATGTTTTGGACTTTTACATTGGGGACAATGTAAATTTCTAAGCTTGAGGGGGATATTTATTTTTATTCTTGTAGATCTTTTGTAGTTTCATGCATTCTCATGTTGCATATTGCATATTGCATTGCATTTCTTTTTAAAAAAAAAAATTACGTTGCATTTTCACACACATCATCTCTCTTTGCTTTTTAGTTGAACTTTGTGCCCTATCTCTCTTGAGAATTTTGTGATGATATTGATTTAGAACCCCATTTGATTGATTCTTGTGGTAGGCAACATGCGTGATTTTTATTGATAGTAGAGGTAATCTTTTGATGGTTGATAGTTAGCATCTGGTTCTCTGAATTCGTGCTTTTCATTGATTTTTGAACAACTAAATGTGAGATTTGAGCCTTCATGGGATGTATACATTACATGATTTTTGCTCTCATTCTTTGTGTTGAGTGATAATTCCTCATTGATTTTGTGCTCTAGAACTTGATTTGAAACCATTTTGAGGCGAAATTTTTTTTTGCGTGCTTGAATGTGATAAAGGCATCTTAGGTATTTTTCTAGACCTTCTGAAATAATTGTCACACTTTCATCAATTAGTTGCCCATCTTGAGCCTATTGCATAATTATTTTTCTTGATGCCTATGATGATTCGTTGTTGGTAATTGAGTAGAATATTAAATGGAGCAAATTGTATTTGAAAGTTGTGTTGGGAATTCTATGTTTTTAGTCTTCTCCTTCTCAAATCAAAAACAAAAAAAATGTTGATGAAATCTCTCCCCTTAGTCAAAAAGAAAAAAGAGAAAAAAAGAGAAAACAAATGGAAAACAAAGCATGAGGGGAGTTTGAAAACAAAGCAAAAAAAAATAAAAAAAAATAAAAATAAAGATTGAGAAGAAGGCTTGAAAAAGGAGAAAAAGATAAAGAAAAAAAAAGGGATTGATTGGAAATGTGAAGTGTTGCTCTTGGTATTGAGAAATGCATTTGCTCCATTTTTTGTTCTATTGGGTTACTTGTTCTTATTGAAAATTTTGTTAGCCCTTTGTACATACTTTTTTTTTCTTTACCCTTCCTAACATCATTCCCATGGCCCCATTACAACCATTAAAAGACCTTTTGATTCTTGCATGCTTGCAATTTATTAGTGGAAATTTGGTTTTTTATACAGCTTGTGGAAGTGCATTTTCTTTGAGGAATCTTGAGCGCATTGTCTTCACCCTTAAACACTTTGAGTGCGGTTAGTGGAGTGATTCTAATTCAATGAGAGCATGATTTCTAAGAACCTTAGCCTCTAATTGGACTTGAATTTGGTTACCTCTCTATATCTTGGATTGTCATTTGCCTATTGTTTGGTTGTGTGTTCTATTGGGTTCCTTATTTAATATTGTCTCTTGATCCCACATATTGGTTTGGCCTTAGTTATTGCTTGAGGACAAGTAAGATCTTAAGCTTGAAGGGATTTGATGTGTGTGAAACAACATCATATTTCATTCTTGTTTTGCATGCATTTTTAGTTCATTTAGGCATTTTTGTTTCTATTTTTGTTTGTTTTCTTTTAGTTCGGATAATTGCGGTGTTTCTAGTGGTATTGTGCAGGATTTGTGCCTAATTGACTTAGAAAAGGGTGGAAAGCTTGAAGAAATGAAGATAGAGCTTGAAAGGGAGCTAAATGAGACAAAAATTTCACTTTGGAAGCATCCATGGAATGGCCCATGGCCATGGATTAAGCAGCTGCGCAGAAAGGAGCAAGCGGGCAAGCAGTAGCGTCCATGGCCTGGTCGCGGAATGGCTCACGACCGTGGAACGCAGCGAGCAAAAGCGGGAGCGTGCATTCAGTGCATCCACGACCTTGCCGTGGAATGGTCCATGACCGTGGATCGCAGTCTGACACAAATTCAGTTTCGTTTTTCTTTCTTTCTTTGGGCTTGGACCTGTTTAGACCCCTAGGGTATATATAGATGTTCTGAACACGAAATTAGGGTTCGATTTTGGTTTTGCGGAGGCACACTTCGAGGCTCTTGTGTTTGGTTTTCCTCTTCTCTTCTTCCTACGTAACGGGTTTGGATGTTCTCTATTTTGAATTCTTGTATCTTATTCTCCATGTCTGAATAGTTTCCTTTGTTTCTAGGATTGGGCATTGCCCTTTGGTACATTGATGATGATTAATTGACTTTCTTTATCCTTTTTATTAATTTTGAATGTTTATTGATTCAATCCTTATCGCGCTCATTCATGTGAATTTGCTGGCCACATATTTGCATCTCATAGATATTTAGGGATGTACTGAGAGATGAACCTAAGTATTGGAACTATAAGAATTGAACTTAAGGTTTAAATCACGAGAATAGGTTTAGCCTTTCGAGGACCTAATGAATTACCACATAGCGTAAAGGGTTCAATCTAAATTCAATTACCACGAGAGTATGAATTGGTTTAATTGGGCACGGTTTTTGTATCCTGAGAGAGAACATTAGCTAATCTAGAGTAATTCACCTTCAATTGATTTTCAATTTTAATAAAAGGGTTGTCAATTAGGATTCATCTTGCATCATTGTGGTTACCCCAATCCTGGAAGCTCTCTTTAATTTGAAATCTTCTCACTTGAAAACTTGCTATTCTTGTTTTTGAATTTTTCTCCCAATTATTTCTTTAACAAGTTGCTTGTTACTACTTTTACACGTTTTCATAAAATACATTCTCTCTTGTTTAACTTAATTGAATTATTAAATTAATTGGTATTCATAAACATAGTCCATGTGGATTCGATCTTTTATTACTTGACGACGAAACGTACATTTGTGAATTTCACCCTATCATCAATCAAGCAGTATTTTTAAATATCTCAGCTAACCCTTAAAGCCGTTCAATTACAACGTAAAATTGCTTTAGAAGAAATTAAAAGAAATGTTTAAACCGTTGTAAAAAATAACCACGTGAAAATTGTTGCAAGCATAAGAATTGATAGATATAAAATAACTTTAATAAGCATATAAATAAAAAAACATTTCCGAGCCATTAAAACCAATTCTCTAATTATGCCATATCAAAGAACGTTAACATATATACGTTTATATATTTATATATAATTAAGACTATATATATTTATTTAATGTTCCTAATCTCATATCTTAAAATCTGTAATGATTCCACGTTTAATATTTTGTTTAGGGGCGACGGCTACGGTGGGAGACCTTAGCATATCTCCCACCATGAGCAGGGGTCAATTAACAAAAATTTTTTATTTTTTAATCTATTTATTTTTTAAAATTGCAAAAATGACACATTCCCTCCCGAATCCCAATCCTTTTATTAGCCATTATTAGCTTTATTAGCCTTTACTAGTCATGCATAATATCAGATAACAACAATCATATTTGATTTGTATCCCTTGATAGTTGTAACATTATTAGGAGTTATTATAGCAGATTTTGTGGCTGTGATTCATCTCCTTTGGGCGCACGCATAGGAGTTTTGGTTGCTGCCCATTCATGTATATATTTTCCTTCAGCTTGATGAATAAACAACAGAGAGAGAAACATTCTTTTACATGATATCAAGAGCATCAGGTTAGAATTCTTATACCTGACGAGTGCTATGGCAGAAAAAATCGAGCAACCAAAAACAGAGCAACCAAAATCAGATGCTGGGAAGAAACACCCATCACCATACGATCTGAACTCTAGCGATAACCCCGGAAACGTGATTACACAGGTGCAGCTGCGGGGTGAGAATTATGAAGAATGGGCAAGAGCCATGCGGACATCCTTGAGAGCAAGGAGAAAATGGGGTTTCATTGATGGAACCATAAAGGAACCTGCGAAAGAACCCTCTGAGATGGAGGATTGGTGGATCGTTCAATCCATGTTGGTGTCATGGATCTTGAACACAATAGAGCCTACCTTACGATCAACCTTGTCTTACTTGGAAACTGCCAAGGAGCTTTGGGACGACATCAAGGAAAGGTTTTCGGTTGTGAATGGTCCACGCATTCAGCAGCTGAAATCAGATTTGGCACAGTGCAAGCAAGGTGGATTGACTATGGTGGCTTATTATGGAAAGCTGAAGGCCTTGTGGGATGACTTGGCCGATTATGAACAAGTGCCGATTTGCACTTGTGGAGGGTGCAAGTGTGACATTGCAGCGAAACTGGAAAAACGGAAAGAGGAGGAACGAGGACATCAGTTTATGATGGGACTGGATGACGTGCTCTATGGAACAGTTCGATCCAACTTGTTAGCCACAGATCCTATGCCATCTTTGAACAAGATGTACTCCATTTTGGTACAAGAGGAAAGGGTGCAGAACATCACGCGGGCTAAGGAAGAAAGACCAGAGATCATGGCCTTGGCTGTCCAAACAGGTGCAAAAATGAAAGTGCGTGAGACCAAGAACAAATCATTGATCTGTACGAACTGCAACAAAGCTGGTCATGATGAAACAAGTTGTTTCTTGCTGATTGGATACCCAGAATTAATGGTTGGGTGAATGTGCAAGAAGTGATGGCAAAGTAGGAGGAATAGGAAAGGGTAAGAATCTCGCTGGAGCCAATGCTGGACGTGCTGGTTCAATACGTGCCCATGCTGTCCAGAACTTGGAACACAATGCTGGTAGCGAAGGAAAGAGCTCTGTCATGGCAGGGTTAAGCAATGAGCAATGGGAAACTTTGTTGCAAATGATTAATACATCTAAGGTCACTCCAAATGAGTGCATGACTGGTAAGACTAAACCCAATATATGGATCCTAGATAGCGGGGCATCCAACCATATGTCAGGAAGCCTTCAATACTTTGCTGATGTACGTGGAGTGCCTGGATGTCCTGTTGGACTTCCTAATGGAAAATCTGTAATGGCCACTAAGGAAGGGACAATAAGGCTTGCTAAGGGTTTAAAACTCGAGAACGTGCTTTATGTTCCTCAATTAAATTGCAACTTAATTTCTATATCACAACTGATAGATGAATCCCGTTGTATTGTTCAGTTTACTAATAACATGTGTGTTATACAGGACAAAACTTCGAAGATGCTGATTGGAGCGGGTGAAATGAGGGATGGACTCTACTTCTTCCGGGAAATTCCAAGAATGAAGGCTTGCAGATCTGAAGGGATGAACCAACTAGAACTGTGGCATAAACCCTTGGGACATCCATCTTGGAAGACTACTCAGTTGATTTCTAAAGACAGCGGTGGGAAAGATAGTAATTTACTAAATAAAGCTTGTGACACTTGTCAAAGAGCTAAGCAAACTAGAGAAACATTTCCATTGAGTAATTATCATGCTTCTAATACATTTGATTTAATACATTGTGATTTATGGGGAGCTTACAGAACTCCATCTTCTTGTGGCGCTTCATATTTTCTTACTGTTGTGGATGATTGCTCGCGTGCAGTGTGGACTTATTTGTTAATCGATAAGAAAGAAGTGTCATGGATTTTGGTAAATTTCTTTGCGATGGTGGAAAACAATATAATAAAAGGGTTAAAGCTATTAGAAGTGATAATGGAACAGAATTTGTTTGCATGAAAAATTATTTTCTGGAACATGGAATTGTTTTTCAAACATCTTGTGTAGGGACACCGTAGCAAAATGGAAGGGTCGAAAGAAAACACCGTCACATCCTCAATGTTGCAAGAGCTTTGCGGTTTTAAGGAAGTTTTCCCCTTAATTTCTGGGGCGAGTGCATCTTGACGGCAGGGTACTTGATTAATCGCACTCCAACCCCAACTTTGAATGGCAAAACTCCATATGAAGTCCTGCACGGCCATCCACCCTCCTACAGTCATCTACGCATATTCGGCTCTCTGTACTATGCTCGCAACCAAGGCACTAAAGGAGATAAGTTTACAAGTCGCAGTCGTTGGTGTGTTTTTGTTGGGTATCCTTATGGGCAAAAAGGATGGCGAGTTTATGACCTTGATACCCATGATTTTTTTGTCTCAAGAGATGTAGTCTTCTTTGAAACACAATTTCCCCTCCAACACAGTGAATCTACATCAAATTCGGCGAATCATAACGAAGCAGCGGGTGAAGTGGATGATTCTTGTCTAGACACATTAGAATCAGCAACAGAAGCAAGTCTTAACGATAGGGGGCACCCATACTATTGAGGTGAATGTAGAAGACACTACTGTCATACTGAACCCGCCAGAAATGTCCCATACTATCGAAGCTGATGTAGAAGACACTGGTGTCATGACAAATCCTTCCGATGATTCTGGGCCATTGGGACGAGGTTGTCGTGTTAAACGTCTATCTACCAGGTTGGAAGGTTACGTCACGAACACTATTCAAAAGTTGAGTCCTCCCACTCGTTCACTAACTCCATCACATTCTTCAGGTACACCCTAT
Source organism: Sophora flavescens (assembly GCA_030762895.1). Classification (NCBI taxonomy): domain Eukaryota; kingdom Viridiplantae; phylum Streptophyta; class Magnoliopsida; order Fabales; family Fabaceae; genus Sophora; species Sophora flavescens. The sequence continues at coordinate 103,330,528 of CM061064.1, forward strand.
CCTATAACACATTATGTAAACTGTGTTAAATTTTCTCTGTCACATAGACAATTTCTTGCAGCAATTGCTGCAGAAAAGGAACCACTATACTTCCATGAAGCAGTGAAAGATGTTCGGTGGAGAGAAGCCATGCAAGCCGAGATTGAAGCCCTTGAATGTAACAGCACCTGGACCATGCAGCGCTTACCACCTGGCAAGAAAGCTCTGGGATGCAAATGGGTCTATCGCATTAAATATCACTCTGATGGAACGATTGAACGTTTTAAAGCCAGATTGGTTGTGCTTGGAAATCATCAAGTGGAAGGGATCAATTACACCGAAACATTCGCACCAGTTGCCAAAATGGTCACAGTACGCACTGTCCTAGCTGTGGCAGCAGCAAAAGCTTAGGAACTTCATCAAATGGATGTGCACAATGCGTTTTTGCATGGTGATCTTCACAAAGAAGTGTTTATAAAAATGCCTCCTGGCTGTGCCGCACCGCAACCAGATATGGTGTGTAAGCTTCGCAAATCGCTTTATGGGCTAAAGCAAGTCCCACGTTGCTGGTTTGCCAAGCTCTCTACTGCCCTCAAAGCTTATGGGTTCCAACAATCATCTCTTGACTATTCTTTGTTCACTTTGCAAAAACAAGACACTCACCTTGTGGTCCTAGTATACGTTGATGACTTGATTATTGCTGGAAACACTTCTTCTGCCATCAAGCGCTTTAAACTCTACTTGAGCACGTGTTTCCATATGAAAGACCTTGGCGTATTGAAGTATTTTTTGGGCATTGAAGTTACCAGAAATCCTACAGGGATCTTTCTTTGTCAGTGTAAATATGCCCTTGATATTATATCTGAAGCTGGTCTCCTTGGTACTAAACCTGCTGCCACTCCATTAGAGCAAAACCACCACTTGGCACTGGCTTCGGATCAGCTATTCCCTAATCCCGAGCAGTATAGGCGCTTGGTTGGGCGTCTGATTTACTTGTGTTTCACTCGACCTGAATTATCATACAGTGTCCACACGCTGTCTCAATTTATGCAACATCCCACAACCGAGCATTGGGAAGCTGCACTTCGAGTAGTTCAATTTCTGAAAGGGAATCCAGGACAAGGAATTCTTCTGGATAGTACATGTGACCTCCAGCTTCATGGTTGGTGCGACTCCGACTGGGCTAGTTGTCCTTTAACCGTGACGCTCACATCGGGTCGGTTAGTCCTCCTTGGTGGCTCCCCTATATCATGGAAAACAAAGAAGCAACACACTGTATCTCGTTCCTCTGCTAAAGCTGAATACAGGTCCATGGCAACTGCTGCATGTGAGTTAAAATGGTTAAAGGGGATTCTCTCCGACCTAGGTATTTCTCACAACAAACCCATGACTCTTCACTGTGATAGCCAGGCAGCGTTACATATTGCCAAAAATCCTGTGTTTCATGAACGCACCAAGCATATTGAAGTAGATTGCCACTTTGTCCGGGATGAGATTCTCAAAGGGAATATTCGACCAACCTATGTTCCTACTACAAGTCAACTTGCGGATATTTTCACAAAGGCATTAGGAAAACCACAATTTCAGTTCTTCCTTGACAAGCTGGGCATTCGAAACTTATATGCACCATCTTGAGGGGGGTATTAGCCATTATTAGCTTTATTAGCCTTTATTAGTCTTGCATAATATCAGATAACAACAATCACATTTGATTTGTATCCCTTGATAGTTGTTGTAACATTATTAGGAGTTATTATAGCAGATTTTGTGGCTGTGATTCATCTCCTTTGGGCGCACGCATAGAAGTTTTGGTTGATGCCCATTCATGTATATATTTTCCTTCAGCTTGATGAATCAAGAATAGAGAGAAAAACATTCTTTTACACCTTTCATCCCTCCGGCACCGTCTCCATAGCGTCGGCGAGTGTAAGCCACTGTAAACCCAAGGGAAGCTTCAACATCATGAGAATGAAACTCTGAGCAAGTTAGAGGCTTTTCTTTGACACGAAAAATCCTCAATCTAAAATTTATCTTCAGATCTGCAAAAACCAGAGCAACAATGGGGGTAGTTGAGCCTGTGGAGTTAGCGTTGGGTCCATATAACTAATGAATCCCCTGAATATCATTCCGGTGAGCTCCACCTTCTTCGTCCTCGTCGATATCGTCGGAAACATGATCGCCTCTTCCATCAACAAGTGCCCTATCTCATGCACCGCCACCTATTTCAGGTCCATCGTCATCGACAGCTCCGACACCGTCACGTCTCTGGTGGGGTTAGATTCATTAGATAATATTACTGGAAAGCATTTTGGAGGAGAAATCAAGGGTCATAGCCACCACCAATGGGTACGCAGTGTTCGTATTCACGAAGTCCTTTGGTGAACACAGTAACAGATTTGTCAAGGCTTGAAACAAATTCAAAAGGCAAGGTTTGAAACAAATTCAGAAGGTGGATAAACGGGCTAGTGATGGGTGGCGGAGGTGGGGGTGACGGAGTGGGAGAGAGGGAGAGTGAGAGAGAAGAAGGAGATGGGATGAAATTCTAAATTTGAAAAATATAGGGACCTTAAAATAATAAAATTTTTACATAAATGGACTTATTCACGGTGGGAGACTTTACTTGGTCTCCCACCCTAGCAAAAACCTTTGTTTGGATACCAACTTAAGAAAGATTTTAAAGATGGTTCCAAAAATTAAAGGAATTTAAATTTTTCCTTTTAATTGCTGCCATTATTCCAACAGCGGGAACCAAAGAGGTGGAAGTAATAAGCAATGGCAGAGCTGGAGTTCGGCGAGTAGTGGAACTAGTGGTAATTGGAACAACAAGGCTTCACAACAGTCTGGATTTGGAGCTTGGAAATAGGAAACTGGTGACATAGAATAATTTTTTTAAAAAAAAATAATTTAACAATAATAATAATAATAAATATAAAAAACAAATTAAATTTTTTTTGACTCGGCTGCCATATCATAAAAAAATTGTACGCGTGGCAGGAGCTTAAAGGTAGGGGTGTTCGCGGATTGGATTAGATCGGTTTTGAGCTAAAAAGTCATCCGATCCAATGATGAAAATATCGTGCGGTTTGGATTGGATCGGTTTGCTTCCTTAAAAAAATCCGATCCGATCAAATCCAATCAAATGCGGTTTGGATTGGATTGGATAATTCAGTTTTTGTCATACTTTATTTTTTTTCCTAATGTCAAGTGTCATTTCCATTTATTTAATAGTGGATAAAAGATAATCTTCATTTTAATTTGGGAGTTTGAGAAGAAAAAAAATATTGTTATTTTTTAACACGTTCTTTTATATTAATTCTCTATATCTACTCCCACTTATCCTATTTTTTTCCTTGAATCGGCTACAAATAAATTGTAGCTAATTATTTTTCAAATTTATTTAATTGTTTTCCTATTTTTCATGATTACTCAATCAAATATTTATATGTTATGCATCAAAATTTTTAGTAAAATATAACTTCAAGATATTAATATTTATTCTAAATAGTCTTATATGTGTCATTCCAACAAAAATATTAAAGAGAATGATGAACATAAAATGATGAAGAATAATGTTTAAGTATGAGTAATACTATAATTTAAAAAATAATAGTATATGTATATAATAGATCGGTTTGGATTGGATTTCACTATAGGATCCAAAATTCGATTCAATCCAATCCAATAAAAAATTGTGGTTTTTTCGGTTTTCGATTTTTTTGGTTTTTTCGGTTTTCGTTTTTTCGGTTTTCGGTTTTTGCGGTTTGCATCGGTTTGGATCGGTTGATGAACACCCCTACTTAAAGGTAATTTAACATTATCATATCATCACTTAACAAATCAAGTTAACAACATGGACCAAAAACATAAAAGAGCATTTTTTTAGGGACTAAAATTGCCCAAAAAAATTTATAGGGACTAAAAACAAAATATCCTATATTTACAGGGACCAAAAATATATTTAACCCTTATATGGTCAAAACATCTCTCATAGATATGATATCTTGTATTATTGTCCAATTTGGTTGTCAAAATATCATTTCTCATAATATAATTGTAGTTGTAGATGTTAGGTATCAAAGAAAATTGAAGAATGTGTAATTCACCATGTATTGATGTTAAGACCACGACAAGTCTACCGGATCGTTGCAAGTAATAAAATCGGTGAGATCCGGATATCGTCCAAAGGGATTAGTTAGTTATCAAGTACCAACTATCTAGACCAATATTTGGTATGAAGAGAGCTCCAACAAAATAAAATAAAACAAAAGAGCAATAAAAATATTTTTAGAATTTTTGTTGAGATAAAATAGAAATAAAAGTGTTAGGGATTTGATTTGATCTAATTATGAATCCGGATTCCTCATGGACAAGGAATCCTATAAATTAGTGAAATTCTAATTATCCTAATCCCAATTGATTTGTTGGCGGACAAATTCCCTAAATTAATTGAAACCTAATTACTTAGTGAATCAATTCTACTAAACCTCACTAATTACCATAATTCCTTAGGTCCAATTAGCAAGGCACGATGATAAAAGTTCTATGGAAGTTGTGAATGACTCACACTAATCAAGTTACATATTCCTAGATAAACCTAATTAACAGTAATGTTTACTAGAGACAAAGTCCAAAAATCATTATTCCTAACGTATAATTGAGCTCTCAAAACACACAAGAATGATGACAAACATTCAAATGTCATTAAACATAGTAAACATCATATCAAAAATAACAATAACAAATATTCATAAGATAATCAAAGAGTCAATTAAACATCATCATAAAACGATTACAACAAAAACTTAGTAAAAAAGAATTTAAGTACACATGTTAAATCCTAAAATAAAATAAAATAAAGATAAAGAAATTAGATTAGAGAGCACGATGTTGCCCCTCCTTTCTTCTATACGCTCGCTGCCCTCTTTTTCTCCCTGGTCACACACGGCTACGCAGCTATCCCTCTCTCCCGCTGCCCCTTGAGCGCCTCCACCCCTAATCTGCTTTCTATCCTTTTTTTAATTGAAAAAATCTCCGAAGCTCTCGAGATTCACGTGAGGGCCCAATCTTTACTTTTCTAGTTGAGGTCCAAATTCTCAATTGAATTGGAATTGTTATTACTGACCCCTTTCCACGTTCTCTCTTTGGGTGCAGCAGGTCAAGTGATTGTGTGAATGGGTTCTCCTTTTGCTATGAGCCTCATCAAGTTTTGGTCCAATATCTAAATCAATCCAAATCTGTTTTATATAAATGTAAACAAATAAAAACAATATTAAATTAATTCTAAAAGCACGAAATTAAATAAAAATATGTAAAACATTATTAAAAATTGAATCAACTAAACTAACTTAGTGATAAAACTCAATCAATTAGCACAATTAAAAATGAAAAATCACCAAACAAGCATACATAAATCACATAATCTAGTGGATCATCACACCCCCATGCCTAAGACTTTGCTTGTCCCCAAACAAAAGTAACTCAAACTAACAGACAAAACACTCACGACAATAGACAAAGCTCTAACGTGATTAAGGAAAACTGAATGAGAGCACACTTAGACAAACTCACCAATAGGCAAAAATGCAACAAGACTAATCCCTAAAACAGAAGCATCAACTAGTAGCAATCTCAAATCCAAAAAAGCCTGGAAGCAAAAAACATAATAACTTTGCAACTTCATATTCTTCAAAATTAAAAATCATGACAATTTGGCTAGAGAAGAACCATAGAACCTTAGTCCTCACAAGATGCACAATCATCAAATAATCACTCAAGTATGTGGTGAAGTGTTTCCCTCAAAGCACACATTAGAGTCATGGAACCATAGATTTGCCTTTCATCTAATTTCAAAAGATCACAAACCAAAACGGCCCAAATCATTTTTTATACAAAACATGCAATTCATGAATCTTAGATAAAAGAATCAAACAAATATCAACACATCAACTCAATGGTACACACTGAGAAAGAATTAACAATAAGCCCAATATCTCAGGATAAGAATTGTCTGACGTTAAATATTTAACGTCACCTAACTTTAGCAAATTATAAACCGTTAGATGAATCCAACGTATTAGAATAATGGATAGATTTTTAATGATAAAACAAAATATTAGAGAACTAAGAAAATACTTAAAAATACTAGAAAAATTAGAACAAAATAATCATGTTATTCATCAACAAGATTTGGTTAAAAAAAGAATAAAAAGATTAAAACAAGAATTAGAAAAATACATTGGATAATGGGACTATCCGAAGAATTAGAAGTATGATTCAAAGAATTAGAAAGAATCATGAAAGAAATTAATAAAAATATTATTCAATTAATTGAAAATACAGATAAAATTGTAAATTATACTTGCAATAAAATACAAAAAGGAAAAGATGGAATAGAAAACATTAAAGAAACCTTAAATAATATTAATAAAGGAAAAGAGATAGATAAAAATGAGGATATTAGTAGAATAAAAATTATTTTAGAACAACTAGAAAACCTTTTAGAATATGAAGAAAACAATAGATGTATAACAAAAAATGAACTAGAAGAAATTTTAGGAGCTAAGAAATTAAAAGGAATAATAATTAAACAAGAACCAGAACAAGAATCTTCATGGATACCTACACCTGTATCTTCATGGAGGGGATAAAAGAAGAATATATGGAAACATTAAGAAAATCAAATGATTTAGAAGAAATCCAACAATTATTAGAACAACTCAAAATAGTTGAAGAAGAAAATAATCAAATACATAACATCGAAAATATTGATATATAAAAAAGACATAGAAAACAAAGAAAATGAGGAAATAATCTTAAATTATAGTTCCTCTTCAGAATCTGAAGAAAACCATATAAAAATGGAAAGAGGAGAATATAGCGGAAAAAGCCCTAAAAGAAAATGGGAAGAATATAAATATACACTTGAAGGAGCTTGGGATAAATATGAAACAGAAGCTATGTATAATAAAGGATATGCAAGGAAAAATAATAACAAATGGACAAAAGTTCAAGAAGAATTTAAACCTCGGTACCATAATACAGGAAATATACTTGACCTTGACTGTATTAGAAATAAAGAAGATGTATTATTAAGATGGACGAATGAAATAATCCTAATGATCCTAACTGACGAAAGATTTAAACAGCTAAACTTTATAGAAACCAAAAATTTTGTGACATTCAAAACAACAAGGAATGTACAAAAATTTCTAATAAGAATTAAGGATACAGAATGGATTAACTTCGGAAGAATGGTAGATAATAGCGCAGACTATGTTAAATTAATAATGACTCTAATACACAAAGAATTTTTAGGATATAATTTAATGGAACAAAGAGAAAAGACAAATAAAACTCTAATTGAAAATGTCAAGTCACATCTTAATAGAATGCAAATATGTGATATGTGCCAGATTGAAAGTTTCATCTGCGAATATCAAAAATACTACTATCAATTAGATGAAGAATCTAAAGAAATATATAAATATATCTTTATAGATAAATTACCATATCCATTAAATTCAAAAATTAATAAGCTTTGGGAATCAAAACCCGAAGAAACAGCAAATACTTTAGGAGGAGTTATTAAACTCTTATATCAAGAACTTAAAGAACAATGTTTAAATAGAGAAACAATTAGACAACTGAATAGAGGAAGTACTGTCATTTGTTGTGACATCCCAGAGATAGAAAAACCAGGGAAATATGGTTGTGATAAAATGATAAAAAGAAAGAAAAAATATTACAAAAGACCAAATCTACGAAAGACTTATTCTAGAAAGAAAAATTAGTACAAAAATAATAAAAAGAAATATTTCAGAAGAAAGAAATCAACACCAAGGAAATACTGCCCAAAGGAAAAGAAAAAATGCGTATGTTGGATATGTAATGTTGAAGGACATTATGCTAATGAATGCACTCAAAGGAAAGAAAAAGATTTTAAGGAAAAATCAAAAATAATAAAACAAGTTTTCCAGATATATGAACTTGAATCGTTAGAAGAAGAATTAAGTACTTCAGAAATAAGTATATATGAATATACAGAAGATGAATTATCTTCAGAAGAAGGAGAATTCGAATAGTACCTATATAAAAATATTAATAGAGAAAAGTAAAAATGTAACAGAAGCCTATATAGACACTGGAGCAAGTCTTTGCCTTGCAACAGAAGCATTGATTGATAATTGGGAAATATTAGAAAAACCATTAAAAATACAAATTGCTGATGGATCAATACATTCGTTGTATTGGATAGCAAAAAGAATTACTTTGATAATACAAGAGAAAATATTTATAATACCAACAATATATAAACAAGAAACAGGAATAGATATAATTATTGGCAATAATTTCTTACGATTATATCAACCGTTTTGTCAATATTTAACATATATTACTTTGAGAACCCCATACATTTCTCAAAAACAAAAACGAGAGATTATCAAAATACCAATTATCCATACTTCTACATGTACTTATTCATCAAAGTTTCAACAGCTGAAACATGGTGAGATTATTAGATTAATTTGCACAAAAATTCGCCATATATTAGTAAATTTAGAACCAAATAGAATAATACCAGCTCACATAGAAGAACTTTTAAATAAGGTTTGTAGTGAAAACCCTTTAGACCCAAGAATTAACAAAAATACTGAATTAGTTGAATTAAAATTAAAAGACCCCACAAAAGAGGTAAAATGTAAACCAATGATTTACACAAATTAAACAAGATAGAGATGAATTTGAAAAAGACATTGATGAAATGTGTAAAAAAGGACTAATTAGACCATCGAATAGTAAACACTCAGCACCAGCTTTTTATGTAGAAAATCATAATGAAATAAAAAGAGGTAAAAGAAGGATGGTAATTAATTACAAACAAATTAACGATGCCATGGAAGGAGATGCTTATTTTCTTCCAAGAAAAGATCTAATTATTGAAAGAATTAGAAATATGGATTGGTTTAGCACCTTTGATTGTAAATCAGGTTTTTAACAAATTAGATTGACTGAAGAATGTAAAGCACTAACAGCATTCAGTTGTCCTCAAGGTCAATATGAATGGAATGTACTCCCAATGGGATTAAAGCAATCACCTGGAATCTTCCAGCGGAGAATAGATTCAATTCTTAAAGAATTTAAAGACTTTTGTCTTATTTATATTGATGACATATTAATCTTTTCAAACAAAGGATTAGATGATCACTTTAAAAAGATAGAATTCGTTCTTAACAAATGTTATGAATATGGAATAGTCTTAAGCAAGAAAAAAGTTGTCTTAGCCCAGAATAGAATTAATTATTCAGGATTAGAAATCGAAAAATGGAAAATAATAATGCAACGACATGTACTAGAGAAACTTCAAAATTTTCCAACAACATTAAAAGATAAAAAGGATTTACAAAGATTTCTTGGACTACTAACATATATTTCAAATGAAGGTTTTATAAAAAATCTTGCAGCAGAAAGAAGAATCCTTCAACAAAAATTAAAGAAGGACGCCCACTGGACTTGGACTGATGAGGATGATAGACTTATTATAAAAATGAAAGACTTATGCCGGGATCTTCCTGAGCTATATCATCCATCGGATGACGATATAATAATTATTGAGACTGATGCCTCAAATGACTGTTGGGGAGGTGTTATGAAAGCAAAACCCCCTGGATACAAAAATGAATTACTGTGCCGATATATGTCAGGTACTTTTTCAGACAGTGAGATTAATTATCCCACTCATGAAAAAGAGACATTGGCTTTGATCCGTATGTTGGAAAAACATCGGATTTATATACTGGATAAGGACTTTATTGTCCGAACCGATTCTACTTATGTTGCAGGTTTTAAGAACTTAAATCATAAATGAACTTACAAACAAGGACGATTGATTAGATGGCAAATGAAACTTGCCGAATACAATTACTCAATCTCTCACATTAAGGGAGATAAAAATGTTCTTGTAGATATTTTATCAAGAGAATGGAGCAATCAACAACTGAAGAAATAATGAAGCAGATTCAATATCAAGAAATGCTCGAGAAGCAGAAGATAATGGAGCTTGACTTGATCAGAACAAATATTGAAGTATTAAAGTTTCAATTACAAAGACTGCCTATCAAAGAAGATCCTATGAAAAACATAAAACAACAGGTACAGGAAAGCACTAATGAAAAATGGTACACCATTTTTAATGGACCACACCCTGGTGTTTACAATGAATGGCACAAAGCAGCCCCTCACTGCATTGGAATCTCAGGAGTCCATCACAAAGGATTTCGTACCAAGGAAGAAGCTGAAAAAGCTTTAATAGACTACCAGAAAGAACAAGACAAGGGCAAAGAAGTTTATCTTGGCCCAAGGACTTTCTCTGAAACCATAAAGACTCCACCAGCCCAAAAAACTTCATTAAGAATACTTGGAAGAATTCCTTCCTCCATTGATGACTACCAAATCCCTTCAAGAAAAGATCATGAACTTCAAGTTCAATTTTCCAAAGAAATTTTTTTTGAAAACCTAAAAAGACTGACCAACTGGTCCGAAAAGGAAAAAATTAATTGTTTTTACATGATCAACCGAAATATTTTCGGAGTTAAGGACGTAATTACTCCCGGAGCAACATCAATTCTTACATTTAATATGTTCCAGTTTGGACTTATTGAATGTCTCTACCTCAGTCAAGACTTGGAAGAAATCAAATTATTTCCATATAATTTGAAGGAAGCCATCCATAACTATCAAAAGAATGTCGCAAGGGATAGAACTATCTTTCTGAAGTTCTATTCAACCTACCCAGACTTTGTCACCAAACAACCCACAAAGAATTTAATTTTCATTGGAGTAAGTAATAATAGTTTCTCCATGCGAGATGAACCTACTGGAGAAGATTACAGTGAAGAAAAGATTGTTACAATCCTAGCAAATCAACTAGCGAGTATCTTTACTCAATGTCAAATAATTGGTAAAGACTCTTTCATAAAAGCCATGTACAAAGGTCCACATACTTTGCTACTCAGCAAGACTAGTGGAAGATTGATTAGAGAAAGGGACCTAGCACTACTGACGAACTTTGAATTACCATTCTACACGTTACAAGGACTTTCAATGAATTACCAACCATCTGTCCTTGACTTGTTGTGCTCAATGATTAAGGAGAATGTCAATCACGAGTGTGAAAGATGCGTGAAGCAAAAAGACTGTCGGCAAGACGATAAGGATTCAGACGAAGCCATTATTGAAGAATGACGTAAGCACTAACGTCATCAAGCATTATTGGAAGGATGACATAAGCAATGACGTCATCATGAATTATTAGAATATATGATTGATTGTAATAATTCAGGGACTTTTTTGTAAATTACTTATCCTTTCTGATTGTATAAATAAGCCCTCGGAGGCAAAGGAGATCAGAGCATCTGAAAGAAAATTTCGATCTCTCTTTTCTCGCTGAAAAGTTCTAAGCTATGCTTAGCGATTCCTTGAGTGTGGAATCAACCTTGTTCTATGTACTTCACTACTGTTTATAAATAAACAAACACTACTTTCATATATTCCTCTACTTCATCATTACTTTACTTTCATTACTACCAACTACTCGTCGAAATTTCAACTTCAACTTAGACGGAAGCTGCGGTGGACCAAAGAACCTAGAATTACTTTAAAACACCAGATCAGGTATGACTTATAAATTATTTAGTTTTATTTAGTTTACACTAGAAATCAATTATGTCTGAAATAGAAAAAGAAATAATTGATAATACTGATGTAGAACATTTTCAAATTATTGAAGAAGACGGAAACTATGAAGTAAGCATTTTAATAGATCCAAAATTATTTCAAAAGATTCAAAAAGAAGACTTGAATTTATCTAAAGATGCAAACATGAAAAAAATAGGAGGTATCATGAAACGATTTAACCAGAAAGAAAATATAATATATTATGGAAAAATAATTAATGAAACGCCAATAGATATATCTGAAACACAGGGAAACACATGCATACAGCTATTAAATAAGAAAAAATTAATTGAGTTAAAAAGGAACTTAAAAAAGGAATCACATAGAAAGAAAATAGGGGACATTCATATAGGAGCAATACAAGTCTTAATTAAGGCAACCTTTCAAGAAGGATAGATTCACCAATTGAATTAATTCTAAAAGATAATAGAATAACAGATCATAAGGATAAAATATTAGGAGTAATCGAAGGAAACTTAGCTTATGTTAAGTTAAAATTCGAAATACACCCAAATATTGGAATACCATTAGATACTCAAAGATTAGACCAATCATTGACTATGGAACATAGATTTTTAAGAATCAATCTGATGAGAACAGGAGATAAGATTTTCTCAATTACTTATTGTGTCAATTATGCACTAACAAATTCACATCATAGTATTACTTTTAGAAATAATGATAGAATAGATATACCAAGACTATTTGAAGAAATCGGAAAGATTTATTATCCTAAAAGAAATGACTTAACGGAATTAGGAATTTCTATAAGAAATCCAAGATCACTAAGTTTTAGGCAGATCCCTAAACCAATTACTTTCCCAGAAATAAAAGAAAATAAGGACGAAAATATAAATAAATTATCGAACCAAGTAAGAGATCTAGCCCAATATTTGAGAAATAGAATATGAACAAAGAAGAAGAATTAAGAAATATTTATGAAAAATCTTATAATAAAATAAATCAAGATAAAAAGAATATAAATGATTTTATGAATATCTATGATAATCATCTTAAAAAGGATAAAAAAGATAAAAATCGAAAACAAGTGGAAAGATATATTATAGAAAAAGAAAAAGAACTTAATAATATAAGAAACAAAAGAGAAGAACATAAAAGACAAATAATAGAAAAAATAGAAAAAATAGAAAGAATGATTTCGAAAAAATCAGATCAATCATCAACTAGTTATTTTAAAATAACAGCACCAATATTTGAAGATATTAACTAAAATAATGGAAATATATTCCGAGTTTGATATCCAAACAGAAAATGAAATAATGAGTGTACTAGTAATGGATTTACCTATTGATTGCAAACAATTAATAATTGAAAAGATAAAAACCCAATTTAGACAAGAAGATTATTACCTTGCAATTATTTCGTTAGATATAGAATGGAACTATATGGAAGAAATAGGATTAACTTTTGAATATGATAGACTATCATTATCTGATATATATGAAGATTGGGATTTATCAGACGATTAGAATGGATCAAGAAATATTAAGTATTTTAATAATGAAAAATACCCATAGATTGTAAACAAATAATAATTAACAAATTAAAACATCAACACTGGCAAGAAAAACTTTATTTAAAACAAATAATGCAAAGGGTACAACTAGCTTTTTGTGAGGAAAAAAGAAAACTACTAATCAAAAGAAATAATGGAGTTAGATGACGAAATAATGGACTATAGATATGAACTACTTGTAACTCAAATTATGCATAAAAAGTACCTAGATTATGTCTAATTACTACCACTACCTGGGAAGAAATAGAGTGGTACTGAATTGGTATTAAAGTCAAGTACTAACTAATTAATAATGAGTGCTCTATACGTAAAAAAAAATGTTCATTATTTAAGTATGATAGATTTAACAAATCAAAATAGATTAAAAGATTTGATACAAGAATTAAAAGATGAAGCCACTGATACATATAATAAAGACATGGAATATCATTGTGAGTACTGTGATATTATATAGAATACGAGAAGAAAAATAGATTTAATAAAACTTATAATTAAAAAATTAAATGAATGGACAGATCAACAAGAATCTGAATCCAACGATTCACACTAGCCAAAAGGCAGGTGCCTTTACCCGTCACAAATGCAGAGAAGTCCAATCCAATATTCTCCAATCCAATATCTCAATATGAACAATTTTCAGGACTTTGATTTGTAACGAGGTTAGAGGGATGAGTGAGAAAGTCAGACCCAGGTTAGTCGGAGGAGGGAGTCACACCGGTAACCAGAACCAAAATCAAAATAGCAATTATCAGGTTAACCGTAGAAGCCATCTGGGCAATCACAAAGGTGCTACTTCATACTACTACACAAATTTCCCGGAAGACTGCAGTTATGAGAATCTATGGAATGTTTTCTTGAAATGGGGGCGTGTGGTAGATGTCTTTGTCGCACCCAAAAGAAACAAGCTAGGGTACAAGTTGGGCTTCGTCAGGTACTTGATGTCAAAAATCCTAAAGCCTTAGAGGAGAAGTTAGACTCAATATGGATGGGGACGTACAAGCTGCGGGTAAACACTCGTATGTTCAACAGAGAAGTAATGAAGGGAGGCCCCACTGGAAAAGAACATCAGAAGGATAAGGAATGACGGGTATCCGGGAAAGGAAGGACTAGGTATTAAGTGGAACATTAATAGGAATGTACAACATAAGGGGAACCGTTTCTGTGGCATGGAATTTAATGCAACGTGGGGGAAACAGCTGATCCAGAAGGGTTATTATGCTTCAAGAAGAAAGTTCAGCTTGAAGGTCTTTTAGAAGTCAATCTTACCCCTTTGGGGGGAAACCTTGCCTTAATCTCTCCATCTGAAGGTGTAAACTTTGAAGCACTGCTGAAGTCAAAGGATAAGGAATTCTCACGGTAAATCTGGTGGTTAGGGAGAGGGCAGTTTGGTTAAAAATTTTGGGGGAAGATTTCTTCAAACAAATATCTCAGTTAGCTGCCAAGTACATCTCAATAGATGACTCAACTAGATTCAGGGCAAGGTTGGATATAGGAAGGGCACTCATCATAGCGTCTGCACCGGACACCATTAACATGGTGGTGGATGTGAAGATTAATGGGATATTGCACTCTATAAGGCTGTTAGAGGAATCATTTGGGGACAATTTCAACAGGCTGATCACGGATTGGAAGTACCAGAACTCGGAAGAATTCTCTTCGTCTGATGATGATGAATCGGTGGTCAATAACATTCTGATGGTACCGGAGACGGGGCGGCGGAGGTGGATATCCAACGGTTAACCAATGAGTTTTCAAACCCCAACTTTGGTAAACGTGCATCCCAGGCTGAAAAAACGACTGTTATCAGAGCAGACTCTGAGGCGGACATAAAGAGGGAAAGTTCGATGGGGTCAGTGAAATCTAAGGTAAAAAGGGGTAAAGCAGGCGGTCAAAGTGAAAGAGACAGGTTAGGCTGGAGATCTGGGCCAACTTGGGAGCAAAGTTATATTCAAAGAGGTGGCCATATTGGGCCCGGTGGGAATAAATTTAGTGGAAGGCCCATATGAGGGAAACAACCTCAATAACCAAAAAAACTTGTGACTTGTTAGTGGAGAGGAGCCCAAAAACTCGCGGCTTGATGGAAGAGAGGTGCAAAGTGAACAAATCAACCCAATGATGAAAATAATTGGCATTGTTTTTAAACACCATTTGAGCTTATTTGACGGGCCTTGGGTGCATTTGATGACTTTGGGCCGAAATTGGGTCTAATTGCATTTTTCAGCATAATTGACATCCTGATATTGTTTCTGTATTTCGAGCATAAGGTTGGCTGTAGATATTGGAAAATTGTGATTCTAATTTTTTAGGAAAGTTAAGAGAATTGTCTACAACTTTTATGAAGAGCTCGAAATCCAATTCGGATGATAAGAGTGTCAAATCTAAGCTGAAAGTGTGACCAGAGGAGCTATTGCGGGAGTTTGGACAGAGAGCATTCTTTGGGCCATAACTTGAGTGGTAAAGGTCAGATACATCCGAGACCAAGATCATTGTGAAGATGACACATTAGGCTGCAACTTTTATGCAGATCACTTAACCAAATGATGTAGTTTTGATGATGTAAATTGATTTGTAAAGTGAGTTTTGGATCCTGAAGTACCCTGAAATAAATCGGGCCTAACTCATTCATTTGAGGTCCAATTGGAGCAATTTTGGTGGCCACTTGAATCTGGGCCAATGGGACACGTTTGGAATTATTTATTTTGTTCATTTAGGGTGTTTTAAACTTTGAAAAGTGCAGAACAGTGGCAGACACGAATTTGGAGAGCTTTCTCCTCTTCTTGGTCCATTTTCTAGGTTTTCAAGTTCTTTCTTTGTAATTTTCTTTTTCCTAGTTGTTCCTCCGGGAGGGCTAAACTCTCTTAATCAATCCTTGGGTGTAGACATTATTGAGTTTTGATTTATGAAACCTTAATCTATTTGGTTTGTTCATGGTTAATTTCATTTTTCATTGTTTTTCCAATCTTTCATTCTTGATTCTTTGCTTGTTTGCTTAAATGAATTGGAATCTTGAATGTATGTGTTAGTGGCTTCATTAACTCATTTTTAAAGAGGGAAAAATCAGATTCTAGGTTATGCATTGAAGGTGTTTGATGAATTTCCTAGCTTGGTTAATTTTGGTTCTTAAGTTTAATCTTGGTTGTATGTTTGCGTAATTCATTTACCTTGATTAATCTTCGTTCTAGAAGCTTTTCTAGTAGTGAAATTGTGATTTGTGGTTAGGCGTACTGCTGTAATTAAGAACCAAGGATCAAATTAACATGATGTTTGTTTGTGATTAATGATTGATTAAACCCCGATAATTGTTGAACCCCTTGGATTGGTTGTTTTTACGTAACTATTTCCTATTTTAGTTAGTCTTTATCTTGTTATTTTTCATGCTTATAACCCCCCCCCCCCCCCAAAAAAAAAAAAAACCTTTTGATTTTGTTACTTATTTTGATTGAATTTCTGAGTTGGTCATTTGAGAGACAATTCGGGTTGACACCCTTGCTGCAAGTAGGGTTGTAATTCGGTTATACTAATTTTGGTGGGTTCGACACCCGACCAAAATTTTGGCACCGTTGCCAGGGACCATCCTCAGTTAGTTGATCAATTTTTTCTTCTGTTTTTTGGTTTTATTTTACTGTTTTGAGCTTCATGTTAGTGTCTTAAGCCTAATTGTTTAGGATCCTTGCATGTAATCATCGAAATAGAAATTGAAATTGCAAGTAGTTCTTTGATTACACTTTGTGGTTTCTTGTTGTGATCCCAATTCTTGGTGCTCTCCATGGATAACTATATGCAAAATTACATGCCTAATGTTTATTATGATCCATCATGCATATATTATCCTAATTTTGGCATGAGTGGTGTTGGTGTTGATTCAATTGTCCATTCTATTAGTGATCCAAATCATGGTTTAATTGATGCTTCTGTCACTGATTTTAGGTTGTTCAAGTGTGTCTGATTCAATGAATGATTATTTTCCTCATAGAACTTTGACATATTTTGCCACATATCATGAACCATCATGTACATATTATTCTGACTTCACTGTTGATTGTGAGTTTAATTGTGGTTTTGGCATGACTGGGTTGAATGAGGGAACACTTTCCTATTCTAACCAATATAGCATAGAACATGGAAGCTTAGATGAGTTAGCCTCTTTGATGGATCAATCGACAATATGCCAGCAGCAATATCAGCCAAACCCCACAACAGTGCAACCCTCTCTGGAAGAATTGGTTCAACAACTGGCAAAACACACTCTTCAATCCCAACAAATGGCAAAACACACTATTCTTGAATTTCAACAGATGACAAGCAAATCTTCAAAATTTGGCCACTCAAATTGGTCACATTGCCTCCGCCTTGACTTCATTGCAATCACAACAACTCCTTGAAGAGCATTCAGATTCACAAATAATAGATACTCTTGACAATACATCTTTTGAGCATAATTTTGATAATATTGTTGAGAATACTATTGTTGATGAACTTTGTGTTGAATTTCCAGATATTCAAGCTTTTCCTGATTCTATCTATTGTACTTCATGTGTTGATTGTAATGGTTTTGCTTTGTGTGCAGTGTGCTGAAATTTCATCCTTTTTGGAGTATGAGGAGCAAAAAGTGCATGTGGAGCATGAGACACATAAGGCTGAGGATCCTGTTCAGCCAAGAAATACAGAAAATGAGGATCATGCAGACATGCTACCCACAGAATGCATCCCCATAAAAGATTATGATCATGTCATGGTGAGTGATGCAAGAGATGAAGATTGTGTAAAAGAAGTATTGCCTGTAGAAGCACCTAAACCACTTCCCTCCTATTTGAAACCATCTGAAATGGAGATGCAACCACTTCTGCTTGAGGCAACCATTTCATGGTTGATGAAGATTGGCTTAAACAATTTGGTGAGAGATTCTCAGAGCAAGCATTGGAGAAGAAGCGCTTAAGCTACCATGAGACTTGCTGCAGTACATTCTATAAGGCTATTTCTCCCCCATTTCTATTTTATTTTTCATGTCCTCTATGTGAATGAAATTTTCTTGTTCTTGATTTTAATATGTTCTATATTGAGGACAATATATATTTCAAGTGTGGGGGAGATATATTATGTCTTGATGTTTTCAAATTGTGTTGTCCTAAACTTTGTTGGCATCGTTTTCTTTTGTTATTTATGTTATTTTTCTATGTTTTTAAAACGAAACGTAAAATATTTTGTTGTTGTTTTATGTTTTTATTTTGTTGCATTGAATAAAAAACTGTTTCAGTTGTTGTTTAGGGTGTTATGTCTGCTGTTTTTGATGTTTTCTATTTTTTTGTCTTTCTTGTTTTTCCGTTTTGCTATTTTTTTTTTGTGTTTCCCACTGTTTTGGACGCTTTGTTTGTTGTTATTTTTCTGTTTTTGTTTTAGTGTCGTTTCGCTCACTAGTGGAAATAATGCAATATACGAGAACGTTTTACGTCAGTTGACCATATGTTTGACGTTAAAAATGAGGCGGTGGCAGTTTTGAAAATATTAAATCACTATTTGCGTCAGTTGTTTAATGAACTGACGTTAAAAGTGTTTTGCAAGAATTATTAACACTTTTAACGTCAGTTGTTTATAAAACTGACGTTAGAAGTGTGATTTTTACTTCAGTTAAATAAATAACTGACGTAAATAATCAACTCATTCCTATCTTTCTTTCGTTGTCATCTCCCTGTTGTCACTCTTAACGCAGATCATCACTCCATATATAGTGCAGTTTATTTCTAATCTTTTTTTTAAAAGTTTATTTTTAATCTTAATTAATTAGCTTGAATTAGTAAACAAATTCTTGTGCAAATTAAAATAAATAAACACTTAACATAAAACAAGTTATATATGTATAATCAAATCGTATCTCATTGGAAGCGATTCATAAGTTACAATTACATGATTAAAAGATAAAAAATTTCCGCAAGATAGCACTAAAATATAAAAAAGTTTCTGCTTCAACATCATTTTCTTCTCAGTCTTGTCCTCAGAAACTCCAATATTGAATGCATCTCCTCCCTTACTTGAAGTCCTTAATGCTCCATCTGAATCCACAGTCAATTTGGAGCCAAAGCAGAGTGAAGGGTGCACTCGATCTGTTTCAGCAATATTCTTGGAAAAGCCACTTGGTTCCAAAGCTGAGGTTTTGGAACTGTAGCTGCTGATTCTCCAGAAGGATGATGGTGTGTGCAATTCACATAATGCGATTTACCCACCCTTATCACCCATGTAATGTGATTTACTCAAACTCAGAAGTTGTTCGACCATTAAGACAGAGACCTTTAAGTCTAGGTATAGGAAGAAAGAGTGATGAAGTTAATCTCCATGGCAGAGCCATATTGTGAAGCAGAAAAATTAAAGGAAGGAAGGAAGCTATTTATAGGAGTAGGGGATGAAGTTACTAGGCATCGTAAGTTGCTAAAAAATTAAATTGATCATTAAGAGCATTAGGTTCCAAGGCGCATTGGGAGTTGGCAATCATATATTATAAACGTGCAGAAAAGAAAACGCCCGAAGGAATAGGAAGAAATAGACCTTTAAGTCTAGGTATAAACTTAGTGCTCATAAAGAGGATTATAGGTTACAATATGCATGGGTAAGTAGCACAGCAATAATGGGTAATTTAGTATCAGAGTAGTCAAAGGAATGAATGCTTTTGCAGAAACTTATACACTTTTAACGTCAGTTGTTGAATAAAACTGACGTTAAAAGTGTTTTTAAAATAAAAAATATTTATTTTTAACGTCAGTTGTTTATACAATTGACGTTAAAAGTGTGATTTTTACTTTAGTTAAACAAATAGCTGACGTAAATAATCCTATGTCCCTATCTGAAATGCCCTATTGTCACTCTTAACACAGGTCTCAGAGCCATTTTGTGAAGGAATAGAAATATAGAGGAAAAGAAGATGCAGTATTACAGACTGATACAGAGTAATGGTACTTTATATAGAGAATGATTTTTACACAACACGTTTAACGTCAGTTGTATTCAACAACTGAGGTTAAAAGTGTTTTTTTAAAAAAATATATATTAATATTTAACGTCAGTTGTTTAATACAACTGACGTTAAATGTTGTTTTATTTTTTGCTTTTTGATTATAACGTTTACACCCACGCGCCTTCTGCACTTCGCTCTGTACGTACGTCTCTTTTCTATTTTCATCACGCTCAACCCTAGATCACTCTCAACCCTCACTCTCACTCTCACCCAGCACAGAACCCTAATCGCGAGCTCATCTCCACCGCAACCACCGTGAGGGCTTCTTCGACACCACCATGAGGTACACTATTAACTCTAACTTTGTCTTTCCATTCATTCTTTGCAATAACTTGACATCTCTCTTTCCCCTTCCCGCGCACTAACTCTCCTTGTCCCTCTGCTCTCAGTAACCACATCGAACGTTTGCCACCACTCGAGCGATTCCTCCCAACCACCACGCGAGCACCTATATCTGGTGAGTATTTAGGGCACATTTTTGTATTTTTGGTTTTGAGTGTATGTTGAAACTGTAGTCTCAGTAGTTGAAACTTGAAACCGTGAGTTTGAGTTGTTTGGAATGTACGTCTCTATTTTTGGTTTTGAGTGCATGTTGCTCTGCTGGTTGATCTGTTACGGCCGTGATGCTCATCACGGCTAGGCCGTGATCAGTTCTGCCTGTGATGGCATGGTCTGGTTCAGTTGGCACGTTACGGCCGTGATGGACATCACTCCAAGACCGTGACCAGTGCTTGGCAATCTTCAAAAACTATAGTTTTCAATCTCCCGTATTGTCCTTATATTGGATATATGTTTTGTATGTCTACAGGACCTATCTAGTTATGGATCGTAGTTGGATGGTTTGTAAGCGTACTAGTGCTGAGTATTTGAAGGGGGTGGGAGAATTTATAGAATTTGCTCAAAGGAATGTTCCTAATAGTAATGGAATGTTTTGTTGTCCTTGTGTCAAGTGTTTGAATACGAGGAAATGTACGGTGAAGGATATACGTACTCATTTGATTTGTGAAGGGATTTGCTTGAGTTATACAAGATGGATATGGCATGGTGATGTGTTGTTGAGTAGTACGGTGAGTGTCTCCCAAAGTGAGGACGTTGATGTAGATATGGAGGATGATCGAGTAGAGGACATGATCTGTGATATTGGACAAGAATCTTTTCATCGAGCTCATGTGTATGATAGGTTGTGCGGTGATGCGGACAAGCCTTTATATCCAGGGTGTACTACTCATACACGGTTGTCGGCAGTGCTAAAATTGGTTTGTGTGAAGGCGAGAAATGGTTGGACCGATAAAAGCTTCACGGAATTTCTTGAAGTGCTGAAAGACTTGCTTCCGGAGGACAACACATTGCCTGACCGTAACTATGAGGCCAAGAAGGTATTGTGTCCTATGGGTATGGAGTATAAGAAGATACACGCATGCCCCAATGATTGCATATTGTACACCGGTGTTCATGAAGACAATCACGATTGCCCCAAATGTGGGTTATCACGATACAAAGTGAAGGGTGGTGATGATGATGATGATCTTGATGATGTGAGAAAAAAGGGTCCTCCTGCGAAGGTGTTGTGGTATCTTCCAATAATTCCAAGGTTCAAGCGATTGTTTGCCAATGTGAAAGATGCGAAGAATCTTAGATGGCATAATGATGAGAGGAAACGTGATGGAAATGTTCGTCATCCTGCTGATTCTATTCAATGGAAGAATATCGATACTATGTTTCCGGATTTCGTCGATGAGCCAAGAAACCTAAGGCTTGGACTTGTTATGGATGGAATGAATCCTTATGGTAACATGAGTAGTATTCATAGTTCATGGCCTGTTCTGTTGGTAATTTACAACATGCCCCCTTGGTTGTGCATGAAGCGCAAATACATGATGTTGTCTATGATGATTTCGGGCCCAAAGCAACCGGGAAATGACTTAGATGTTTATCTAGGTCCCTTGATTGAAGACTTGAAAACGCTGTGGGTGGAAGGTGTTGATGTAGTTGATGGGTATTCTCATGAGACTTTCAAGCTTCATGCCATGTTATTTTGCACCATCAACGACTTTCCAGCATACGGTAACTTGTCCGGGTACAGTGTCAAGGGGCATAAAGCATGCCCTATATGTGAAGAAGGAACATGCTACACTCAGTTGCATCATGGAAAGAAGACGGTTTACCTTGGGCATCGGAGATTTCTTAGACGTGATCACCCATATCGTAAGATGAAAAAAGCTTTTAATGGATGCCAAGAGACAGAAGAAGTGCCGGCGGCCTTAATTGGAGAGCAGGTTTATCAGAGGGTAAAGGACATTGATGTTATATTCGGCAAGTCCAAAAAGAAAGGTAAAGCTATTGAGAAAAACATATGGAAGAAGAGGTCGATATTCTTTGATCTTCCATACTGGCGCAAGCTTGATGTCAGACACTGCATTGATGTGATGCATGTGGAGAAAAATGTGTGTGATAGTGTGATCGGGACGCTTCTCAACATTCAGGGCAAGACAAAGGATGGTGTGAATGCTCGTCTCGACCTCGTTGCTATGGGTATACGAGAGCAGTTAGCTCCAGTTGTTGAGGATGGTAAGAGGACTTATTTGCCGCCAGCATGTCATACTTTGTCAAAAAAAAAAAGAGACAAAGTTTCTGCGGGTGTCTTCAGGGCATCAAAGTTACAGATGGTTACTCTTCAAATATGAAGAGGCTTGTCTCTAGTGATCTTAAATTGGTTGGCTTGAAGTCTCATGATTGTCACATCTTGATGCAACAACTTCTGCCCATTGCTATTCGTGGTATTGCTACAAAAAATGTGAGACATGCCATTACTTGGTTGTGCTCATTCTTCAATTCTATATGTAGCAAAGTCGTTGACCCCCGTATGTTGGATGACTTGGAAGTTGAGGCTGCTACAATCTTGTGCCAATTGGAGATGTATTTTCCTCCTTCCTTTTTCGACATAATGGTTCACTTAATTGTTCATTTGGTGAGGGAGATTAGATTATGTGGGCCGGTTTTTCTGAGATGGATGTACCCAGTTGAGCGCTACATGAAGATCTTGAAAGGGTACGTGAAGAATCCTCATCGTCTGGAAGCATCTATTGTTCAAAGGTATGTTGCAGAAGAAGCTATTGAGTTTTGTTCGGACTACCTTCATAACACGGATCCTATAGGGGTTCCTAAGCCTCGGCATGATGAGATCAGATGTCAAGGTAAGGGTACACATGGCTTAAGAATTAATAGGAAGGATCGGGAGGAAGTGCTTCAAGCACATTTGTATGTATTGAACAACATCGAATGTGTTCAGCCTTTCTTATTTGAACATAAAAGAAAAGTCAATCAAGAAAACCCTCGAATGAGCGAAAGGTGGTTGTTGAACAAGCATAACGAGACTTTCTTACCATGGTTCAAGGAAGAAATGCTTAAGGATGGTATTACTGCTTCTGATGACGTAAAATGGCTAGTACGTGGGCCTAACTTCAACGTCATATGTTGGAGCGGATACGACATAAATAACTTTTCCTTTTATACAAAGGAACAAGATAACAAGAGTACCATGCAAAATAGTGGGGTTATGATCGTGGCCGAAGCAATGCACTTCTCTAGTGCAAAGGACACAAAACCCGTTCTAAAGACCGAGACCTTACTTTGGATATATTGAAGATATTTGGGTGCTCGATTACACTAAGCTTACGGTGCCGATATTTAAATGTAAGTGGGTTGATAGTAACGGTGGTGTACAAACCGATGAATTGGGGTTCACATTGGTAGACCTCAACAAGTTAGGTCATATAAATGAGTCTTTCATAATGGCTTCCCAAGCAAAACAAGTGTTCTACATCACTGATCCTTCTAACAAAAGGTTGTCCGTGGTTCTCCAAGGAAAAAGCATGTATAATGGTAGTGATGAAAATGAAGATTCAAATCTTGATATTCCTGAGACTCCTTCTTTTTCAACAAACATGCCTACTATAATCGAGGAGACACAGGTGGACGATGTACATGCCACTCGTGATGATCATCACGAAGGGATATTGATATAGGTAGTTTAAACTTAGTATACATTTATTTTTAGTTATATTTATGTATTTATTTTGAGTTATAACCTATGTTAATAAATATATATTGTTTCTGAACAGACATACATATGGATCATTGTTCCATTTTTCCTTTGCAATTCTGTAATGCGTGTGATATTCTGTGTTACTGGGATATTTACTGAATGCAGGGATGACTGAGGGGAGTGATATTTTAAAATTGAATTTAAAAAAAAAATTAATACTATTAACGTCAGTTTTATCATACAACTGACGTTAATAGTATTTTATAAAATATACAGTACACTATTAACGTCAGTTGTTTATTACAACTGACGTTAAAATTAAGACCTTTAACGTCAGTTCTTGATAACAATTGACGTTAGTTTTAACAAAATTAACGTCAGTTTTTTTAAAGAACTGACGTTAATTTTGACAAAATTAATGTCATTTGTGTTAAAGAACCGACGTTAATAGTGTTATATTTAACGTCAGTTCTCAACTGACGTTAAAAGTTTAACTTTTAACGTCAGCTGTATTTACGTCAGTCATTATTCTGACGTAAAAAATCAATTTTAACTGACGTAAAAAGCACTTATTGCACTAGTGGCTGTTTTGAAAAAAAGAAAAAAAATGGAATAAATGGTTTTTGCTTTCCACATGGAGTTTTTAGAGTTGTGAGAGTTATGAGTTTGAGCCAAGTTTGGTGATGAACATTGAATTGATAGATTGAGTTTGATAGAAACATACCTTGTGAGATTTTAAGCCTTTACTTATCTTCATTCTTGTGTGATTTTCATTCATGGATTTGGTTGCTCTAGAACTTGCTTTGATTCTTTTTGAAGCTACATTGTACATGCACATGTTAATATGAAGAAGGCAATTTTGTTCTCTTTAGCCACTTAGCCAGATAGCCAACCTTGCATGTTTTTCCTTTGATTAACCCCCTTGGGCCTTTTTGACCATTCTTTGTTTTGAGCTCATTACAAGCCTAAGTGAAAAACCATGTTCTACCTTACCTTAGGGATTGTGAGAACATTGGAGAAGTTTTTGAACAAGTGTGGGGGAAATTGATATTTATTACGTAAGTGTTGATGAAAATAAAAGAAAGAAAGAAAGTGTATAGTTACCACACACACACAAAAAAAAAAGCAAAAAGAAAGAAAAAAAGCAGCATAGATATGGTTACATTGAAAAAGAAAAAAAAAAGAAAAGAAAGGAAAAGAGATATAAATTCAAGGGAAGGAAGGAAGTTGATATGAGAATTGCTTGATTTTGGGTATGTATGTTGATATTTGAATTTTGATAATGTTCTTGCATTCTCTTTGGACTTAACTTGTCACATCCATTCTATTCCATTCCTTTACCTTGGCCACATTACAACCTTGAATAAAGTCCTTTTGATTTTTGTGTGCATGTGCATGAGTGGTGGAGATTGAGATTAAAAGCAAGCTTATGGTAGTGCCAATTTTCATGGATTGAATTGAGTGAAACACTTGCCATCTAAATACTCGAGGGATTGAGAGTATGACTTGTGAGGTTCTATCATTCTTGGCCTATGCTTTCAATGGAATTTGCCTTTCTTGTTGGATGTAGAAGGAAAGAATTTGTTTCATGAGTATTGTGATTTCTTGAATCTCTGGTTGATCTTCTTACTCACACAATCTTGCACTCTTGGAAATCTTTTGGAAGTCAATCCTTGTTTGTTGTCCCTTGCCGCTTGCTTTGATTTATTTTTATTTTACTCGAGACGAGCAAAAGCTAAGTATGGGGGAATTTGATGAAAATAATTTTGACATTGTATTTAACCCTCATACTTACTGTTTTTAAACACCATTTGAGCTTAATTGATAGGCCTTGTGTGCATTTCATGACATTGGGACGAAATTGGGCCTAGCTAATTGCATTTTTCAGCATAATTGGCATCCTGATATTGTTTCTGTAATTAGAGCATAACTTTGGCTGTAGATATTGGAAAATTGTGATTCTAATTTTGTAGGAAAGCTAAGAGAATTATCTACAACTTTTATGAAGAGCTCGAAATCTAATTCGGATGTTGAAATTGTCCCCAAATTGAAGAGAACAAAATCATAGTTGAGACATTCTATATCGAAGGAAGTTACGGTGAAATTTTAGGTTTAGAATTCAGGCGGAACCAGTCTGTGTTTTTCACTAACAGTAAAAGTTTACTGATCAGAAAACTAAATTTGGACTCGTAAACGAAACGGTTTAGGTTTATATTATTTTTCCAACAATATTGGTTATTTTGAAAACTTTCAAAATAAATAAGTTATTATACTTTATTCGGGCGCATCATCAACAAACGGGTAATTGACGGAGTCGAGAACGGACGTACAGAGACAAAACCGGGCATTTGATGATGGGACATCTTGCCACCTAGGGTGGTGAGTCACATGGGTGACGCACCTAGCATTTATGAAGCATAATGATGACACCAAAATATCATGAAATTTATTCTAGTGAAAAAACCAAAATGCCCTTGGTCTTTAAGTTAAATTTCAAGAGTGTTCCTAAGTGAATTTTGACCAAAATACCCTCTCACCTACTTAATTTCGTGCAGCACCTCCACTAAATCAAACTCATTTCATTTTGATTTCATTTCATCATCTTTCTCTCAAAAACCCTAATCGGGTAAACAATGGAACCAGACACAAATGTGCATAGATACACCGGGACACAGAACGGCGAGTCATCCATGATGACTCAAGAGGAATGAGTCACCAAATGACTCACGATAGCCATTAATGTGCATTTATGACAAGTAAACGTGAAAAGACTAAAATACCCCTAAGCTTAACCTAATCGACGTTCAGTTAAGTTTTAACCATGGTTAAGGAACCAAGGTTAGTTCTTGTGGCCAAGAATCAAGCACACCCTTCCTAAAATGTGAGCCACATGTTTGTTAATCATGGTCACTAATTAACCCTAGTAAAGTTACTAATTAACTATAGTTACGTTATTATATTATTTTCTAACTTAACCTTGGTCAATTTAACTCAACCATGGTTATCTTTTAAGATTAAACAACTCATTTTCTCACTTAAACTCCCTCTTGGCCGCAGCTCCCTCCCACTCATAGACACCATTTCACTTCTTTGTTCATCATTTCTCACAAAACACAACAAAAAAAAAAAAACACAAGTTAGGGCTCAAGTTCATTCTTTGTAGGAACTTGCCAAGATCATCATCTTTTCTTCATTTCTCTCACACGCTTGAGGTAATATGATCATCCATGATCACCTCATTTCATCTTAAGATCTTGTTCTTCCTATTTCCTGAGTTTTCCATTCTTAGATCTAGAAGTTCAAATATTTCCAGAAAATCATAGAAAAATCATTTTAATGTGAGATCAATTTCTATGATCTTCATAAGACTTCTACTTTCATTATCCAAGAGCTTGAAAAATTTAGAGATCCCTAGCCCTTTATTCTTAACTTGGCCGAACCTAGCTCTTAAGAGAGTTAGATGATTTTCTTCATTCTTTAACTTTTTTCTTGTTGATTGATCATGGCTAGGTTTTGGTGGACAAAACCGAGGCCAACCTTGCTTGGTTTGACTTGTTTTTGTTTAATCTTCAAGTGATCTACAAGAGGTATGGAGGATATTACCACTATCCTACCTTAAAGTAGATATGTTGATGGTTTAATTAGTGTATATATGGTCTTGTAATTTCTAAGTATGAAATTGGTATATTGACTTGCATATGTGTGTGATCCTCTTGGAGGATTTGGGTGATACTTGATTTTGATATACGTTGATATTGGTGTTAATGATTTCTAATTGGATACTTGATGGTTGTTTATTTGATTTAATGTGAAAAATTGCCTAACATGATCATCCTTTGGCCATTCGGCCTTGACTGGTTAAATGGGTTCCATATGGAGTTAAATTGTTGGAATAATTTTTATGAGGATTGAATGAATATATAAAAGTATAGAAATTGGTTTGGATGTGTATATTGAAAGATATGAATTTAAAAATGTAATTTCTGAGAATTTCTGTAGCTGCACTGAAATTCATATTCTTGTATGTTAAGATTGTAGTCCTTGATGAGACAAAACCAAAGAAATTGGTTTGGTGTTAATTTGATTGATACATAAAAAGTTATGTTTTTTTTTTTGTAACCAGGACCTTTTTGCAATTATTTAAAATATTTGGGGGCAGAAATGTAATTTCTGGAAAATTGAGGGCAGCTAAAAAATATTTCAATATAAGTTGGTTTGGTGTGATTTGAAGTTATAAATAAAAAGTTACAAGGTTTTAAGTGAATAATGACCTTTTTGTAATTAATGAAAGTTTTGGGTCTAAACTGTAATTTTCAAAACTTTATGTATTTGGACAGTTAGAAACTGTTTTTTAGACCTATTAAACTGTTCTAAAACTCCAAAATGAGTTTTGGACTATTAGAGTGTAAAATCGTTGAAAAAGGATTTACGCGATTTACAAAATTAACGACGTTCAGTAAAATTCTTAGAAATTTTGTATAAATGGAGATTTAGATGTAAAATCAGTGTTTCAATATTTCATATGAGTAATATAACCTAGGAGAGTAATACTTTTGAGGTGAAGAACCATGTTTTCAAAAGTATGGCTTTTGGACCTATATTCAGCAAAAAACGGCGAACACGTCGTTAAACGTTTTTAAGGATTTTCGAGAAAGTGTTTTGAGAAACTGATACCTATGTATCTTTGATGGAAATTATTCTTGAAAATTGATTTGATTTTATCTAAAGGTTTTGGTTTTAAGATCAAAAGGGTTTTAGTCTTCAAAGACAAGTATTTACATTAAAGAACAAAAACCAAAGTCATGAACGACTTAGTGAAAACACGAACATAATAATTTATGACGTAGGGTGGAACACGACCTTATGTCATAAAGTATGGATAATTCATTATCCATAATTCATTATGAGTTGGGTTGGATATTATGTAAATTATTTTCGAACTTATGGTCCTAATTGTGATAATGGAAAAATTTATTGTTCATTCACTTAAATCAAAGTAGTTATATTTATGACTTGCGTAAAAGAAAAAACAATTACCCAATTATTTTATAGCCAATTTTAATTAACCTACTTTTCGGCCTTAAAATGTCACTTACGATGTAGCGCCTGAGAAGGGTGTTATATTTTTGGTATCAGAGCTGGCCGAGTCTTTTGGGCTTTGGGGTTTTGGTCTGTTGTCATTTTTATTGTGTTTTCTCTGGTTGTGTCTTGTGTTGTTTTGTGTTTTTGGTTCAATAAAGAACCAACGTTTGGAAGGATAATGACGTTAGTCTATCCTTGGCTAAGTTTATGTTCTTCATGACGTTGTTCCGAAAGGATACAACATTGTTTGTTGATCTTTTCATTATTGTTCCTAAGGAGGAATAATATTGGACATAATATAATGTATTGTTTTCTTCCTAGTTCTGACTGTCGTGCTTTTATAGAAAATCATGGTTAGTCTGAGAACGATTAGATCTGATTCTGCAATCAAGGATTCCGAAGATATGGTTGTAGCTGTGCAAGTCTTGAGGGAGCTAACATCAACTGTGGCATGTCATAATGAGGAAATGGCGGAGAAGAGAGGACCAGTTGAGTTCTATCGTAGTAACCCACCTCGATTTGATGGCGAGCTTAATCCGGAGAAAGATGAGTTTTGGATTACGAAAATAGAAAGGTACTTGCAAACTATGGAATATCCAGATCATTGGAAGGTAGCTTGTGCGACATTTCTATTGATAGAAGATGCTGGATTTTGGTGGAGAGAAACTTGCCAGCTGTTAGTGGCAAGACAAGAAGCGATCACCTGGAATGTGTTTTGAAGAAAATTTCTAAAGAAGTATGCTTCCACTGAAGTGAGTCGTGCAAAGTAGATTGTGTTTCTACAGCACAGACAAGAGGACATGACTATCAGTGAGTATGCCACTGAGTTGGAAGAGATGATTAGGTTCAAGGAGTTGTATTTAAAGAATTATGAGAAAGTGCGAACGTGTAAGAAATTAGAGGAAAATCTAAAGGTTGAAATGAGGAAGACAATTTTGTCATTGAAACTACTGCAATTTCTGATCTTGATGAATAAGTGTCGAGTTCCTCGAGATCTAGAAGTGAGTAAAGGCAGAAAAAGAAGCTTTGAATCTTTCCAAGAGAAAGCGTACCCAAGGCCAACATGGACGCCACCAAAAAGGAAGTGGATTAGTAGTAGTAGTAAAGGTTATGGATCGTCTAGGAAGTCATCACCGAAATGCATGAAGTGTGGCATGAGTCATGCTACAAGAAACTACAAGATTAAGGGCATCATTTGTTTTAAGTGTGGACAGCCTGGACTTGTCGCTAGAGTGTGCGGAAAACCTAAGGACGTACCTTCTGCGGATAACATGTGAGCCGAGAGACCACGGACAAGGATTCGATTAAAGAACATTGTGCAAGAGGAGGTAGTCCACCAATATTTAAAGTTTGAATACGTGTGTAATTGTTAACGGGTAGAATCTTCACAGCAAGTAGGACTGAAGTATCACAATCAAATAAATATCTTTAAGTGAAGTGTGTCATAGAAAGTAGACTTTTGACTGTACTTTTAATTCAGTGGAGAATCATTCTTGATTTTCTATGGATTTTTAAAATACTCTGTGTATTTATCTATGTAGTACCTATGTTCTCGCCAACATGTTTATGAGTTGGTTGAGTTTCATCGTCGCATCTTTTGTTGTCTAAGTTTTATGCGGAACAATTAGAATTGCATTCTTATATTATTCCTTAATGCAATTAACTTTATAGTTTCTTGATAACTCATACTGGTTGGGAAAATCCGTTCGGATATCTCCTTGTTATTGAAAATTGAGTTTTGTAAACTTGACCATTTGCTTTTTCCGCAAATAAGTGCAATTTAAAATAAAATGATCTTTTGGCGGATCATATCTTGTTACCCTTATGGGTGAAAAATTATAAATTTTATGGCAGATGAAATTTTGACAATTCACGTCAAAATTTTTTTTATGCCAAATGAATCAGAGTTACCTCGAGTGAGGGAATTCACAAAAAATTATTGTTGCTCTCTTAAAAACCAAGATAAGTTTTGATATAAAATCTAGACTCTTAGAAATTAAGAAAATTATCATCTTCAAATTTTGTCTTTTGAAGGAAGTTTATGTTGAGGAATGAACTTTATTAGGGTCACGTTTGTAAATATGTGGCTGTACAACTCATTTTTACATTCGGGAACCTATTAAAGAGACTTTTTGTATAAAGAATATCCGTTGTTTTTCTTTTCATTTAACTTTATTCTGTTGAAAGAGTAAAGTCTAGAGATTATTTTCTCTTCTTGAAAATTCTTTGTTCAAATTTTGAGTTCTTATTTACCATCGGTGTGTTAGAATCGCCACCGTCACTGAGAGTCAAAGTTTTGAATCATTCAAATTTCCAAATCTATTGGAAATTCATGTATTTCATTCTATTGAAATTCGAATTCTTCGAGTGTGCTTCGCATCTTTAGAGTTTTAAAGGGATTTGCCTGATTTGTTTTATCGAGTAGTTTAGTGAATACAGTATAAGTCAGAGCGACAGTCTAATCTAAGAAACAATTCACGTCACATTCTGAGAAACATGGATGTTATGAATCTGGAGCATGAAAGTAAAAGGACGGGTTTCATGTTCGTTTTTCTTATATGAGTAAATTTCAGGGACGAAATTCTTTTTAGAGCGGTAGTATTGTAACACCCAGTTTTCTCGTGTCTTGACCGGTAATTATATTTTTGAGGATTTAGAAAATTATTTTGAAGAGAACAAAATCATAGTTGAGACCTTCTACATCGAAGGAAGTTACGGTGAAATTTTAGGTTTAGAATTCAGGGGGAACACAGTCTGTGTTTTTCACTGACAGTAAAAGTTTACTGAACAGAAAACCTATTTTGGACTCGTAAATGAAACGGTTTAGCTTTATTTTATTTTTCCAACGATATTGGTTATTTTGAAAATTTTCAAAATAAATAAGTTATTATACTTTATTTGGTTGCATCATCAACAAACGAGTAATCGACGGAGTCGAGAACGAACGTGCAGAGACAAAACCGGGCATATGATGATGGGACATCTTGCCACCTAGGGTGGTGAGTCACATGGGTGACTCACCTAGCATTTATGAAGCATAATGATGACATCAAAATATCATGAAATTTATTCTAGTGAAAAGACCAAAATGCCCTAGGTCTTTAAGTGAAATTTCAAGAGCGTTCCTAAGTGAATTTTGACCAAAATACCCTCTCACCTACTTAATTTCGTGCAACCCCTCCACTAAATCAAACTCATTTCATCATCTTTCTCTCAAAAACCTTAATCGGGTAAACAACGGAACCAGACACGAATGTGCAGAGATACATCGGGGGATAGAACGGCGTGTCATCCATGATGACTCAAGAGGAATGAGTCACCAAATGACTCATCATAGCCATTAATGTGCATTTATGACAAGTAAATGTAAAAAGACTAAAATACCCCTAAGCTTAACCTAGCCGACGTTCAGTTAAGTTTTAACCATGGTTAAGGAACCAAGGTTAGTTCTTGTGGCCAAGAATTAGCCACACCGTTCCTAAAATGGGAGCCAAATGTTTGTTAATCATGGTCACTAATTAACCCTAGTTAAGTTACTAATTAAATATAGTTACGTTATTATATTATTTTCTAACTTAACCTTGGTCAATTTAACTCAACCATGGTTATCTTTTAAGATAAAACAACTCATTTTCTCACTTAAACTCCCTCTTGGCCGCAGCTCCCTCCCACTCATAGACACCATTTCACTTCTTTGTTCATCATTTCTCACAAAACACAAAAAAAAACACAAGTTAGGGCTCAAGTTCATTCTTTGTAGGAACTTGCCAAGATCATCATCTTTTCTTCATTTATCTCACACACTTGAGGTAATATGATAATCTCATTTCATCTTAAGATCTTGTTCTTCCTATTTCATGAGTTTTCCATTCTTAGATCTAGAAGTTCAAATATTTCCAGAAAATCATAGAAAAATCATTTTAATGTGAGATCAATTTCTATGATCTTCATATGACTTCTATTTTCATTATCCAAGAGCTTGAAAAATTTAGAGATCCCTAGCCCTTTATTCTTAACTTGGTCGAACCTAGCTCTTAAGAGAGTTAGATGATTTTCTTCATTCTTTAACTTGTTTCTTGTTGATTGATCATGGCTAGGTTTTGGTGGACAAAACCGTGGCCTACCTTGCTTGGTTTGACTTGTTTTTGTTTAAACTTCAAGTGATCTACAAGAGGTATGAGGGAGATTACCACTATCCTACCTTAAAGTAGATATGTTGATGGTTTAATTAGTGTATATATGGTCTTGTAATTTCTAAGTATGAAATTGGTATATTGAGTTGCATATGTGTGTGATCGTCTTGGAGGATTTGGGTGATATTTGATTTTGATATATGTTGATATTGGTGTTAATGATTTCTAATTGGATACTTTATGGTTGTTTATTTGATTTAATGTGAAAAATTGCCTAACGTGATCATCCTTTGGCCATTCGGCCTTGACTGGTTAAATGGGTTCCATATGGCGTTAAATTACTTGAATAATTTTTATGAGGATTGAATGAATATATAAAAGTATAGAAATTGGTTTGGATTGATTTGGATGTGTATATTGAAAGATATGAATTTATGAGTCCTTAGGGACTAAAATGCAATTTCTGAGAATTTCAGTGGCTGCACTGAAATTCATATTCTTGTGTGTTAAGATTGTATTCCTTGATGAGACAAAACCATAGAAATTGGTTTGGTGTATATTGGATTTATACATAAAAAGTTATAAATTTTTTGTAACAAGGACCTTTTTGAAATTATTGTAAAATATTTTGGGGCAGAAATGTAATTTCTGTAAAATTGTGGGTAATTGAAAAATATTTCAATAGAAGTTGGTTTGGTGTGATTTGAAGTTATAAATAAAAAGTTACATGGTTTTAAGTGAATAATAACCTTTTTGTAATTAATGAAAGTTTTGGGACTAAACTGCAATTTTTGAAGATTCATGTAATTGGATAGTTAGAAACTGTTTTTCATACCTATTAAACTGTTCTAAAACTCCAAAATGAGTTTTGGACTATTAGAGTGTAAAATCGTTGAAAAGGGATTTACGCGATTTACAAAATTAATGACGTTCAATCAAATTCTTAGAAATTTTGTATAAATGGAGATTTAGATGTAATATCAGTGTTTCAACATTTTCATATAAGTAATATAACCTAGGAGAGTAATCCATTTGAGGTGAAGAACCATGTTTTCAAAAGTATGGCTTTTGGACCTATATTCAGCAAAAAGCGGCGAAAACATCGTTAAACGTTTTTAAGGATTTTCGAGAAAGTGTTTTGAGAAACTGATACCTATGTATCTTTGATGGAAATTATTCTTGAAAATTGATTTGATTTTATCTAAAGGTGTTGGTTTTAAGATCAAAAGGGTTTTAGTCTCCAAAGACAAGTATTTACATTAAAGAACAAAAACCAAAGTCATGAACGACTTAGTGAAAACACGAACATAATAATTTATGACGTAGGGTGGAACACGACCTTATGTCATAAAGTATGGATAATTCATTATCCATATTCCATAAAATTTAATGGACTCATAATGATTTGTTTTCTTGGAAGCCAAAGAAAAAGGCTCAATTAGAAAATTAGAGAGAAACAAATAATTGGACTTGTGTTCCAATCTCATAATGCGTTAGGACTTTTAAACAAAGTGTTTTAATATATCTTTACCCAAAGATGAAAGGTTACTTGAGAACTTCAACTCGATGTTAAGTACCGGAATTCAGACTTAAACGTGAAAGAATTCCGATGGAATCAAGATGTCATCCGATGGATAAACAAGAAGAACGCATTTCCGATAAATTTTTCCTAAACACATAGTGATACTATGTTCTGTAAGGCTGTTGTACCTAGGAGATTGAGCTAACACTTTAATTTGGGTGTGAATTCCGTATGGCCGATCTGGTTGATGCTTGGGGATGTCATGGTTATGAAATACTCACATAGGCCCAGTGGGTTGCTCCTTTGTGGCGTGGTGATCTGTCAATACACCGACATACTTGAATAGATGCTACGTGTTTTTTGGTAGTGTAGGATGTTCCCGAAAAAACCTATGACGTGCACACCCTTTACTATTGACACATTCTTTATTACCTAAGGCTGGTACCTCCGGAACAATCTTCCGGACCACTCTCTCCAACTATTCTTAAAACCATGGTATAGGAATTCAGAGGTCATTCCTCAAGTCTTAGATGTCTTCTATCTAGGAAAACACGGTGTTGTGGTCATGTTTCCGTGAAACATTATTGTTTTGTTATGAATGTAGATCTGATTGAATATTGATAATTGTACGTACCTGAGAGTCGTACCACTGCATGTCTGCCTTATGTGTAAGATAAATGGAAACCTCACCTCCTTATTTTTATATTGCCTATGTCGGCTGGCTATGTGTCTTCTGTATTCTTTTGAGAAGATTGAGACGTCAAGATGTCGCTTGGCTGATGCATCGTAGAGACTGAGGTTCGAGCTTGCGGACGCTATGGTGGAGTTTCTAGTGGACGCCTTCCAGACTGTCGATGGTTCGTAGACCATGTTTTTCCTCTTGGAAGAGGAAAAGGCATAGTTCGAGGGTTACTATTATAGTAGCTCTAGTAGGGTCTTTTGTGATGAGGTCGGTAGTGGACTCAAATAAAGTTTCCACTAGATCTCGTCAGTTGGGTTTGTCTTTCTCTCGAGGTATGAGATAAGATGGTCTTTTCTATTTTAGTTTGGCCAGCTGGGTATGTTTGGGAGTTAATGTTACTGTTACGGAGTTGCGACTTCAAGTATCTTATATTTTAAGAGCTGCGTCTCCACATCTTTATACTGGATCTTTTTATGTTTATGATTTCTATTTATGAGTCGGGTTGGGTATTATGTAAATGATTTTCGAACTTATGATCCTAATTGTGATAATGGAAAAATTTATTGTTCAATCATTTAAATCAAAGTAGTTATATTTATGATTTACGTAAAAGAAAAAAAAATACTCCATTCTTTTTTAGCCAATTTTAATTAACCTACTTTTCGACTTTAAAATATCACTTACGATATAGCACCCGAGAAGGGTGTTATATTTTTTCTATCAGAACTGGACGAGTCTTTTGGGCTTTGGGGTTTTGGTCTGTTGTCGTTTTTGTTGTGTTTTCTATGATTTTTCGGCCATTGGGCCAGTGGTTTTTGGGGTTGAAGAGCTAAATTTCTCTAGTAGTATTTCTTCATCCAAACCCTTAGACAGAAACATCCAAGGCATGGGGATCACGGTGGCGCTAGTTGATGACGACCAGAGAGGGTCTTTTCACGGGAGGCGGAAATCGAGATCCATGAAGGAAATTATTCCACATCAACCTAGCAAAGGGGTCACAGGAGGGAGGCAAACAAATCAGAATAATAAGGGCAGAAGAAGGTCGAAAAAGTCTGCGAGAGGGGGGGTGGTCACGGAAGCAGATGCGGTAAGGAGGGAGGAAATTACAGCAGGGAAGAGACCGGTACAACCTTGTTGCAATATTGGAGGTCACGTCCCGGAGAGTGACCCAATCTCGGGTACTCAATTTATGTCAGACACACAAATTCTGAACAGGAACCGTGTGATTATCGGGGTTGAAGCGTATAGAGATGCCAACTATATTTGGGAAATGGATAAGCGATTGTGGATGGCTTCTAGACAAAATAAAGCAGAGATTGTTCTACTATTGGTGGACATGGAGGAGAGTGACACTTCATAATACAGGAAGATAAAAGAAGGAATCGAGAGTGTAGGTGGCGATCTGGTTAGATTATTAAGATTGCCTCATACAACATCAGAGTTCTAGGTGGGAGAGTAAAAATAAAGGCAATTAGAAGGTTGATTGGGGAAGAGAAGGTGGCCTCTATTTGCATCCAAGAAACAAAAAGAGAAAGCTTTGATGAAAAAACGTGCCAGTCGTTGTAGAAGGGTGGAGGTGAGGTTGGTTGGATTTTTAAAGAATCTCAGGAGAACTCTGGAGGGCTGCTGTGTATGTGGAACTCCAAAGTTTTCACCATTGAAGACAGTTTTACTGGAAATGGATTTCTGGGTGTCAGGGGCCTGTGGAGTGATGATTCTTTCCCTTGTGTCATACTAAACATCTACTCCCCTTGTTCTGCTACAGTAAAGAGAGACATTTGGGAAGAACTGAAAAATATCAGAGCATACCACATGGATTCTGCCTGGTGCTCAGGAGGGGACTTTAACGCAGTGATGTGTGCAAGTGAGCAGAAGGGAAATAATTCACGACATTCAACAAGGGAGATGGAAGACTTTGGTGAATTCATTGAGGATTGGCTTGAGAAGTGGGGGGAAATCACTCAATGGAGGCTGAAGCGCATTGTATCTGATCATTGCCCCATTTTACTGAAATCAAAATCCGTAAATTGGGGTCCAAGAACTTTCTGCCTCCTTAATTGCTGGTTAAAACACAGAGACTTCGGGAAGCTATTCAGTGAAAATTGGGGGCAAATTTTTGCGGCAGGTTCAGGTGGTTACGTGTTAAAAAAAAATTGAAGGGGATGAGAGGCGAGCTGAAAACATGGAATAGGGACTCTTTCGGGAAATTGGAGGACAACATACAGACCACTGTAAGTGAAATTAAGGCACCAGATGACAAGTATGAGTGCAGAGTTTTGGAGGATGGGGAAATACTGAAGAGGAAGGAACTTTTTGAAACATTCCGGAAACTCTCAAGGATGCAAGAATCTCTTTTGTACCAGAAAAGCAGGGTCAAATGGCTACAAGAAGGGGACTGTAATTCCTCCTTTTTCCATTCATGGGCAAACAAACGTTTGAGGGAAAATTCAATTCTTGGTATCTGGGTTGCAGGAAACTGGATAGAGGATCCAGAGAGGTTCAAGGAGGGTATCCACAATCATTTTGAGAACATTTTTTAGCAGAATCAGAGGTTGCGTCCGACAATGGATGGCATTGATTTCAGGAAAATTTCTGAAGCTGAAAGCATATCTTTGACGAATCCATTCATCCCGGAAGAGGTAAAACAAACGGTATGGGGGTGTGAAGGGAATAAAAGCAGGGGGCCAGACGAGTACAATTTTAACATAATTAAGAGGTTCTGGAGCGTTGTCAAGGGCGATTTCTATATAATGGTCAATCATTTTCATAAAACAGGGAAATTAACAAAGGGTTGCAATGCTTCGTTTATTCTTCTTATTCCCAAGAGGGATAACCCGGTGAGGTTAAATGACTATAGACTCATTTCACTTGTTGGCTGTACCTACAAGGTTGTGGCAAAACTGCTAGCGGAGAGGTTGAGCAACATGATGTGTTCCATAATTTCAAAAAGCCAAACGGCTTTCTTGAAGGGTAGAAACATTCTCGATGGAGTCGTGGTGCTTAATGAGGTGCTGGATTATGTTAAGAAGAGAGGCAAATTGTGCATGGTTTTCTAGGTCGACTTCGAGAAAGCCTACGACTCTATGTCATAGGAATTCTTGGACTATACGTTTTGTAGGATGGGCTTCAACCTTAACTGGAGATCGTGGATTGCTTCCTGCCTTCAATCTACGTCCGTTTCTGTTTTGGTAAATGGAAGCCCCACAAGAGAGTTCGGTATGACAAAAGGTATTCGTCAAGGTGACCCCATGGCTCCTTTTTTGTTCCTTATTGTGGCAGAGGGGTTGAATGGCTTAATTCAGAGTGTCGTGGACAGAAACATTTGCAAACAGTTCATACTCTCTGAAAGAGATCGTAACTTGGGGATCTTACACATTCGGTATGCAGATGATACGGTTCTGGTAGGAGAAATGTCAATGAACAATGTAAGGGCAGCAAAGTGCATACTAAAGAACTTCGAGTTGGCGGCGGGCTTAAAAGTTAATTTCCATAAGAGTGGTTTAGTTGATGTTAATGCGGGTGTTGGGATTGTAACGTCCTGATTTTTCATTGCTTTTTAATAGCGGTATATAAATACAAAAATGTTTATATTTTTACCCAAGACTTAGAAAATGATTTTGGATAAACCAAAGTCATAATTGTACTCTACTTTATCGTAGAGAGTTACTTTTAAATTTTGAGTTGAAAATTCAGACGAAACCCGGTCTGTGCTTTCACTGACAGTAAAATTTTACTGATCATAAAACCTAATTTTGACTCGTGAACGAAATGGTTAGGTTTTATATCGAATTTCCAACGAAATTGTTCCTTAGTTTGTTCTTAAATGTCAATTTGGTCCCTAAGCACAATTACTCCTATATCCTTAAATGAACAATTTTTTTCCCTCCAAGTCCCCAAAATAGACTGCCTTAACCTCCTTTCCTAGGCCATTTCATTCACTTTCATCAAAGACTTCATCATCTTCTCCAAATTCTCTTATTTTCTCCAAGTTAACCATAAGCAAATTTGTGAAGCAACTACCTAATTTCTTGCCATTTTTTAACTTTCAAGAGGTATACCTTGCTCATCTCAATCAATAAACTCTATGTTCTTCATTCTTTTTCTTGATTCAAGGCCATAATCATCATTTTCCATTCTCACTACAAAAAAAAGGTCTAATAGCGACCGAAATCAGCGATCGAAAATAGTAGTCGCTATTAGCGACGGATTTAGCGACGGATAATAGAATCTTTGAGAAAGTTGGTTATAATATAATCAGCGACCGAATTGTGTGGTAGCAACGAATTCGGTCGATATATAAAGAATTTTGAAAGTCACAATTTTGTTGACTATTTTGCGACCGGATTGACGACCGATGTTTAGCCAATAGGAAAGTTTTAATTACTTAGCGACTGAAATGTAAATCGGTCACCAAAGAGCGCTAAAAAACTTTGTGGTGGAGCCTTTTTGAGACCGATTTGGTGACCGATTTTAAATTTTAAGTTCTACGACCGAAATAGCGACCGATTAATTCGATCGCTAAAAGTAAAATCCCTAAATTCGGTAAAACCCCCTTTCTTCCTCACTTTTTCTCGAAACTCTCTCTCTCTCTCTCACCGTTTCTCTCTTCCTCGCGCACGCTCCGATCACCACAGGACACCTCCAGCCACCACCGTCATCCCCTCTCCTCTGCTCCACCACACTCTCTCTCTGTCTCTGTTTCTCTCGAATCTGTCTCTTCTCACTCTGCGTCTCTCTCTATATTTGTTTCTAAGGTTCTCTCTCATCCTCCTCTAGCCAACACCACATCTGTAGTCGTGCGGTCACCACCCCCAACAAGCTCCTCTCAGTTCTTACTCATCTCAAGTAATGATCAATCATAATCTCTTCTTCTTTGTGAGCTTTGTTAAAATTTATGTTGCTCTTAATTTAACTATTAACATGATTCATGATAAAACATTATGGCGTCGTATGATCCATGTAGCCGACTCCACATAGTGGGATAAGGCTTGGTTGTTGTTGTTGTTGTATTAGCTTATCTGCATGGTTGTTACTTTCTTAAGAATTGCATACATGATCAGAATCTCAAAACAATAGAAATAAAAATAATAAACATGTTTGCTGCTGAGAGTTACTTCCATAACCATTGTAATCATGTTTGCTTTGTAGGATTCAAAACTCAGACCGAACCTAAACTATTCTTGGTTGGATCTGGATCTGTTTTTGAGACGGATGGGCTATCGAAATGAATAGCTTAGGTTTAGGTTAGTTTAGGTTCAGGTTAGTTTATGTTGAATCTTACTTAATTCCTGTCATTTCCAAACTCAGATTAGGTTGAGGTTAGTTTAGGTTCAGATTAGTTTAGGTTCAGGTTAGCTTTTTGAATATATATATCAAAGTTTGCTGAACCTTGTGAGTTGTGTCTGGCAACATAGCCGTCAACTACTTCACAAATTGTCTTGCAATAGGAACAAATACATTAGCATTATAATTCAATGTGGAGTGGTTTTGCTTTGTGTCTCTGCTGCTTTTTATGGGAGGAAACTCCAAGTTGTATTTCTGTTGTCTTGGCTTTTGAATTACTGCCAGACTCATTTTAAAGAATTTGCTTCTTTTACCGTAAAAAAATAATGTTTTTCCCTATATATAAATAATATAAGGTGCAAGAACTGGGCCGCCTTTACTCCTCATTGAAAGATAGTACCCCTAAAACTTTTAAGAAATTTTGACCGTTATCAACATGTATATGTTTTGCTGGTGAATTATGGTCTGTTGTTGTGTGTGTAGTTCTGTTTTGCCTATGGCAACTTATTTTTTGTGCCTCAAGTGTTGGGTACTCTATCACTTTGCCCCCATATTGAAGTTACTTTATTACCCAGATAAACTGTTAAAATAAAGTCCATATGCGTAATAGTAGTTAATAGACTTTTCACCCTTTTTTTTTTTCTCTTTGGGCACTATATTCTAGAAATTATGGTTAAAAAATATGAGCTTAAGAAAGTCTCTTCTTGAAGCCAACAAAGTGAGTCTCTTAGATAATGAAGGATTAAGTATAGGGTTAGATAAAATGAAGGGCTGGGCACAGTTTGCCAGGAACGTGATGTGCCGTCATCATTCAAACATTATTCACATTAGAAAGTAGCTCTGTACACAATATTATGAAAGTAGCTCTGGTTTTATACTCATTTGTTTCACTAGGCAATGGAGCTTTCCAGGAATAGTTGTTGATGATCATCCATACTAGGTTATCAAGGCACTTCCGGTAGGAAAAGTCCTCTCTATGACCATCCTTCAAAACCACGTAAAAGCATCCGCTTTCCTGAAAACTACTATGTTTGCTAATCTGTAAAGTTGCATGTGAAGTTGCATTTCTTTGTTCTATTTTAACATGCTAGTCTGCTACATGGATCTTTCCATCTTTGCTTATTATCACTTGATGAAGTTTAGACATACGACTTGTTTTCCTTATCGTTTTATCAGAAAATGGATCCGACTAAATGTTTTGAGACAGTCATCCATTTAGACCAGGTATAGTATCTCATCAAGTTAAGAATAATGATCGAATTCACGTAATGATGATTAAGGCATAAACTAATCATTACTAAATTGTTCGTGTGTATTTGCAGGATTTAATTTCAATTCCGTGATCATTCTACCGTCGTTGGGGACAAGGAATACAACGTGCTGTGACTATTGAAGACAAATGCGGAAATCTGTTCAATGGAAATATAGTAATCCATGAGGATCACCCATATTTTGCAATGGAAACACAGGGTATCAGGGAGTTTTATTTGTTGTCCCCTGGTGCATTGGCAAAGTTTAAGTACCTTAGGGTTTCTCGCTTCTGCATGTTCATCCCATTGGAAGATTGATGAACTGAAGAAGTTTTGATGTTTGCATATGTCCAATAATTTATCTATGTGTTTTGGATCATTAGTACTTATTGACTATGATGTTTTGATTGGTTAGTACATTATTAAACTTTTTTTTATAAACATTATTAAACTTGCATTGATGTAGCTATGTGTTTTATTGGCTATGTTGACTTTGGTGTTTTGGATCATTAGCACATTATTATATTTATGTATTCTATTTATCCAAAAAAAATTGATGTACTCTGTTTATATAAGAAATTAAAAATCAATGGTGTTACTAAAAATCAATGGCTTAAGTTAAAGGAAAATTAAAAAATTAAAAAATTAAAAAAATTTCCGTGAATAGTCACCGAAACAGCGACCGAATATCAGTTACTAAATTCGGTTATTTGATCACGCGACCAACTCTACGGCAACCGAAATATATATTGTAGCGACCAAATTACCGGTCACCAATTTGCGACCGAAATAAAAATTCGGTTGATAAACCCTTAGTGACCAGGGTTTTTGCTACCCCCTT
Source organism: Sophora flavescens (assembly GCA_030762895.1). Classification (NCBI taxonomy): domain Eukaryota; kingdom Viridiplantae; phylum Streptophyta; class Magnoliopsida; order Fabales; family Fabaceae; genus Sophora; species Sophora flavescens. Next base: position 103,373,618 of record CM061064.1, read on the forward strand.
GATTTGGTCACTAATTCGGTCACTAAACATGATAGCGACCGAATTAGCATGTTTAGCGACCGAATTCTTTGGTCGCTAAACAGGTTTTTTTTGGGTAGTGTCTAGGGTTTCTATGTTTAAAAATCTATAGAAAATCATAGAAAAATCCTATGATCATGAAACCAATTTCTATGAACTTGTCATCATCTCTATGTTTAGTATTCAGGAGCATGAATCAAACAAAATTTTCTTTCCTATTCTTCTTCATAAGGCCAAAACCCTAATTTGTGTGGAAGGAGGAATTTTGTTTCAATTTGTAGAAAGTGACAATTGATTTCATCTTTCTAATTCATATATGTGTTGAATCCAAGAGATTGAATCAAAATAAAATCCCTAGCCTATTTTCTATGTGAAGGCCGAAACTAGTTCATTATAGAGTTAGAGGATTTTATTTCAATTTTTGTGTTATGATCATTGATCTTGTGTTTCTAATGCTTAAGGTTCACTAATCCAAAAGCTTTTTAATTTTTAAAATTTTTAGCCACATCAAACCCTCATGGCCGAGACCTAGTTATAGGAAATAGGTGATTTTAGTTGTTTGATTGTTGATTTATTTGTTATGGTCTATTGAAGGATAAGTGTTTTGTGAATCATTGTACGTTACACTGTGGAATCGGGAGTTAGACATAAACTTTATTCGAGAAAGAAAATCTGAAAAATCTCCAAGAGGTAGGGGGTTACCTGAGGGATTTTTCCGATACATATATGCTATTAGCGTGGTCAGTATAATTTATTTGAGCTTGTTTGTGGTGGTTTAAATTATTTTACGTAGTTAATTTATCTGTTGTTAATTATCTGTGCTTGATTAATTATCTGTAGATATGTGTTATAATATTTTAATGCATGATATAAACTGTATTATCTTCTATAGCATTGATGTGGAATATTTATTGATGTTGATTGTTGATTGAGAAGCCTGATAGTGGTCAGAGCTCAATTAATTAAAGAGATAAAAGCTTTAAAAAGCTTCATGAGGAACATTAAATATTTAATTGAGAAATATTGAAAAATAATATTATTTAAATATTTGATTTGTGGGAAATAAGAAATAGATGAAAATACTATTATTTTAATGATTTATCGGTGTAAGAGCGATCTATGAGTCACAGTGACGGCATAACCATGAAAAAATTTTAGTGAAGCTAATTTTTACGTAAGAAATTCTAAAATAAAATAAAAAAAAGTTATTAGAAAAAGTTAATTTTCAAAAATAAATTAATTATTATAATGAGAAAATTATTCTAAGAGAAAAAGTCAAATTTCGACTTAAAACGTTTTTTTATATACTAAACGACGGTTAATTTTGAAAATATTTACGGAAAGCGTTTTAAAAAACAGCAGTATTTATTTGAACAGAGATTTTGTCTCAAATGACTTCTTTTTCAAGAACTGAAGTTTCTGTAAATGAGATTTACTCGATGGTGTTATTTTCGACAACTGGATAAGTTGTGGAGACTTTATTTTGGATTTGTGTTTCACAGAACGAAAACAATGTAAGCGTTGAAACGTGACCTAGTAACCGAGATGTCGTGCTACTAGTGTTCTGCAAGAAAACACGTAGAAAAGTTGTGTAGGTTTGGTGCCTTATAATCTACGAACCTAAGACTAGTGCATCGGTCTGGTGCTTTTTGATTCGCACATTCGAACCTTGTGTCCTATTGTTGAGGATAAACATAAAACTTAAGGTTTAAAAGTTAAGATGGTCGTGAGCTTTGAGCTTCGACAAGGAAAGAATGAACAAAAATAAAAGTGACGAGAATAAAATGTTTTTCATGCATTATTTGGCAGACGTGCCTGTGTTGACCATTGTGCCTTTATTAGCCAATGTGCCATGTAAATTTGATCATTGTACCTTAATGGACAATGTATCTTTAGGGACAAATGTTTCATTTATCACGTTGACCATTGTGCCTGGAGTAGGACAATATGCCATGTTTGTGTTGACCATTGTTTCTTTCGTTGACAATGTGCCATGTAAGAGCCTGATCTGCTCAAAGGAAAAGAAGTTTGGAATCTTCAGAGATTAAGCAAAAAGTAGATATTGAATTTTGAAGTGTCATGCATTTTTAAAATGATGATGACTGTCGGGTATGAAACCCATTGATAAACTACTTGTTTATTTCTAAACATTTATGTTGTCATAACTATATATGTCTATATGTTGTTTTGTGTGTCGCGCATGTAGTTATCGTGTTTAAATCCATTTATTGGTTTCTCACCCTTGTGCGTTTTCTCGTTGGTTTCCCTTCTGTGTGTCATATATTTATATCTGAGTACAGATGGAGCCGGGGGTACCATTGGCTCATACGGGAATATGTTCCCTGGCAATTCACTACAAGAAAAAATGAATTTAGCGAGGGCCAAAGGCCGTCGCAAAAAGCTTAAATCCGTCGCAAAACACATGTTTCTGACGGATTTGCGACGGCCATAAATCCGTCACAAGTTAGGTCGTCGCAAAAGGTTTCTGACGGTTTCTTAAATGACCGTCGCTAATTAGCGACGGCTTATTCCGTCGCTAAATTATGTTGATTTGCGACGGCTTAGCCGTCGCAAATTTTGAGAAATTAGCGACGGCCTAACCGTCGCAAATCAACGTAAATTAGCGACGGAATAGCCGTCGCAAATTGCAACACATTTTTATAAAACTAAATAATTTAATAAAGTAATTTTTTATTAATTAATTATTTAAAATATAAAGTATTTTTAAATAATTATTTAATATTTAATATAAAATTCAAAATTAATATAAACATTAGTTATTTTGTATATTAATTAGAATTTAGACTATATTATGATAAATGAATAATAATTTTAAACAATAAATAAAATTCATAAATAAAAGCAAATTGTTTTGACAGAGTGTATCATACAAAATAAAATATAATATCAAAAAAACTAATAACCCTCTCTATAGCCCCGCAGTAACAAATCTGTAAAGGATTGATCATCCTCGTCACTGGTATGCTGATGACCCTCAGGCTGGGACGGTGGTGGCTGTGGCTGAGGGGTGCCGTGAAGGTGTTGGTCCTGCTGCGACTGTGGCTGAGGGGTGCTGGTTCCTAAACGCAACATGAGCTCTCTCTGTGTAGCTGCCATCATCTCTATCTGCTCCATCATATGTGTTTGTTGAGTAAGCAGCTGTCGATTGATCTCATCCTGAGCCGCCGCCGGTTTGTCGCGCATCTTTACCATCTCTGCAGACTCATGAGATCGGCGAGGCCTAGTCTCGGACGATGCTCGACTCTGCTGAGTGAAGATGCTTTGGAGCACCCGCGTCGATAGTTACTCGGCTAGGTCTCCCATACCATATATGCGACCCTTGTTCTTACCGCCAAAGAACATCGACCCATGCCTCGCAACTCCAATTGGGCTTCCACCTCTGGGTCAAGTGTGGTGGAAGAAGGGGAAGATGAGGCTGCCCGAGACCGAACTCCGAGATAACTTATCACGATAGTCCTCCCGTCATTAAAATTGATACACATAATCATACAAAATGACCATAATTATTAAATATAAAATAAAAATAATTTCCAACAAAGAGACATGTAAATCACCCGAGTGCGTCTAGAACGCTCATCTACATACTCGCGGTACCCTTCCTAGTATGAGTTCGGGCATGAAGCTCAACCGTTGACGCTACGGCCAAGCTCCCTAGCCTGCACCAAAAAAAAACTTGTTCATATTTGAAGTTACACTACCTTAATAGCCGGACATCTAATGAATTAACAAAATATGATGTTGGAACTTACAAGGCGTCGAGCATGCTCCCGACACGATCTTGCCGCCAGTGTGCAGGCTCCCACCCTTTTCCGAGGCCCCGTTGAGCTTTGCCTCGGGCGGATTTTTTCTTAAATTCAGGTGTAGCCCAAGTAAGCACATAGCTCCTCCCAAATGGGTGGGAAACACCATTTTGGACGCTGTCCCTTTTTCCGATATCTAGTCAACAACTCGGAGAGGCGTTTGCTCGCTTTTGATGAAAAATTATCTCTACATCAGCGGAATGCTCTACTCTCCAAGCAGCCTTCTCCTCGTAAATAAGGAGAATATAATATTTTTTAGGATAATAATAAACTAAAGAAACATTAAAAGTAACTAAAAAATGGAAGTAAATTCAAAAGTACAAAAATACCTTAAAAGCCGCAAAGAATCGATCCCGATCCTGATCCTCAAGCTCACTCCAATGCTTCCAGGCCCGATCAAACCGAGATGTAATCGCATACGTGACGGCCTCTCTGCAGATTTTCTCGACGGAAGGAACCTTATCAATAGAACATGAGAACAATCAATACACATACATATAAAATCTGCACTCAACAATAAAATAACAATATTTGAGATCTTTCTTACCCTTTACCTATTTCGGGGTAACAATAACTCGGCCATCGACATAACCTCGATCTCCTCATCATCCGATGATATAGGCGAGGAATATCCATAAGTCTCCTCGTCATCACCATGAGACTGATGATCACCGATCCATGGGTAAATCTACCCCCGATGCATCTGGTTGTCCGGGAATTGTCTGCATGGGTCTGCAGTCGAGAATCCTCGGGGTGGGCATCATCGTGATCCCAATGGAGGTGTCCATGAACTGAGTGGCTGGAGCAACAGGTGGGGGTGCCGGTGCCATATCATGTGGAGGCATGGGTGTGGGCGGTGGGCGTAGTGTAACAGATGTAGATGGGAGGGACACGAATCCGTCATCGATCGTCCGTGTCACAAAGCGAGGTCGACCACGACGACGTGCCCCTCCAGCAGGTGCCTTACCCTTTCCCTTACCATCATCCATGTCTATAGTGAAAAATGATGCTAATAATAATTAATTAAAAGTAACCAAAACACAAATTTGCAAATAATGGAAATTGATGGTGATAATAATTAACTTAAAGTAAGCACAAACACACATTTGTAAATAATGGAAAATGATGGTGATAATAATTAACTTAAAGTAAGCACAAACACACATTTGTAAATAATGGAAAATGATGCTAATCATAATGAACTTAAAGTTATGACAATGACAATACTACCTAATACAAAATACATCACTAAAATAAATAAAGTATTTGTTAGTCGAATTTGAGCTAGTGTCATATTCATAGCCATCTTCATCTTCTTCATCTTCTCGTTGATTCTGCTTCTTCAACATCTTCATCCGGAATGACTTGATTTGATGTCAAGCTGGAGGTATCCACTTCTTCCCCTACAACTTGTGTGTCTTGTAAACATGAGATTGGTTCTACTTCAATGACCTCATTTGCACGTGACATTTCATCTGTTTGATATGGCTCATCCAACTCTGAAACATCTATTTCAATGCGACCCCTTGGTTTTATCTTGATTGCAACACACCAACCTCGTTTTTCTGTTTGAGTTGCTGGATAAGGAACGTAATATACTTGTCTCACATTATGTGCCATGATAAACGGATCAAACATATGATATCTTCTACTCATTTGGATGTCCACAATATTATATTTTTTATTCAAATTAGTGCCTCTACTAGATGGATCGAACCAATTACAATAAAACAACACTATTCTCTTAGGGTAGTCTAAATAACGATATGACAACTCATATATGTGTTGTATGACACCATAAAAGTCATCTGCAACTCCGCCTGGCTCACCCTTTACGTAAACACCACTATTTATTGTTGTTTTGTCTTCGGTCCATGATTGAGTATGAAATTTGTACCCATTCACGAAGTATGTGTGCCATTCTTTGACTTGTGTCAGAGGGACCGTCACCAAGTTTCGTAAATGTTGATTAATGACAGTAGGTGCCTCATTGTAAACCTATTCACAAAGTTTAACGACATATGTTTTTATCCGCATACATTATAGTGAATAACAGAATGATAAATGGGGAGATACTTACTTGTTGCTTAAACCATTTTGGAAAATCTTCATGAGTACGAGCAGATGCATCACGAGAAGACAAGAATGAACTGAACATATATGGATAACATCAATGAAAATTGACATATGCTATCGAAGGAATAAAAATTATAAGCTCATACTTACTCATGGTATGGTTTAACCTCGGCGCAATTGATCAATACATGAATATGAGCTGAGTTCCACTCTGCCTCCGTTAAATAATGTGTCAACTCCTTTCCGGAATGACGACCGGTAAGACAAAAAAATTGATAAGGTTCCGGTAGTCTTCCACTTTCATTTTCCGTTTCGTTCCTTCTAGTTGTTGGAGACAAAACCATGTGTTTGAAATAATGAGAGCAGAAATGAATTGTCTCACGGTGTAAGTAAGACGCACATATCGAACCTTCAACCCTAGCCTTATTTTTCACCGATCGTTTTGACTCGCCCATGAATCTATTAAAAAATGACGAGGTTATTATTAATTAACTAATATGCATAAAATAGGATCAATAACTGTGATACTTAAATTACCTTTCAAATGGATACATCCACCTATATTGAACTGGACCACCAAGTCTTGCTTCATATGCAAGATGAATCGGAAGATGCTCCATTGAATCAAAGAAGCCAGGGGGGAATATTCTCTCCAGCTTGCACAAAATGAGTGGAATGTTTTGTTCCATCCTGGTCAAATCGTCTTCCCTTAAAGATGCGAGAACACAAGTCCTTGAAGAATTGACTTATTTCAGTAAGGGCATTCAAAACATGGGGGGCAACGAATCAAGGCGATAGGAAGTAAGCACTCCATAAACACATGACAATCATGGCTTTTCATCCCATGCAACTTGCCTTTTATAACATCAGCACATCTTGCCAAGTTAGAAGAATAACCATCAGGCATCCTGAGCCCCTTTATCCATTGGCAAACTAACCTTGCTTCCTGGATAGTCAAAGTATAATTGGCCTTTGGCTTGTACATCTTCCCATTATCCTGATGTCTCAGCTCCAAATCCGGTCTCTGCGCACAAACCGTAAGTCCATTCTAGCCTTATCGTTGTCTTTGGTCTTGCCATGCACGTTCATCACAGTGTTGAAAATGTTGTCAAAGAAATTTTTTTCAATGTGCATTACATCAAGATTGTGCCTCAATAAATTATCTTTCCAATAAGGAAGATCCCAAAAAATACTCCTCTTTGTCCAATTATGCCACTGCCCGTAACCATCTAATTTGGAAACCCCAGCTTCAGTCACTTTTGGCAAGTCCCTGATTCTTATCCAAATTTGTTCTGGTGTTAACCTCGGAGGCGGTCCATCTATTTCAACAGCCCCCTTCTTGAAGGCATTCTTATTCCTTCTAAATTGATGATCGTTCGGTAAGAACCTGCGATGGGAATCAAACCAGGACGACTTCCCCCCGTATTTTAAGGTAAATGCCTTCGTATGCTCCATACAATGCGGGCATGCAAGCTTCCCATGCGTCCCCCAACCAGACAACATGCCATACGCAGGGAAGTCATTAATTGTCCACATCAACGCTGCCTTCATTTTAAAATTTTGTTTTCGAGAAATATCGTACGTCATAACACCATTCCACAACCTCTTCAAATCATCAATCAAAGGTTGCAAGTATACATCAATGCCTGCCTTTGGATTAGATGGACCCGGAATTAGGCAAGTCAAGAACATATATGGCTTTGACATACACATTTCGGGAGGAAGATTGTAAGGGGTAACAACAACGGGCCAACATGAATAAGGTGATGCCGAGGCTTGGATATATGGGGTAAAGCCATCCGAGCATAACCCAAGTCGTACATTACGAGGATCAACGGCAAAATCCGGATGCACCCGATCAAAGTGCTTCCATGCTTCACCATCAGAAAGATGGCGTAACACTCCTGCATTCCTCCTATTCTCATGGTGCCATGTCATTTTTCCTGCAGTCTGCATCGATGCAAACATCCTCTGTAATCTAGGAATGATTGACAAGTAGAACATCGACTTTACTGGAACTGGTTTTAGATTACTTCTACTTGCGTTGCGCTGACGATACCTTGGTGCGTGACAAAACCTGCACTCAACCAATGCGCCATCATTTTTGTCGAATTCATTATCGTAAAAGAGTATGCACCCATTCTGGCAACAGTCAATCCTCTTGGACTCCAATCCTAACTTGGACATTAACCTCTTCGCATCATAATAATTCTTGGGTAATCCTCCTTTGAAAGGCGTCCCGGCCAAAACCATTTTGGCAATGAAATCCAAGCCTAACTCGGGTATGCTCCAATTGGACTTGGCAGATAACAGTTGAACACACATCGATAACGTCGAGTCGGGGGACCCTTCCCACAAAGGCTTATTTGCCTCTGTTAGGAGATTATAAAATTTTTGTGCATCTGCATTAGGAGGCTCTTCTGTATTATTGGACTCAAACGACCCGGACATCATAAGAGCGTCACACACCATCTCCTCCATGGAAACAATATGATCTCCATATCCAACTTCTGCACCACTACTTGAACCACCTGTGCAATTCTGGTCAATGCCAAAATCAAATTGCGGCATTTCTTCTCCATGATTTGTCCAAATCCAGTAATTAGGCCTAAACCCAACTTTATACAGGTCGACCCTCACATCGTCTACATTCTTAATTCGGGTACAGTCACACTTCATACAAGGACATCTAATCAACCCCCCATTGTTATAAGTATCCTGCTGACTTGCCTTGGTAATAAATTCTTCAACACCATCTAAGAAAGATTGTTTTAACCCCCCTCTACGCGGATAAACCCTATCATACATCCAAGTACGATTCAAAGGAACAAATTCCATCCTCTGCATTTGCGCCAAAAAAAAGATAACTATAATGAAATTCCAAATAGAGGAAGTATCCTCTTCAAAAATTAAATTCAACGGTTATATTCAAGAGAGCATCACATTCACACATTATTTATCATAAAAAAAAATACAACATACACTTGCATTGCCATTAAATCAGAGCAATGGTTTGATAGCAATGAAAGAAAAATAAACCAAATAGGATAGTCATTGTCTATATAATTTATCACATAGTTTATTGCAAGCTACTAACCATATAGTGAATAAGGAAAAACAAAGATCATGGTGTAGTTTATAAACGATAGCACAAGCATAAAAAAATTGTCAGGTTACATGCATAGGTGATTGGGTAATATTCTTATCATGCTCATGTTTTTCCTCATTTATCTTATTTGTTAATGTTACATAATAGTTCATTTTTAAAGAGCAAAGACAGCATCAATAGTAACCACTTAATAGACTACATTAAACCACAAGGAAAAAGTAATTAAAATCACTTACCAATTAGAATGAGAGCAACACTAGCGCGCACAACTAGAAATGTATATAACTTTCACAAATCAAGAACCTGCCCAACAGAAAATTGAATATAATCATAAATATAAATATGAATAGAGGTTTTCAATTTAATAAAACTTATATATCATTTATATGAATAGAGGTTTTCAATTTAATAAAACTTATAATGTAAATAATTAAAATAGCCGGATATTATATTCTACCCCTAAAAATGAATTCGTCCTCGAATTATAAGGGCACGTGCAAAATCTATAATTAACTCTGAACTAGTTCATGGTCATCGACCATCATGTTCTCAAAACACCGTACATGCCCACCTACTTCATCCAGCATGCTCATGTAAAGGTTCAAACCATAAAATACATATTATAGCATTTATCAACATGGAAATATAACAGACGGATCTGTAGAATTAAATGTAATCCGCATATCATCAATATACAAGTCCACATTATAAATCATACCCAAGATAAAGAGAGTATAAGGATTTCCCAAAACCCATCAACAAAAGCACATAACTTAGGACAATATCCACTTAAACCAACAACAAAAACCAAACAGCTAGCCAACACAACCAAACAAGATATAGAACTAAGCAACCAGCTTGAAACTAGTTTTAAAATAATAAGATATCAGCAAAGATCAATAGACATTAGCGAGCCCACAGAAGCATAGGAGATGCACACATCGGCAAAGATAAAACCCATGCTTCAAATTACCATACTCTCATAAAACTAACCAATTCTCTCACCAGGCTCAAGAAATTCCTATCAAACACAAACCAAGAATTTTGACAAACACAAAACAAAGATTCATGTGCATGGACCATATATCAATAGCTTAAGGATACAATTCATGTTCACATCATATGACATTTTATCAACATCAGGTCTCTAATCTATAAATAGGTCACTTAAGTTTAATCGTCCTCTCATTAGTAGACTTTCTTGAAGCATAGTGACAACAACAACAATTAAGAAATTAATACAATATTAGCTCTTGACAACAAAAAGATCTAACCTAAGACAAGATTGGATATAACATATTGCTTATATTTACTTGCACTCATTATAAATAATAAAAAATCATAACTTCCACCAACCTACAAGCCTCAGTTGCATCTATAATCAAAGAAGAAAATAACAGACCTAAAAAATGCATACAATTAATAAAACATTGTAGTCATAAAGCTCATGGCATCTGATCAGTAACTTAGGCATATTTGCATTAGCATTTATTAAACATCGCCCTTCATAGTAATTTTTTTTTATAACAATATTCACCTGTCTATTATTAAACTCATTACTTTGTAAAGTAGCAGAGGTAGCACCATTAAAGTCATTGCTATAAATGATGTAAATATAAACAAAGCATGAGAATCCAAAAATTGCTTAAAATGACCATTTCAAAGTTAAGTCTCACCATGCAGTCATGTGCTAAATTAATTGACAGACCCTCTAGGTTTAATTCAAAATCAAGTAGAGCGCCATGTGTAAGCAAGAATGTTCATTCAAATATCACTTTGTAGACTAATGCTCATAATTGAAATCACTTTCATTCTCTTTTCCTGTCTTTTTTTTTTGTTATTAAAATGACAAACAATAATTTGACTTACCAACTCTACCAAATACCCTATCCAAAACACATTCTGCAGTTCAATGGGACCACTAGAAAGCTTATTTTAGTGGGGGGGAAATGAGGAAAGTACACTGGTAACAATATTTTTGTAGAAATGCAAGTTAACCATACTATATACCAATAATCGAAGGCCAGAAGTAAATAATGCTAACATCCAAAAATAATTCCATCCTTATTTCCTTATCTTCTAAATCATAGGTGTACTTTAAAGTCGAAGTACCATACTACATGTATTCCTATATCAAGCCAATTCAAGATCAAAGTCATCGGTAAAAATATATATTAGTATCAACCCCATTTGAAAAACTTTTCTTCAATATAGATGAGAATGATAAATGGCAATGCATTATTGTATTGAAAATCTTACTCTAACTATATTTAGTTGAGGAAAGAAAGAAAAAAAAATAGTTAATATCCTTCTATGTGATCCATCTGTCAAGGTCTATTACATGATTAGGTAAAAACTGCTATTTATTTTCTCTACTACAAAAGGAACAACTAACATTGATGTTGTGTCATGCCAGTGAGGAGAATGCCTCCTACATGTTCCTCAATTGCACATCCACATACCAACTCAAATAAGAAGAAAAGAGCTTCACAATCACTTAAATTTCACATACATGTACGTTTCCTACATAAAAAAATCAATCCATTAAATCTCCCAAAGCAGAGAATTTTCGGTCTACGATCCAAAAATCGTTGGTGAGCTCATAATTTTTGGAGTTTGAAAAAGGTTACATAAAAACTGCTCAATCATCTTAGCATTACTTTACTGCAATACACAAAATTGCTTTTTTATATTTAATATAATAATCAATATAACATCTTTTTGGTAAATAATAGAACATGTGACTCAACAAAAACATCTTACTGAAAAAAGAAAATAAAAGAAGAACAATTCTGCTAAGAAATATTTTATTTCCCAATCTGGTAATAATAACGAAAAAGGCTTCTCCTCTGTAGCCCACAAATTTGGTAACACCCGATATTGGGGAGAGGTTTCACAACTTCATAATCAGCCAACATCTTTACACACAAGTTTATGAAAAAGTGATAATAATTTGATTGAATTCTATTTTTGTGGGCTAGGTACTTTGATATATCTTGAAATTATCGAGAATTCAAAATTCACCTGTTGAGACTAGAAAACAAGAACATCTATATGTCTTCATATTATTGTAATTGCCAGTCTTATGTCATTGTCCTCCAATTACAGGGCTGTATTAGCTTGGCTTTCTATAATAGCACACCGCAACAAAGACAAGAAACCAGGGGAGAAATTGATCTCCGTATCTGATGTTGTGAAGGAGCACTGGGCAACTTATGGACGAAATTTTTTTTCTCGATATGACTATGAGGTTAGTATCTTAGCTGCAATTGAAGTATTATTTTTAACATATTCTTGGTGCTTAATTTTTAGTTTTGAATTTCTTAATACCATGAGTGAGCTAGGTTACTCAAGTGTGATGGCTCAATTTTTTTTGACAAATCAAAGTCCTTATATAGGAATGTGAATCTGAAGGTGCCAATAAGATGATAGAATACCTACGAGAGAGAGTGTCTAAGAGCAAGGCTGATTTACCATTTATATTAAACGGTTATTATGTGATCATTGTAATTCTAATTGCTTAATTATCGTTTTTTTTGGACCAAATTACTAAGTTAACATTGAAAAGCTGGTATTATCCAACAAAAAAAAGAAGTTGAAAAGCTAATTTGAAGAGTCAGTATTTATTGCATATTTGTATTCTTTATTATTTATTGCTTAATTATCGTTTCTTTATTATTGCATTCTACTTATTGACTTATATGCTGATATCATCAGGGTATACTAACCAACAAAATTGGATGAGAAGGCTCAACTCCAACTGCAGGTGATGTCAATACGGTACCAGCTATGCGACCTTCAATCTTTGGGTCAAGCAGTGCCTAAAATCAAAATAGCAATTAAAAAGTTAAATCAACTTATACTTGGCCTTTCTTGCACTTAACTAGACAGTTTTATAAAAATTATTACCTTAAGAGTAATGGCTGCACCTGTTGAGTGTCCAAAGCAAAAACATGGAAGCCCAGGATTTTCAGTTACAATCTTCTCAAGAAATGCTTTCTGTTTATTATGAACCAGATCAAAGACAATTCAATCGGAACTAAAATCTAAAATTATAACTACTTCAAACTTAGTGCATTCTCTATCTAATCGCTAACCAACTATGTATATGTAAAATCATAAATCATGACACCATTTATTTATACAATGTACTACAAATTCTCGTAGATCCATACCATATCGAAAACAGCATCATCAAGACAATGGACATATCCATGCAGCCCATCACTTCCACCATGGCCTAAGTGCAAACAGCAAGTAAAAATCGGTGTTGCCCAATAATTATGGTTAGTTGCTATAAGCTCTTTCTCTCAACATCTTTACACACAGATATATATATTGTTGTATGAATAATATTTCATACCTGTTCTGAGCTATTGAATTGTCTTGTGAAGCGAAGTAACAATCCTTAGTATTTTACGCCGCAAAATCGTAAAGAGAAGGTGAACAAATTAGAAAGAAGAAATGAGGGAAGGTAATGTAATATTTTGAAAGAAAAATGAACAAAGTAGAAATAAGAAGTGAAAACTTCGCCGTTTTGGTGGTCCGGCTGCTGCAGAGTGTGAGGAAACCTTGCGTCGAAGAAGACAACTGAGGGAGGAAGAAAACTGTTCGAGTTACATATTGGAAATTAGCGACGGCCTTTTAATATTAGCGACGGCTAGGCCGTCGCAAATTACGATTCCGTCGCAAACTGTGAATGACCGTCGCAAAATTACCATCCGTCGCACATTAGCGACGGCCATGCCCGTCGCAAATTGGCGCCAACATTTCGCGTAAAATGGCGGGAACGTTACTGACAGATTTGCGACGGAACTTCCGTCAGTAATTTCCTCTACCATTTGCGACGGCTTCAGCCGTCGCAAAACATAAAATTAGCGACGGTTTTGAGACCGTCGCAAAATTTCCGTCGCTAATTCACCTTATTCTTGTAGTGATTGAGCATGTTGCGAATGGTGGTGCATGGGTGATAAACCCAGGGGCCCATAGTGCCACCTATACTGGTCCCATACGCATGATTGAAGGCACGCTAGTGACGGGACCTCAGCAAGAGATCCATACGGTGGAGACTATCGAGGTATCATTACCTCTGATGTGGACTTTACTACAACATCTGGTGGACCAGTGAGAGTTGGAGATTCATCCTCCGATAGTGCAGCCTTTGCATGCAGCAGCACCCGCATCACCTCCTGCACCGATTGTTTTGATTCTCGAGGTCGAGGAGGACCCTGAGGAGTTCATAGAGGAGGAGCCGGAGTATCATCCGCTTAATGATGATGAGGATTCTTTCGATGAGGGAGCAGGGGCAGTAGTGTCTTCACCAGACACTCCTGCTGAGGGTGGGGATGATCACCATGGTCTCCCCAATGGTTACCATTAGCTATGACCAGCTGTAGGATGAATTCATTTTTGGGGTAGTGTTTTCGTCAGTCTGTTTCTGGCTACTGAGAGCCATGATTTTTGAGATGTGGTTCCGGACGATTCGCTACGTGTTAGTTATGTTTTTAGTTTCTTTACTTTGTTGCTTTGAGAATGGCCTGTCTTGATAAAGGTCTTGTGTAAAAATGGGTATTGACGTAGTATGTATAAAACCTCTGATGCATATGCATATATATATATATATGTGTGTGTGTGTGTGTGTGTGTGTGTGTGTGTGTGTGTGTGTGTGTGTGTGTGTGTGTGTGTGTGTGTGTGACTATGTTGTTTGTATGGAAAGGAAAAGGAAAAAAAATTATCACTATTTTTTAGATAAGATAACTACTTTAAAGGTATTATTTTTCGAAAGTAACCAGCAATTTAAAGTTTTATTTTTCGTAACGAGTTACCATGTGATGTCCCAACATTTGTGGTATCAGAGTGGTTGAATCTTTCTGGAATCTCTGGAAAATAAGTCTGTTGTGTTGATGTTGTGTCTTCTCTGATTAAGACTTGTTTTCATTACTTCTTAGAAGTAATGTGTGTTAACAAGTAAGTACGCGTTTCATTTTCTGGTTGCGGTTTAACTGGTTTTGTCTTGTAGGTCAGTTATGGAACCAGAACCAGAAGGTGCTCGTGGACGAGGTCATGGAAGGGGTCGTAGAGGTGGTCCCCTTGGTGGCCATGTAAACATGGATGAGAATTATGAAGGTAGGGTGGATTATACCGCACAAGCAATGGAGAATGTTGCAACTGCTATTTCTTTGCAGACAGCTACTATGGCTGCTCAGAACCAGCAAGCTGCGAAAGGCAGAGGTCTGATTGCATTTCGAAGCCACAACCCTCCACAATTTCACGGGGATACTGAACCTGAGAAAGCTGATTTGTGGATACAAGAACTAGAGAAAATCTTTGAGCTAATCCTTAGTCCAGAAGAAGTTAAGGTTCCATATGCTACTTTTCTACTGTTAGGAGATGCAGAATACTGGCGGAAAGGTACCAGACAACTTTTAGAAGCTGAGCAACGGGAAATCACTTGGAATATGTTCTGAAACGTATTTATGGACAAGTATTTCCCAAACAGTACTAAAATTGAGAAGGAACCAGAATTTCTGTGGTTACAACAAAGAGATCTATCTGTTGGGGAATATACGGCGAAGTTTGAATCACTCGCCAAATACTTCTGTTTCTTTCAAGCGCAACCTAATGAAAGGTAGAAATGTGAGAGGTTTGAAGCAGGATTAAGATTTGAGATCAAAGAATCTGTACTACCACTGTAAATAGAAACTTTCAAGCTCTAGTCGAGATGTGTCGAAAGGTAGAGCGGATGAGGAAAGGAAGAGACAATTGAGGGAATGTTGGAGGACCCTCTCGATTCAAGAACCAGTTTCAAAACCAGAATCAGAATGGGAAGCAAAATCAGAGAAACCTTATTTCTGACCCCCAGGAAATAACCAGAATAAGCAACAATATTGTCCAAATGTTTTGCATCAGGAAGTGGAGGCTAAAAGAACCAAAGCCAAGGCCAAGTCAAAAGATGTTATAAGTGTGGAGACCCAAATCATATGGATGATGCTTGCCCAGCAAGAGGAGTTAAATATTTCAATTGTAGACAATGGGGACACTTATCAAAGGATTGCAATACACCAAAGCGTGGACCAGCTGTTAACAACACCAGAACAAATAAACCGACGACTAAGGGAAGAGTTTACACTATGAACGACGCCGAGGCTTCAAATTCCGATGATCTCGTACAAGGTAGTTGCGACATAGCCGGTAATCTTTTAACTGTACTTTTTGATGGATTGTGTGAAACTTCTGAAATTACCTTTTTCTTCGCTATCATATCATTTGATTGTTTCAACTCCAACTGTTAAGCCAGTTACTATCAATTCTATATGCTTGAACTGACCTATTATTATTCAGGATAGACATTTTCTTGTTGATCTGATCTGTTTGCCTTTAATATAGTTAGATGTAATTTTAGGCATGGATTGGTTATCTTCCAACCATATTCTTATAGACCGTGCACAAAACTTTAGTTTTTCCTAAGGATGAGATTTCTGGATTTTTGTCTGCTAATCAAGTAAAAGCTTCTTTGAAAGAGGGAGCTCAAGGATACATGTTACTGTTTTCCTTAGACATTAAGAATGAGTAAGACTTACAGTCCATACCTGTCGTCAATGAGTTTCTTGAAGTTTTTCCTGAAGATGTACCTAGACTACCGTCTGTTCGAGACATTGAGTTCACGATTGATCTGGTACCGGGCACTGGACCGATATCCATGGCACCATATCGTATGTCGCCATCAGATCTTGAGGACTTGAAAAAGCAACTGGTGGAACTAATGAGAAAAAAATTCATTAGACCGAGTGTATCACAGTGGGGAGCTCCAATTTTACTGGTGAAGAAGAAAGACGGAACTTCTCGTTTCCCTAAACTGGTTTTTTTGTAGTGTCTAGGGTTTCTATGTTTAAAAATCTCTAGAAAATCATAGAAAAATCCTATGATCATGAAACCAATTTCTATGAACTTATCATCATCTATATGTTTAGTATCCAAGAGCATGAATCAAACAAAATTTTCTTTCTTATTCTTCTTCATAAGGCTGAAACCCTAACTTGTGTGGATGGATGAATTTTGTTTCAATTTGTAGAAAGTGATAATTGATTTCATCTTTCTAATTCATATATGTGTTGAATCCAAGAGATTGAATCAAAATAAAACCCTAGCCTATTTTATATGTGAAGGCCGAAACTAGTTCATTATAGAGTTAGAGGATTTTATTTCAATTTTTGAATTATGATCATTGATCTTGTGTTTCTAGTGCTTAAGGATTTCTAATCCAAGAGCTTGTGAATTTTTGAAATTTTTAGCCACATGAAACCCTAATGGCCGAGACCTAGTTATAGGAAATAGGTGATTTTAGTTGTTTGATTGTTGATTTATTTGTTGTGGTCTACTGAAGGATAAGTGTTTTGGGAATCGATGTATGTTACACTGTGGAATCAGGAGTCAGACAGAAACTTTATTCGAGAAAGAAAATTTGAAAAATCTCCAAAAGGTAAGGGGGTTACCTGAGGGATTTTTCCGATAGCTATATGCTATTAGTGTGTGGTCTATATAATTTATTTGAGCTTGTTTATGGTGGTTTTAATTATTTTACATAGTTAATTTATCTGCTATTAATTATATGTGCTTGATTAATTATATGTAGATATGTGTTATAGTATTTTAATGCATGATATAAACTGTATTATCTGCTATAGCATTGATGTGGAATATTTATTGATGTTGATTGTTGTAACGCCCCATTTTTCGTGAACCACTTTTGTATGTGCCTTGTTTGTTAGGAAGGATTAGAATGAGCTAAGTGGGGTTTTAGGTGGAAAATCCCTTTCTTAGGCTTGTGTCTTGTGACTGTTTGAGTCATAAGCACGATCGTGCTTAATAGGAAGCACGACCGTGCTCGTTGGGCTAGCGCATCTCGCTAACGCTAAGTTGAGCACGCCCGTGCTCAAGGGCAGGTCGCGCCTCGTAGGCGCTAAGTTGAGGAAGGTCGTGCTCAAGGAGGAGCACGACCGTGCTCAAGGAGGAGCACGACCGTGCTCAGGTCTGTGCTTTTAAATACAGAACAGTAATCGAGGGTTTTCTCATAAACCCTATTTTGGCACTTTTAGGCAACCCTAAGTGTGACGGCAGCCTCTCTCGTTCGTCCCCTTTGAACCCAATTGCTGTTTGGTGTTCCGTTCGTGTTTTAGAGAGTGGAGTCACGCATTAAGTGCCAATCATAGTAAGGTAATAGTTCCTCCCTCTTTTGGTTTCCTTTCTTTATTAAGAATTGGGAACTAATGGTTTGACCCTTTTGTTTGACCAAGGCTTGGAAAGCTAACTGAGCTGTTCGAGGGACGCGTTGGTTTACCAGTTGAGTTATCGCTACCGGATTCTTCATACCAGGTATGAGGAGAAGGATAATGTATACATTACGCAAGGGGGTAGCGTAATGTGAAGGGTTCCCATAGCCCCGTTATATGTTATTGTTAACTGTTTTTAATGTCATGTTGTACTTGATTATGATTATGCCTAAACTGTTGTTGATGCCATGATCTGCCTGGTTGTATGAGTTAATTGTTGTAAGTGTTAGTTGATTAATGATATACCTATTGTCTCATGATTGTGATGTTATATGCCTAACGATGTATATTTGGTTGAATCTGGTTATGATATAAGAATTGTTATGTGCTATTTTTATACATCTGTTGGCTGAATGTTGGTTAATGTTGAATATGTTAATAAGACTCTAATTGATTTAATAGGGCTCTTAATTAATGTAATGGTTAAGGGATTAATTCCCCAATAATTCATAAGACATGAACTGCTAGTGAAAGGTGAGGATTGATGCCAATTGGACTAGCCAATGGACCCAAGGATTTGACTTGAGCACGGCCGTGCAGGGCAGTGAGCACGACCATGCTCCACTTAAGTGGCAGCACTCTGGGGTGAGCACGCCCGTGCTCCCCCTACTGGTCAGAATTTGAGATTAAAGGAATTAAGGGTTGTTTCACCCCAAACGTCCCCAATAATGTGATAACGCACCAAATGAATAAAGAAGAGTTAGACAACTTAATTAAAGACCAATTAAGATAATCAAGAACAATAAGTTGGTTAAGCCAGTGCCCAGTGGGTTGCCGCACGTTGTTAGACTTTAGTGCTTTTTGGCTAAAGTGGCTTTGATGCTTTTTGGTCGAGGTGTTGATAAGTTGAACCTTAGTTATTTTTGGCTGGGGGGGGGGGGGGGGGGGGGCCTTGACCCAGAGGGGTTAAGGTGTTGATGTTTATGATGGTGATAAGTCTTGGGTGCTTATTGGCTCAAGCAAAGGAGGTGGTTGCCTTGTCTGTTGTTATGCTCATGCATTCACACATTGAAGTTATTAGTGGGGGAAGTTCAACATAGGGGAGGTAATCCTAGAGTATGCCGATCTGGCCAAGTCTCGGGTGGTTCGCCCAAGGTTTGGTGAACCATGTGCCCCCACTTTGGCGCATCCACGTTATGATGCGTTGGCTATCCAATGGGTTCACCCATGGTTTGGTGGACTGCCGGCGTTGGTGCTTTTGGCCACTGTGGATATGTAACTCCGAAGTTCCCTTCCTGAGATAGTTTGGATCCACATGCATAACAGAGTAGTGGGGTAGAGGGTGTCACAATTGTTGATTCAGAAGTCTGAGAAATATTGGAAAATAATATTATTTAAATATTTGATTTGCGGGAAATAAGAAATAGATGAAAATACTAATATTTTAATGATTTATCGGTGTAAGAGTGATCTATGAGTCACAGTGAGGGTGTAACCGTGCAAAAATTTTAGCGATGCTAATTTTTACGTAAGAAATACTAAAATAAAATAAAAAGTTATTAGAAAAAGTTAATTTTCAAAAATAACTTAATTATTATAATGAGAAAATTTTTCTAAGACAAAAAGTCAAATTTCAACTTAAAACGTTTTTTTATATGCTAAACGATGGTTAATTCTGAAAATATTTACAGAAAGCATTTTTAAAAACATCAGTATTTATTTGAATAGAGACTTAGTCTCAAATGACTTCTTTTTCAAGAACTGAAGTTTCGGAAAAAAGATTTTCAGAGGAAAATGAATTTCTTGGTAATTTGATGATTTTATAAATGAATTTCAAACGAAAAAGATTTTCTGTAAATGAGTTTTACTCAATGATGTTATTTCTGCGGGTTTGGATTTGTGTTTCACAGAACGAAAACGATGTAAGCATTGAAACGTGAACCTAGTAACTGAGACGTCGTGCTACTAGTATTCTGTAAGAAAACACATAGAAAAGTTGTGTAAGTTTTGTGCCTTATAATCTACGAACCTAAGACTGGTGCATCGGTCTAGTGCTTCGTGATTCGAACATTCGTACCTTGTGTCCTATTGTTGAGGATGAACATTAAACTTAAGGTTTAAAAGTTGAGATGGTCGTGAGCTTTGAGCTTCGACAAGGAAAGAATGAACAACAATAAAAGTGACGAGAATAAAACATTTTTCATGGCAGACGTGCCTGTGTTGACCATTGTGCCTGGAGTAGGACAATGTGCCATATTTGTGTTGACCATTGTTTCTTTCGTTGACAGTGTGCCATGTAAGAGCCTGATCTGCTCAAACGAAAAGAAGTTTGGAATCTCCGGAGATTAAGCAAAAAGTAGATATTGAACGTTGAAGTGTCATGCATTTTTCAAATGACAATGACTGTCGGGTATGAAACCCATTGATAAACTACTTGTTTATTTTTGAACATTTATGTTGTTATAACTATATATGTCTATATGTTGTTTTGTGTGTCACGCATGTAGTTACCGTGTTTAAATCCATATATTGGTTTCTTACCTTTGCTCGTTTTCTCGTTGGTTTCTCTTCTGTGTGGCATATATTTATATCTGAGTACAGATGGAGCCGGGGGTACCATTGGCTCATACGGGGATACATTCCCTGACATTTGAGCATGTTGCAAATGGTGGTGCATGTGTGATAAACCCAGGGGCACATAGTGCCACCTATACTGGCCCCATACGCACGATCGAAGGCACGCTAACGACGGGACCTCAGGGAGAGATCCATATGATGGAGACTATCAAGGTATCATTACCTCCTATGTGGATTTTACTACAACATCTAGTGGACTAGGGAGAGTTTAAGATTCATCCTCCGATAGTACAACCTTTGCATGCAGCAGCATCCGCATCACATCCTGCGCCGATTGTTTTGATTCTCGAGGTCGAGGAGGACCCTGAGGAGTTCATTGAGGAGGAGCCGGAGTATCATCCGCTTGATGATGATGAGGATTCTCCCGATGAGGGAGCGGGGGCAGTAGTGTCTTCACCAGACACTCCTGTTGAGGGTGGGGATAATCACCACGGTCTCCCCAATGGCTACAATTAGCTTTGACCAGCTGTAGGATGAGTTCATTTTTGGGGTAGTGTTTTCGTCAGTCTGTTTCTGCCTACTGAGAGCCATGATTTTTGAGATGTGGTTCCGGACGATTCGCTACGTGTTAGTTATGTTTTTATTTTCTTTACTTTGTTGCTTTGAGAATGGCCTGTCTTGATATCTACTTTAAAGGTATTATTTTCCGAAAGTAACCATCAATTTAAAGTTTTATTTTCCGCAAAGGGTTACCATGTGATGTCCCAAGAAGGGGTGTCACAGGGATGGTGGAACAAGCAGTAGCTATACAAAATTGCAAATTGGTTGCCTTGCCATTTAAGTTCCTTGGTATTCCGGTGGGGGCAAATCCAAAGAAAGCATTTATATGGGAACTTTTGATCAGCTCATTGAAAAAGAGGTTACTAGGATGGAGAAACAAGTTCCTCTCATTTGGTGGTCGGGTAGTATTGATTAACGTGGTCCTCTCGAGCCTCTCAGTGTATTACTTGTCATTCTACAAAGCTCCGAAGAAGGTAATCAATAAAATCATTCAACTTCAAAGGCGCTTCTTATGGGGGGTAGTGAGGATTGTAGGAAAATCTGTTGGGTTAGGTGGGAGGTAGTATGTAGATTTGGGGAAGATGGTGGGCTTGGGATTAGGAACATCAATGCCTTTAATTTGGCACTACTTGGGGAATGGAGGTGGAGGTTCTTAACTGAGAGGGAGTCCCTTTGGTCACAAGTGCTTAGGCTTAGGTATGGGGAACCAGCAAATTGGGGGGGTCCTTGGATTGAAAAAAGTGTGGAGGGAGGGGAAACATCTTCATGGTGGCGCGACCTAGGTAGGCTAGAAGATAGGGACTCTTTGAGGGAGGGTTGGTTGTCAGGTGGTATAAAAAAACTAGGTAATGGCTCTAGCATCTCTTTCTGGAATGATTCTTGGACTGCACAGATCCCTTTAGCAGCCTCTTTCAATAGGCTGTATAATGTTTCACTTTCAAGGGATGCTTCAGTTGAGCAGATGGGTGTGTGGAGAAAGTGAGTGGTCTTGGTCTTTCAATTGGAGAAGAACTCTTTTTGTCTGGGAGGAGGAGTTGCTTAGGAGGATGTTGGAAGTTCTAAACTCACAAAACTTGGTGTTTGGAGCTGAAGATGTTTGGTGCTGGCAGGGGAAGATTGATAACCATATGCTGTAAAATCAGCATACACATTGATTACAAAAGTCCAGATTCTTCAAGAGAACAATGCTTACAAGCCTTTGCGGGATGCGAGTATTCCCTTGAAAGTGTCCTCCTTCTGCAAGAGGTCTCTGCAGGATAGGATTCCAACAGCTTCAAACCTGCATAAAAGAGGAATTGTACAATCTGATGAGGCTCTATTACGCAGCGTTTGCAAAACAGAAATTGAAACCACTGCAGATATTTTTCTGTTTTGTAGATTCTCATATGCTGTTTGGATGTGGGTGTACGATTGGATTGGATTTGACACGACTTTGGCAGGGAATTTAAGTGAGCTGCTAATGCAACATGTGGGGCCGCTAACAGGTAGGGTGCCCACCAAACTTTGGAAGCTGGTATGGTTTGTCATTGTTTGGTCATTATGGTTGCACAGGAATGAAACCATTTTCAAAGAGGAAATGCTGAATTTTGAGAAGGTAATAGAGTTAATGAAAGTTAGGATATGGTCTTGGCACTTTGCCTCAAGTAGGAAGGGTGGATTCTCATTCGTGGATTGGACTATAAACCCACTGCTGTGTTTGCAACATTCAGGGTAACCTTGCTTGCTGAACTGCAAGTCAGTCATGATGTTTTTCTGCTTCTGTTTTCTAGTGTAGCTGCTGTTTTCCTGTTAGCTGTGCTGTTTGGATAGCATTTGGGTTTTTTTTTTGTGGGGGGGGGGGGGGGGGGGTGGATGACAACATGTGTTCATTGTTATGTCCAGTTTTGTTATGGGATTATTTTCTGTCTGATCTGATCTGTTCGAAGTATTTTAAAGGGGTGGGCTGTTATCTTTTGATCTGGGGCTGAATCACATGTATGCTTC
This sequence comes from Sophora flavescens, assembly GCA_030762895.1. Taxonomy (NCBI): domain Eukaryota; kingdom Viridiplantae; phylum Streptophyta; class Magnoliopsida; order Fabales; family Fabaceae; genus Sophora; species Sophora flavescens. The sequence goes on from CM061064.1 coordinate 103,397,032, forward strand.
AACCTATTTGCAGTTGTTTGGTTGAAAAATACATTCTGTTGTAGTCTTTTACTTGTATATGTTGGTCTTTGTATTGGGTTTGAGTACCCCTTATACTTAATTAATACAAATCTTGCTTAGAAAAAAAAAAAAACCCAATATCTCACTAAGTTCATAACCAAGATTCCAAAATTCCAATCTAAACCTCATTGCCATGAATTTAATGAACAAGAAACAAAATATGCAAAGAGGTTACGAAAATTGCTATGAACAAAGTTGAAAAAAGAAGCCAATACTACAAGAAGAGCTTCCAAAGCAAGGAATATAGTACGGCAAAATGCACAAAATGATGAGAATGCCAAAAGTGACAACTCAAAACAGCATCATAAACCTTTAAGTGTTTGGCCTATTTTTATTATAACACAAACTAACTAAAACAAGTGAAATATGCAGCTAACAACCAGAAAATGAAAACTAAAGTGAAGGGTTAAGAAAAACTCATTGAGAAACTTCCACCGGGATCCTATTGCATGTGGTATAAGGGCCAAGAGATGCTCAATATATAAGATCTTCCTCCTTGATCCCAAGGCTTGTGGAGTGGCAATTGCATAAGCAATATGACTCTACCATCAATTCCTCCTGACAAGTGTATGGAGACTTCATTAACGTCTTTAAGTACAATAATGACCTCACTTGCTCTCGGGTCAATTGGTATTTTTTACAAAATAATATGACAACAAAGTGGAAGGAGCCAACTTTGCAACATCCACACAAGCATGTAACCCAACATATTTATCCAATGCAGCAATTTCAGGTTTCCATGAAAATATGGTGAAGTAAGACATATCCTCTTTGCTCTCTATTCCATGTTCTTTTTCTTGTGACTCATCTTCCACTACAACTTCATCTACATTTTGATCCATCCCCAAAACCATATTTTCCTTAAATTGTGCTTCATGTGACTCTTGTACTAATTGTTTACAAATTTTCTCAACTTGCATTTTGAAATTTTGCATCACAGCTTTGATACAATCACAATTGACTCTTGCTTTGGCCTCATAGATGGATAGCTCTTGTGAATATTTCACTAGAGAAACTTTCAAAGGTGTTGGTTCACTCCATTCCCATTCCTCCTCATGTTTCATTATTACACTATAAGCTTGTACATGAGGGCATTGATATCCCCGGAGCTTGTAGTCTCCCATGACCAAATTAGGCCCAAAAGAATATCCTGTAACTCCATCCAAGGTTGGAAAATAATAAGTCTCCATGTGTTGCATCCACCTTGCACAAACAAAACTCAAAAGAAAATATTAAATATATACAAAAAATAAATATAAAAAATGTCTAAAGTAGTTGCCTCATTTGTTACTAATGATATTGGCAAAACTAATTCCCGACAACGGCACCAAAAACTTGTTGAGACCGCGACAAGTGTACCGGACCATTTCAAGTAATAAAATCGGTGAGAACCAGATATCATCCACAAGGATTAGTTACCAATTACCAATTCACAAAGTAAACAACTATCTAGACCAATATTAATTTGGTATGAAGAGAGCTCAAACAAAATAAAATAAAACAGAAGAGCGATAAAATTTTTTTGGAATTTTTATTGAGATAAAATAGAAATAAAAGCGCTAGGGATTTTATTTCATCCAATTATGAATCTGGATTCCTCATAGACAATGAATCATATGAATTAGTGAAACTCTAATTATCCTAATACCAATTGATTTGTTGACGGACAGATTCCCTAAATTAATTGAAGTCTAATTCCTTAGTGAATCAATTCTACCAAACCTTACTAATTGCGCTAATTTCTTAGGTCTAATTAACAAGGCTGATGATAAAAGTTCTATGGAATTTATGAAAGACCCACACACTGTAATGTTTACAAGAGGCAAAGTCCAAAAATCATCATTCCTAACATATAATTGAACCTTCAAAACACACAAAAATGATGGCTAAACATTTAAATGTCATTAATCACAGTAAACATCACATCAACAATAACAAATGTTCATAAGATAATCAGAGAGTCAATTAAACATCACCATAAAAGGATTACACCAAAACCCTAATAAAAAGGAATTTAGCTAGACATGCTAAACCCTAAAATAAAATAAAATAGAGATAAAAAAAATAAGATAAAACTCCATAAAATCATATCGGAGAGCACGATACTGCCCTTCTTTTCTTCTATATGCTCGCTGCTTGATAAGCCTTCGGCTTATCTAGTTTTATAACTAGATGGACTGTGGTTTTTGTGCAAATTATTCGAGTTCAATCTCGTTTTCGCCCAAAATTGGCCTTGTTTTATTCCTAAGTAGACTTTTACTCGTTCTAGGCATTTTTAGTAGTTTTTAGTCTATTTTGAATAGAATTACGCTTTTTGTGTCTTTTTATTGTTTCAGGTTAGAAGTGAAGCTCCGGGAGTCAAGGAAAGTCAAGAAATAGTGGAAATTGCCATTCTGGAGATGCTCGCCCCGCGAGTGTATGCTCGCCTTGCGAGTCTGAAGATCAGCTAAGAAGCAACGTCATCAATTCTGTCTCGCCCCGCGAGAATATTCTCGCCTCGCGAATAATGAAGCCCTGCAAGACAGAGACCATCACGGCCTAGCCGTGATGAAGGTAACGGCTGTGACAGATTAAGGTTTGAAGTCTCGCCCCGCGAAAGGAAGCTCGCCACGCGAGAGTTTGAAGACCCTGGAAGACAGAGACCATCACGGCCTAGCCGTGATGAAGGTCACGGCTGTGACAGATTGAAGTTGGAAGACTCGCCCCGCGAATACACTCTCGCCTCGCGAGAATCCAAAATTGAAAGCGCGCCAAAACTAATGTTCGCCTCGTGAAAGATGGTTCGCCCCGCGAGCGACTGAGAACCAGGATCCTTATTTAAAGGTTGTTTCAGATCAGAATGAGGATCCAAGTTGTTATCCACTTGTTTAGATCAGTTTAGTTACGAATCCTAGTTTCTGGAGCTGCGTCTCCCTTCTCTTTTCTTTTCTTGTTTTATTATGGAGATTATGTCGGATTGTTTGTGCGTCGTCACGGGCATGAGGAACTAATCCCCTCGTCCGAGGGATCAATGAAGCCGCCCATGGCGGTATAGTGTTCATGTGATGTATGTTTTTCTCCCCTTCTCTCAATGAATGTTTTCCAATTCTGATTTGAATGCGTTTATCATATGTGTTGCGTGATTGACTAGTTAAACGTGTTGAGGCCGATCGGCAATTCGCGTTTTAGAACTTGGATTGGAAACACTAATTGAATAATGAGCACGACAGTGGATTTAGGAGATTAGTGCAACCTTATAGGGAACAAGAATTAATAGAATTCGAGATTAGGATTATGAGACCTAGTAAGTAATTAATCCAATCGTCGAATACGTCCTATTGAGCACGACAGTGGATATAGGAGAAATTGGGGGTCCCGGTTGACATTGTAATTGAACTTAGGGAGGAATTCATCATCACTTGGGTACTATACATGATTGGGTAGGTGGATTTGAGACCTTGGATATTTTAATTTCTGATTTTAAAACCTTAGCTTCATTTGATTTGTTATTGAATTGCGATAATAATCTCTCTCTCTCTCAACCACTTTCTGTCACTTGACCAACGTATCTAATTTCCCGCGAATTAGTCAAATTGGTAGCCCAATCCCTGAGTTCGACCTCGGTAATTACTTACCGTGTTTATTTTATTACTTGCGACGACCCGGTACACTTGCCGGTGTCTCACCACTGCTCCTCTTTTTCTCCCTGGTCACACACATATGCAAAAACATGAAATTATACAAAAATATGTAAAACACTATTAAAAATGGAACCAACTAGACTTAGGGACAAAACTCAATCAATTAGCATAATTAGGAGTAAAAATCCACCAAACAAGCACACATAAATACAATCAATTGATCTGAAAAACAATGCACTTATAGAGCTACAATTTACAGCTTGAAGACTTACCTAACTAATTGAATATAACAAACTAAGTAACTACAGACTTTGACTAAGTCTTTATTACAATAGAAAATTGACTTAATGTTGACGATCTCGACAAGTGTACCGGATCGTTGCAAGTAATAAAAACGGTGAGAATCGGATATCGTCCACAGGGATTAGTTACCAAGTATCAATTCACAAATTAAACAACTATTTAGACTAAAATTTGGTATGAAGAGAGCTCAAAATAAATAAAATAAAACAAAAGAGAAATAAAATATTTTTGGAATTTTTGTTGAGATAAAATAGAAATAAAAATGCTAGGGATTTGATTTCATCCAATTATGAATCTGGATTCCTCATAGACAAGGAATTCTATGAATTACCGACACTCTAATTATCTTAATCTCAATTGGCATGTTGAAGGACAAATTCCCTTAATTAATTGAAGCATAATTCCATAGTGAATCAATTCTATCAAGCCTTACTAATTACCCTAATTCCTTAGGTCTAATTAACAAAGCATGATGATCATAGCTCTGTGGAATTTGTAAAATGCCCACATTAATCAGTTATCTATTCCTAGATTAACCAAATTAACAGTGATTATTACAAGAGGCAAGGTCCAAAAATCACTATTCCTAGCATATTATTGAACCCTCAAAACACAAGAATGGTAGTTAAGCATTCAAATGTAGGCAAGCATGGTAAACATCACATCAACAATTTCAATTGTTCATAAGATAATCAAACTATCAGATACAACTTCATCATAAAAAGATTACATCAAAGCACCAGGAAAAAGGAATTTAGCTAGACATGCTAAACCTTAAAATAAAATAAAATAAAGAGAAAGAATAAAAAGAAAACTCCATGACAGTGATAACAAGAGAACACCACACTGCTGGATTCCTCCTTCAGTGTTGCGCTGCCCCTGCTCTCCCTATGTTGTGCGGCCCTTTTTCTCAGTGTGCGGCTGTTGCTTTACGCTGTGCGTCACTTCACTCTGCGGCCCCCCACGTTCTGTTCAAGTTGCTGTTGTGTTTATATATGTGTCTAGGCTTTTTTTTTTTTCATTCCAATACCTATTCATTTTCAGCCCAACCTCCTTACTTGAATTTCTCATTATCATGTGGCCCTCCTGCTGATTCTTTCTTTTCTCCAATTAATTGGACTTGACCCATGTACGTGGACCCCCACTACTTGAACGTGATATTCCCTGATCCAAGTTGCTGGGATTGTCTTTTAATTGACCAATATTTACAGTTTGGTCCACTTCAGGTGGGCTCCTCCCCATTAGCATTTTCAAACCAATATTAGAATTGATTTCCAGCAAAATCAACAATTACTCCACATGTGCTTTTTCTATTAGCCAAGTCCAAGTCCATTTGCTTAATTAATTTTTTTCTTCATATTTTCATATTTAACAAAAACAAAAGAAAACATTATTAAATAAACTAAAAAAAAATATAAATAAACTAAAATACGTAAAACATTATTAAGAACTCAATTAACTAAACTTAGAGACAAAACTCAATCAATTAGCATAATTGGGAGCAAAAAATCCATTTAATAAGCACACAAAAATCACATAATCTAGAGGATTATCACACCCCCAAACCTAAGACTTTGCTTGTCCCCAAGCAAAAGTAACTCAAACTAACACACAAAACACTAAGGACAACAGACCAAGCAAACATCGACTCAAGGGACACCCTAACTTAACAATAACAAAGCAATGCACCACCCAACCATGTAAGAAATCCTAAAACAAAAGAATCATCTTACAACAAGTTCACATCCAAGAATATTCCAAAGAAGAAATCATAACAATGGTGCTTCAATATTTTCACACTTGAAAAATTAAAGAACGTGGCTAATTCAATTAAGGAAGAACTAAAGGACTCCCAACTACTCACAGGAAGTGTAATTTCACTCAATCACTCAAATTTATGTGGGTAATAATTGTAAGTGTATCACTCAAATTCACACATCAAAATCATGCAACTTCAAGTTTGATTTTCATCTCAATCATTCATCCACAATTCACAACATGCATAAATCAAAGGGACTTTATTTAGGATGAAATGTGGCCAAGGTAAACAGGAAAGATAAGAAAGGATAAACAAGCTTACACCAAAGGAAATAGGAGAGGCACAATTACTTTTAAAGAACCATGCTTTGCATACAACCTTTTCCCACCTCTTTCTTTTTGACTTCCTTCACCTTCTTTTCTTTCAAAGCACCACTTTGTTTTTGTTTTTTTTTGTGGTTCATACCATTTTTCATTTTTATTTTGCATTTTTTCTTCTTCTTCTTCTTCTTTTTTTGGTAACCATTCCTTCCTTTCACCAACATATAAGCACAATATTATCCCCCATACTTATGTCAAACCCACACACAATAATTCAATGCTCTCCTATCCACTAAGGTTGGGTAGAAACATTGTTTGTCAAGTTAAGGCTCATGGATAAAAACAAACAAAGATTTACATATAAAGCTCAAATGGGCTAAGCAAAGGGAAAAAATTCAAGGTTGGTTGTTTGGTCAAAGTGGCTACATGAAAAACGGCCCAAATCATTTTTATAACATGCATGTGAATCATGAACTTCAAACAAGAACCAGGCAAACTCAAGAGCATGAATTTCAATGGTGCACTCACAAGAAAGAATTCACAATTATAGGCTCAAATGACTCACAAGGATAAAGTTAAGCAATCCAATTAATTCTCACCAAAATTTTATAGTCATGAAATTTAATCAACAAGGTTTAATACAATGCACCAAAATTATGAAATCCAGTCAAGAACAAACTCAAATGATAACTAGACCACAAGTGTCATCTTCATATCAAGGAAAACAAACATGGTGGGTACTGCACAATACAAGAAAATTGCCAACAACGGGGTTCCACACAAGCATGCTTATTATTATTATTTTTTTCAAAGAATGGTAATGACCTTGACTTGCGAACACTCAAAAATAAAACAGCACACAAACAGAAAAAAATAAAATAAATAAAAACAAAATAAAGAAAAAGAAAAGAAAACTCCCCTATCTTGCGCTTCCAAAATTTGGTCCAAACTTGAGGTCGCCATCATTAGTGCCTCCTATCCTTCCTTTTTGTCATTAGATACCATGAAGCACAACTAAATATATATATCAAAATAGAGAAAACATTAGCACAATATAGACAAGTCATAAAGCAACGAAATATATATCTGAATCAATTTTTTCCCTCTTTCTAAATTTTCTAATTTTTTTTTATTTTTTTTTACAGAAACTAACAAGTTAATGAAAATAAACTAAAGAGAAGGGTTAAGAAAACTCATTGAGAAGCTTCCACCTGGATCCCATTGCTTGTAGCATAGGGGCCAAGAGATGCTAAATATGTAAAGGCTTCCTCCTGAATCCCATAGCTTGTGGAGTAGCGATTGTAGAAGCAAGATGAATATACCCTCAATTCCTCCTGGCAAGTGTGTGGAAACTTCATTGACCTCTTTAACTACAATAGTGAACTCACTTCCTCTTGGGTCAAATGGTATTTTCACAAGGAAGCTTGACAGACTAGTGGAAGGGACTAACTTTGTAGTGTCCACACATGCATGTAAGCCAACATATTTATCCAATGCAGCAATTTCAGGTTTCTTAGCAAGCATGGTGGAGTGAATGTTTTCCAAATGACTTGTCTTCTCAATTGTTCTTTCCCAAGGATTTGTGAAAGGCAATTCCTCTTCCTGTGACTCGCCTACCACCACCACTACATCTTCATTTTGATCCATCTCCGCAACCATATTTTGCTCAAATTTTGCTTCACGTGGCTCTTTGGGAATCACTTGTAAACATGGTGGTGGAGGTGGTAAATACGAACAAAAGGTTTCCCATTCCTCCTTGGAGCCTCTATATACAAGCTTACCCGTCATACAATCAACTTGTGTTGGAATATCATGATCTCCCAAATCTATGTAGTCTCCCCAACACAAGTTGTTCTCTAAAGTGTGACTTGAGGCTTCCTCATCAGATGGATAATAATAGTTGTCCATGAATTGCATCCACCTTGCACAAACAAAACTCAAAAGAAAAGATCAAATATATACAAAAAATAAAAAATAAAAATGTCTAAATTAGTTGCCTCCTTTGTTACTAATGATATTGGTAGTGCCAATCCCCGGCAACGGCACCAAAAACTTGTTGATAATCTCGGCAAGTGTACCGGATCGTTACAAGTAATAAAAACGATGAGAACCGGATATCGTCCACAGGGATTAGTTACCAAGTACCAATTCACAAATTAAACAACTATTTAGACTAAAATTTGGTATGAAGATAGCTCAAAATAAATAAAATAAAACAAAAGAGAAATAAATAATTTTTGGAATTTTGTTGAGATAAAATAGAAATAAAAATGCTAGGGATTTGATTTCATCCAATTATGAATCTGGATTCCTCATAGACAAGGAATTCTATGAATTACCGACACTCTAATTATCTTAATCTCAATTGGCATGTTGAAGGACAAATTCCCTTAATTAATTGAAGCCTAATTCCTTAGTGAATCAATTCTATCAAGCCTTACTAATTACCCTAATTCCTTAGGTCTAATTAACAAATCATGATGATCATAGCTCTATGGAATTTGTAAAATGCCCACATTAATCAGTTATCTATTCCTAGATTAACCAAATTAACAGTGATTATTACAAGAGGCAAGGTCCAAAAATCACTATTCCTAGCATATTATTGAACCCTCAAAACACAAGAATGGTAGCTAAGCATTCAAATGTAGGCAAGCACAGTAAACATCACATCAACAATTTCAATTGTTCATAAGATAATCAAACTATCAGATACAACTTCATCATAAAAAGATTACATCAAAGCACCAGCAAAAAGGAATTTATCTAGACATGCTAAACCTTAAAATAAAATAAAATAAAGAGAAAGAATAAAAAGAAAACTCCATGACAGTGATAACAAGAGAACACCACACTACTGGATTCCTCCTTCAGTGCTGCGCTGCCCCTGCTCACCCTATGATGTGCGGCCCTTTTTCTCAATGTGCGGCTGTTGCTTTACGCTGTGCGTCACTTCACTCTGCGGCCCCCCACGTTCTGTTCACGTTGCTGTTGTGTTTATATATGTGTCTGGGCTTCATTTTTTTTTTCATTCCAATACCTATTCATTTTCAGCCCAACCTCCTTACTTGAATTTCTCATTATCATGTGGCCCTCCTGCTGTTTCTTTCTTTTCTCCAATTAATTGGACTTGACCCATGTACGTGGACCCCCACTACTTGAACGTGATCTTCCCTGGTCCAAGTTGCTGGAATTGTCTTTTAATTGACCAATATTTACAGTTTGGTCCACTTCAGGTGGGCTCCTCCCCATTAGCATTTTCAAACCAATATTAGAATTGATTTCCAGCAAAATCAACAATTACTCCACATAGGCTTCTTCTATTAGCCAAGTCCAAGTCCATTTACTTAATCAATTTTTTTTCTTCATATTTTCATATTTAACAAAAACAAAAGAAAACATTATTAAATAAACTAAAAATATATAAATAAACTAAAATACGTAAAACATTATTAAGAACTCAATTAACTAAACTTAGGGACAAAACTCAATCAATTAGAACAATTGGGAGCAAAAAATCCATTTAATAAGCGCACAAAAATCACATAATCTAGAGGATTATCACATAAAAATCCATCCCTTAAACAAATTATATAGCATAAACAGAAGCAACAAGTTTATCTTAGGAACCTCACAAACTCTCAGATGCTCCCGAAGCTTAAGGAAGATGTCCAACTTCAATGGCTTGGTCAACAAATTTGCAATATGATCCTTATTTCCATGATGAACCATCTCTCTAGCACCATCTTTTTTAGTGAGATCTCTGAGAAAGTGAAACTGCACATCAATGTGCTTACTTCTACTATGCATAATTGGATTCTTAGATAACTTTATAGCTGAGTTGTTATATCACACATTAGAGTGGTGCAACCTTCTTGAGAATGCCCCAGTTCCTTCATAACCCTCATCATCCAAACAGCTTGACAAGCACAAGTTGTTGCTGCCATAAATTCTGCTTTTGTGGTGGATAGAGTTACAATTGGATGCTTCTTGGAAAACCATGCTACTGCTCCACTACTCAGTAGAAATACATCACCGAAAATGTTCTTCATATCCACCGTATCACCAGCATAATCATTGTCTGTGTAGGCCAGTAATTCTTTATTCCCCCATTCTTATACAAAATGCCAAAGTTGGTAGTCCCTTGCAAGTATCTCAGGACCTTTTTTGCAGCTTGTGTATGCATCTGTGTTGGTTGGCTCATAAAACACTTGTTAGTCTCACAACAAACATCATATCAAGTCTAGTTGTTGTGATATAGATGGGACTTCCCACCAATTGCTTGTATTGTGTCTCATCCTCTTTCATTACTTTTTCATCTCTGCATAGCTGGTATCCTGGCACCACGGGAACACCAACCGAATTGTTATCTATCATGTCAAACCTCTTCAAAACTTCCATAGCATTTTCCTTTGATAGATATAAATCCCATAATCTTCTTGCAGTACTTCAATTCCAAGAAAGAATCTCATATTTCCCAAGTTTGTCATTTCAAATTCCTTCTTCATTGAGCTCTTGAAAGTGTTCATCAATAATTCATCATTAGCAGTGTAGATGAGATCATCTACATATACACTAACAATGAGAATTTTTCCTCCTTTCCTGTATTTCAAAAACAATGGTTGTTCATTCTTGCTCTTTTGGAAGTCTTCACTGATGAAATAGGACTTTATGCGACTGAACCATGCTCTTGGAGCTTGCTTTAGTCCATATAAGGCCTTATGAAGCTTGTAAAATTTGTGTTCACTACCCTTGTTTACATATATCTGAAATAGATAACTATAAACACGAGAAGGGGTGGTTGAATTGTGTTTATCAGAATTTAGACAAAGTTGAAATCTTTTCTCATACAGAAGTTTAATTCAGACGAGTGAAAAGATATAGGACAGACGGGTGACTTGTCTGATGAAATTTTAATAGTTACTTTGGCAAACACACCACTTGATAAACGTATAAGAAAACTAAAGCAACTAAAGAGTTTATAAGGAAAGAGAGATTGACACAGTTATTTATCCTGGTTTACTATTCAAAGCAAAGAGCTACGTCCAGTCCTTGGCAGCACCAAGATTTATCCACTATAACTGATCAGGTTACAAACTCAAGTATTGTTTGCACACTTAGCCTCTTCTGGCTCCAAGACAAGTATTCTTTGCACACCTAGCCTCTTTAGGCTCAAGACAAGTATTCTTTGCACACTTAGCCTCTTCAGGCTCACTCGGGTTTGTTTGAGAGATTTAGTTTGTAATAAATACAACTTCAGACAGACAGAACTTTCTCTAACACTTAGAGAGTGGTTTAAATATAAAGCTTAGGAAAGTCTGCGTAATAAATTCAAATTATTGAAGGATACAGAATGAAAGAATGAAGATATTAATGCGCAGAATAATGGCTCTGTAATGCTATGTGTATTCTCTATGCTTCATCTTCAATGACTTCTGTATTTATAGTCTTCAAGCATTTAGGATCCGTTAGAGACATTCCCTCAGATGTTGGCTTCAAGTAGAAATTCATTAAATGCAATAGAGTCGTTCTGTGCAGCCATTAATGTAATAGGAACGTCGGTTGTACTATAACATGAAGGATCATGGCTTTATGCATCGTGATACAGCCATATCAGAGTTGTACAAAGAGATTTTTTTACTTTGCTGAGTACAATTCCCTTTTCGTGTAAGGACCAGAGGTACTAGGGAATAAAGCATGTTGGAAGCATTCTTTAACTGGTCTTTAGTTCTGATAATAGAATCTGTTTTCTTGATTCTGGTTCTTGAAATAAGATTATGATAATTCTTATAGAATCTGCGTCCATAAAATAAGCGCATCCATCTTGAAAATAACCTCGTCCATCTAGCCATTTAATATTTTACCTTCAGACGGGCTAGTAGACGAGCTCCATATGCCATGTCATTGGATGGAGCTTCTCATTAAGGACTTAGAAAGTCCAAAGACTTGTGTGGACGAGCGCTTCTGTCACCTTAGTGGATGAGCACTTCTATCACTTCAGTGGACGAGCATTTCTTTAGTGGACGAGCGCTTCTGTCACTTTAGTGGATGAGCGCTTCTGTCACTTTAGTGGTCGAGCACTTTTGTCACTTATGAGCGGATAGATGATTCTTATAGTTTTAATCTGCACACTAGATAGACAGGTTAGCAACCAATATGAAGGTTAATTAAATCATTAACCAATGTTTAGTTCTCATCAAAACTTAGGGAAATGAACATTAGACATTTTAGAGACTTAACAATCTCCCCCTTTTTGATGAAGACAAACATTGAGATGATTTAATGAACCTCAGAAAATATCAACAAAGAAAATATCATATATCAGGCAGGTTGAAATTTTCTTAAGCGGACAGGTCATGCAGATGCTTGATCGGATATTAAGATTAATTATGTAATCCGTTTAACTTAGTCACACATAAGTTTGACTTGTTTTACTTTGAAATTATTATCAGAGAAATATTACTTAAGATTTATCTGAGCAATTATAGCAACTATCAGAGCATACTCATGTCCATGTATTATTCAAGATCATATCATATTCATTCTCTCATTCTCCTATATCACCTTTCATATCACATTTCTCCTATTCTCCCCCTTTTGTCAACATCAAAAAGGAATAAACTATGAAAGTATTAAAGAAATAAAGGAGAAATTTATTTTATTCATCATGGACGTTGACAAGTACAAGGTAGTCTATATACCTAAAAACTACCTAGCTGTCTTCTTAAGTCTTTTACTTGTCCTTGAAGCAGATGAAAGTCTTGTAAGGCCACTGTTTGAGAAGAGACGGATAGATAAGAGTGCCAGGGTAAGGCTAAAACTGGGGGTGCCTTAGGTAGAGATAGGGGAGAGGTTATGGAAGGGAAGAAAAGTTCATGGAGGGTTTGAAGGGCATAGAAAGGAAGAAACATGAATTTGAAGATAAGACTGATTCTGACACAGTCAGTATCAGGTGAAGGAAACACACAAGAAAGTCTCTCGGATAGAGAGAGTTTGATGATTGTTATTTGAATAGGTGGGGGAAGAGGTGTTTGAGCTAAAACAGAGGGAGGGATAGGTAACAAAGAATCAATATGACAGAAAAAAGAATTAGATCCTGTGACTAACATAAAGAAGTACCTAGACCTATGTGGTAGCATTACAACAAAAGCAGGATAGTGAGTTCCAGCTAATGTTTTAATGAAGATAATAATAGGTGGGTAGAAGAAAAGTTCTCTACATGGGTTAAGAATATGAGGTGGAGGAGAAGAGATGAAAGAAACATGTGAGATACTTGCAAATAAAAGAGATTGCATATCAAACACAAAGAGTCTCAATGATATGCCAGTTTGTTCTTTGGGAGCAGAGTCCCTGTGAACAACTGTGTACTGACAGTCATCAGGTACAATGGTGAAAGAAGATTTTTGAGTTTGAAAGGAAGAGACAGGTGAAGAAATAGGAGATGCAACAGAAAGAGGTTGAACAAAAAGGGCAGATGGAGAAGAGACAGATGGGTTGATGATACCTTGATGAGAAGGGGAAGGGAATGAAGGAGATGTCTCCTCTTCAGATATCTTCAACTTCTTGTGAGAAGGAGACACTTGGTCATCCTTGGGTACAACTGCCTGAGCTCCTCCAGACAGGTCTTCTGCAGTGTTACCTTTTGCAGGTACTGGGTAACCAGATCTTCTCTTTTTGGGAATAATTCCCAAAATGAAAGTCTTCTTTGGTTCTTCCAGGACTTGCTCTGTCTGCTCCCCCTGAGTAGATGCTTCCTCTTTGCTAGGCTCAGACTCAACTTGTCTGACCTTGGCAAAGTTCTTCACCAGCTTCCTTTACTTGCGTGGATGAGCAGGAACATCCACTACTTCCTCAGCTTCACTAGTCTTCCTCTTGGGAGAGGGTCTCCTAAGCCTGAACCTCAAGGGCTCAACTGTTTCAGTAGAATCTTCAGATACTGAGGGTTGCAGCTCTGGAATTTGGTCTTGTCTGGCCACCTTTCTAGACGATTTGAACAGTCTTTCAAAAATAGGGACTTCCGATTCTTCAGTGGAAACCACTGGTTCTTCCTCCTGCTGCTCAACAGCAAGCTTCTTCTTCTTCTGCTTCTTCTTCTTCTTGTCTTCCTCCTCATCAGTAAGAGGGATTCCCTTGATGTCCATCATAGACAGTATCTTCCTGTCTATGGGCAGTGACATGTCCACAAAGTGAATACCACTAGGAACAAACAACTTGTTCCCGAATACCCTTGTCAGCAACATCCCATAAGGATAGGTCTGCATGTTGGTTCTCTTGATCATAGTCTTTAGGTACATGTAGATAAGGTCGTTGATATCAACCTTGATTTTGTGGATCAAGTGGTACACAGCAAATCTGTCCATCTTGGTCACACTGTCTCGTGAGCCTTTCCTTGGCATCACGCACTCCAACAACAATTTGTGCAGGAATCTACACTTGACCACCATGTTGACAGGTCTAGGGTTCACTGGTTTGGGAACACCATCGATGGCAATGTTGACATTGTCAACTCCCACTTCATCTTCCCAGTTATGTGTGAAGCCAGCTCCGATTCTCGGACATTTTGTGACAAGCTCTAAAGAGCCAATGGGGAAGAGAAGGGTTTTTATCCCCCATTTCAGCCTTAAAGCTTTTGATTCCATTGAGGTTGTTGGTGACAACCACAGCATTTCTCCAGAACGTTTGAACGAGCTTAGGATGAACAAGCTCCTTGATGTCGAACAAAGGAGTCCACTTGGAGTACTCCAACTCTTCAGTGACATCTATTCCTAGTTTCTTCATCTGTTGAAGATCAACATTCTTTCCCGGAACGATCTTTTCTATCTCAATAACCTTGAGATTGTATTTCTCAGCGATTTCTTTTGTAGAGAGACGCTTGGATGAAGCCATCTTTTTGAGAGAAAACGATTCTAGGGTTTCGAGAGAGAAGATGGTTTGAAAGATGAGAAAACAAAGAGATTTGGGAATATTGAAACGTAAAGGTTCAATCTTTCTGATTTATTGTCTTTTACAGTCATAAAGGTAGGAGAGAGAAAAACAACATTTTTAATTAAAAAAAAAGGTACGATTTGTATAGGGAACTGTAACGCCTACTTAAGACATAATGAAAACATATTTTCGAGATATATAAACCACCGTGCACACGGTTAGCTTCAGATAAGGGAATGGCATTAATTAAATAATAACCATTTCAACAAAACTGATGAGTTCTAGCAAAGTGACTCAGTAGAGTCAGACAGGTGATAAAGCACAGACAAGTTAACATTCAGACATGTCATTAAACAATGCAATGCATGTTTAGATTATCTCTAATAAATAAAAACATTTCTTCTGCGAGGGGTTTAGTGAAAATATCATCCCATTGATTTTCAATTTTAACGAACTTAATACCAAAGATGCCTTTCTGAACATAATCCCTAATAAAATGATGTTTGATTTCAATATGCTTAGCTTTAGAATGCTGAATTGTATTTTTAGTTAAGCATATAGCACTAGAATTATCACACCATACAGATATGTTATGTTCATAAATAAAGTAATCCCCAAGTTGATGTTTTACCCATAAGAGTTGAGAGCAGCGCCTAGCAGCAGAGATGTATTTTGCTTCAGCAGTAGACAGGGCAATGGTTGTCTGCCTCATGCTTTACCATGATACTAAACTTGCTCCAATGAAGTGACATCCTCCACTGGTGCTTTTTCTTTCTATTCTGTCTCCAGCAAAATCAGCATCACAATATCCCACTAATCTGTATTCTTTTGATCTTAAATACAACAAACCAAGATTAGTAGTTCCAAGCAAATATCTAAATATTCTTTTAACAGCCTTAAGATGAGATTCTCTAGGATCAAATTGGAATCTAGCACACATACATACACTAAATTGAATGTCAGGTTTGCTTGAAGTTAAGTACAGTAGAGAGCCAATCATACCTATGTAGACAGTTTGATCTGCCTTTTTACCTTCACCATCTTTGCTTAGTTTTGCATTGGGTTGCATAGGGGTTTTCATGAGCGTTGCATTTTCCATTTTGTATTTCTTGAGTATCTCCTTGGTATATTTTTGTTGATGAATGTAAATTCCATCACTTGTCTGCTGGATTTGTAATCCAAGGAAGAACTTCAATTCTCCCATCATGCCCATCTCAAATTCAGCTTGCATTAGATTTGAAAATTCTTTGCATAGCTTTTCATTAGTTGCTCCAAAAATAATATCATCAACATATATTTGAATTATAATAAAGTTCTCTATAGAGCATTTTTTGAACAGAGTAGTGTCTACTTGTCCTCTAGTAAAACCATTATGCACGAGAAAAGAACCGAGTCTATCATACCATGCTCTAGGTGCTTGTTTCAAACCATATAATGCCTTTTTAAGTTTGAAAACGTGATCTGGTTTACCAGTATCCTCAAAACCAGGGGTTTTTTTAACATACACTTTTTCTTCAATTATACCATTTAGAAAGCATTTTTTACATTCATTTGAAACAGGGTAATTTAGTGTTATGCAGCATATGACATTAAAATGTGTATGGCTTCTATTCTAGCTACAGGTGCAAAGGTTTCGGTATAATCAATACATTCTTGTTGGTTATAGCATTGAGCTACTAACCTTGCCTTATTTCTGACAACTTTGCCATCTTTATCCAATTTGTTTCTGAAGACCCATCTTGTTCCAATAACCGGCTTGTTTTTAGGCTTAGAAACAAGAGTCCAGACATCATTTATGGTGAACTGGTTAAGTTCTTCTTGCATAGCAAGAATCCAGCTTTCATCCTCAAGAGTTTCTTCAATGCGTTTAGGCTCCAAATCTGAAATAAAGGCCACATTGCTTGATTCTCTTAATGTGAATCTGGTTCTTACTCCTTCAGAAGGATTTCCAATAATAAGATCCTTAGGGTGACAAGTGTTGAACTTCCAATCCCTTTTGAGATCATCATGACGATCTTGACTTGTCTGCTAACTAGTCTGTTGACTCGTCTACTGACTTGTCTATTCCACTTGTTTGTCAGCCTCTGGCACAGGTTCTGTCTTGGTTAGATCCGGTTGTTGAATTTTTGGATTGTTTATATCAAGACTTGCAAGATCATCTTCTAGATCTGATCGTTCTTTATCAGTCTTTAATTCATCATTGAATTTAACATGAACAGATTCTTCAATAATACAAGTTCTTGAATTGTAAACTCTAAAAGCCTTAGACATTTCAGAATATCCTACGAAAATACCTTTATCTACCTTAGAATCAAACTTTCCAAGATTATCTCTGGTATTCAGAATAAAATATTCACATCCAAAAGCATGAAAATAAGATATGTTGGGGCTTTTTCTTTTCCACAATTCATAAGGAGTCCTTTTTATAAAAAGGCCTAATAAGTATTCTGTTTTGTGCATAACAAGCAGTGTTTACAGCTTCTGCCCGGAAGTACTTAGGGAAATTATTTTCATTGAGCATAGATCTAACCATTTCTTGTAGAGATCTGTTCTTTCTCTCAACCACTCCATTTTGATGTGGAGTTCTAGGTGCAGAGAAATTGTGAGAGATTCCATTCTCCTCACAGAATTGTCTAAACTGCTCATTTTCAAATTCTCCCCCATGATCACTTCTAAGGGTAGAAATACAGAAACCCTCCTCATTTTGTACTCTTTTGCAGAATACTGAGAAAGCCTTAAAAGACTTATCCTTGTGAGTTAGGAAGAGTACCCATGTGTATCTAGAATAGTCATCAACTATGACAAATCCATATTTTCTTCCAGCCAGGCTTGCAACACTAACTGGTCCAAACAGATCCATGTGTAACAACTGAAGAGGTCTAGAGGTTGATACTTGGTTTTTAGATTTGAAACTTGATTTTATCTGTTTACCTCTCGGACATGCATCACACAAGACATCTTTGTTAAAACTAATGTCAGGCAATCCTCTCACGAGATTATTCCTTTTTAATTCAAAAATTAGTTTCATACTAGCATGTCCTAGTTTCTTATGCCACAACCATCTCTCATCCTCTTTAGACATCAGACAGGTTACACTTTGATCTGAGAGATCAGACAGTTCAATCTTATAAAGATTTTGTTGCCTTTTAGCTGAAAAGAGGGTTTTGCCACAACAGTCTTTAACTATGCATACATCCTTGGTAAAGGAAACATCAAAACCAGTATCACATAATTGACTTATGCTAAGCAAATTATGTCTTAATCCTTTAACCATAAGAACATTAGATATAGAGGGAAGAGGGGGTTTACCACCAATAGTACCAATTCCTATAACTTTCCCTTTCCGATTCCCTCCGAAGGCAACGTGTCCTCCTTTCTTAAGTTGGAGGTCTAGGAACATAGACCTTTCTCCTGTCATATGACGCGGGCAACCGCTGTCCAGGTACCAACAGTGGTGCTTTCTTTGTCCTGTTGAGGACATCTGCAACAAAAATTATTTGATCTTTAGGTACCCATATTTTTCTGGGTCCTTTTCTGTTAGTTCTAGGGGTCTGTGAAAACTTCCTTCTCTTCTTATGGATACACTTAGACATAACATGTCCAGTTTTTCCACATAAGTTATAGACAGGTGTAGACTTGGTTACAGTTGACTTAACGGATACTGTAGAAGCTTTAATTGATACTTTAAGATGTGTCTGATGGACATATCCAATACCTTCTTTGTTAAGAGAGTGCCTCTGACAGCCAAGTAGCTTAGTCAGATTATCTCTACCATTAACAAATTTGGCAAGATCAGAAGTGAGCTCTTCCACTTTCTATTGAAGTTTTTCAACTTCTTCAGATAGTGATGTTTCACTTGAGATCTTAGCTTCATTAGACTTTTCAGTCTTCATCTCATTGTTCTCTTTAGCCAGCTTCTCACACTCTTGATATTTCTGTTTATGCTCACTGGTGAGCTTTACACACTCTCTCTTGAGGGATTTGAAGGCCTTAGATAAGCAGTTGGATTCCTCCAGCAACTCCTCATAGGCGTCAAGTAATTCCTCATAGTCAGGATGTACCTCATCATCTGAGTCTGAGTCAGTGTAGGCCATCAAACAGAGATTGGCTTCTTCATCTGTTTTCATTTGTGACAGCTAAAGTGTCCCATATTTCTTTGGCAGAGTCACAAGCACATACCTTCTCAAACTCCTCAGGACTAAGAGCACAAATGATATTATCTAGCTTTGTGGTTCAGCTCCCATTTTGTCTTTTCTGCAGTAGTCCACTAAGCTTTTGGTTTATCAGTGTTATCATCATTCTTGGGAATGATTGGACCATCTATAATGACATCCCAAAGATCAGAGTTTGTAGATAGAATGAATCATTGAAATCTATCTTTCCAATAGTTGTAGTTTTCTCCATTGAAGTAAGGAGGTCAAGTTAGGGAAGCTCCTTCAGTCTGGTGACTTCCAATTGAACTAGCTCTAGAAGTCATGTAATGCTTAGGAAAGTCTGTGTAATAACTTCAAATGATTGAAGGATACAGAATGAAAGAATGAAGATATTAATGTGCAGAATAATGGCTCTTTAATGCTATGTGTATTCTCTATGCTTTATCTTCAATGACTTATGTATTTATAGTCTTCAAGCATTTAGGATCCGTTAGAGACATTCCCTCAGATGTTGGCTTCAAGCAGAGCTTCATTAAATGCAATAGAGTCGTTCTGTACAGCCATTAATGCAATAGGAACGTTGGTTGTACTCTAACATGAAGGATCATGGCTTTATGCATCGTGATACAGCCATATCAGAGTTGTGCAGAGAGCTTTTTGTACTTTGCTGAGTACAATTCCTTTTTCGTGTAAGGACCAGAGGTACTAAGGAATAAAGCATGTTGGAAGCATTCTTTAACTGGTCTTTGGTTCTGATAACAGAATCTGTTTTCTTGATTCTGGTTCTTGAAATAAGATTATGATAATTCTTATAGAATTCGCATCCATCTTGAAAATAACCGCGTCCATCTAGCCATTTAAGATTTTACATTCGGACATGCTAGTAGACGAGCTCCATATGCCATGTCATTGGATGGAGCTTCTCATTAAGGACTTAGCAAGTCTAAAGACTTGTGTGGACGAGTGCTTCTGTCACCTTAGTGGACGAGCACTTCTATCACTTCAGTGGACGAGCGCTTCTGTTACTTTAGTGGACGAGCGCTTCTGTCACTTTAGTGGACGAGCGCTTATGTCACTTTAGTGGACGAGCACTTCTGTCACTTTAGTGGTCGAACACTTCTGTCCCTTATAAGCGGATAGATGATTCTTACAATTTTAATATGCATACTAGATAGACAGGTTAGCAACCAATATGAAGGTTAATTAAATCATTAACCAATGTTTAGTTCTCATCAAAACTTAGGGAAATGCACATCAGACATTTTAGAGACTTAACAATCTCTTTGGTTGCTCCACATATACATCTTCAGTAAGTGTCCCATATAGGATAATAGACTTGACATTAATTGATACAACTTCCAACCTCTATGAGCTGCAAGAGCTATCACCATTCTCACGGTATCCAATCTACTCACAGGTGCAAAGACCTCTGTATAATCCACCCCATATTGCTGAGAATATCCCTTAGCCACCAACCAAACCTTATACTTGTCCACTTGATCAAGTTCATTCGACTTAGTCTAGTACTCTTATCTTCTTTTCTCTAGCTAGTAAATCAGTGGGTTCCCAGGTTCCATTCTTCACAATAGAATTGATTTTTACATCCATAGCTAGTCTCCACTTTGCATTTTTCACTACTAATTCAAAAGTCTCAGGTGCAGTCAACTAATGTAATGTTAACTGCTTCTTTTTCTTCTGAAAGCTCTTCTCCAGTGACATAGTCCCTCATCCATCCAAGGGGATGCTGTTTCTGCCTTCACCACTTTTGTCTTTGTAGTTTTTGACAAGTCTCTGTCATCTCCTTCGTCGGTTGTTTCACTACCTATTGCACTTTTCTCTTCAAAATCAGTATTACTCTCAGCATCTCCCCATTCTAAGTCCACCGTTAACTCTTGTCTGTGACTTGTGTCCCAATTCCACTGAGTGTCTTCTTCAAAAAATACATCTCTGCACACAATGATCTTTCTTGCAAATGGATCATATAGCCTGTACCCTTTGGATCCATCACTAATTTCAAGTAGCACACACTTGCAGCTTTTGTTCTCTAGATTAGTTCTTTTAGCATCTAGAATGTGTACATGGGACACACATCCAAACACTCTAAAGTGCTCAACTGATGGCCTTGCACCACTCCAAGCCTCCTCTGGTGTTTGATTCTTAACAGCACATGTTGGTGATCTGTTCAACACATATACATCCCAGTTCACTGCCTCAGGTTAGAAGCTTTTGGGAACCTTCTTTTCTGATAGCAATGCCCTGACCATATTGATTATTGTCATATTATTTCTCTCAGCCACCCCATTTTGTTGACGAGTGTAGGATGTGGTTAATTGTCTCTTGATTCCATACTTTTGACAAACAATCATTAAATTCCATAGAGGTAAATTCCCCTCCTCTGTCAGTCTGAAGACATTTAATTTGCTAGCCAGATTCCTTTTCAACAAGGTTCTTAAAACACTTAAAATGATGAAAAGCTTCTGATTTATGTACTAAGAAATATGTTCATGCTTTCTAGAGTAGTCATTTATAAAGCACAAGAAATGCCTCTTTTGACTATTGGAAGCTAGAGTGATAGGACCACCGATATCTGCATGGATCAATTCCAATTTTTGTGCTGCTCTCCATTGACTTTTCTTTGGAATTGGAACCCTATGCTGCTTTATATTCATACAGCCTGCACACACCTTTTCTGAGGCAGATAAATGAGGAAGGCCTCGAACCATCTCTTTGCTTTGCAGAATTCTCAGCCCTTTATGATTTTTAGAATTCTCATCCCTTTATGACTAAGATGCCCATATATGCAATGCCATAAGTGTGAGAGATCTTAAGTATTAGTGTGGAAACAATAATCCTTCTTAGCTAGAGAATGTGCAAACAGTATAAACATCCTGTTAATTTGTTTTCATACAAGTCTCAAGAATTAACCCCTTGTCAGGATGATATAATTTGCATTTTCCTGATTGGAACATCACAGTTAAACCTTTTTCTTGTAATTGTCCTATACTCAAAAGATTGTTCTTGAGTTCAGGCACACAAACACATCAAAAAACAATGAGTAACCCCATTCATATTCAACTTCACACTTCCTTTTCCAGTTACCTCCATTCTTGTGTTGTTGCCAAGCTTCACATGTTGCTTGAATGCCTCATCCAAACCAAGATTTGATTCCACACATATGGTTCGAACAACCAAAATCCAAGCACCAAGCATTTTCACTTTGCATATCATGCACCTCCTCATGAGCCATCAGAAGCAATTCTTCATCCTCATTGAATATAGCATAATTCACTTCCTTATCCCATACAGGACACTCATACTTATAATTCTCAATTTTATGACATTTAAAGCATTCAATTGTGGCTTGAGTTTGTCTCCCTCTTTCTCCCTATAATTGCCTCTACCTCTACCTCCATTATCAGTCCTTTCTTCAGGACTCACCTTTAATTCCTGCTCCTCTCCATGGTTCTTGGGAAATTTCTACTTATGCACTATCAATGAGCTCTAAAGTTCATCAACATAAAGCAAATATGTGTCCTTAGACTCCTCAATTGAACAAACTATGTAGTTAAATTTGTCAGTAAAGGATCTAAGAATATTTTCAACAATTGTAACATCTTTCATATGCTCTTCATATGTTCTCATCTTATTAGCCACATTCATGACTCGAGAGAAATAGTCAGTGACAGTCTCATATGTTGTCATCTCAAGAATCTCAAATTCCTTTCTCAAAGCCTTAAGAATAGGCCTCTTCACTCTTACATTGCCCTCATACTTCCTTTTCATTGAATCCCATATCTCATTCAAGTTGTTTTTCTACAAGATTGTTCCCAAGATTGTCATGTATATTGCTTGAAACAGGTAATTCTTCACCTTTAGATCTTTAGGCTTCAACTCATCAAGCCTCTTCTGCTGCACCTCAGTTAAAGATCCTCATTTTTCTGATTCTGCAAATCATGTTTCCACCAAGCTCCAATACTCCTTCGACCTTAGGAAGCTCTCCATCAACATGCTCCAATGGTCATAATAACCATCGAAATGAGGGATTTCAGGTTGCACAAAGTTTCCATCATTCGACATCTCTCTAACACTCACGAAGTATGCTACTTTCTTTTCTTCTCAAGCCCCAATAGAAGCTCTGATGCCAAAATGTTAGGTTTCAGAGAAAATTGAAGAATGTAATTCATTGTGTATGTAACGTCCTTCGTTACATTAGTAACCCAAATTTATTTTCTATAAAAACTTTTAAAACATTTAAATTAAATAATCATGTCGTGAAATTTTTCACAATAATTTAAGTCTGAAAGTATCTCGTATATTGAAAATAATTAAATAAAGTAATATTGCTAAATAAACCATTACATTCAAATAAAATAAAGTCTCAAAACACGGACGTCTAATAAATCAAAAGAAACAAATAAAGAATAAACTAGAACTAATATCTTTAAGACTTTCTCAAGTTGCTGCATCATGTACATCATCTCTTGTAAACTCTGAAAAATAACACCACTAATGAGATTTATAATCCCAGCAAGTAAACACGTTTCTCAAAGGTTTTTGAAAAGATGTTGCTTTCAGGTGGCGCAGTAACTGAAAAAACAACCATGGCAATCCACCATTTTCAAAACAATATAATATTAAAGTATTTCAAATAATAAAATAAATAAAACACAACAAATATAATAATATCATCATAACAAACATATCGGTGCAATGACTTCTCGTCGCCTTCTCTTTGTAGGAGGCACTTTGCCATTATCTCGCATTAGATCAATCTGTCATCGCTACGAGTTAGGCCCTTTGCCATCTCTACGAAGGAAGTATCCACAACCTTGCAATGTCCAACATTGCCTTCTCCATGTAGGAGGCCCTTTGCCATCGCCTCGTATTAGACCAATCTGCCATCGCTACGAGTTAGACCATTTGCCATCTCTATGAAGGAGGTACTCGTACCCTTGCAATAATCATCATTGCCTTCTCCTTGAGGGAGACCTTTTGCCATTGCCTAGAATTAGGCCAATTTGTCATCGCTACGACTTAGGCCCTTTGCCATCTCCTCGAATGAGGTATCTCAAACGATTATTTCTCCCCAAGGGAGATATGGACACATGCATATTATCATACAGTTATTCCAAAATAACCTCAATATATAACATCATGTGACATGCATTAATATTCATCAAGTTCATATCAAAACAACACTAAGGCATCACATATCAGAAAAAGGCATACCAAATAATATCATATCAGTCAATATGTAAATATTCAGTTCATAATAATTAATCACCAATAAAAAGTCAATTTCATTTTAAGGACAAAACCCCAAAAAATAATCCATTATTTTCATACTCAAACCTTTTAAAGTAAATTTTATACTATGAAAATTTAAGAAAAAGATTTTTACTTACCTTTCGAAGACCTCCAAAAAGCTCTAAATATTATCTACGATAAATCCTAGCATTTTACCAAAAATCTTTCTTCTCTTTGTTATCGATCTTGAATCTATGTGACTCTATTTTGCACTGCAAGCAGACTCTAATCCTCCGTATGATTCTTTAACACTACTGTTGTTGCTTCAGCTGCTCTAAAAAGTTTGATGCACTATATTGTACTTCCTCTAAACTCAATTATAAGTAAAAACACAACTATTTTTTTTAGACTCAAATATAAGCAAAATTCAACCAATTCAACTCTATTTAATGTTAGTATTTCAAAAATAAAGAAAATTAATCAATTCAACCGCTTCCCCTTTTATTTCTTCAAGAGCATTGCATACTTCCAAGACAATTAAATGATAGTTAGTAATTGTAACTATTTTTTTTACAAAAATCAAGACAACTAAACTAAATTAACTAACTTTTTTTATAAGTATAAAGTTAATTAATTTTACTTATAATTGACTCCGGATATAATAACAAATAAGGATTTTATTCTCTCAATTCTATCATTTGGCCCCACGCCTTTTTTTTTTCCTTATTTGCCAAAGGAAAGCTTCTAAGTTACCGGAATCGGCAGTACGTGACTAGCTAACTCATATGTGTTTTAATTTTTTTTCTTTCTTTATTTTTATTATTTTATTCATTCAAATCAATCTT
Organism: Sophora flavescens; assembly: GCA_030762895.1. NCBI lineage: Eukaryota > Viridiplantae > Streptophyta > Magnoliopsida > Fabales > Fabaceae > Sophora > Sophora flavescens. Next base: position 103,422,265 of record CM061064.1, read on the forward strand.
TCTTTTTCTACCTAAGAATTTCAAAAGGAATTCTTCATGTGAGAGGCATTTCGCTGAGACCAAATTGTTCACTGTGCCTTACGTGATATTCACGTAGTGTTCCTGCCGAGATCCGGTTTACCGGAACCTCGCCGTGAACGTCAAACCAGGGATGAATAAATGGGGTTATTTTAGGCTATGGCTCGGCAGAATATGATATTCCGGTCCTACGTATCCCAATGGGAATCAAATCCAGACGTAGTTCTTGATTCGACCCTTAGCCGTGGTGATCTCGATCTCTTGATTTTGTATCGGATGAATACTAGGGAGCAAGGACTCTCTGATAGTCTCTTGGTCGACGCTAGTTTCTCTAATACGCTTAAGAGAGAGTCATCAGCGTTCAGTGAAAAGTGAGTCTCTATCATGGGTACTCCTCCTTTTATAATAGAGTTCCCCAATCTTTTAGAGATCTGATTTATCTCTTAAATCTCTTTTGAGATGTGATTTATCTTCCAAATATCTTTTAGAGATCTGGTTTATCTCTTAAATCTCTTTTGAGATGTGATTCCTTAATTTAAGGGATATTATCTATTTTAACCAGATAAGGTTAAATCAGATAATATCATGATTTAATATTTAATATCTTATTCCCTAATTAAGTGATCTTTAATTTATTATCCTTAACTTCCGGACTGGACCGGGTATCCGAGCTCGGTGGCCGGTTTTACTCTTCGGCCAATACACAAGCCCCTCAAGCTTTGAGCTGATTGGGTGTAAAAGCTTTCATGACGTCAACCGAGCTCAGGAACTCGGTTTCATTTTTCTGTCTTTAGGCCAGCCGAGGTGGTTGACCGAGCTTCATACTCTTCATATACATACACTCCAACTCGGTGAGAAGCTCGGGTGACCGAGCTTGATGCTGGGTGACCGAGCTTGGTACTTTCTGGACGCCGGACTCTGTATCTCGGCTCATACATAAGCCCCCCAAGCTTTGAGCCAACGGCGTGGAAGCTTTTTCGTGGAAGTCGAGGCTAACCGAGGTGGAGGTAGTTACTTATTCTGTGCTGACGCCATACTTTCTCGGTCTTTGAGATGGAAAAGAAACGTCACGCTGTGTGACGTGTGGCCTTCGTGGCATTGTTCCCGAGATTTTTGGGTTGTGGCGTGCTCCTAGTTTCCCGTGATGGTGGTTTACACTCTGACGTTTCTGCCACGTGTGACCTTTCCATTAGTTGGCGGATGTGGTCAGACTTGAAGGGACGCTTCCCTGCTCTTGTCAGCCAACAACCCTCATTAATTCGTCGAGAGGACGTTTGCGCTTTCCCTATAAATTTGGGGGAGCCTCTAGCGCGGGATTTCACCTTTCTCCAAGCCCTAAACTTTTCTTACTCTCGAGCTCTTTCTGGCCCAAGAATCCATACTCTCTTCAAGGAACGTGCTGCTCTTTCAAACTCTCTTAGGTTTGATTTCTGTTTGTTCATTCATGGAGAGTTCATTTGAGGTATCCCAGAATGCCTCCTCTGGGGTTCAGGTTGTGGAGCCTGAGCTCCATCTGATTGGATGCAGATGTTCCTGCTGAGATCCGGTTTACCGGAACCTCGCCGTGAACGTCAAACCAGGGATGAATAAATGGGGTTGTTTTAGGCTATGGCTTGGCAGAATATGATATTCCGGTCCTACGTATCCCAATGGGAATCAAAGCCAGACGTAGTTCTTGATTCAACCCTTAGCCGTGGTGATCTCGATCTCTTAATTTTGTATCGGATGAATACTAGGGAGCTAGGACTCTCTGATAGTCTCTTGGTCGACGCTAGTTTCTCTAATACGTTTAGGAGAGAGTCACCGACGTTCAGTGAAAAGTGAGTCTCTATCATGGGTACTCCTCCTTTTATAATAGAGTTCCCATATCTTTTAGAGATCTGATTTATCTCTTAAATCTCTTTTGAGATGTGATTTATCTTCCAAATATCTTTTAGAGATCTGGTTTATCTCTTAAATCTCTTTTGAGATGTGATTCCTTAATTTAAGGGATATTATCTCTTTTAACCAGATAAAGTTAAATCAGATAATATCATGATTTAATATTTAATATCTTATTCCCTAATTAAGTGATCTTTAATTTATTATCCTTAACTTCCGGACTGGGCCCGGTATCCGAGCTCGGTGGCCGGTTTTACTCTTCGGCCAGTACACAAGCCCCCCAAGCTTTGAGCTGATTGGGCGTAAAAGCTTTCATGATGTCAGCCGAGCTCAGGAACTCGGTTTCATTTTTCTGTCTTTAGGCCAGCCGAGATGGTTGACCGAGCTTCATACTCTGCATAAACATACACTCCAACTCGGTGAGAAGCTCGGGTGACCGAGCTTGATGCTGGGTGACCGAGCTTGGTGCTTTCTGGACGCCGGACTCTGTATCTCGGCTCATACACAAGCCCCCCAAGATTTGAGCCAACGACGTGGAAGCTTTATCGTGGAAGCCGAGGCTAACCGAGTTGGAGGTAGTTACTTATTCTGTGATGACGCCATACTTTCTCGGGCTTTGAGATGGAAAAGAAACGTCACGCTGTGCGACGCGTGGCCTTCGTGGCATTGTTCCCGAGATTTTTGGGTTGTGGCGTGCTCCTAGTTTCCCGTGATGGCGGTTTACACTCTGACGTTTCTGCCACGTGTGACCTTTCCATTAGTTGGCGGATGTGGTCAGACTTGAAGGGACGCTTCCCTGCTCTTGTCAGCCAACAACCCTCATTAATTCGCCGAGAGGACGTTTGCGCTTTCCCTATAAATTTGGGGGAGCCTCTAGCACGAGATTTCACCTTTCTCCAAGCCCTAAAATTTTCTTACTCTCGAGCTCTTTCTGGCCCAAGCATCCATACTCTCTTCAAGGTACGTGCTGCTCTTTCAAACTCTCTTAGGTTTGATTTCTGTTTGTTCATTCATGGAGAGTTCATTTGAGGTATCCCAGAATGCCTCCTCTGGGGTTCAGGTTGTGGAGCCTGAGCTCCATCTGAGCCACCTTTTACTTATGTATATAGGACCTTCTTTGAACACATCGGGCTCTCTATTCCTTTTCGTCCGTTTGAGTGCGAAATTTTGCGAACTATGAATGTCGCCCCTACCCAGCTTCATCCGAATAGCTGGGCATTTCTGAAAGCCTTTCAAATTCTATGCGGCCAGCTAGGAATAGAGGCCACCGCCCCTAAGTTCTTGTACTTTTACCGAGTTCGCTTAAGGGACCGAGTCGGTTGGATCTCACTGAGTGGAATTGAGAGGGGGGTCATTGGGCTCTATAAGAGCTCGCACAAATTCTTCAAATCAGATTTCTTTAAAACTCGACCTGTAGTCGGTAACGAGTCTGTCTTCTTTGATTCGTCCGGAAGCCCTAAGTTTTCTTTCTATTGGCAACCACACCCCACCAAATTTTCCGGATACGACCTCGACTGCATGACCTCTCAGGAGCGAGCTGACGTCGAGGTCCTGAAACTGTGTCCTCGGCCATTGCCTTGTGGTAGGCTTTTAAAGCTTAGGGCTTCCTCTACTCGGCAAGCTGATTTTGACTGTAAGTAACTTTTTGTTGATAAGTGCTAATTTACCCTGTAGCGTGTTTATCTTTCTTAACCGATTTCCTTCTTGCAGTGATAATGGGGAAATTCAATTACAAGGCTTTGATGAAGAAATCAGCTCACCAAGGAGAGGGCGGATCAGTCTCGAACGTTAAAGGAAAGAAACAAAAGGCAGCTGAAACTTCTGCATCGAGTATCCGGCCTCCGCAGAGGACCCAGGAAGACATGATGTCAGAAGCCCCGACTGGAAGACCTTCTCCTCTGATGATTGAACAAGCTCCTGTTGCTGCTATAGGGTCGGGCGATGTTCCCAGGGTGATCGACCTTGCGTCGGATACCAAATGGTACAATGGGAACTGCAATCCCGGGATTAGCTCGCTCTGGGGGAACGAGTTCGATCCTACCGGGCTGATTGATAGCCAGGTGCTGAAGCCTTCTGATGCTCGGCTTTTGCTGGAGCAAGGGCCAGGAGAGAGCATGGAGGCTGCTGCTGCTTATGCCCTCCGGATTGCCTCTATTACTCGCTTTTGGAGCCAACAGGTTATCGATAACATTAAGAAGATGGAGGTAATGAGGGCCGATGTAGCTCGAGCCTCAAGGGTGAAGGATGAGCTTTCTCTGGCCTTGGGTAAATGTGAGGAGAAGGGCCGGGTTATCGGTCAGTTGAAGGCTCAGAAGTCACAGCTGGAAGAAGGCCATGCCATCCTAACAGCCGAGCTAGAGACGGAAAGGGCCGACCGGCTCAACCTGCAGAACGTTGTGAAAGGGCTGCAGGCCGAGAAGGAGGCCAGTCTGGAGCTGCAGAAGTTGCTGGAGACCGAGAAGGAGGAGAACCTGAGGCTCCGTGCTGATCTAGCTGAAGCTGAGGCTTCAATCATGAGGGAGCATGTTAACGGTTTCTCCCGAGCCGTGAAGCAACTCCAGCACTTCAACCCGACTGCTGACTTCTCCAGTGTTGATGTGGACAAGGATTTCAACCGAGCTGGAATCCTTGTTCCATTTTCCAAGATGGAGGATGAGGACGACGATGCCGTGACTCACAGGGAGGAAGGCGAGGGTCAAGGGGTCGAGGAGGTTCCCGAAGGTGAAGTGGGCCAACCTGGTCAATCTGTTATCATCTCTCCCCATGCCGAGGAGGACGTTGATCCTGAAATTGTATAATTAGTTTAGGAAACATATTGTTTTTGTGTAGTTCTCTTTTTGAATTTTCATGTATTTGGGGCCTTGCCCCTTTATTTTAATGAAATTCCTTATTTACGTATGAATCCATTTGTACTTGGAAAAATTTTCTTTTATGTTTTATAGGCTCGGTACGATGACTCTGATCGGTCAATTTGGTCAGTCTTTTTATGTTTTATACACCTTTATAGGCTCGGCACTTCGACCCTGATCAATCAATTTTTGCTCGATCAGCATCTTTAGGATTTAAGCACCTTTATAGGCTCGACACTTCGACCCTGATCGGTCGATTTTAGCTCGATCAGCCTCTTTAGGATTTAAGCACCTTTATAGGCTCGGACGGCCTCTTTAGGATTTAAGCACCTTTATAGGCTCGGACAGCCTCCTTAGGATTTAAGAACCTTTATAGGCTCGGATGGCCTTTTTAGGATTTAAGCACCTTTATAGGCTCGGATGGCTTCTTTAGGATTTAACAGTTTTAACATAATAGCTCAACTGAAGAATTTTTTTTTATTTATTTATTTTTCCTAGTGTGCCTCGTTAAAACCTTCTTGGCCAAAACCTCATGGGAAAAAGACCGAGATAGGAAAAAGAGTGCATCACTTCTAACTTTAGCTAAAATAAAATTTGAGGTGGGAAGTGTTCCATGTTCTAGGAACCGACTTTCCTGACAATTCCTCTAGCCTGTAGGCACCATTTCCTAGATTTTCTGCTATCCTGAAGGGACCTGACCAGTTTGCCGCGAGCTTACCCTCCCTGGAGTCTTTTCTCGCCGCTTTGCAGCCTCAGCACTAAGTCTCCCTACACAAATTCCCTTGGGCGCAACCTTGAGTTGTACTTCCGAGTTGCTTTTTGCTTGCACAGCTCGTCCCTGATTCTTGCTGTATCTCGGACTTCCTCGACCATGTCAAGCTCAACTCGGAGTTATTCTTCATTTTTACATTCATTGTGATGCTGCCTTCGAAAGGAGAGCTCACCGAGTTCAACAAGAATCATTGCATCGGTTCTATAGGTTTGTTTGAACGGTGTTTCTCCCGTTGAGGATTGTGGTGAGCAATGGTAAGCCCACAGTATGCTTGGTAACTGCTCAACCCAAGCCCCTTTTGATTGTCCCAACCTTCTTTTGAGCTCGTTTAGAATAACTTTCTTAGCTGCCTCTGCTTGGCCATTTGTTTGTGGATGCTCAACCGAGGTCACTTTGTGTTTAATTCCGAGGTTGGAGTAAAACTCTCCGAGCTCCTTATCGGTGAATTGCTTTCCGTTGTCTATCACAACTGCATAAGGAAGGCCATGCCTGCATATAATATTCTTCGACACAAAATTCTGGACCTTTTTCGTAGTTATTGTAGCCAATGGCTCTGCTTCAATCCATTTGGTGAAGTAGTCTACCCCTACCAGGAGGAACTCGACTTGACCCTTGTCCACTGGGAAAGGACCGACTATGTCCATCCCCCACATAGTAAAGGGCCATGGTGAGAACATGGAGTGGAGCTCTTCTCCTGGGGCACGAGCTATGTTGGCGAACTTCTGACAAGGGTCAGACCTATTGGTCCAGGTAGAGCAATCGAGCCTCATGGTTGGCCAGTAAAACCCTGCTCGTAGGATCCGAGCTGCCAGAGATCGGTCACCTGAATGCATTCCGCAGATTCCTCGGTGCATCTCATCCATTACATACTCGGACTGCTCCTTTGTGAGGCACTTCAGTAACGGCCTGGAGAATCCCCACTTGTACAGCTCACCGTCTAAGATGGTGTAGTGACAAGATTTTAAGCGGACTCGCCTTGCCTCCTTTTGGTCATCAGGTAGTTTGTCCGAGGCTAGATACTCCCAGATTGGAGTCATCCAGCCCCGGTCATAGTGCTCGGTTACTGTCACCTCGGCACTCTTTATGCTCGGTTCAAGGAGTTTTTCTTGAATGAAAGTTCTTAGTTGGCCAGCCTTCTTGGTGCTTGCCAATTTGGACAGCAGGTCTGCTCTGGAATTTTCTTCTCGAGGTATGTGCTCAATGTAGAAATGCTCAAATTCAAAAATGAGGCTATTAACTTTGCAGAGATATCTGGTTAGTTGGGGGTCTTTTGTCTGATAATTGCCCGAGACTTGTCCCGTTACGAGCTGTGAGTCACTTTTGCATTTTAGCTCCCGGACCCCGATTTCTTTAGCTAACAAAAGCCCAGCAATAAGGGCTTCATACTCTGCTTGGTTGTTTGAAGCAGTGAACCCAAACTTCAAAGATTGCTCGAGGATTAGGTCATCAGGTCCCTCAAGAATTATTCCAGCCCCGCTTCCTTTCAAGTTAGATGATCCATCAACATATAGGAGCCAGATGAAGGAATCTGACCTCGGTTTGGAAGAAATCTCGGCAATAAAATCAGAGAGGCATTGGGCTTTCATGGGCCCCCTCGGTTCATACCGTAGACCGAACTCTGACAACTCCACTGACCAAGTTATCATTCGTCCGGCTAGATCAGGTTTCCTGAGTACCTGCTTTATCGGATGATCCGTCTTGACGATGACCTGGTGAGATTGGAAATAGGGCTGTAACCTCCGAGCTGCCATAACTAAGGCGAGAGCCAGTTTTTCAATTACTTGGTATCGCGTTTCCGCATCTTTCAAGATCCTACTGACATAGTATACCGGCATCTGTTGCTCTTCCTCTTCCTGGATAATCACTACACTGATTGCATAATCATTGACGGAGAGGTATATGTACAACTCTTTGCCGAGCTGAGGCCGAGTGAGGATTGGGGGAGATGCTAAGAAGAGTTTCAGATCTTCGAAGTCCTTCTTACATTCTTCAGTCCAAATGAAATCCTTTGGCTTTTTCAGGAGCTGGAAAAAAGATCTTGCCTTCACTGCAGACTTCGGGAGAAAACGGGATAGGGAGGCTAATCGGCCGGCTAGCCTTTGAATTTCCTTCACATTCCGAGGACTCCGCATTTCCATGACGGCTTTGCATTTATCTGGATTAGCTTCGATTCCTCGGTGTGTTAGCATATACCCCAAGAATTTTCCTCCTTGTGTACTAAAAGAGCACTTCTCTGGATTTAGCCTCATGTTGTACTTTCTGAGTTGGCCGAAGATTTCTTCGAGGTCGGCAGGGTGCTGGCTCGAATCATCGGATTTTACTACCATGTCATCAACATATACTTCTAAGTTTTTTCCGATTTGACCGGCAAAAACCTTGTCCATAAGCCTCTGATATGTCGCCCCGGCATTTTTTAGGCCGAAGGGCATTACTCGGTAACAGTAATTTGCCCCATCAGTCATAAACGCTATTTTTTCCTCGTCGGGTGGGTACATCCTGATCTGGTTGTAACCGGAATATGCGTCCAAGAAGGACAAAACCTTGTAACCTGAGGCCCCATCCACCAGTCTGTCGATGTTGGGCAAGGGATAGGAATCCTTTGGGCATGCCTTGTTGAGGTCGGTATAGTCGGTGCACATCCCCCATTTACCATTGGCCTTTTTGACTAATACCACGTTGGCTAGCCAAGTGGTGTATTTCACCTCTTGGATGAAATTTGCTTTGAGCAGTTTAGAAGTCTCCTCGGCCATTGCTCGGCGCCTTTCTTCACCCAGTTTCCTTTTTCTGAGTTACATGTTTAGCTTCGGGACATATAGACAGCTTATGGCACATAAAGTTGGGGTCTATGCCCGGCATATCCGATGTCTTCCAGGCAAATAGGTCAGCATTCTTTCTTAGGACCGTGTGAAGCCTCTCTCTGAGTGAGGGGTCCAGCTGACTACCGACGTAGGTGCACTGTTCAGGATGGGCTCCCAACTGGAACCTTTCTAAAGACTCTGTTGGTTCGGCCCTGGACTCGTACATCTCCGCCCTTGGGTCCAGCTCAAACATGCTGACCGAACTGGCTGAAGTTACTGAGCTGACCGAACTTACCACCTCTGCTTTACCATCCTCGGTATTCTTTGGGTCGTCCTGGTGACGGGTAACCTTTAGGCTGTCCACATAGCACTGCCTTGCTAGCTTTTGGTCAGCTCGGACCACAATTATCTCCCCAGAATCGACTGGGAATTTCATTGTCAGGTGTGGGGTAGAGACAATTGCACCGAGCTCATTCAACGTCGGTCTTCCGATAAGGATATTGTACGCCGTGCTGGCATCTACAATAACATACCTGACTGATACTGACTTGGAGAGTCTGCCCTCTCTGAACGTTGTTAAGAGATCTATGTAACATCGGGTCTTGACTTGTTCCCCGGCAAACCCTACCAGCTTGTCCTCCTGCTTTTTTATCAGCTTTTCTGGGATTCCGAGCTTCCTGAAGGTTGCCAGGTAGAGAATATCGGTCGAGCTCCCCTGGTCAACAAGTGTTCGTCTGACCGAGAAGTTGGCCAGCTCGACCGTTATCACCATTGGGTCATCTTGATTTGGATCTACCCCTTGGAAATCATCATCTGTGAATGTTATGGGGGGTCTTGCTCTTAGAGGCCTTCCAGACACCGCGTTAATAGACCGGAGGGCTTTCACATGACGCCTCCGAGCTGAGCTCGTTGTTCCTCCTCCTGCATATCCCCCCGAGATTGTATTGATGACCCCCTTGATTCCTCCCTCTGATTCTTCGATAGGGGTCCTTTGGTTATTCAGTCGATCTCCGCCCTGATGGTTTCTTCGCAAGTTTGCATCTCGGTCTCGGTTATCATGACCGTCTCTTCGTTGTCTTCGACCAGGTCGTTTGCCGCCGTTGTCATCTCGGCGGATGAAACGATCAAGACGACCTGCTTGCACTAACTCCTCAATCTTTCTCTGGAGTGTTCTGCACTCTTCAGTGGAGTGTCCATAGTTTTGATGCCACATGCATTCTTTGCTTCTGTCAGCATTGTCCGGTGTTTTGGATGGTTCAGGTAAGGTAAGCAACTCGGCGCTGCACACCTCCTGAAGGATGGATGCCCGAGATCGGTTCAACGGAGTATAAGATGGATACCTGGGATGCCTCTGCGGGAATTCTCTTTCATTGGTTTTTTGGATCCTTTGTGAGTCAAACCCCCTGTTTCTGTCTTTGTTCGAGGCTGAGCTCTTGTCCTCAAAACCTCTTTCTCTCCTTTTAAATTCCAGCATCTCTTCCGAGTTCATGAACCCAGTTGCCTTTTCCTGCAGCTCTTCAAAATCTCTTGGTGGCTTCCGAGATAGGTACTCGAAGAATGGTCCTGGCTTAAGACCGGCCATGACGGTGTGAAGGCAGAGTTCCGAGCTCATGTTGGGAATCAGGATCTGCTTAGCATTGAAGCGGGCCATGTAATCTCTGAGTGATTCATTCCTTTCCTGTTTGAAATTCACCAGTGAGACTGAGTGCCTTCTGTGCCTTCGGCTTGCCGCAAATTGTGCAGTGAACTTGGTTATGAGTACATCAAAGGAGTCAATCGACCGAGGTGGTAGATTTGTTAGCTAGGTCAGAGCTGGGCCTTGCAAAGTAGTTGGAAAAAATTTGCACATGACGGCCTCCGAATCAGTCACCAAGTAAATAGAGGAAATAAAGGACTCCACATGCTCGGTTGGGTCAGTGGTGCCATTGAATTTGTCGATGTTAAGGGGCTTAAAATGGGTTGGCACAATTACCTCATTAATGTCATCGGTGAAGGGTAACCTCGGACACCGGTCCGATGTCCTTCCTTTCTGGCTAGTCCTTTCTGCGTGAGATTTGACTTCTGAATCCCCCAAGGTAGGTTTAGTTCTGGATGCTCGATTAGTTCCCCGAGGAGAGTGCGCCGGAGGATCCTTCTGGCCAGCCTCGGGTGAGGATTGCTCTCCGTCTGAAGGTGTCAGGGACCTTTCTCTTTTCCGCGCTCTTAGGAGCTTCTGATTCTGAGCGCGTATCTCCTCGTTTTCTCTCCGCAACTGCTTAAGCTGTTCAATAACTTCTTCCAACCGAGGGTTGTCTTCATGGAGGGGGGAGGAAAGATGATTGCCGCGATTCTGGGCGTTCGAAGCCTCATGGTCCTCATGATTCATGCTGCTTGCCCCTCCTCGCAGACCATTCCGTGTGGTCACCATTAAGCTTTTCTTGTGGAACCGGGGAAAGTTTCACCTCGGTCCCACGGTGGGCGCCAGATGTTCCTGCCGAGATCCGGTTTACCGGAACCTCGTCGTGAACGTCAAATCAGGGATGAATAAATGGGGTTGTTTTAGGCTATGGCTTGGCAGAATATGATATTCCGGTCCTACGTATCCCAATGGGAATCAAAGCCAGACGTAGTTCTTGATTCAACCCTTGGCCGTGGTGATCTCGATCTCTTAATTTTGTATCGGATGAATACTAGGGAGCAAGGACTCTCTGATAGTCTCTTGGTCGACGCTAGTTTCTCTAATACGCTTAAGAGAGAGTCACCGGCGTTCAGTGAAAAGTGAGTCTCTATCATGGGTACTCCTCCTTTTATAATAGAGTTCCCCTATCTTTTAGAGATCTGATTTATCTCTTAAATCTCTTTTGAGATGTGATTTATCTTCCAAATATCTTTTAGGGATCTGGTTTATCTCTTAAATCTCTTTTGAGATGTGATTCCTTAATTTAAGGGATATTATCTCTTTTAACCAGATAAGGTTAAATCAGATAATATCATGATTTAATATTTAATATCTTATTCCCTAATTAAGTGATCTTTAATTTATTATCCTTAACTTCCGGATTGGGCCGGGTATCCGAGCTCGGTGGCCGATTTTACTCTTCGGCCAGTAAACGTAGGTTGCTTTTATATTTATTTTTTAATTTTTTAAAATCTATTTTATATTATAAAGAAAATCATTATAATAAATTTGTATACTATCTTTTTTTTTTATATTAAGTCTCATAATAACTTAATCTTTTAATAAATTAAAAGATTATATTAAGATTTTAAGATGTTACAGTGTATTGACCTGAAAAACAATGCTCTTAATTCTTATAGAGCTATATTTTGGGTGTGTTTGAGTAAACGACTTAATTAAGAACTTATCATATAAGATCTTATCGTATGAGAGTTTATGTCATAAGCGCTTAAAGAAAGAAAGGGGCATTTCATAAGTCAAAAACTCCTTATGGGATGACATAAGTTATTTTTATATGCTCTGTCAAACACACAGCATAAGAGCTTATGTCATCAGATAAGTCAAAAGGAACTTAAATAAGCTCTTCCAAACGCCACCTTTATAGCCTGAAGACTTAATTAACTAACCGACTAAATCTTCATTACAACAGAAAATTGACTTAACAGTAGAGCATATCCGATGAACTTGCTGGTAGGTGCTTAAGACTGAGCTTTGGCTAATCCAGAGTTAATTTTAAAATTTGGTTTTAAAATTTAATATGTATTATGTTTTTGGGTAGAGTTGATGTTATATTTTGGATGATTCTAATTTGGTCTATATTAAATATTTTTTAATATATAGATCAAGTTTCAGGGCAAAGTTTTTAGAGAGATCTATATATCTATATATAAAGATAAAATAAAATAAAATAGGAAACAAAGAGATAGAGAACAAGTGCGGCACTAATGATGTTCCGCGAATGAACAAGAATAAACCCGGAAGCAACTTTTGGCATGGTATTTGTAGTGTTTGGGACTTGTTTCAATAAAATTTAGCTTGGAGAATTGGCAATACAAAGGTTAAGTTCTGGTCTGATAATTGGGTTCCAAATGCAGGGCCTTTACTGGATTATGCGACAGTATGTATCCCAACAGATATTATTGAGTATGTCACGGGACATGGTAGTTAGAAAATATCAGTTTTCCCATTTTTCTTCCAGCTGCTATCAACAACAGAATTAATGCTCCGGTTCCTCCCTATAGGACCAGTATTGAAGATTGTAAGGTGGGTCACTCCTAAGTGGGTTTCACATTAAGTAAAAGAAAAAATAATAATAAAAGGAGTTACTAATGGGCCAAGCTTAAGTGACATTTGAAAAAAGGTTTGGAAAAAAAGAAAGAAAGGGTTTTAGTAAGTGTGAGGGTCTGACGTGAAAAAAAAAAAGAAAATCTGAGAAACGGAGGAGAGAAAAACGACACAGGAAGAAAAGAGAAGAAGAAAGGAGGTTCAAGTGGTGGAAGGTGGTACAGCAAACTTGCTCTGTTTTTGCTGAAATTTCAGTATGTTATTCCTACCAATGAGCCCGTTAGTTTAATATATTTTATTTGTTGTTTTGCCTTCTCTTTGAGCTGAGTTGTTATACACATTGTTGTGGGGTTTCTCTCTTGCTGCTTGCTTGTATCCACCTTTTGGGTGATGTGTTGCTGATTTGGTATTCCCTAGTATTTCTAGGAAGACTTGGTGTACCCATTATTATTTATAGTGGAAGTTTTTGCTGGACTTGGTCCCGTGGTTTTTATCCCTACACTGGGGAGTTTTCCCTGTTAAAAATTGTGATGTCATTGCTATTTATTTTTCTGCCATTGATATTATCCTGTGGAAGAATATTTTTGTTGTGCCTATTTATTTGCACAGGTGGAGGGAAAAAATATTTACTTCATTAGAGATTGTTATCTCTGGTTTTTTTCCCAACAAAGTGGTATCCAGAGCTTAGGTTGTTCTGTACTGTGCATTTAAATGGAGGAAAATCAAGGGCCAAATATGATTAAGCTGAACTCTACAAATTATACACTTTGGAAGACCCTCATGGAAGATATGTTATACAGCAAAGACTTGTATGATCCCATTGAGGGGGACACTGCCCGACCCAAGGATAAAAATGAAAGTGATTGGAAGAAGATGAATAGAAAGGCAGTTGCTTTGATTAGGCAGTGGCTGGATTTGAGTGTATATCCTCATGTAGACACAAACAGATGCCCAGAAAATGTGGAAGAAGTTGGCCGAGCTGTATGAGCGGAAGAATGTGCAAAATAAATCATTTCTGATCCGGAAGCTGGTGAATATGAAATACAAAGAAGGGGATTCAATGGCAGAGCATATGAGTATTTTTCGAATCATGAATCGGTTTGACAAAACATATATTAAATTAGATGATGAGTTGCAAGCCTTGTTGTTGCTTAGTTCCTTGCCTGACACTTGGGAAGTTCTGGTTGTGACATTAACTAACTCAGCTCCTAATGGGAAGTTGACAATGTCAATGGTAAAAGATAGCAAGTTGAATGAAGAAGATAGAAGAAAGGAGCGTGGTTTGAATGGTACCTCCACTCAGTCAGAAGCACTAGTTGCAGAGTCACGGGGGAGAAGTCAAACCAGACATTTCCATAAGCATGAAAAATCTGACAGTCATAGCCAGTCAAGAAGCAAGTCCAGGACTAGAAAAGAAGTGAAATGTTATCATTGTGGCAAGGTGGGACACATCAAAAGACAATGCAGGTTCCTAAAGAGAGAAAAGTCAAGAGAAAGAGATGAAGACAAGGAGAAGAAAAATGATAAAGACATAACTGCAGTTGCATCTGATAGTGATGTTTACATTGTCTGTGATGATAATTCTATAAATCTAGCATGCCATGATTCTAATTGGATTGTTGATTCTGGAGCCTCATACCATGTCACTCCTAGGCATGATTTCTTCTCATCTTATACTACTGGTGATTTTGGCATAGTTAAAATGGGAAATGAAGGGGTATGTAAAATTGTTGGTATGGGAGATGTTTGGATTGAAACCAGCATTGGGTGCAAGCTGCAATTGAAGAATGTCATACATGTTCCAGATATCCGTCTCAACTTGATTTCTGTTAAAGCCTTGGACATTGAGGGTTATCATACTTACTTTGGTGGTGGCATATGCAAGCTCACCAAAGGGTCACAAGTGGTGGCAAAAGAAGAAAGTCTCACTACTCTCTACAGGATGCCTGGAAAGTTAAGCAAGGAGGAAGTGAATACAGTTGAAGATGCTTCTTCTGATTTGTGGCATATGCGCCTTGGTCACTTGAGTGAGAAAGGACTCAACATCCTTACCAGGAAAAATTCTCTTCCTATGAAAGGTACACCTTTAAATACTTGCTCTCATTATTTTGTTGGAAAACAACATAGAATTTCATTTCGTAGTTCTGGTCCTCATAGGAGGCCAAATGTTCTTGATTTAGTTCATACTGATGTTTGCACTATGGATTGTAAGTCTCTTGGTGGTGCTTCATACTTTGTTACTTTTATTGATGATCACTCTAGAAAAGTGTGGGCTTTTGCTTTGAAATCTAAAGACCATGTACTTGGTGTCTTCAAGCACTTTCATGCAAGTGTTGAAAGAGAAAAAGGAAGCAAGTTGAAATGTGTCCGAGCAGATAATGGTATGAATACAGGGGTCCGTTTGAAGAATATTGCAAAGAACATGGAATCAGGCTTGAGAAGACAGTTCCAAAGACGCCTCAACATAATGGAGTTGCAGAGAGAATGAACCGTACCATCAATGACAGAATCAGGTGTATGCTCTCTCATGCAAAATTACCCAAATCCTTTTGGGGTGAAGCAATGAGAACTGCAGTGGATTTGATCAACCTTTCTCCTTCTATGCCACTAGATGGTGATGTTCCAAACAGAGTATGGACAGGGAAAGATGTCTCTTATAGTCATTTGAGAGTGTTTGGCTGCAGAATTTTTGTTCACATTCCAAGAGATGAGAGGTCCAAGCTCGATGGAAAATCCAAACAATGTGTCTTCTTGGGTTATGGTCATGAAGAGTTTGGTTATAGACTCTGGGATCCAGCTGACAGAAAAATTATCAGAAGCCGGGATGTGATATTTCTTGAAGACCAAACCATTGAAGATTTTGAGAAAGCTGAGAAACAGAAACCGGTTGCCAGAAGCTATATTGATGTTGTGCCTAAACCTCCTATTGGAACTCTTGTTGAAGGGGGAGATATACAGGTAGATGATGGGAATGCAAATGATGACCCTATACCTCACCATGATGAACCAATTGAAGAGGCTCCATTTGAGCCACCAGTTGAGCCTCAGTTGAGAAGATCTACTAGAGAGCGTCATGCTTCCCAAAGATACACTCCACATGAGTATGTGATGATCACTGATGGTGGAGAGCCAGAAAGTTATGAAGAGGCTATTGTAAATGTGCACAAGGAAGAGTGGTTGAAGGCCATGCAAGAAGAAATGAATTCCTTGCATGAGAATCACACATTTGAATTGGTGAAGTTGCCTAAGGGTAGGAAAGCACTCAAGAACAAGTGGGTGTTCAAGCTGAAATCAGAAGAGAATAGCTCCCAACCAAGGTACAAAGCAAGATTGGTTGTGAAAGGCTTCAATCAGAGGAAAGGTATTGACTTTGAAGAAATTTTCTTACCAATGGTGAAGATGTCCTCTATTCGAGTTGTGCTTGGATTAGCAGCTAGCTTGAACCTAGAGGTTGAACAACTTGATGTGAAGACAACATTCCTTCATGGTGATTTGGAGGAGGGAATTTATATGGAGCAACCTGAAGGCTTCAAGGTCAAAGGAAAAGAGCAACTTGTGTGCAAGTTGAAGAAAAGCTTGTATGGACTCAAGCAAGCACCAAGGCAATGGTATAAGAAATTTGATTCTTTCATGGAGAAACATGGTTATAGTAAAACCACTTCAGATCATTGCGTGTTTGTGAAGAAATTCCTTGATGATGATTTTATTATCCTCTTGCTATATGTGGATGACATATTGATTGTTGGTCATGACACAAAGAAGATTGATTGTCTGAAGAAAGATTTGAGCAAGGCCTTTGCTATGAAGGATTTGGGTCCTGCAAAGCAAATCCTTGGCATGAGAATTACTCGTGATAGGAAGAACGGTAAATTGTGGTTGTCTCAACATAAGTATATTGAGAAGGTATTAGAGAGGTTTAACATGAGCAATTCCAAACCTGTTAGTACTCCACTTGCAAGTCATTTCAAGTTGAGCTCTCAACAATGCCCTACAAGTGAGAAAGACAAAGAAGAGATGAAGAAGGTTCCTTATGCATCCGCGGTTGGTAGTTTGATGTATGCTATGGTATGCACAAGGCCGAATATTGCCCATGCTGTTGGAGTTGTTAGTCGTTTTCTCTCTAATCCTGGTAGAGACCACTAGCAAGCAGTGAAGTGGATTTTCAGGTATCTCAGAGGCACTTCCAGAGTATGTTTATGCTTTGGGGGTGGTCAATCTGTGTTAGATGGCTACACAGATTCAGATATGGCCGGTGATGTTGATTCTAGAAAATCTACTTCTGGATATTTGATGACTTTTGCAGGGGGAGCGGTGCCTTGGTAATCAAGATTACAAAAATGTGTTGCTTTGTCTACCACTGAGGCTGAGTATATTGCCATTACTGAAGCTTCTAAAGAACTTTTGTGGATGCAGAAATTCCTACAAGAGTTGGGCCTCAAGCAAGAGAAGTTTGTGTTATTTTGTGACAGTCAGAGTTCTATCCATCTCAGCAAGAATCCAACTTTTCATTCCAGGTCAAAGCACATTAAGGTGCGGTATCATTGGATACGAGATGCGCTAGAGATGAAGACATTTTCACTTGAGAAGATCCATACTGATGAAAATGGTTCATATATGATGACAAAGACCTTGCCTATGACAAAGTTGATTTATTGCAGAAAGAAGGCGTGCTTGGTCGAGCAGTATCTTCCCACTTGAGTCGTGAGGGGGAGATTTGTTAGGTGGGTCACTCCTAAGTGGGTCCCACATTAAGTAAAAGAAAAAATAATAATAAAAGGAGTTACTAATGGGCCAAGCCCAAGTGACATTTGAAAAAGGGTTTGAAAAGAAAGAAAGAAAGGGTTTTAGTAAGTGTGAGGGTCTGACGTGAAAAAAAATAAAATCCGAGAAACAGAGGAGATAAAAACGGCGCAGGAAGAAAAGAGAAGAAGAAAGGGGGTTCAGGTGGTGGAAGGTGGTACATCAAACTTGCTCTGTTTTTGCTGAAATTTCAGTATGTTATTCCTACCAATGAGCTCGTTAGTTTGATATATTTTATTTGTTGTTTTGCCTTCTCTTTGAGCTGAGTTGTTATACACATTGTTGTGGGGTTTCTCTCTTGCTGCTTGCTTGTATCCACCTTTTGGGTGATGTGTTGCTGATTTGGTGTTCCCTAGTATTTTTAGGAAGACTTGGTGTACCCATTATTATTTATAGTGGAAGTTTTTGCTGGACTTGGTCCCGTGGTTTTTATCCCTACACTGGGGAGTTTTCCACGTTAAAAATTGTAGTGTCATTGCTATTTATTTTTCTGCCATTGATATTATCCTGTGGAAGAATATTTTTGTTGTGCCTATTTATTTGCACAGGTGAAGGGAAAAAATATTTGCTTCATTAGAGATTGTTATCTCTGGTTTTTTCCCAACAAAGATTTTCTCGCCTGGAAGAATGCTAATGATGGTGTGTTTTCCTTAGCCTCGGCCTATATATGCTATGAAGTTAGTCAAAGTATATAACGATAATCATCCGTGGAAGAAACTGTTTTTAGCCGTATGGAAATGGAGGGACAGAGAGGATATGATTCTTTCTTTGGAAGGCTAGTCATGCAGTTCTACTTACTGATATATAGGGCTGGACAAAAAAGACGACCCGACCGGAACCCGATAAACCCGTCAGAAGAAAAGAGGAAATGGGCGGATCGGTTTGGGCTAGCGGGTCAACGGGTTCCTTTTTCGGTTGTACATGGTTTCCTTCGGGCGGGTTCGGATTACTAAAATTTTTGCCGTCCCCGCCCGAAACCGACCGCCCCTTTAATACTACTTGCGTTTCAGTCTTTCATAGTGCATGGGGAAGTTAAATGTATTGGGAAATTAAAGACTAAAATGTTTGACAGCTGCCAAGCATTCAAAATTGAATACTATGTGCTACTTTACTTTCTCAATTCCCGTTCCTAGTTTCTCTCTCTTAATTAATTAATCACTTTCTACATTTCTCACTCTTTCTCTTTGTCATTCTCTGTAACATTACCCAAACCCTTATGCAATTTCTCTTTCTCTTATAGTCTCTTTCTCCAGTTCTCTCTAACAGACGCCAACCAGTCCCTTCTTCTCTCTCTCGGCCAGCACCAACGTCACTTTGCTTCCACCAACTATAGTCTCCTCTCTCTTCCAACTCTTATCCTCTCTCATTCTGCACCATGCCACCATCAAACACGCGAAGCCATCAACCGCGGCACCAACATCGTGCAGAGACCTCCGGAACCGCCGCACGAAACTCATAGCCGCAACCATCGTGGAGCTTGCACAACCACCGCGTCCAGCCCCACTCTCCGGCCCAGTCCTACCGCATGAAATGGAAGATTTCGATCAAGCTTCCTCTCGGTTGCGAGGTGGACATATCTATGGACAAGGGGTGAAGAACAGAGAGAATCAGAGAAAGATCTGTGAAAAAAAACTATGAGTGCAAACAAAGAAGATCTGCCAAGAATAAGTGTTTTTTTTTACTGTTTTTTTTTTAAAAGTTTGAATATTTCTGTAAAAACTTTTGATCTTTCTCGGTTATGTTCTTGTTCCCCTTCTTCTTTTTGGGTTTATAACTTTATGGGTTTGTCTCTCTGTTTTTTATTTTTTATGAAAACCGGCCAAACCGATCGGTACCCGACCGTCACCCGCCAAACTCGCCACCCGACCAAACCGTTCCCCAAATGGACGGCGACGGGCTTCATATTGTTATAGTCGATTTTGGTCGGTTTGGGATTTTTTGGCCCGAAACCGACCGAAACTGACCGCTGTCCACCCCTACTGATATATGCCCGGCTTGTGAAAATCAGTCATTTTCATGCTTTAGATTGTGGTCATGTGAAGTCAGTTTGGGAGAGTCTGTTGGGAGTAAAGGTAGCCCATTTTTTCGTGGCTCGGGATTGGCAGGGATGGATGTATGGTAATTTAATCAGTGGTGATGTGATGAATGGTGTGAGTTGGAGTACTTTATTTGGTGTTATGCCTAATAGAATTTTATGGAGAAGGAACGAGGTAGTTTTTAATAGCAAAATTGCAGTTTTGGTCCCTTAAGTTATTTGTTTTGTTTAGATTGGTCTTTTAAGCATTTTTTTTTGTGACAAACTAGACCCTTAAGTTAGGTTCGGGTGACAAAGTTTGGTTTTTTTACCATTAATTCCTTCTAAATTTGTCAGATCCTATCCTACGTGGCGCTCCCAAACCTATTTTAAAACAATTAATTAATAATTTTTAAAAATAATAATTAATAATAAATATAATTATTATTATTTTCCTTATTTTTCAGCCTTCTCTTCTCTCCTTTTCTTCAACCACTGGACTGGGCGGCGACAAGGTCTTCTCCGGTGATGACGACGACACAACGACTGGGCGGTGGCAGCGATGAATGGACGGCGGCGGAACCGATGACTCCCTCACCTCCTCCACACCCTCCCGTCGTCCTTCGTCTCCCTCCACCTTACCCCTTTTTGGATTTCGAAACCCTGGATTTCGACACAAAAAATGGACGGCGGCGGCAGCGGCGACGACAGTGGCGACTCCCTCACCTCCTCCACACCCTCACGTCCTCCTCCGTCTCCCTCCACCTTACCCCCTTTTGGATTTTGAAACCCTAGAAATCCCTACCAAGTTTCTATGGCTTCTGGGCTAGTCGCTACGGGGAGATGATCGCGAGCCACTGCTCCTAGCCACCACCTCGGATCTTCCTTTGGCACCACCATGGGGAACTCGAACGCTGGCACCGACGTGGAGTTGATAGAGGCGCTCCTGAGACATAGGCAGCGTCAGAAGAAAAAGAGGTGGGATTGGGTAAACAGAAGAAACAAACAGCAACACCGATGCCGCCGCCGAGTCGTTGCCTATTCTTGGTCGCCACCGCCGGAGAAAATATGCAGTGTGGGTGTTGAAGAAGAAGGAGATGGGTGTTGAAGATGAAGGAGAAGAGAAGATTAACAAAAAATTATTTATTAATTAATTATCTTTATTAAAATTATTAATTTATTAATTTAATTGCCATAAGTGTGCAAGCTAGGCTTGGGTTCAAGGAATGGTAAAAAAAAAATCACATTTTATCACCCGAACCTAACTTAAGGGTCTAGTTTGTCACAAAAAAAGGACCGATCTGAACAAAATAAATAACTTAAGGAACCAAAAGTGTAATTTTGCCTTTTTAATAATGTGGCCTGGACAAGTTCAGCCTCAGAGTTATTTTTCAAAGTTAGGAGAATGGTGGATGCAATGAAGATTAGCATGGAGACTTTTTGTCGAGTGTCTGTGTAATGAATCAGCCTAATGGGGTAAATGAGCCAACAACCCAAGATGAAGCACTGGAGTCAATCCCTCAAACTCGGGCCAAAAGGAACAAGGTCAGGCCCAAATGGCTCAAAGATTATGTGCTACCTTAGCCACAGGGAGGAAGAGTCTAGAGGCATGAGGAATCTATTAGTTTGTTATGTTTACGCATAAGGAATCTATTATTTTGTTACATTTTTAATAAACTTGTGAGGGGGGACCTTAGTCCAAACCTTAGTAGGGACCCTTTGTTAATTTTCCTAATTCAGGAAGATTTGAAGAGAACTTGTAACTTGTCAATGGCTTGATTTAATAAACTTCCTTTAGTATCAAAAAAAAAAATCCCTCATACCATATCTTTGGGGGAGGGAAAACAAAGGTAACTAAGTACCCAAGTGAAGCTCAGTCTCATCGTAAAGAGTTCAAAGAATCTAAGCTTATACGGATACTCTATGAACTAATTGGGGAGTCAAAGATCGTAACTGGTGGGTTAAAAAAAAACAAAAGTTGAAAAATGATTCAATACAACTTTATGAAAAATTATGAGTGGTGTTACTTGAACATAAATTTTGGACACCGTACGTGACACCATATATGTTTATCTTTATCTCTATCTCTCACTTATTTTTCATCTTTTTTGTATACACGTTTTTCGAAAATACGCTCAAAAAACAAAAGAGACACCTTTTGGTATCCCATTTTTGTGTAAAAAAATCATTCCTCAAATTATATTTTTCAACTTCTCAAGAAAAACTATTAGGAAGAGAGAGAATGTAAAAATTATTTTTTAACTATAGGCAAGCACATTATAACTTCTAAATTATATAAATTTATACAACTAAAGTTATTGTTTTAAAAAAAATAAAAAATGTATTTTTAAGTTAATTACAATTTATAATTATAATACTTTTTACAATTACCAACCAAAAAAATACTTTTTACAATTAAATGGCTAGATGGTTTCTTTATTATTTTTAAAAAAGTTTAGTTGAAAAAGAAGAGCGCCATCATTCTCACAATGTGCCAACTATAGGAAACCCCACATTTCCAGCGCCATCTCATTCAATTACCTTGACATTCAATTGTTACCAAAACAAAAAAAGTTACCTTTTTTATCATTCTTCTAAATCTGGGTCTCAATAAAAATGATGCTTTCCTTCCATTCACATCAACCCAATTGAGTTGAGCCTCCTCTTCCACATTCATTCAACACCCCTTTGTTGTGTTTGAAAAGAGTGTGTGTGTGGCAGGCAGATGGGGGCATATAGAGCCGATGATGATTACGATTACCTGTTCAAGGTGGTTCTGATCGGTGACTCTGGTGTCGGAAAATCCAATCTTCTTTCGAGGTTCACGAAGAACGAGTTCAGCCTCGAATCTAAGTCCACCATTGGGGTTGAGTTCGCCACCAGAAGCATCCGGGTCGATGATAAGGTTGTCAAGGCTCAGATTTGGGACACTGCTGGTCAAGAAAGGTTCACTTTCAATTTTTATTTTTTTAATTATTATTATCATGTCTATCATGTTCATGGTTCATTTGGATTAATTGGGTCGATGCATTTTTGTTGGTTTAGTTTAATCATTGATTCTGTTGTTTGTGTTTATGTGTGTGTGTGTAGAGAGAGAGAGAATACCCCTAATTCAGTCCTTGAAAGATTACAGTGTCTCCAGATACATTTTGCCACCGGTCAAGTCCTTGACAGATTTAATATAATGTTAAATTGAAATGTGGTGACGTTTTACTTAGTTCAAGGACTCATCCGGTGACCGCCCTAATTTTTCGAGAACAGAGTTGAGGGTTTACTCTTTATATTTAGTGATTTAGGTTTTGCATTTGGGGAAGGAGGAATCAAATGAAGATGGATATGTGGTTGTTTGAGCTGTTTTTTCTATCATGCATCCTTTGTGCTGATGATTAGAATAGGGGAGATGCATTGGAAACTTTTCTGTTTTCCACACCAGGGAAAATGCTGTTGTACTTGGCATTTTGAGGTTCTCTTTGTAGAAGTCATTGTGTTCTTATCTTTTATAATTGGACCTTCACTTTTTATTGTGGTATGCCATATAAAAATCCTGGCATTCTCATGGCGCTGAGTTCTTGGTGAAATCATCCGGATTGTTTCGTTCGTCAGCATTTAAGGTCAATAGATAAACATGCCAATATTGTTATTATGTTTATGTTTGGGTGCATCTTTCTAAAGATGTCAGAGCTGCTGGTAACTACATAAGGAACATTTTTACTGAGCAATACAACAATGTGAGGACATCATCTGGGTAGTACTGCAAAGGTTATCGATGATGTCTCAACTTTCTAACAGTAAGACCGTGAAGAAGAAATTAAATATGATAATATGATAATGTTTCTGACAAACTGGCGATAGAAACTAATGTTATGTGGGAAATTGCATGGTAGGCAGCTTTAATTAAACTCAATTTGGTTTCCTCATAGTGAAACGGGAATTTTGCAGAAACCGTTTTACTCCATATCTTTGGGTAGACTTTTCAACAAATTTTCTATACTATGTTTAACTCATGCATCTCTTGGTGTCAAATGGCAATATGATTCTGTTTTAGCTTTCTTTTATTGCATGTTTAGTATTTTACCATCTAGCACACCAAAAATCCTGTTTGGTTTCTGCATTCAAGTTTTCTCTTTAAAAGGCCAAAAGAGAACCTGTTCCCCTCTGTTTTTCTTCATGCAACGAAGTTGTAACTCATGTCTTTCTTTGCAACTTCATCATTTTCTTTCCTAGCTACCAGTTTTCTGGGGAGCTTGCTATTTTGTGTTAGGTCTTATAGAAAAGAAACATGATACATACCAGAACCGCACAACCAGAAATAATAGTATAATTGAATAAAAGTGACGAACTGATGTATGTATTATTTGATTAAAAGAGAGAATTACAGGGGAAGAGTATTCCCACTGCCACATAGCAAAGCTCCTATAGAGAGCTAGTGCTTTCTACCCATTTCTAACAAAATGATTTTCCAAAAGATACCCCATTGTTCTCTCCTCTTCTCTATATAACAGAATCATCTTTCTCTCTTACTCTAACAGAATCAGTGGGCCCTGGTCAGTTGGGCCTATGGTATAGATAAGGAACATCTAAACATAGGAACATATGTATAGTTTGAAGTCGAATGAATGAGAAAGTATTACAAACCCAAGAATGAGAGTTAATAAAGGTGGAATACAAATCTACTGTGGACAAAATTGAAAATGGATTACATGTCATTGCTAAGACGTGAAGAGTTTTTTGCCCTGCATTTAAGATTGATATCTCAACATGGTAATGTTATGGTTATAGCATGATGATTATGAAATATCCGGTAGAGGTAAGGAATATTTATTAACTACTGAATGATAGAAGAAATTAAGACATCTGGGCTAGTATTTTTATGATTAGTTGATTACAAATTCCTTAAATTTGTTGTAATATGATGATTGATGGCTGAAAAGAAAGTCACTATAGTAATGTTGTTAACAAACTAGTTAGCTGAACAGTTATTGTCACAGGAAGAAGTGACCATTGGGTAGCTCCTCAAATTAATTTCCTTCTAATGAAACAATAATTCAGTGGTTTCTGGATACTAGAATTATATTTTCTTTATTTGGTTAGACATTCTTTGCCACTAGAGTTTATTTTAATACCAGTTTAACTGCATTATTTAATATATGCATCTCTTCGTTCAGTATGATTTTTTATTATAGCTTCCTTTATTGTTAGTTTAAGTTTTCAAAGATCCAATGCCTTTTGCGATGCTGCTTTATTTCCAAAATGACACCTTCAACAGTTATTTCCCAGCCTGCTTTAATACGACTAATTTGAAAATATATGGTTTTCTTTGAGCCATCATTGTTCTCTTTTATAAATAACTGCCATCTTTTCAAGGATATTGATCCTATTTGCAAGGTCTTAGAGGCAAGTGATATAAGAACAAATATAAGCATAATGTTTGAGGAAGGGTAAATTTATAGGGACGAGGGAGAATGATAGGTTACTGGACTCTATTCATAATAGAAAGAGACGTTAAGGTTCTCGTTATGTGGGGAATACCCACTTTAGGGGGGAATTAACATGTACACAACCAATTGGAGGGGAAATTAGTTAGAGGTGACAGAAAACAGATCTGAGATCTGTTTATGATAGGTTCAGAGGGAGAAGGGATATGTATGTTTTCCATGTGTATTTTCTTCTACTTCCTTATCAATAATACAATCACCTTTGTTTCAAAGAATGCCCAGGAAGCTATGGAAAAAATAAAACTGAAAATGAAAATAAGTTAATCTTCCTTTTCTGGCGATTTACATTGGTTGTTTGCTATTATATGACTTCTTAATTAAGCTGGCTGATAATTAAAAGCAAGAATAAGGTGGACATCATTTAATGTAACTGTGTTTATAGCAAGTAGGCTGGTGGTCTTGTTGATTCGTAAATCCTTCCATGAATCTGTAGAAGTAACGACACCCAATTCTAGATTCTATATTAATAATGATCTACCATGCTGTTTTTTATTAAATTTTCATGTAAGATATCGATCTTAGTTTGCTTCTTTTTATGCTAAAGGTATCGAGCAATTACAAGTGCATATTATCGAGGAGCTGTCGGTGCTTTACTAGTCTATGATGTTACCCGCCATGTTACATTTGAAAATGTGGAGAGATGGCTAAAGGAGCTGAGAGATCACACAGATGCCAACATTGTGGTGATGCTTGTAGGAAACAAAGCAGACCTGCGTCATTTGCGAGCAGTTTCCACCGAAGATGCTACAGCTTTTGCTGAAGGAGAGAAAACATTTTTCATGGAAACATCTGCCCTCGAGTCCATGAACGTTGAAAATGCCTTCACAGAAGTGCTGACCCAGATCTATCATGTTGTAAGCAAGAAGGCCCTTGACATAGGTGATGATCCAGCAGCTTTACCAAAAGGGCAGACAATTAATGTTGGATCCCGTGATGATGTATCGGCTGTGAAAAAAGCTGGATGTTGTTCTGCTTGAGTATGTAGTAAAAGTCTCTGTATTTTGACTCTATGCCTTGTTAATAACCATATAGAGATTGGCCTGATAGCATGAAATTGATTGTCTAGAGAGCATCAAACTATTAAGTTTCTGCTTTGGTCTGTAGAGAATTTTCTGTTTGATATTAGCCATATGTTTAGGAAACATGCTCTTCATTTTGCACAATTCCTATTTTTGTGTCATTTAAAGATATTTATTTATCTGATTTCAGATTTCTGTCCTCGGTCTATGTCATACTTCTATCTGATCTATGTATGTTGACAAAGTAGATTGTTTGGTCTGGTTCTTTACCTGCTTAGGATTTTTCTCCTGTGATAATGAGAATTTTGAAACTTAAATCTCTTCCCTTATGAAGAATACTTAGCTGCTTGGTATCATAGCTGATTTATTTTAGAATAATGCTAAACACATATATCACTTCGTATTTGTTAAGTTTTCACTATCTGATTGCCCGGGTCTAATCATGTTTTTTGTACACTCACATTTAAGGTGATGTAATTCTAGGGAATGCACACCAACTCACCAAGCATTTCCCTTTAGATTATAGGCTTACTACTTGGAAAGAATATAGGTTTGGAAAAGGTTGGATCTTATTTGCTTCTAGGGTTATCAAATTATCCATTTCAATGTTTTCCTGAAGATTGGATCCCCATTTCCAATCAAATTTGGCTGTTCAATCCTTATAACTATTTTTGTGGCCAATATTAGACCGCATAGTCTGTGGTTTAACTCCTGTCGTGTGTATGGAAAAAGGCTTTGTTGGAATAGACAAAATCCACTTCGGTGATTTTTACGTTTCGGAAGGGATTGGTTTCTGTCTATTGGCATGAGGATACCCTTGGTGCTTTAAAAAATAATAATAAAAGAGAGACTCCATTGACTGCACAAGGCTATTGCTTTCATCAAATAATTATATTGTTGAGAAGCATGACATGTGATGTTAGGCATCAAGAATAACGTTGGCTGTTTGCCTTCGTTTTTTTATTTTTGTCCAGCACTGAATGGATTGTTTTGAAAGTTTTATGTTCAAGTTTGTTCAGTTCTTGACAGCAATGACTAAAACACCAGTGTGGACGTTTATAAGAGAGAGAATGCATGAGTTGCATTTTTTGGGTGAGGTGAGTATGTATTGAGTTGCATCTTTAATCATTTTTCAGCAAGAGAGGGAGAGTTAGGCCATGCTTTTAGGAGGTTATAAAAGGAGCATTTGAGTATTCCCGTTTTTAGCTTAAAACATAAAATGCTCAAGAGTAACTCCTAAACCTTAGTATGTATAAGGTTAAAGTAATCTTTTGGTCCCTATATGTGACACTGATTTTCAATTTGGTCCCTACACGTAAAAAGTTATCAATTTGGTCCCTATACGTGACACTGGTTTTCAATTTGATCCTTACCGCTAATTGGTTCCTATATAAGAAGACCGAATTGCAAATTATTGTCACATGTAGGGATCAATTCAACAAATTTTTTTTGAAATCGGTCCCTACATGTGACAATTATTTTCAATTTGGTCCCTATATGTGATAATAATTTGTAATTTGGTCCCTCTTATATATGGACCAATTAACGGTGAAGACCAAATTGAAAATCAGTGTCACGTATAGAGACCAAATTGATAACTTTTTACGTATAGAGACCAAATTGAAAATCAGTATAACGTATAGGGACCAAAAGATTACTTTAACCTATTTTTAGACATGCTTGCTTTTGACAAAAATGACAGTCATATTTTAGTCCTTTTCCCGTGGATTAGGCCGAAAATGAGTTTTGTTCCACTTGACAAACAGGTTGAACATTTTAGTTATGTTCAGTTAAACAATTCATCAAATTGATTTAACCAATCATTTTATCTACAAAACTGAAGTCTTTGGACAAGACTAAGAAGGCCGCACAAAATTCCCTAACGAAGCTCGATGTTCTATTTCAGGATGGAAAGAGATGGTTTTGACGCTTTTTCATAATTGCTTGCCATATAATTTTCGTGAAGCAGCAGTTTAAAGATATGCTTAATAAACATGGTTGCCAAGACAAACGCGCCTTGAAAGAGCAAGAAATATTAACACCGTGTACCTCGAGCACTCAATAGACGCAACATTTTTGTATAAAGTTGATTATAAACATTAAACGAAAAGCAGATGGAGGATAACATAACAATGGGACATGAAATGAAGTTGCTTCCCTAGACCAGATGTGAGGAAAAAAGTTTGTATAATTAAGATTTGAATCCACATAATATGGAAATAATCGCATTACATGTTACCAAGGTGGAAGGGTAATCTCCAATATAAATATAAATAGCCACAGTTAGAATGTAGTGAGAGTACAGATTCCTCCTACAAATTGGAGTAAAACTAGGCCACACAACATTCTCTGAAATTTACTTGCGCGCCTCAGTCTTCTTCTGTTCTTTGGCTGAAACAATTGATTTAGTTGTCAGTTTCAAGAATAGGAGCAATCAGCAAATAGTATGCAAACCAAACAGCATTTAAAACGTACCAGCTTTCTCTTCATCTCGCTTCTTAGCAGCGTCCGCCCTTTGTTGACGTATAATAGCTAAACGCTCTGAATGACAATGAAATAGAACATTAAGCATGAAGAAATGAAAGCCCCACATAGCAGAAGTGCTTTTGACTAGAGATGAAAGCCCCACAATTTTTAATCTTAAACAAATGGGCTTATATTACACTTGTAATTTATCCTTGCAAAGCATATTTTATCTGTTAAACCTGTAATCGGAGACATTATTTCAAGAATTACAGTACCTAAATCTTTCCTTGCTTGTTCTGTTTTTCCTTGCTCTTGAAGCCTCATATAGCGCTCATGAGCTCTCTGTTTCTCTATCTCCTCTCTGAAAACAGGAGGGAAATTATAAAGGTAATAAGAAATTACAGAAATCTGTCAATGCAGAAGGTTCACCTTCAATATTTTTTCATTTTAGAACTAAGGAATAAGGCAAGAAGAAAAAAGTTATGCAGTCCTTTGACAATAAGCAACACCCCCTTCAAATGTAAGATCACCACTTTAAAGTCTAAACAACAAGCAAATGAGATGAAGCATACCTTTCACGCCTTGAAAGCTCAGTTGTTTTGCCAACCTGCAACATGAAGGAAATAGCATTAATGCATTATTCTTCTCATACAATTTAATTATTATTCCAAAGATGTACAAAAGGACCAAAAATGGAAAGATGAACTCACATCAACATCTCTAGCTTTCAAGTTCTTCGGCTTTACCAAGTTAGGGTTTTCAATCTCAATAATCCCTTGAGTACCTTTTGTCTTCTGCGTATATTATATAGCAAAAATACAGTCAGTTTCATGTTGATGGAGGAAGACCATTGGAACAAATAAAACACAATCCCTAAAAAAGCAAAACAAAAAAAAAAAGACACAATCACTCTATCTATATCAGTAAGGTTGCGTTTGATTTGTAAAAAGATGTCGGAGACAGACAGACAGACGAGGCGATGCAGACAAAGACAGACAAGACAAAGACGGGGAGAGAGAGAGGAGGGAGGGAGAGAGGAGAGAGATGAGAGAGATAGAAGAGAGAGGAGAGAGATGTAAGGATAATTTTGTCTTTGGTTAGCCTGTCCATGGGACAACTTTTTGTCCCATGGTTTGGTGGGGACAAAATTTTGGGTTTTTATCCTGTCCCTCACCCTTTTTTTGTCCTGTCCCTTGACCACTTTTCAGATCAAACAGGGGACAAAAATTTTTATGCTGTCCAGTCCCCTGATTTTTTGCAAATAATTGATTATAATATACTAACTGCAGTTTCTTCATCAGATTCTTCCCCAGATTCCTCCTCAGAGTTTTCCACAGATTCCTCCTCTTCATGCTCAGCTTCTTTCTAATAATAAGGTCGCAAAGAAAATGCCCACGTTAAATAAAATTGTTTAGTAAAATGTCTAAAGAAAATGGAAAACAACAAGACAAACTGTGTATGGGTAAAAATGAATTATTACCACAGATGTCCATATAGACAAAACTATCCTGTGTGCAAGTGATCATATGTGTCTTTGTGTGCATGTGAATGAGAAAGAGAGATAGAGTGTGGAGGAGAAGTAGGAGATAGAAGAAAACCTGTCTAAAAGTCCTAGGACGGGTAGATGTACCAGCAACTGCAGTAATCAAAAGAAACATCTTAAGTTTTCAGAACTGATTTCTTTCTTTATAACATTATAAGAAATATCATTTTTTTTCGTTTTCCTAATCATGTAAAGTCGCAGCTGTTTCAAAGGAAAAAAACAAACAGTATGTACAAAACTCAACAATAAATTTCACAAGATAAGCAGTCATGAACAGTAACTTGAATTCAAATCAAACAAGATATTCAGAAAGTTTCCAAGCTTGCAGTCCATCTAGATCTAAAAATTCCCAAAAAGAAAAAAAAAAAAGAACAATAAGCCTCCATATGAAAATTGAAGACATACCCACAAGCCAAAATCAATTGAAATTATTCTTTCATGCTAAAAACCATATTTTGAAAGAAAAAAAAATCCTAAAATTATGTTATGAGTGGAGAAAAATCAAAGCATACCCACAAGCCAAAAATCAATATCAATTGAACCATCCTTACTAAAACGCTTATATATGGCAACAAAACCTAAAATTTTCTCGGCAAACAAACAGAAAATTAAAAGGGGGTTTATTGAATTGTACTTACGGAGGTCCTCTGGGGTTGAAAACTGGCGACGACCAGTAGGCTTGGCTTTGAATTTTCCCCTTCCCATGGTGGAAAGAGCAGCAAAGTCAGTAAAATGGGAAGGGAAGAACCCAAAGCTACAAGGAGTTTGTGTTTTCTGCACTTTATAGCAACCAAAGTGTGAGGTTTTGCTGAGATTGAATCTCACAATCCAGAAGAGAAGAGAAGAGAGGACGAAGGGGGCACTCTGTCCCAGGCTTGCGTTTTGCTTATCGAAAACCCTAATTAATTAAGATATCTCTTATTTATTTTTTATCATATTTATATATACACTTTTCAAAAATATATATTAAGAATCAAAGGGATATCAAATGATATCCATATTTTGATGTTAAAAAAACATTCTTGTTAGTTAATGTTGTGAAAATAAGCATAAGAAGTAAAGATAAAAATTAAAGAAGGAGATTCGTTAAGGAATCAAAATAAGAAAGTTTGCTTGGGAAAATAATGTATTCAACACATTGAAAAGTGATATACCTAAGGCCAACGTAAATTTATAAAAACAAGAATTAGAATGAAAATAATGTAACAATTTTGTAATTATTTTTAAAAACAGGAAATAAAAAGAGAAAAGTGGAACCAAAGCAAACATGTGCATTTAATTTAATAATTAAGAAAGAGAAATAATAATACAATACAATTGCAATACATCTAATGATATTTTGACAAATTAACATTATTGTTATTTCTCTCTTATTTATTAAAATAAAAGCATAGATGTGAAAATATTAATGGATGTAAATGTAAAAGTTTTTACACTAACAATATATACTACTTTAATACAATATTACAATGAAAATTTGTATAATTATTTTTCGAGCAATAAAAATAATTGTTCAGAAAAACAATAGTCTGATGGAAAGATAATATGACAAATGTAAATTAGAATATCTCTTTAAATTAATACACATTCTTGAATCACTTATACTGTGTTTGATTTAGAATTTTCCTCTCCCCTCTCCTTCTCTCCTTCTCTCTTTCTCTTTCTCTGACTAATTGTCTCTCTCTATCAAACGATCTCACACACATAGGCTACAAGCAAAACACGTTCAATCCCTAATTCTTTATTACATGTTCTTGAATCTTGCTCACAATCTCCACACATAGGCTATAAGCAAAACACGCTCAATTCCTAATTCTTTATTTGAATCTCGCTCTTCAATACCTCATCACCCGTATTCTATTCCTTTACTCTTACAACAAGTCAGTGCTTTGCATGCAAGTCAGTGAGATGCAACAATTTGTCATAAAGTGATATAAGCCTCTTCATTCTTGTCTTCTCATTTCAGTTGAATATATTATTCTTCTTATATTTCAAACAATACTAAATTTCATGGTTATTTTCGGAATTAAATTGAAGTTTGCTGCTTTGAAACTTAGGAACAAATTGAGGGTTTGAGTCGAGGGTTTAAAATCAGTAATCAGATGCTATTGTTTCATCTCATTGTTATTTTCTCATTAGAGGCTCCTCGTTTGATTTATAGATTATATTTTTGTAATTTTGTCTGTACTTGTTAACTAATTATTTGAACAAGTTTCTTATAAAACAATTTTCTGGTCATCTATGGCGAAAAAGAAAGAAACCAAATGAAATTAATATTGAATCTCAAAGGGACACTCTTGATAAATATTTTACTAAACATCCTACAATTTTTGTTCAAAGTGATGCAAATCCAGATAATTTAGACTCTAAAGCTGAAAATTTAGAAAATGACCAACTAAATAGGAATAATGAAGGGCAAAATATTTTGGTTTGAAACAATGAAAATGAAGATGATCATCATGCTGAAATTGATTGGGGGTGTCAATTTCTAAGTTGACACAAGGCATACAAAAATCTCATGATCGGCTCTGCTTTTATCAAATTAAATCCAAAACAGCTTATTTTTACAAAATAGTATTTTTTATAGAAAATAATGTTTCCCAACCACCTCCTAAGAATAAAGTATCTAAAATTCTAAAATAAAAATAAATCTTAATTAGAGAATAGATTTTCACAAAATTATAATAATTTTTCTTTGAAATTTACCTTAATATTTGACATGTTTTTTTAATAGAAATTATACCAATTTTATTTTAAGTTTATATAAGTAATCCCTCTGTGATTCAGATTGTAATTATAAATATTGCGGTCTTTGATCGAGCATCCCACAAGTAAAACTGTGAAATTAACCTTTGGGCCGGGGTGATGATTAGGTAAAACAATTTGCCAAGGGACAACTATCCAATATTGGAACTCCTGACCTTACAGGTAAAATTTAACTAAAGGTACATGCACTTCTACTACAGTTATTCAGTATTATAATTATAAATATATTACCAACATGTGGTTGGTTCAAGTGATAAATTGGCTAGGCCCTTTAAGCAAGTGGTCAGGGGTTCGATCTCTGCCTCTTGCTTTTCGTATGGATAAAACCTGGTTGAAGAGGTCAACTCTTCGATACAGTTCAGTACCTCGAGGGATTAATCTCCCCAGTTGCGCACGAAGGATATCTGGGAAACCAAAAAAATAATTATAAATATATTATCTTCTTTCCAAATTTTAATTTGCAAAATTACCATCATTCACCTTTCCCAAGGCAATAATTAAATAAAACTACCATTATGGACAACTGTTTTAAAATAGTTGCACAATCTTTCTTTCTTTTTTTTTCCTGTTAGCTTCTTATATTATAACAATTTAATTTTTTTTAATATTGCAATGTTTGACAAGTTGTTGAGCTTGCCCAAAATATTCCATAACAATTCAAAACATATAGTGATCGTTGCTACCTGAGGAATCTTGGTGGTAACAAGACATGACCGATTATGCAAAGGTTGCCTAAAAGTTACTTTTTTTTTTGGTGCTAAAAAACTACATATTTGACTCATGCACTCATGCCTGGGTTGATATTGTGAAAAATTATGGACTAGACGATATCATGGAGATTGGCTCCGTGCATTTTATGTTGGGAATTCTTTTTCATGTAATTATTGAGGTTAGGAACATGAAGGGTCCTTCTCCTCCTAAATTCTTTGAACTATCAAGTATTTCGTTGTCAATCATGAATCTGACGATTGTGAATATTTACTTGATGGATTGATGATTATTTGTAATTTTAAACATTGTTTTATCCAAAAAGTGATTGGTTGTCGCGTCCCTAAGAGAGCTTTACTTGTAATATTAGAGGTTCGAATTCTAAAGTCATTACTTTGAGAGAGCTTTACCTAACCTCTCCCGACCTGAGGCTTAGTCTCGTAGCTATGTCTTGAAGTTGACACAGGGAAACACAAGAAGGGGAGTTGAATTGTGTTTCTTAACAGTTTTTCGAAAAACCTTTTCTTGAAACTTTTTTGCAAGCAGAAGAAAAAATATACACACAATCAAAATAACTTTTCAAAAGAGTTAACAAACTCAAATCCAAATCCCCATAGTTAGTATAAACAAAGACTGTAAAAGATAGGGATAAAAGATTCACACAATTGATTTATTCTGGTTCACTCTTTTCCAATCAAGAGCTACGTCCAGTCCCTTCTACCTGAAGGTTTTCTCCACTATTATCCAATAGTTTTACAAGTATTCAACACATCTTCAGGCTAACAAGTATTCTTTCTCTACCAAGTCTCTTCAGGCTCTAACTCTAACTAAGATATTTAAAGTTTGATCTTACAAGCTCACAATGTGTGAGAGTATGAAAGTTTAAGATCAAAAGAGATTACAAATTAAAGTATTCGCAAGAACTTTGAGCAGAGTTTTGGAACTTTTGAATATCAGAGCTTCTGAGTAATTCAGTCACCTTCTTCACTGGGGGCGTCCAATATTTATAGGTGAAGTGCAGCTTTAACTTGTTCTTCTTCAACGGTCTTCAAATTGTATCCGTTTGGATATAGCATTTAATGTTAAGATTCGTTGAATATGATAACTTGATATGCTTTCTGCAAAATGTGCTCTTGGTTATCAGAAATGCTCAAAGTGGTACTGTCACTTCTCTGATGTATCGAAAGTTGCTTTCTGACTTTCCTTCTTTGTACTTTGTTCAACTTTACAACAGTTTATGTGTCAGAGTACAAATGTTTGTGTTTTCAATGGTACTATGTTTCTCTTACCAAGAAACAAAGTTATAAACAATTCAAATAACACAAGTAAACCATAAATACCTTCTTATTAAATAAACAATCATTTGAAATAAATTCACTTAACTAGACGGGTTCAATTCCAGTATGCCTTTGGACGCGCATAATTGAAAAGTAACTGGGTAGATTACTCACTTAGTTCTGTTTATATCAACTATTCCAGTTAACTTCTCGTCTAGTTACAAGTCTTTGGACTTGTTATTTTTACTGATAGATTTTAATAGCTTGTCTAGCACCTCATTCAAAAGTACAATTAGACTCTCGTCTAGTGCCTTTTAACTTAGCTAATTTTTAGCGCCTCGTCTAGCGGTAACCTTATGGACTTAGTATTTTACTAGTTACTGAAGGCTCGTCTATCAAGTAAAGCTTGGACCCGATATGCTTCTCAAGTAATTCTAAGGGACTCTGAGTTAGTTTCGTCGTCTAGCAATACTAAAAATTGTAATGTACATTTAAATAGACAAGTTAGTCCTTTTAACATAACTTTGCCATACAAATTTAATCTTTTTGTTAGCATAAAAACTTAAGAGATTATGTAACCATAACCACTTTGGTTCCAACAATCTCCCCTTTTTTTATGATGACAAAAACTTATTAAATTTGAGTGTGCAAAGTCTAAGAGAGCTACAGAGCTCCCCCTAAGACAAAGCATTCAAAACAATTTAACAAGACTAACATCAAGCAGATGTGCATAGATTATAACAAGTATCAGAGCATATGAAACTTAAACATTTAGAGCAAATTCAATATCAGGTATCAAAGAAAAAAGAATAAATCTGAAAACACATGCAAATAAAAACTTTGGTTTTTAAAAGACTTCTTCAAATTTACTCTCTCAATCCTTCTCCCCCTTTTTTGTTATCATACAAATAGGTAGGATAAGGGGTACCATCATTATTAGTTATAAATGAGGAGAGAGAGAAAAGAGAAAGAAAAACTAAGGATCGACAGGTGGAGGAGGAGGAGGTGGGGTTGGAACTGGAAAAGATTGGCCATGAACTTGTTGAAAGTTGGTGAGTAACTAGAGCATTTGTTTAATGAGAGCATTGGTTGACTGCAGAGACTTCTCAACCTGAGCTTCAATCTTCCTAGAGATGATTTCATCAAGATCAGGTGGAAGTGAACTTCTAGAGCTTTCAGTAGAGGCATTCAAGTGACCTTGAATCGTCCGGATGTGACCAAGGTCCCCAACACCAAATCGGCTGAAGGTGCACCGCAAATGATCCTCGAGATGTTGTTGGTGACCCGATTTAAAAATGTTGGCTTCGATTTAAAAATGTTGGGAACTCTAATTTTCAGAAGTTCCTTGCTTGCTTCCAGACTCAGTTAATTCCTCTTGAAGTGGTTCAATTTGCACAGCTTGATTATTCTTCTTTGGCCCTTCCACAATAATTTCTTCTATCTCCTCAGAAGAAGCTTCAGATATTTGCACTATAGGATCCAGTGAAGGTACATAAGAAACCCAATGAACTTCATCTTCATCATAAGTAGGGCTCCTTAGAGGAATGCCTAGAGTATCCTTATGAATGTAGTATGTGATAGAGGAGAAACCATATCTGCCTCTTACAGTAGGAGTGGTTTCCTTGTCAGCAGCAGCGAGTCCAGAGGAGGAAGCTTCTCGGTTTCATATCTTCATATGGCTTGCCCAAAAGCCCCTTGCTTCATTGTTGAAGCGCTTTTTTTCATCTTCATCCAGAAGCATTTGCATGAATTCCTGATCTATATGTGGTTCTGCACTTGGCTTTAGAATGCATGTGCCAGGTGCAGGCATTCTCTGATGTGGAAGTCTGAATTTTCCATCCTTATCCTTATTAAGATCAATCATGGGCATCATAGCAGCCCTGATGTATCATGGCAAGGTAAATTCAACGGTGATATGGGCATACATGATATGATCACATATGTCAGCAACAGTGCCATACTCCCTAGGATGAACAAATTCCATCCATGTTACATTCTTGTCAAGAATGAATATTCTATAGCCATGAGTCCTTGACCTTTGAAATTCAATCTTTTCTTCTTTGAACTTTGAGGGCACAGTCCACCAAACAGGAATAATATCCCTATCAACACCATCAGTGTTGGGTACAAAGGGTGGAAATTTTATAAGGTTGGGATAGATTTTTATAGGAGGGAATTTCTTTAGAGGTAGATGAGTTAGAAGAGGTCCATTGGCATTGTATAGAGAGGATGGAAGGGGACCTTCTCCTTCATATGGTATGGGTGAATGCCAGGGGTATTGAACGGGTTCTGGCTCATACTCATATTCAGGTAATGGATAAAAGGGTCTAGGTTAAGGTTCAGGTTTAGGGGAAAGAGTATGGTATAGGATTCTCCAGTTCCTTTTTACTTTGTCTCAGCTTTCAGCTTTGCCATTATAAAGAGTGGAGGGGTCAGTGTATGGCAAAATGATTTCGGGAAACTTAGGAAAAGGTGCTCCTGGATTGATCCCAAACTCATTTGGTTGATTGAACCAGGGATCATCAGAGAAGATGATAGGTTGAAGTTGAGGTCTAGGTGGAGAGGTATGAATAGGTGAGTGTATCGAGAGGCTTTGTGGTGATGTTTGATATTCAAAAGTGTGTTGTGGTGAGAAAACATGTTGGGGTGAGGAGTGTGGTTCATATGTATGTTAGGGTGAAGGTTGAGGTTCATTGTGAGGTTCAGCTAGGTGAGAAGTTGGGTGTTCTTGGACATGTGAAAGTTGAAATAACCAAAGTTAACACAAGAAGGGGGGTTGAATTGTGTTTAGCAACTTTTTAGGAAACTTTGACTTTAGGGACTTATGCTCCTTTGTCATCTTTAGGAACATAGGGACCTTCTTCAATGATATCCCAGAGATCATAGTTAGTGGTTTGTAAAAACCACTTCATCTTTTATTTCCAGTAGATGTAGTCCTCTCCATTGAAGTATGGAGGTATTGACATTGAGGATCCTTCTCCTGTATGATTCTTGCTTGTGTTGGTTTCTCCTGCCATTTCCAAGATCTTTTCCACTACACTGTTAGGTGCTCAACCCAGAGGCTGAGCTCTGATACCAACTGAAATAACCAAAGTTAACACAAGAAGGGGGGTTGAATTGTGTTTACCAACTTTTTAGGAAACTTTGAAAATTATTTTCGCAGGCACAACAAACAAAAATAAAGCTACAGAAAATTAGACGGGTGACTCGTCTAATTTTATGACATAACACACGCGCACATAGAGAAGGGTTAAAACAGAGTTTGATATTCACAATATTAACTCCCCAAATTAAAAGCTTAAACAAATAACTCTTAAACAAAATAAATAGATAAGGGAAGAGGAATACCACTCAAGAGATTTATACTGGTTCACCCCAAAATCCACAGGGCTACGTCCAGTTCTTGGCAGCACCAAATTTCCACTATAACTGATCAGATTGCAGTACAAGTATTCTTTGCACACCTAGCCTCTCTAGGCTCAACACTCAAACAAGTATTCTTTTCTCACCTAGCCTCTTCAGGCTCAATACAGTAAGGAGTAAAGGTTTTGTGTAATTAATACAACTTGCAAATCTTTCAGATAGCACTCAGAGTGAAATAAATATGAAGGTATGAAAGACTGCGAATTAATATCAAATGATTGAAGAGTTATTCAATGAAGGAATGAAGAAGTAAATGAAGAGAGTAAAATGCTTCTTGAGTATTTGCGCAAAGCTCCTAATGTTGTTCTTACTTCTTGTCTTCATCTTCATGGTTTGGTCTATATAAAGACTTCAATCAATTAATCCGTTAGGCACAGCTTCATAAAGTGTTCTCCTTTGATTTGAGCTTCTAGGACGCCATTAATGCTAAAGAGTCGTTCTGTATAAACATTAAATGTTTAGGGACGTTGGACTTTGACATATGAAACCAAGAGTACAATTTGCTTATGAGCAGTTGTTGTTTCAGAGTTGCAGTAGCAGACTTCTTCTACTTGCAGCAGATAGTTTCCTTTTTTAGTGCAACACTCAGTTCACTTTATGGAAAGCACTTTTACTTTGTACTAAAACAGCTAAAAGCTACTGACTTGGTGCAGAGGTTGCGTGTTTATTCCTTAAACACTTGAAAGAATGAATTCTTTATTCTTGGTCATTGGTGCTATTGTCCATAGGTCTTCGAGTACCTTAAGGAATGCATCTTTTCAAATAAAGTTGACTTGGACTTCCTTCTGACAGACTGACACTTAATGTAGCAGAGTCTTGAAATTAGACGGGTGCTTGTTCGTTCCAAAATTAATAGACGAGTGATATGAGCCAAAACTTAGACGGGTGAGCAAGTCATGTTTAGACGGGTTATCCACTGAAGCTTCTTCAGACTTGAGATTCTTGCCACGTTATCAACTAGACCAGAACCCTGATTGAGAGTTGACTTGGTCTATGTCTGAGTTGACTATCTTTTTAGACGGGTGAGTTTTTAGACGAGTCTAAAAACTGCGTTGTATTGAAACTTAGACGGGTCAGATTTTAGATGAGTGACCTTAAGTCTATTTTCCTGTACACTTAACAGTCTTATCAGTAATTTCATATGGTTCAATATTACCATACTTAATCTATTTGGAATCATCAAAACTTAGAGAAATTACACATTGAATGTGTTTCAGACTTTTGAGGTCTCAACATTCTCCCCCTTTTTGATGATGACAAATAATTTTTCTGATTTTATTGAACATCAAAAAGTAGTAGCGGAAATTTACAATCAGATATAAGTATGAAATTATAATATACTCCCCCTTACTTTATGCAACAGATATAAGCAAATATCAGAACTTATCAGAGCTCAAATAGATATTTATCAGAGCAAAAACATTTTTCAGAGCCATTCATATTAACCAAGTTAAGTTATAATTTCTGTTTCTGTTACATTTATTTTCTCCCCCTTTTGACATCAATCAAAGAGATATAACAGATATATATATATATATATAAAATCCAAAAGTGATACCTAAACTTCATCTCATTTCATTAAGAATCAAAAAGATTACAAGTGATAGGGACATCACTGACAGTACATTGCATGACTCGGAAGAAATGGAAACTAAGTCCTATGACCTAAGAACTAGAACCTCCTTGACTTTTAAAGAAAGCTTCCATCATCGTTTGCATGGCTACTTGCTGTGCTAACATCTAGGCCTGAAAAGCAGCTAGCTGTTCCAAAGCTGCATCCTGCCTTTCAACGACGGTTTGCAAACTGGAGGCCATTTCATCAAGCCTTTGATGAGCAGCAGGATCATATGCAACCACTGGAGCAGTAAAGTCTGATGTAGCCAGGGCAGTTGCAGATGCAGAAGGAGGAGGGCTAGGAGGTAACTCTTCAAGTTGGATGTTATCCTCAAGTTGAGGATCCAGAAAAATACTTGTTGACAGAGTTGAGACAAAGTCATTATTTGGGTAGAATTCCTCTAGGAATCCATGAATCATTTCATGATGGAGGGGAAAATCAACAACTGAAAGAAGAAATTCATAAGATCTCCTAATGAGATTTATGGGAGTAATTGGGGTAGTTGCAGGGAAATTTAGAAGAAAGAAAGGAAAGACCATAAATAAGGGAGGTAAAGTATAAATAGAAGGGGAAAAGGGATAAAAAGCCAAAGCTTGGCTACCTCCAGTAGGGATGGTTTTCTTTTCTTCTTCTGATAACCCAGAGTTGGAGCCACATCTGTAGTAGATGTCTCTGACTTTTAGGAACTCATGGGAGGTTTCAGTTGTGAGCAGCCTTCATCTAAACTTGCACTTATTGTCATTCAGCTTGATGTGGCAGAATTTTTGTTCTCCAGGAAAATTGATGACTTTCTGCTTTCCTTTCAATACCATAGAGTCAGGCATCACCCTGATCTCTGTAGAAGGCTTCATGAAGACATGTGAATTAAACATCCAGCTTCCTAAGGTCTTCTGCTTTCTGGCCAGCTTTACAAGCTGCCTTTCTGCTTCCAGTGAGGCAATAAGATGCAGATATTTTCCAAACAGAAAAGATGTAGAAGAGTCATCTGAAACAGAAAATGGTAGGGTTTTGGAGGATAAGCGATATGGAGGTAGAGTGGCATATGGGAGTGGGTTGTGTCTGGTTTCAGAGAATAAGTCAGGGAAGACTACTCCCAGAGGGACTTGGCATTGGTTTCTGATACGGTCTGGTGTAGGTGGTCTAGGTGGAGGTGAAGGTGTGGTAGGGTTGTCAAAGTACTCAAAATCATTTACTGCTTCATGATGATGAGTCTCAGAATGGTGAGAGGAGTGAGGTGTGGAAGGTTTAGACAGTTGAGGTTCAGTTTCAGACACTTGTGGTTCTGAAACAGTAGGGTTGGGTTCAGAAGTATGTGGTTCCGAAAATGAAGGGTTATGTGAAGGTTCTTTTGGGAATTTATGTATAAAACAAAATAACGCAGCGGAAAAAAAAAATTCCATCGAAGGATCCTTGCGAATGGTCATGATTCATGGTTAGAAGATTTTCCTCTTGAAGCGATGACAATTGATTGAAATCGTCTATCACGAACACCGCACGAACGATGTCTCTAAGGTATCCACACGAGCAGATCCCGTGAACGTCCAACGTCACGAACACGAAGCGTCTCTGCCTCACAGTGCTAGCTTCGAAAACTGAGACATGCTGCTCACTGTCACTCTCTATGTGCGGCTAGGGTAAAAACCGTGTAGGCACAATAGCTTAAGTGGTCTACTTATAGTAGCACCTCCTTAAGTGAGTTAGTGAGCAGCGTTTGACCTAAGCCCCATGTACTATGCGCTAGGCCCAATAGAAGAGTCCAACTCTCCTTTTAATGCTTCTTTTGATCCGCTCTTATGTGTGTGACCCTATAGGTTCCCAAAACATTAGTAGTAATATTAAATCCCATTTAATATTACAAACAGTGAGCGGTAACTAGCAATACATCACTGCCACCTAAGTAGTGAGAAAGTCAGTGATTTGACGAAACCTTTCTGTGACAAATATTCATGTGCATTATTATCCCTTTGTCCATATATCTATGTTGAACACAAGACATAAAATGTGCACTAGTGCAATAAGTGCTTTTTACGTCAGTTAAAATTGATTTTTTACGTCAGAATACTGACTGACGTAAATACAGCTGACGTTAAAAGTTTAACTTTTAACGTCAGTTGAGAACTGACGTTAAATATAACACTATTAACGTCGGTTCTTTAACACAACTGACGTAAATTTTGTCAAAATTAACGTCAATTGTTATCAAGAACTGACGTTAAAGGTCTTAATTTTAACGTCAGTTGTAATAAACAACTGACGTTAATAGTGTACTGTATATTTTTATAAAATACTTTTAACGTCAGTTGTATGATACAACTGACGTTAATAGTATTTTTTTTTTAAATTCAGTTTTAAAATATCACTCCCCTAAGCCATCCTTGCATTCAGTAAATATCCCAGCAACACAGAATATCACACACATTACAGAATTGCAAAGGAAAAATGGAACAATGATCCATATGTATGACTGTTCAAAACAATATATATTTATTAACATAGGTTATAAATGTATACTAAGTTTAAACTACCTATATCAATATCCCTTCGTGATGATCATCACGAGTGACATGTACATCGTCCACCTGTGTCTCCTCGATTATAGTAGGCATGTTTGTTGAAAAAGAAGGAGTCTCAGGAATATCAAGATTTGAATCTTCATTTTCATCACTACCATTATACATGCTTTTTCCTTGGAGAACCACGGACAACCTTTTGTTAGAAGGATCAGTGATGTAGAACACTTGTTTTGCTTGGGAAGCCATTATGAAAGGCTCATTTATATGACCTAACTTGTTGAGGTCTACCAATGTGAACCTCAATTCGTCGGTTTGTACACCACCGTTACTATGAACCCACTTACATTTAAATACCAGCATCGTAAGCTTAGTGTAATCGAGCACCCAAATATCTTCAATATATCCAAAGTAAGGTGTTGGTGCTGTAACGGGTTTTGTGTCCTTTGCACTAGAGAAGTGCATTGCTTCGGCCACGATCATAACCCCACTATTTTGCATGGTACTCTTGTTATCTTGTTCCTTTGTATAAAAGGAAAAGTTATTTATGTCGTATCCGCTCCAACATATGACGTTGAAGTTAGGCCCACGTGCTAGCCATTTTACGTCATCAGAAGCAGTACTACCATCCTTAAGCATTTCTTCCTTGAACCATGATAAGAAAGTCTTTTTATGCTTGTTCAACAACCACCTTTCGCTCATTCGAGGGTTTTCTTGATTGACTTTTCTTTTATGTTCAAATAAGAAAGGCTGAACACATTCGATGTTGTTCAATACATACAAATGTGCTTGAAGCACTTCCTCCCGATCCTTCCTATTAATTCTTAAGCCATGTGTACCCT
Source organism: Sophora flavescens (assembly GCA_030762895.1). Classification (NCBI taxonomy): domain Eukaryota; kingdom Viridiplantae; phylum Streptophyta; class Magnoliopsida; order Fabales; family Fabaceae; genus Sophora; species Sophora flavescens. The sequence continues at coordinate 103,465,283 of CM061064.1, forward strand.
TACCTTGACATCTGATCTCATCATGCCGAGGCTTAGGAACCCCTATAGGATCCGTGTTATGAAGGTAGTCCGAACAAAACTCAATAGCTTCTTCTGCAACATACCTTTGAACAATAGATGCTTCCGGACCATGAGGATTCTTCACGTACTCTTTCAAGATCTTCATGTAGCGCTCAACTGGGTACATCCATCTTAGAAAAACCGGCCCACATAATCTAATCTCCCTCACCAAATGAACAATTAAGTGAACCATTATGTCGAAAAAGGAAGGAGGAAAATACATCTCCAATTGGCACAAGATTGTAGCAGCCTCAACTTCCAAGTCATCCAACATACGGGGGTCAACGACTTTGCTACATATAGAATTGAAGAATGAGCACAACCGAGTAATGGCATGTCTCACATTTTTTGTAGCAATACCACGAATAGCAACGGGCAGAAGTTGTTGCATCAAGATGTGACAATCATGAGACTTCAAGCCAACCAATTTAAGATCACTAGAGACAAGCCTCTTCATATTTGAAGAGTAACCATGTGGAACTTTGATGCCCTGAAGACACCCGCAGAAACTTTGTCTCTCTTTTTTTTGACAAAGTATGACATGCTGGCGGCAAATAAGTCCGCTTACCATCCTCAACAACTGGAGCTAACTGCTCTCATATACCCATAGCAACGAGGTCGAGACGAGCATTCACACCATCCTTTGTCTAGCCCTGAATGTTGAGAAGCGTCCCGATCACACTATCACACACATTTTTCTCCACATGCATCACATCAATGCAGTGTCTGACATCAAGCTTGCGCCAGTATGGAAGATCAAAGAATATCGACCTCTTCTTCCATATGTTTTTCTCAACAGCTTTACCTTTCTTTTTGGACTTGCCGAATATAACATCGATGTCCTTTACCCTCTGATAAACCTGCTCTCCAATTAAGGCCGACGGTGCTTCTTCTGTCTCTTGGCATCCATTAAAAGCTTTTTTCATCTTACGATATGGGTGATCACGTCTAAGAAATCTCCGATGCCCAAGGTAAACCATCTTCTTTCCATGATGCAACTGAGTGTAGCATGTGCCTTCTTCACATATAGGGCATGCTTTATGCCCCTTAACACTATACCCGGACAAGTTACCGTATGCAGGAAAGTCGTTGATGGTGCAAAATAACATGGCACGAAGCTTGAAAGTCTCGTGAGAATACCCATCAACTACATCAACACCTTCCACCCACAACGTTTTCAAGTCTTCAATCAAGGGACCTAGATAAACATCTAAGTCATTTCCCGGTTACTTTGGGCCCGAAATCATCATAGACAACATCATGTATTTGCGCTTCATGGACAACCAAGGGGGCAGGTTGTAAATCACCAACAGAACAGGCCATGAACTATGAATACTACTCATGTTACCATAAGGATTCATTCCATCCGTAGCAAGTCCAAGCCTTAGGTTTCTTGGCTCATCGGCGAAATCCGGAAACATAGTATCGATATTCTTCCATTGAATAGAATCAGCAGGATGACGAACCTTTCCATCACGTTTCCTCTCATCATTATGCCATCTAAGATTCTTCGCATCTTTCGCATTGGCAAACAATCGCTTGAACCTTGGAATTATTGGAAGATACCACAACACCTTCGCAGGAGGACCCTTTTTTCTCACATCATCAACATCATCATCATCATCACCACCCTTCACTTTGTATCGTGATAACCCACATTTGGGGCAATCATGTTTGTCTTCATGAACACCGGTTTACAATATGCAATCATTGGGGCATGCGTGTATCTTCTTATACTCCATACCCATAGGACACAATACCTTCTTGGCCTCATAGTTACGGTCAGGCAATATGTTGTCCTCCGGAAGCAATTCTTTCAACACTTCAAGCAATTCCGTGAAGCTTTTATCGCTCCAACCATTTCTCGCCTTCACACAAACCAATTTTAGCACCGCCGACAACCGTGTATGAGTAGTACACCCTGGATATAAAGGCTTATCCGCATCACCGCACAACCTATCATACACATGCGCTCGATGAAAAGATTCTTGTCCAATATCACGGATCATGTCCTCTACTCGATCATCCTCCATATCTACGTCAACATCCTCACTTTGGGAGACACTCGCCGTATTACTACTCAACAACATATCACCATGCCATATCCATCTTGTATAACTCAAGCAAATCCCTTCACAAATCAAATGAGTACGTATATCCTTCACCGTACATTTCCTCGTATTCAAACACTTGACACAAGGACAACAGAACATTCCATTACTATTAGGAACATTCCTTTGAGCAAATTCTATAAATTCTCCCACCCCCTTCAAATACTCAGCACTAGTACGCTTACAAACCATCCAACTACGATCCATAACTAGATAGGTCCTGTAGATATACAAAACATATATATATCCAATATAAGGACAATACGGGAGATTGAAAACTATAGTTTTTAAAGATTAATTGCTAAGCACTGGTCACGACCTGGCAGTGATGTCCACCACGGCCGTAACGTTCCAACTGAACAGACCATGCCATCACGTACAGGCAGAACTGATCACGGCCTAGCCGTGATTAGCATCACGGTCGTGACAGATCAACCAGCAGAGCAACATGCACTCAAAACCAAAAACAGAGACGTACATTCCAAACAACTCAAACTCACGGTTTCAAGTTTCAACTACTGACACTACAGTTTCAACATACACTCAAAACCAAAAATACAAAAATGTGCCCTAAATACTCACTAGAAATAGGTTCTCGCGTGGTGGTGGGGAGGGGAGCTCGAGTGGTGGCCAACGTTCGATGTGGTTACTGAGAGCAGAGGGACAAGGAGAGTTAGTGCGCGGGAAGGGGAAAAAGAGATGTACATCAAGTTATTGCAAAGAATGAATGGAAAGACAGAGTTAGGGTTAATAGTGTACCTCACGGTGGTGGCGAAGAAGCCCTCGCGGTGGTTGCGGTGGAGATGAGCTCGCGATTAGGGTTACGTCTTTGGGTGAGAGTGAGAGTGAGGGTTGAGAGTGATTTAGGGTTGAGCGTGATGAAAAGAGAAAAGAGACGTCGTCAGAGCGCGAAGTGCGAGAAAGAGCGCACGGGTGGGAACATATTAAAACAACATTTAACGCCGTCGGTTGTATTAAACAATCGACATTAAAATTAATTTTTTAACGCCGCTTTTATTAACAAACCGACGTTAAATATTAATATTTTTAAAAACACTTTTAACGTCCCGTTGTTGAATACAAATCGACGTTAAAAGTGTTGTGTCTCTCGTATAAAGTAACATTATTCTCATAACGATGCACATCGCCTCTTCTTTTACTCTATATTTATATTCCTTCACAAAATGGATCTGAGACATGTGTTAATTGAGTGACAAAAGTGAATTTCAGATAGCTAGGGATATAGGATTATTTACGCGACTATTTATTTAATCAAGTAAAAATCACACTTTTAACGTCAATTGTATAAACAATGAGGCGTTAAAAATAAATATTTTTTATTTTAAAAACACTTTTAACTTCAGTTTTATTCAACAACTGACGTTAACAGACCTGTGTGTGACAACAGGGCGCGCATTAATATTTCAGATAGGGATATAGGATTATTTACGTCAGCTGTTTATTTTACTGAAGTAAAAATCACACGTTTAACGTCAGTTGTATAAACAACTGACGTTAAAAATAAATATTTTTTATTTTAAAAACACTTTGAACGTCAGTTTTATTCAACAACTGACGATAAAAGTGTATAAGTTTCTTCCTATTCCTTCGGGTGTTTTCTTTTCTGCACGTTTATAATATATGACTGCCAACTCCCAATGCGCCTTGGAACCTAATGCTCTTAATGATCAATTTAATTTTTTAGTAACTTACGACACCTAGTAACTTCATCCCCTACTCCTATAAATAGTTTCCTTCCTTCCTTTAATTTTAATTTTCTACTTCACAATATGGCTCTGCCATGGAGATTAACTTCATCACTCTTTCTTCCTATACCTAGACTTAAAGGTCTCTGTCTTAATGGTCAAACAACTTATGAGGTTGTGTAAATCGCATTACATGGGTGATAAGGGTGTGTAAATCGCATTATGTGAATTGCACACACCATCATCCTTCTGGAGAATCAGCAGCTACAGTTCCAAAACCTCAGCTTTGGAACCAAGTGGCTGTTCCAAGAATATTGCTGAAACAGATTGAGTGTACCCTTCATTCTGCCACGGCTCCAAAGTGACTGTGGATTCAGATGGAGCATCGACTTCAAATGAGGGAGGGGATGCATTCAATGTTGGAGATTCTGAGGACAGGACTGAGAAGAAAATGATGTTGAAGCAGAAACTTTTTTATATTTTAGTGCTATATTGCGGAAATTTTTTATCTTTTAAACATGTAATTGTAACTTATGAATCGCTTCAATGAGATACGATTTGATTATACATATATAACTTGTTTTATGTTAAGTGTTTATTTATTTTAATTTGCACAAGAATTTGTTAATTTACTAATTCAAGCTAATTAATTAAGATTAAAAATAAACTTTTTTTAAAAAAAGATTAGAAATAAACTGCACTATATGGAGTGATGATCTGCATTAAGAGTGACAACAGGGAGATGACAACGAAAGAAAGATAGGAATGAGTTGATTATTTACGTCAGTTATTTATTTAACTGAAGTAAAAATCACACTTCTAACGTCAGTTTTATAAACAACTGACGTTAAAAGTTTTAATAATTTCTTGGAAAACACTTTTAACGTCAGTTCATTAAACAACTGACGCAAATAGTGATTTCATATTTACAAAAACTGCCACCGCCTCACTTTTAACGTCAGTCCTTAAAACAACTGACGTTAACAGTGAATTAATGAAGTCTGATATTTACAAAACTGCCACAACCCCCTTTTTAACGTCTAGTTTTTCGTTAACTGACGTAAACCTTTACCGTCTAATGTATATTTTCCACTAGTGTGTCACCCTTGTATGGTTCAATATCATGTTCCCTGATACCCGAGTAGACTTAACAACAAATGAGGTCAATATCTCATATTGACTCATTTCAGCACGACCATGCATTTTACAGTCTCACTCTATCAGGGGGCCCACAGATATTACTCCTGTTATGTAGGAGGGACAAATTCCATATAGGTCACTCACATCCCTCTGCATGGCTCGTGGTATGCCCAATGACCGTCTTTATAATCATCCTATTACAGATGACGTTTGACGATATTAAAGCACACGACTCCTCATGTAAGGATCGTAGCGATTTCAGGTCGAAGGATTGCATACACCATTGTCACTATGAGAACTACTTATGACACTCACATAACGCTCCATGTAGTGTTCTCATGGTGGGTCAATCCAGTACATCATTAATCTAATGTGTACCTATGTGGCGACTCGATATCTCATATCCATGACCCGTGAGATATGGTCATCAGTCTGCACACATAATAGTCTCAATGTATTATTATTGTCCTTATTAATAACATACTTGACTACGGATATTTAAGAATAGGATTTCATTGTTCAATAGTGTCTCACGATCAAGTCATGTACTTGATATTCTATTAAACTGAAATTTCTATTCTAAGGACTTTATTATGTTTAAACAAGTAACACAATAAACTGGAATGCCTCATATCATATATATATATATATATATAATGGCAAGATACAAATGTAAGTCTAAGAAATACACTGGCCTCTAGGGCTTACACCAACAATCTCCCACTAGCACTAGAGTCAATCAGGCATAAATCTAATGCCCATCGATCTAGTGTGACCTTCGTGCTTCTGTTGAGCAAGAGGTTTCGTAAGTGGGTCAGCAACGTTATCAAGTGTTGGTACTCTGCATATTTTCACATCTCCTCTATCGATAATCTCTCGAATGAGATGGAAGCGCCTAAGTATATGTTTGTATCGCTGATGAGATCTAGGTTCCTTAGCTTGTGCAATGGCCCCATTGTTATCACAATAGAGATCAATGGGGTCCACAATACTAGGAACTGTACCAAGCTCAGCAATGAACTTCCTGATCCAAACAGCCTCCTTTGCTGCATTGGAGGCGGCAATATACTCAGCCTCTGTAGCAGAATCAACGACTGTCTCTTGCTTTGAACTCTTCCAGCTCACCGCCCCGCCATTCAGGCAGACCACATAACCATATTGCGATCTGGAATCATCCTTATCGGTTTGGAAGCTAGCATCGGTGTAACCTTTTACAGCAAGCTCTTCCTCGCCTCCATATACCAAGAACGAATCCTTAGTTCTTCTCAAGTACTTAAGGATGTTCTTGACAGCAGACCAGTGACTTTCACCGGGATCAGACTGGTACCTGCTCGTTATGCTTAAAGCATACGATACATCTGGTCGAGTACATAACATGGCATACATGATAGATCCAATTGCGGATGCATATGGAATCTTACTCATGCGATCCCTTTCTTCTTAAGTGGAAGGGGATTGTGCCTTTGATAGGCATATACCATGTGACATAGGCAAGAGTCCTTTCTTGGATTCATGCATGTTAAAGCGTCTCAACACTTTGTCTATGTATGTACTCTGACTTAGGCCAAGCAATTTCAGCGATCTATCCCTATAGATCCTGATTCCCAATACATAGGTAGCTTCACCCAAATCTTTCATAGAGAAGCAATTCCCTAACCATGTCTTTACATTTTGTAGTGTAGGGATGTCATTTCCAATGAGTAATATGTCATCTACATATAACACCAGAAAAACAACAATGCTCCCACTAACCTTCTTGTAGACACAAGGTTCATCTTCATTTTTGATGAATCCGTACTGTCTTACAGCATCATCAAAACGAAGGTTCCAACTTCTGGAAGCTTGCTTCAATCCATAGATTGATCGCTGCAATTTACATACCTTTCCGGCATCCTCTGAAATGCCAAAGCCTTTAGGTTGTGTCATGTAGACATCCTCAAGAAGCTTTCCATTAAGGAAAGCAGTTTTGACATCCATCTGCCATATCTCATAATCATGGTATGCAGCGATAGCAAGTAAGATCCGGACGGATTTAAGCATCGCAACAGGCGAAAAGGTCTCATCATAGTTGACACCATGAATTTGCTCGAAACCCTTAGCGACCAATCGTGCCTTAAAGGTGTGTACCTTACCATCCATGTCAGTTTTCTTTTTGAAAACCCACTTGCACCCTATGGGTTTCACCCCTTCAGGTGGCTCTACCAAGGTCCATACCTGGTTGGTGTACATGGAATCCATCTCAGATTTCATGGCCTCAAGCCACTTCTCAGATTCTGGGCCAGTGATGGCCTCCTGGTAAGTCACAGGCTCATCTTGATCCATGAGCAATACATCACCTTGTGGAGTCATGAGAAATCCATATCTCTCAGGCTGGTGACGTATCCTGTTAGACCTACGCTGGTCTTGTGCTACTGGAGCAGGTTGTTCCTCCATTGCATTTTGTGAAGGTTGCTCATGTTCCACCAATGGTAGGTCACTACTCTGTGATTCTTGAATTTCTTCAAGTTCTATCTTCCTCCCACTGGTTCCTATGGAGATAAACTCCTTTTCTAGGAATACACCAGTCCGTGCGACAAACACTTTGCCTTCGGAAGGATTATAGAAATAGTACCCCTTGGTTTCTTTGGGATACCCCACAAAGAAGCATTTATCAGATTTGGGATCAAGCTTATTAGAAACTTGACGTTTTACATATGCTTCACAACCCCAAATCTTCATAAAAGACATGCTGGGTCATCTACCAGTCCATATCTCATATGGTGTCTTTTCTATCGCTTTGGATGGAACACAGTTAAGTGTAAAAGTTGCTGTTAATAGAGCATGTCCCCAGAAAGAGTTTGGAAGGTTTGCATGACTCATCATAGACCGAACCATGTCCAACAAGGTTCGATTTCTCCTCTCGGAAACACCATTCCATTGTGGTGTTCCAGGTGGAGTGAGTTGAGATAAAATTCCACACTCTCTCAGATGATCATCAAACTCTAGGCTCAAATATTCACCACCTCGATCTAATCGAAGAGTTTTAATATTTTTACCAAGTTGGTTTTGTACCTCATTTTTGAATTCCTTGAACTTTTCAAAGGATTCCGATTTATGTTTCATAAGATACACAAATCCATATCTACTGAAATCATCAGTGAATGTGATGAAGTACTGAAAACCACCTCTAGATAATGTGTTTAGGGGTCCGCATACATCGCTATGTATAAGACCCAAAAGATCGTTAGCTCTTTCACCTTTTTCGGTGAATGGAGCTTTAGTCAACTTTACCAATAAACAAGACTCACATATCTCATATGATTCATAATCAAATGAGTCCAAGAGTCCATCTTTATGGAGCTTCGAAATGCGCTTCTCATTTATATGGCCTCAACGACAATGCCAAAGATAAGACGGGTTCAACTCATTTGGTTTGAACCTCTTAGTATTTATGTTATAGATGGGCATTTCAAGATCAAGGACATAAAGCCCATTACTCATGTGTGCACTAGCATAGAAAATATCATCCAAATAAATAGAACAACTTTTGTTCTTTATTATAAAAGAAAAATCAATCTTGTCCAAACAAGAAACGGAAATGATATTCCTGCTAATTGCAGGCACAAAATAACAGTTCTCTAACTAAATAGTAAGCCCAGTGGGCAAAGTCAATACATAAGTCCCTACAGCTAAAGCAGCAACCTTTGCTCCATTTCCAACTCGAAGGTCGACTTCGCCCTTTGCCAATGGTCTACTCCTGTTTAGATCCTGCACATTTGTACAAATGTGAGAACCACATCCAATATCTAATACCCATGATGCAGAAGTAGATAAATTGACTTCTATAACAAACACACCTGAAGTGGAAGTCTCACTTCCCTTCTTCTTCTTGATTTCTTCCAGGTATTTTGGGCAGTTCCTCTTCCAATGTCCGGTCTGACCACAATGGAAGCAATTGCCTTCCTTAGCCACACCACCCACAGGCTTCAAGCCAGAAGCACTGGGCTTGATCCTGTTGATGGCCTTGCCCTTGCCCTTGCCCTTGCCCTTTTGTTTGTACGTGGGCTTCTTGGGCTGCTTCTTGCTATTTCCATCCTGGACCATCAAAATGGCCTTCCTCTTTCCTTTGTTAATATTTTGTTCAGCAGTTCTCAACATGCTCAACAATTCTGGCAAAGGTTTGTCAAGATCATTCATATTATAGTTCATGACAAACTGACTATAGCTCTCAGGCAACGATTGCAGAACTAAGTCGGTGGCCAACTCTTGGCCTAAAGGAAATCCCAGTCTCTCGAGATTCTCAATGTACCCGATCATCTGGAGTACATGAGGACTCACAGGGCTTCCTTCTGCCAATTTACACTGGAAAAGGGCTCTGGAAACTTCGAACTGCTCATGCCTTGCTTGCTCTTGGTAGAGCAGCTTGAGGTGCACGATCATATCGTACGCCTCCATGGTCTCATGTTGCTTTTGCAGCTCAGAGGTCATGTAGCAAGCATAAGACAGCCGACGTCTAAGGCGTCATCCTGATGCTTCTTATAAGCATCCCTGTCAGCCCTAGGAGCACTTGAAGCCGGTGGCTCCTCAGGAATGGGCTCCTCAAGAACATACAGCTTTTTCTCATGTTTAAGGACAATCCTCAAATTTCTGTACCAGTCCAGAAAATTTGTTCTGGATAGTTTGTCCTTCTCAAGGACGGATCGCAATGACAAGTTACTTGATGTGTTTGATGCCATGGTAATCTACAGAGATAAATATGCAAAATATAAGTATCATGTCATGAAGTTATTTAATAAGGTCTTTAATTAAATACGCCTCCCACTATTTTACTCAAAACAATGACCCTCATCATTGATTCGGAAAATCCTGTTGGAAGATTTTCTAGTGGGCCAAGATCCATATTTCACCTAGCTTTAAGTCAGCTTTGGCTAATCACTCAAAATTCGGTTATATAGGTAGGAAACACTTTCCGATTGCATCTCATGCAACTCTTGGACAGTTGGGTGAATAACTCTTATTCTAATCCATCACATGGACTAAAGCCCAACTTTTAAACCTCTAAGCCTTTCAATCCTATTGAAGTTGGCTTAGTTAAGTCAGACCCAATGGATAGCAGTTGAACATTACATTTGTCCCATCGCGTCTTACTAGTATAGATAAAGGTACCCCGCTTTGGCGGACCCACACTTAATCGATCATAGTCTTGACGAGTGCCATGCATTGGAAGGCCTTTAAATGTGACTTAATATTTCCTTTTGAGGGATTTGATTAAAATTTGATCTCTTCATTTGTTAAACTCTTTAACTTACTATTTACATACATGCATCTCATACATATATTAGTTAAACCCCTTTTAACATACTATATACATACATGCATCTCATATACATACAAGGCAAATAAATGTGATATGGTTATGGACCCTAACGCATTGATTCTCCCAAGCCAATGAGAGAATCTAAACTGAAACCTAGGAGCGTCCAGACTTCTCCAAGCATGATCTCCCACAGGATAACGTCTTCTTGTCTCCATCATTACATTACATAAACAGAAACCTCATTTTACATATGAGGGGAGTGAGATGAGAAAAGAATATATATATGGAATATAAGAGAAAGGCACGGCACGCAGGCCGTATTTCAAAATATAAACCAAAAGATTAAAGGACAAAGGCCATAACCATTCACCATACATTACCAAATAAATAGTAACAACCAATAATAATACACAATTATTATTATTATTATTATTATTATTATTATTATTATTATTATTATTATTATTATTATTATTATTATTTTATTAATTAGAGATTTCAAAATCTGAATTTTGAAAACATAACATATATATAATAAATCACATTTATTGTAATTGATGTTACTATAAATCACATTTATTGTAATTGATGTTACTATAAATCACATTTATTGTAATTGATGTTATTATAAATCACATTTATTGTAATTGATGTTGTTATTAAATGGTGACATAAAAGATTTCAAAAAATTGAATTTCGAAATAACACACTACGCAGAGGTAGCACGGGGTTCCCGCTTCCTTGGCGGCTAGGGCTTCAACCTCTCAACCCTAAAACCGCAAGGCCCGTGAACACTTCACGCTGCAAGGAACGGCGGCTAGGGTTTCAACCCTTGGAACCTCAGTCGCAAGAACATGAACTTTTCATGTCCGACACCCTTTAACGCCGCCAACAAAGAACTGAAACCGATCATGTTTAACATCAACACTTGATGCCATCGCAGAACATAATAAGGATTCCAGAACCAATGTACATATCGCATATATATACATAAATATGCTATAGACGCATATATCATATACATACGAAAATTACAGAAACAAGGTTTCGCAAAAACGAATGCAAACGATTTTCAGAAAACAATTTTCAGAAAAACGATTCACATTATTAGCATGTTATCATACATAACAGGTAAACCACGTAACAGAATCATGGTTTCGCAAGCGGCACTGATACCACTGTTGGGAATTTGCGTATAAAACAAAATAACGCAGCAGGAAAAAAAAATTCCCATCGAAGGATCCTTGCGAATGGTCATGATTCATGGTTAGAAGATTTACCTCTTGAAGCGATGACAATTGATTGAAATCATCTATCACGAACACCGCACGAACGATGTCTCTAAGGTATCCACACGAGCAGATCCCGTGAACGTCCAACGTCACGAACACGAAGCGTCTCTGCCTCACAGTGCTAGCTTTGAAAACTAAGACCTGCTGCTCACTGTCACTCTCTATGTGCGGCTATGGTAAAAACCGTGTAGGCACAATAGCTTAAGTGGTCTACTTATAGTACCACCTCCTTAAGTGAGTTAGTGAGCAGCGTTTGACCTAAGCCCCATGTACTATGCGCTAGGCCCAATAGAAGAGTCCAACTCTCCTTTTAATGCTTCTTTTGATCCTCTCTTATGTGTGTGACCCTATAGGTTCCCAAAACGTTAGTAGTAATATTAAATCCCATTTAATATTACAAACAGTGAGCGGTATCTAGCAATACATCACTGCCACCTAAGTAGTGAGAAAGTCAGTGATTTGACGAAACCTTTCTGTGACAAATATTCATGTGCATTATTATCCCTTTGTCCATATATCTATATTGAACACAAGACATAGAATGTATCACCCTTGTATGGTTCAATATCATGTTCCCTGATACCCGAGTAGACTTAACAACAAATGAGGTCAATATCTCATATTGACTCATTTCAGCACGGCCATGCATTTTACAGTCTCACTCTATCAAGGGGCCCACAGATATTACTCATGTTATGTAGGAGGGACAAATTCCATCTAGGTCACTCACATCCCTCTGCATGGCTCGTGGTATGCCCAATGACCGTCTTTATAATCATCCTATTACAGATGACGTTTGACGATATTAAAGCACACGACTCCTCGTGTAGGGATCGTAGCGATTTCAGGTCGAAGGATTGCATACACCATTGTCACTATGAGAACTACTTATGACACTCACATAATGCTCCATGTAGTGTTCTCATGGTGGGTCAATCCAGTACATCATTACTCTAATGTGTACCTATGTGGCGACTCGATATCTCATATCCATGACTCGTGAGATATGGTCATCAGTCTGCACACATAATAGTCTCAATGTATTATTATTGTCCTTATTAATAAAATACTTGACTACGGATATTTAAGAATAGGATTTCATTGTTCAATAGTGTCTCACGATCAAGTCATGTACTCGATATTCTATTAAACTGAAATTTCTATTCTAAGGACTTTATTATGTTTAAACAAGTAACACAATAAACTGGAATGCCTCATATCATATATATATATATATATATATATATATATATATATATATATATATAATGGCAAGATACAAATGTAAGTCTAAGAAATACACTGGTCTCTAGGGCTTACACCAACAGGTTCATGGATAGGTGATGGTTGTGGTGGTGGAGCTGGTTGTCTATCAGGTGATGTATGTGTGGGGTTGGGATTTTTGGTGAAGTAGGTGGAGGTGTTGGGGCTCTTTGTGGTGAGGGAATAGGTAATGGTGATGAAGGTAGAGGAGTAGGAGTTTTGGTAGGTGTTGGATGTTTTGTTGGTGAAGGTGAGGTGAGGGTGTTGGAATCAGAACCAATTTCCTCTTGGTGACAGTGGTCCTCTTCTTTTTAGGGATCACGGTCTCTTCAGGTTGAGACTCCCCCTCAGCTTGCACAGCTCTCTTCCTTTAGAAAACCTTTGTAACATTAGGGACATTAGGAACAGAGGCAGATGCAGCAACAGATTCTTCAGCAATAGGTTCAGCAGCAACCTTAGTAGGTTCAGCAGTTGCTTGAGTAGAGATCTCGGCAACTCTTTTCCTCTTTCTCAGAAACTGAGGCCTTTCTTCCTCAACAGGTTCAACAAAGGGCTCAGCTTTGACAACAGGAATGTTGAATGCCTCTTCCACTTGAGTAGTTCCGGCAGAGACTGATGATGAGGCTTTAGCAGTGGGTTCAGTAGTTGGTGCCAGCTGTATCTTCATCAAAGAAATAGTCTTTGTTGTGATTTCTGTGCAAAGATTAGCATGACAAGCTTTCCTCAAATCCTTCAGCTTGTTTGCCCTAAAGACCCTTGTCATAATCATTCCATAAGGATAATCCTTATCCTTCCCTTTAACAACCTTCTCCATGTACCTAAAGATTAAATCAGTAATGTCTATCCTGATTTTCTGGACTAGGTGGTAGATAGCAAACTTCTCTATCTTACTCACATGATTCCTAGATCTAGTCCTAGGCATAACACGGTTAATTATGAGAACATGGAGAAATATTGCCTTTGTTGTCAGATATTTGGAGTCTGGATTTCTAGGTTTTAGAACTCCATAGAGAACAATGTTCACATTCTGTTTTCCTAAAGTCTTCAACCAGTCTCTGTCATACCTAGCACCTTCTCGAGGGCACTTGGTCACTTCATCAAGTGACTCGTGAGTGATGATGACATGGTCATCACCCACATCTCCAGAAATCATGGAGGTTGTATCATCCTTGGTGATCTTGGCAGTTCTCCAGAACTCCCTAACCAGAGAAGGAAAGACATTTTCTTGTAGTTGAAAGAAGGGTAACCACCCAGCATGAGCAAGTTCAGGTTGAATGTCTAAACCCTTGGTTCTCAGTTCATCAAAGTTAGGGACCCTTCGAGGGTGCACCTTCTTCAGTTCAGATACAGAGATGTTAGTCTTCTCAGCCAAGGTTTCCAGAAGGCTTTTGGGTGCCATTGATTCAGAAAAGGAGTTTTAGGGTTTGGAGATGAAAGGTTTTGTGAGATTGAGAATGAAGAGAATCAAAGAGAGATTGATAGCAGAGATTGTGAGAACAACGATTGTGATTGGGGAAATTTTGAAATGACACGACTTATTTTTGTTAGACACTTGAGTGGTTTTTGCGTTGGGAACAAGGAGAGACGTTATTACCATAACCAGCAATAACTTTTGAGATGACAGTTGTAAAAGATGGAACGTTTTTAAGAAAAAGGAGGGAAATTTTGCAATGTACACGTATCTCAATCAGGGTTAGCACAGAGTGCTTTTAGCCACATCATTAAACGTTTGGCTAAAGTAGACGAGTGAAGCATAAAGAAAATAGATGAGTCAGGCATAGAATTTTAGACAAGTAAATTTCCAGACATATAAGTATACACCCATTCAGACACATTATGCATATTAAGATTCCTTTTAATAAAAACAAATCTATCTTCACTTCAAGGTTTAGTAAAGATGTTTGCCCACTGATATTCAGTGTTCATAAACTTATTTCAAAAACACCTTTTTGCATATAATCTCTAATAAAATGATGCTTTATTTCTATATCCTTTGCTCTAGAATGTTGTATGAGATTTTTAGATAGGTTAATAGCACTAGTATTTTCACACCAAACAGGTATATTATGCTCAAACATTGAATAATCCTCAAGTTGATATTTTACCCAAAGCAGTTGTGAACAACAACTTGCTGCAGATATATATTCAGCTTCAGCAGTTATGAGAGCAATGATGCTTTGCCTTTTGCTTGACCAGGAGATCATGTTTGCTCCAATGAAATGGCATCCTCCACTGGTACTTTTTCTATCAATTTATCTCCTGCAAAATCAGCATCACAAAATCCAGTAACTTGAAATCTTAAGATTTCTTATACAATAGACCAAGGTTAGTGGTTCCAATTAAGTATCTGAAAATTATTTTAACAACCTTAAGATGAGATTCTTTAGGATCTGATTGAAATATAGCACATAAACAAACACTGAATTGAATATCAGGTCTGTTAGCCGTTAAGTATAGAAGAGATTCAATCATACCTCTGTAGACAGTTTGATCTACCTTTTTACCTTCCTCATCCTTGTTTAGAATTATTGATGGATGCATAGGAGTACTCATAGGCTTTGAATTTTCCATCTTATACTTTTTTCAGAAGTTCCTTGGTGTATTTTTGCTGATGGATATAGATTCTATCACTTGTCTGTTTTATTTGAAGACCAAAGAAGAACTTCAATTCACCCATCATGCTCATCTCAAACTCATTCTGCAACTACTCAGAGAACTCTTTGCAGAGATTTTCATTAGTAGCACCAAATATAATATCATCAACATAAATCTGTACTACTATGAAATCTTTCTTTGAGCATTTCTTGAAAAGTGTAGTGTCTACTTTGCCTCTAATGAAATTATTTTCCATTAGATACGTGCTTAACCTATCGTACCAAGATCTAGGAGCTTGTTTGAGTCCATATAAAGCTTTCTTAAGCTTATAGACATGGTGAGGATTTTCAGAATCCTCAAATCCAGGAGGTTGCTTGACATAAACTTCCTCCTCAATTATCCCATTTAGAAATGCACTTTTAACATCCATTTGATAGAGAGTTATATCATGTTGTGCATCATAAGACATGAGAATTCTAATTGCTTCTAATCTAGCTATAGGTGCAAAGGTTTCAGTGAAATCAATACCTTCATGTTGATTATACCCTTGAGCAAATAGTCTTTCCTTGTTCCTTACCACGTTTCCATCTTCATCCAGTTTGTTTCTAAATACCCATCTGGTTCCAATGATAGATTTATCTTTGGGTTTAGAAACTAAAGTCCACACATCCTTTCTCTTGAACTGATTCAGTTCTTCTTGCATGGCTAGAATCCAGCTTTCATCTTATAAGGCTTTTTCAATCCTTTTGGGTTCCAAACCTGATATGAAGGCCATGTTATTATTTTCATTGAAATCATATTTGGTTCTAACTCCTTGTGATGGACTTCCAATGCTGAGACCTTCTGGATGATAAGTCTTGAATTTCCAGTCTCTCTTATCATTCTGTTTTCAGACGTATCGGCACTTGTATGATTTTCAGACACGTCTACTTTTGATTTGTCTGAAGACTTTTCCTCTGATGGATTTAGATCAATACCTGTTAGACTAAATGACTTAGAGATTTTGATATATGACAAATACAACTTAATGTGTATGCAAGTGTTTTGGTGTCAAATTGTAAAGACATGTATCAAGCAATATTCAACAAGTTCAGTGAGCAATCAAAGGAGAATATTCAAGGAAGAACTTGGAGGAATCAAAGAGCAAGGACGGAGATCAAGGAATCATCAAGACAAGAGCTTAAACGGAGAAATTAGTGTTAAGTCTTAAATGATTTGTAAGAGATGAAATCTCTTATTCACAAATAGCTCAATTGAGAAAGATGCATGAAGAAAATCATTTTTCATAACCTGCATTAAAAGGAATAAGTTTTTGTTAATGAAAATGATTTTTGGAAATAAGATTTCAGAAGCGCTCGTCCAACACTGGAATAACAGAAGCTCTGGTCCAACACTGGTAAAAGCTGGCGTCCAAGAAAGTGGTAAAAGTTGGCGTCCAAGAAAGTGGTAAAAGCTGGCGTCCAAGAAAGTGGTAAAAGCTAGCGTCCACTAAAGTGACAGAAGCTCATGTCTACTAAAGTGACAGAAACTCTCGTCTACTAAAGTTACAGAAGCTCGCGTCTACTAAAGTGACAAGCTCTCGTTTACTAAAGTGACAAAAGTTCACGTCTACTAAAGTGACAGAAGTGCTCGTCCAATAAAGTGATACAAGCGCTCGTCTACTAAAGTAATACAAGCTCACGTCTACTAGTTGGAGCACGTCCAATTACTTTGTGTTAGTACTCCCATCTGCTGACGTGGCAAATGGACGTGGCTATTTTTCAAAATGAACGCGGCTATTTTTCAAAATGGACGCGGCTATTTTTTCAAACGGACTCGTTATTTTATGGGCGCAAATTCAACAAGAACTACCAAATCTTATTTCAAGAACGAGAATCAAGAAAATAGATTCTGTTAAATCATATCCAAATCTGTTTTGATTGATCCCAACGACTATAACTTGTTTTCTATATAAAGAGGGATCAAAGGAACACTTGAAAAATAGATCACAACATATACAAATATCATAACATATCACAGTTTTACGAAATCAATTTAAGAAATCAATTGTGAAAGTCATTTATCATCTTCCTTGAGCTTATTATGAAAAGAGTGTTTCAATACTCAAAGTGCTTCAATTTGTTTATCTGATTATTGAGAGTTAGGAATCAACTTTTGTTTTACATTTTGATTGTAAAGAGAGAGGGAGTCTCTCTGAATGATTAGGGTGAGGTATCCCTAAGGTTGAACATTGAGGCTCTTCACAATAGTGTGGTATCTCGAGGTGAAGGAGTGCTCTGTGGTGTAAAGGTTTTTCAAGCTACCTAGAAAAGCTTGTGTGTTAGTGTGTGAAATCCCATAGGTGGAGTGGGGACTGGATATTGGTCACAGTGGAGGTGACTGAACCAGGATAAATCTGGTTGTGTGGTATCTCTAAACTGAAACTCTTTACTTTCTGTTTATGATCAAGAACCTGCGATTTTGATGTTTAAAGTTCAAATATAATTTATGTTCTTGATCTGCATAAAGGTATTTTGTTATTACTGAGTTATTGAACCTGAACCTATTCGTTATTAATCTTTTTTTTTATCCTCATCACCTTCTATTCAAGATTTTGTAAAAACCCTTAATCGATTTTGTAAAAAGATCATGAGAACACTAATCCGCAACTCTGAGATTTATAAAGCTTTTGTGAAAAAGTTTTAAGAGGGAAATATTTTTTAAAAACTCAATTCATCTACAACAGAGATTCTAGAATTAAAGATTCTAAAAGCTTTAGAATTTTCATAATAACCAATAAAAATGCCTTTATCTACTTTAGAGTCAAATTTACCCAAATGATCTATTGTATTTAGAATATAGCATTCACATCCAAATGCATGAAACAAGTAGTGTTAATGGGTTCTGCCCAGAAGTATTTAGAGAGATTATTTTCATTGAGCATCGTTCTACCCATCTCTTGAAGAGATCTATTCTTTACCTCAACCATTGTAAGAAAAATTGTAAGATATACCATTTTCCTCACATAACAGTTTAAAATTCTCATTTTCATATTCACCCCCATGGTTACTTTTGATAGCAGATATACAAAAGCCCTACTCATTCTATACTCTTTTACTGAATACTTTAAAGACCTTATAAGACTCATCATTGTGGGTTAAGAAGAGTATCCATGTAAATCTAGAATAGTCATCAACTATGACAAAACCATATTTCTTTCCACCTAGGCTAGCTACATTGACTGGTCTAAACAGATCCATGTGTAACAGTTGCAAAGGTCTAGAGGAGGTGACTTCTTTCTTAGATTTGAAACTTGATTTTACTTGTTTACCTCTCTAACATGCATCAAACAAGACATCTTTCTTAAAAGAAACATCAGGCAATCCTCTCACGAGGTTATGCCTTTTCAATTTAGAAATTTGTTTCATACTAACATGTCCTAGTTTCTTATGCCATAGCCAATTCTCATCTTCTTTAGACATAAAGCATGTTACAGTTTGATCTGAAAGTTCAGACAGGTCAATCTTATACAGATTGTGTTGTCTTTTAGCAGAAAAAAGGGTTTTTCCACTATTGTCATTGACTATGCATGCATCCTTAGAAAAAGATATAGAAAATTCACTATCACACAATTAACTTTTGATAAATAGATTATGTTTTAACCCTTTCACATATAAAATATCACAGATAATAGGCAAGGGGGGTTTACCACCAAATTTACCTACACCAACAACTTTTCCCTTATGGTTGCTACCAAAAGTTACATGTCCACCTTTCTTAGGTTGGAGGTCTAGGAATATAGACCTTTCTCTTGTCATATGTCTCTAGCATCCACTGTCCAGGTACCATGACAGGTGTTTGTTTTGTCCTATTAAGCATGTCTGCAACATGAATGATCATGGACTTAGGTACCCATATTTTCTTGGCTCCTTTTTTGTTAGTATAAGGAGTCTGTGAAGATTTCCTTCTCTTTTTGTGGATACACTTGGATGTGATATGTCCAGCTTTTCCACAGTAGGTACATATAGGTTTATTTGAACTAACTGATACAGATTTGACAGTTATTTTGGAGAACTTTGTTGATCCTTTATGATGTTCTTGACTGGAATAACCTATACCTTCTTTGTTAAGGGAGTGTCTCTGACTTCCCAGAAGTTTAGTCAGATTTTCTCTACCATTAACAAACTTGGCAAGATTTAAGGTGAGCTCTTCTACTTTCTATTGAAGTTTAATCACTTCTTCAGGGGGTAGAGTTTCAATCGAGATCTTAGCTTTAGACTTTTCAGTCTTAAGCCTACTATTTTCTTCAGCTAACTTCTCACACTCTTGAGATTTCTGTGTATACTCATTTGAGAGTTTAACATACTATCTCTTGAGGGATTTGAAAGCTTTCGATATACAGTTGGATTCCTCCAATAGCTCATCATAATCATCACTCGATTTCTCAAGTTCAAATTGTACCTCAGTTTCTGATTCTGAATCAGTATCTGCTATAAGATAGAGACTGGCTTCAAGCCCCTCTCCTTCACATTCAGTGGAGCTTTCATCCAGTTCTTCTCAAGTAGCCATCATTCCCTTCTTCTTTTTGTTGAAGAACTTCTTGGGAGGTTGCTTCTTGAGTTGAGGACATTCTGCCTTGATATGACCAGGCTTTTTGCATTCATAACACACAATGACATTTCTGTCATTTGATCCACCATCTTTGTTGTATTTTTCTTTGTTGAGACACCTGAAAGGTTTGTTCTTTTTGAACTTTTTTTTCTTCCATATCTTTTTCATTTTTCTGGTAAGAAGAGAAAGTTCATCATCTTTATCATGAGAGCCATCCTCATTTGATTCTTCAGATTCTTCTGAAGATTCATCAACTTTGAGAGCTCTTGAGGCAGATCCCTTAGATGATTTCTTATTAGCCTTAAGAGCAATGGAGTTGATCTTCTTTCCATTATTCTCTTCAGTCGGCTCATGTTCATGGATTTGAAGACTACCAATAAGATCATCTAGCTTCATTGTTGATAGATCTTTGGCCTGAGACACAGCAGTTACAAGAGGTCTCCATTGCTTTGGAAGACTTCTGAGAATATTTTGAATGTTTTCCTTAGTCTTGTAAACCTTTCCCATAGATTTCAACCCATTGGTTATAGTTTGAAATCTCCCATACATTTGGCCAATAGTTTCTCCTTCTTCCATTTTGAACAGCTCATACTTTCTGACTAGCATGCTGACTTTAGTCTCTTTTACCTTACTGGTTCCTTCATGAGCAACAGCTAGTAAATCCCACATTTCTTTTGAAGATTCATAAGCAAATATTTTTTCAAACTCTTCTCAGCTCAAAGCACACATGATTACATATTTAGCTTTGGTATTTAACTGTTATTTTGTTCTTTGATCAGAGGTCATGTTTGCTTTAGGGACTTCTGCTTCTTTGTCATCTTTAGGAACATAGGGAACTTCTTCAATGATATCCCAGAGACCAGAGTTAGTGGATTGTAAAAACCACTTCATCTTTTCTTTCCAGTAGATGTAGCCCACTCCATTGAAGTGTGGAGGTTTTGACATTGAGGATCCTTCTCCTGTATGATTCTTGCTTGTGCTGGTTTCTCCTACCATTTCCAAGATATTTTCCTCTACACTGTTAGGTGCTCAACCCAGAGGCTAAGCTCTAATACCAACTGAAATAACCAAAGTTAACACAAGAAGGGGGGTTGAATTGTGTTTACCAACTTTTTAGGAAACTTTGAAAATTATTTTCGTAGGCACAACAAGAAAAAATAAAGCTACAGAAAATTAGACGGGTGACTCGTCTAATTTTATGACATAACACAAGCGCACACAGAGAATGGTTAAAACAGAGTTTGATATTCATAATATTAACTCCCCAAGTTAAAAGCTTAAAAAAATAACTCTTAAACAAAATAAAGAGAAAAGGGAAGAAGAATATCCCTCAAGAGATTTATACATGTTCATCCCAAAATCCACAGGGCTACGTCCAGTTCTTGGCAGCACCAAGTTTCCATTATAACTGATCAGATTACAGTACAAGTATTCTTTGCACACCTAGCCTCTCCAGGCTCTACACTCAAACAAGTATTCTTTTCTCACCTAGCCTCTTCAGGCTCAACACAGTAAGGAGTAAAGGTTTTATGTAATTAATACAACTTACAAATATTTTAGATAACACTCAAAGAGTGAAATAAATATGAAGGTATGAAAGACTGCGAATTAATATCAATTGATTGAAGAGCTATTCAATGAAGGAATGAAGAAGTTGAAGTTGACACAGGGAAACACAAGAAGGAGGGGTTGAATTGTGTTTCTTAACTATTTTTCGAAAAAGCCTTTTCTCAAACCTTTTACAAGCAAAACAATAGAAACAACACACAAACAAGAAAAATGTTTTAGAAGAGTTAACAAACTCAGATTCAAAACACCACAGTTAGTATAACTAAAAACTGGAAAAGATAAGGGTTAGAAAAATCACATGAGTGGTTTATCCTGGTTCACTCTCTTCCAACCAAGAGCTACGTCCAATCCCTTCTACTTTAAGGTTTTATCCACTATTGTCCAAATAGGTTACAAGTTTTCAACACCTCTTCAGGCTACAAGTATTATTTCTCTACCAAGCCTCTTCAGGCTCTAACTCTAACAAAGAGATTAACTGATTTGATCTAAGAACTCACTATGTGTGAGGATTTGAAAGTTTAATATCAACAAGATTTACACGTAAACTTGTTTTTCAAATTCAACGGTTTTAGCACTATGATATCAGAGCTTCGTGTGTGTCTTTTATCTGTTGTATATCTTATTTTTTCTTCTTGAAATTTTTCAAGTATATATATCCGAAGTGCTTCTCTATCTTGATCTTCATCAACGGTCTTCGAATTATATCCGTTAAGACATAGAATTAAATGCTTGGATCCGTTGAGACTGATAACTTGATATGCTTCTTGGAGAAGTGCTTTTGATTATCAGAGGAATGCTCAAAGTAGAGTTGTCACTTCTCTGTTGTACCAAAGGTTGCTTTCTGACTTTCCATCTTTGTACTCGACTTGAGTTTTACAACAATGTAGTTGACAGAGTACAAAGCTTTATGGTTTCGATGGAACGAAGTTCTTTTATCCAAGAGATAAAGATTTTAACAATAGAAGAAGCAAGGGTAAAAAGACATATATTCTTTGAATTAAATAAGCAATCATTTGAAACAAATACACTTAAGCTTATACGGGTTCACGTTTTAAAACTAATGGACGCGCAGGCCTTTGGACGTGCAAGATTAACTTATCAGTGAGATGAGCTCATCTACTGTTAACGCGTCTACATACATTTAGTCTAGTTCCAAGAGTTGGACATGCTATACTTAAGAGCTCATCTACTAACGTGGCATCTAGTAAGACTACTCGTCTATCAAGTCTTCGGACTTGTTATATTTCAATATCTCGTCTACTTGATTTTTCTTAAGACTTAGTAACCCGTCTACCACAGTTAATATTAAGATCTCGTCTATCATAAAGATAATAGACTCAGAATTTTACCAAGAGTTGTAGACTCGTCTAGAGGATTAAAATTGAATCTGATTGATTCCATACTTTATTTTAATTTCCTCTAACTGTTATAAATCAAGCACTCCCTGCATTCTTATAATAAACGAGTTAGATCTTTGACAATACTTTGCCATACAAATTTAACCTTTTTGTTAACATCAAAACTTAAGAGATTATATAATCCAAAACCACTTTGGTTCAACAATCTCCCCCTTTTTGATGGTGACAAAAACCAGTTAAATTTGAGTGAGCAAAGTCTAAGAGAGCTACAGAGCTCCCCCTAAGATAAAGCATTCAAACTTAAAGGATAAAACAGATAAGCAGCAACACATATCATATTTAACTTATTAGATCAGTTTAGTCATATTCAAAACATAGTATCAGAGCTAAACATATTATCAGAGCTTAGAAGTCAAATCATAGAGATATATCAAAGACGGTAATAAAAAAATCAGATCATATCAAGCACAAGTATGCAACAAAACAGTATGTAAAACAGTATGCATGTGACAACATATACGTATGTCCAAAAACTGACTTTATATATAAAATAAATTTAATTCTATCATTTCACCCCCTTTTTTGTCATCAGACAAAAAGGAAACATGAGTGGACCATCATTGTCAGTTAAGGAAAAAAAAACTAAGAAGAGGGTGGAGGTGGAGGAGGAGGGTTTGGAGGCGGATGAGGTTGAGCAGGCAGATTATGACTCTGTTGGAAGCTTTGAAGAATGCTCATCATTTGATTGATCATCACATTTGTTGGAGCCAAAGCTTCTGCAACTTGCTCCTTGAATTTTTCTTTGACTTCCACTTTTACTCTCTCCTCTATGATCTTTCCTATAATCTCTTCAAAATTCTGTGGCACAGAGGGTCTTGAGCTTTCAGCACTGTCATGAGCATGTGCTTGACCTTGAAAGGTGCTTATAGCTCTAGAATGTTGAGGTTGATCATGTGGATTGATGACTGTCATAGCCAATGGCTGAGATGAGTGCTTTTCAGAAGTACTTGGTCTTGGAGCAGGCTCAACAACTTCCTCATTCCCAGTTATTGGTTGAACAGTATCAATATTCAAATCCGGTCCTTCAACAATGATCTCTTCTTCAGTATGCTCAGAAAGAGGAGATGGTGGTGGTGATGAAGCAAGAGTGAGAACAGGAGGAGGTAACTCTTTGGCCCAGTGAACAGGATCTTCCTCATAGATAGAACTTATGATAGGAATTCCGAGAGTGTCCTTATGAATGTAGAACCTGATATTGGAGAGTCCACACTTGCCTCTAACTTTTGGAAGGTTTCTTTTATCTTTATCACTCAGTCCAGAGGATGAAGCTTCCTTAGCACAAGTCATCATATGACTTATCCAAATATCAACTGCAGCATCATCAGATATGTCTTCAATAGGTTGTGACATCCAATAATATATTATATTTTGATCAACAGAGACATCAGTATCAGCTGAGATCATGCAAGAGTTGATTTCTGGCTTCTTTGCAGTGCTCCTTTGCTTCTTCAGATCCTTATCCTTGTTCAAGTCTATCATTGGTAGTCTTGGACAAATCATATAAGGTCTTACTCCAATTTTTGTTGCCTTCAGGGTATGGAACAATCAGGTTGGTGGAACAAAGTTGGCAGCTCTCACATGTCTAGGCAGCTCAAACTCGTCTTTCAAGAAAGCATAATGAGGTGATCCACAACATCAGCATCTTTGCCATATATACTTGGATGCCTAAAGATCACCCACGATGTCTCTCTATCCAGAATGAACTTTGGCCTACCATCTGTTCTTGACCTTTTGTGCAAAATTGTCTCAGATTTGGCTTTGCACGGGTCCTTAGTCCAATCTGGTATAATGTACCTGTTGACACCATCTGTGAAAGGTTTGAAGGGTGTGAATTTGATTAAGTTAGGGTAGATATTTTTAGGTGGAAATTTCTTTTGTGGAAGATGAGTAAGGGCATGTCTAATATGGTTGTACATGGCAGATGGGAGTGGATGAGTCTATACATAGGGAATGGGTGCATGCCATGGAGTGTATGTAGCTTCAGGTTCATACTCATACTCAGGTAGTGGATAAAATGGTCTGGTTGACTCTGGTTCAGGTTCATTTTTGTGAAAGAGTATTTTCCAATCTCTTTTGACTTTGGCCCAACTTTCAGCTTTGCCATTATAGAGAACTGAAGGATTAGTGTAAGGAACTTTGGTTCTTGGCATTTTGGGAAAGAGGGCACCAGGGTTAATTCCTACATCATCTGGTTGATTGAACCAGGGATCATCTGCATGTATTATGGGTTGGAGATGTGGTCTATTTGGTGAGGTTTGAACAGGTGAGTGGACAGGTGAGGTTATTGGTGGTGAAAAGGTTTGTGGTTCAGTGTCAGGTTGTGTTGGTGGAAGTGTGGGAATGTAAACATTATGGTGAAAAGGTATCACAAAATCAGGTGAAGTAGTAACATTATCCCTATTTTCTAAACTTTCTACCGAGGCACCTACTACTAATTGGACAGGATCATTAGCAAGGATGTTTACCTCAAGAGTCACAATGGACTTGACTTTCCTTGAGGGTTGCCTTCTTGTTGGAACAACAGTAGCAGCAGCAGTTTTCTATTTCTTCAACACATCACTAATGGGGACATTGTCCTCATCATCTTCATCTTCGTCATTGTGAGACGGGATTAGATTCCTTGTCTTTTTTGAGATGTGGCAGGTTGAGCTCTATTTGTTCTTCCTTAATCCTCATCATCTCTTCTTCCTTAGCCGTAGCAACAACAGTGTATGTGTTGAGATTCATGTTGGCTATGTTCATCCTTCCAAAATCAGCAACAGACATACCCTTCTCCATTAGAATTCTTGCTTGCTCTTCAGGGGACTTGGCAGCAAGGAAGTCATCAATTTCTTGAGCTTTGAATATTTTTTATAGAAGATGACAAAAATGGAATAGCAGAGAGCTTCTTCCTGTAGACAATGGCATCTCTGAATTTCCAAAGAGAATTCTGGGGAAATTAATTTTGTTCTCGGTGACGAGATGGCAGAGACAAAACTTACGCAGAGTTGACAAGTTATCCTTAGACCCAGTCTTATGAAGAATAGCCTTGTTCAGCAACTGATGAAGAATGCGAGCAGTGTCCTTCATCTCCACTGACTTCCATGAATGAGTTCTCACTGTATCTTCTCTCATCAAGAAGGTAACTACCACCTCAGAACCACCAAGGTCCTTCTCCCAAGTATCAGTAATGACCACTCCTTCTTGAACGCAGTTGATAGCTTCGGAAATGGTCTTTTCGGAGGCCACTATTCTTTTCCCAAGTATCTCAACAGAGATTTCAATAATGGTTACCTGAGGGTTTCTCCATAAATCCCTAATTAGGTTAGGGTAGATAGAGACTTTCTCTATGAACATTCCATCCCAACCAGCAGCAGTGATGTTCTTGCTCACATCCAAGTTATATTCTTCCAAAATACCAAAGTTAAAGTGGTGCTCCACAGCAAGATTCAACTTGTCCACATTGTAAGTTGAAACAGCAGAAGAGGAAGCCATTTTTGAGGTTTGAAGGTTAGGGTTTGGTAGCAAGAAAACAGAGAGTTCTTTTGCAAGAAAGTTTCAGAGACGAAGGTAGTGAAAAGTTTTTCAGAGGGAAGTTCTTTTCTTAAAAAGGTTTCAAATTTGAAGAGTTTTCCCAAAGAAAAAAATTTAAAAAAATTGAAAACGTGTGAAGAAGAGAGTAATGAGTACTGATGCAGCACAGGTTTTTGAAACTGTAAAAAGCTATTGATGGGATTGATGGAAATAACTAAATCAGCATAAGGATATTATTAAATATGTCTTGGACATGAATTAATGCAAATTTAATAATAGATAGCATAGATGAGTTTGATAAAACTATGCAATCAGTCAATGGATGCAATGCCTACTGGACGCACATGTAACATGCATTGGACGCACTTGAGCAATAGACGTGCATGCAATACACGCAAGCATTGGACGCACAATCAATCCACACAAATCACATTAAGTTGTTTTCTAATAAATATGAATCTGTCATCTGCAAGAGGTTTAGTAAAGATATCTGCCCATTGATGGTCAGTATTTACAAATTGTATATCAATAATGTCTTTTTGCAAATAATCTCTAATAAAGTGATGTTTAATCTCTATATGCTTAGCCCTTGAATGCAATATTGGATTCTTAGATAGATTTATTGCAACAGTATTATCACACATAAGTGGAATACTACTTACAAACAAATTGTAGTCCTCCAATTGATGTTTGATCCATAGAAGTTGTGAGCAGTAACTAGCAGCCGAAATATACCCAGCTTCAGCAGTTGATAAGGCAATAGTACTTTGTCTTTTGCTTGACCATGAGACTAGATTAGCTCCAATGAAGTGACATCCTCCACTGGTACTTTTTCTTTCAATTCTATCTCCAGCATAGTCAGCATCACAAAATCCAACTAATCTATAATCACTATTTTTCTTAAAGCACAAACCCAGATTAGTAGTACATTTTAAATATCTAAATATTCTTTTAACTGCTGATAAATGAGATTCTCTTGGATCAGATTGAAATCGAGCACATAAGCATACACTGAACATAATATCAGGTCTAGACACAGTAAGATATAGCAGAGATCCTATCATACCTCAATATACCTTTTGGTCTACCTTTTTATCTTTATCATCTTTGTTCAGTATGGACGTGGGATGCATAGGGGTGTTCATAGGTTTGCAATCATCCATCTTTAATTTCTTTAACAATTCATTTGTGTACTTGGTCTGATGGATGTACACCTCGTCCATTGTTGGTTTAACTTGAAGTCCAAGAAATAACTTGAGTTCTCCCATCATGCTCATTTCAAACTCATTCTGCATAAGCTTAGAGAATTCCTTACATAGAGATTCATTAGTAGCTCCAAATATTATGTCATCAACAAATATTTGAACAACAATGAAACTGGACTTATTGGATTTTCTAAATAAGGTTGTATCAACCTTTCCTCTACTGAATCCATTGTTCATTAAGAATGAACTTAACCTTTCATACCAAGCTATAGGGGCTTGTTTAAGACCATATAAAGCTTTCTTTAGCTTATATATGTGTTCAGGTTGGGTTTCACTTTTAAAACCAGGAGGTTGCATATCAAACACTTCCTC
The DNA here is from genome assembly GCA_030762895.1 of Sophora flavescens. NCBI lineage: Eukaryota > Viridiplantae > Streptophyta > Magnoliopsida > Fabales > Fabaceae > Sophora > Sophora flavescens. Next base: position 103,493,413 of record CM061064.1, read on the forward strand.
ACTAATAACACCATTTAGAAAGGCACTTGTTACATCCATTTGATATAGCATTATACTATGATGTGAAGCAAAAGATAATAAGATGCAAATAGCTTCTAGTCTAGTAACTGGTGCAAAAGTTTTCGTGTAGTCTATACCTTCTTCCTGTGAATAACCTTGTGCAACAAGTTTAGCTTTATTTCTTATCATGTTACCATTTTCATCAAGCTTGTTTCTGTAAACCCATTTGGTTCCAATAACTAATTTGTGTTTTGGTAAAGGCACAAGAGTCCACACTTCACTTCTCTCAAATTGGTTCAGTTCTTCCTGCATTGCAAGAATCTAGTCCTCGTCCAATAGAGCCTCGTCTACTGTCTTTGGTTCTAACTCAGAGGCTAATGCAGAATCATCTTGCTCTATGAATGTAGATCTGGTTCTTAGCTTATAATTATGATTCCCAATGATTTGATCTTGAGGATGATAATTCCTGAAGTACCAAGATCTCTGAACATTTTCTTGTTGAGAAGTTGAAGTTTCTGACTCATGTTGTTGAGGGTCGTCCACTTGATCATCAGGTTTGTCATTTGAATTTCAGAATCCTTGAGATTCAAATCTGCAATAGATTCATCAAGCTCTGATAATTTCTTATCAGGCTGTTTGTCATAAAACTTAACATGTATACATTCTTCTACTACTAAGGTTTTAGAATTATAAACTCTAAACCATTTTGATGATTCAGAATACCCTAACAGAATTCCTTTATCTACTTTAGCATCAAACTTACCAAGTTGATCTTTAGTATTCAATATATAGCATTTACAACCAAAAGGATGAAAGTAAGATATGTTGGGTTTTCGTCATTTTTACAATTCATAAGGAGTCTTATTCAAGATTGGTCTAATGTATATTCTATTCTGAATGTAGCAGGCAGTATTAACAGCTTCAGCCCAGAAGTGTCTAGGGATAGAGTTATCATTGAGCATTGTTCGAGCCATCTCTTGAAGAGATCTGTTCTTTCTCTCTACCACACCATTTTGTTGTGGTGTTTTAGGTATTGATAAGTTTTGAAGTATTCCACTTTCTTCATAGAACTTATGAAATAGCTCATTTTCAAACTCTCCCCTATGATCACTTCTGATTGAAGTGATACACATGCCTTTTTCATTCTGTACACGTTTGCAGAATACAGAGAAGACCCTGAAAGACTCATCCTTGTGAGCTAGGAACATAACCCATGTCCATCTAGTGTAGTCGTCTACTATGACTAGACCATATTTCTTTCCACTAACAGAGGCAGTCCTAGTTGGTCCAAACAGATCAAGCTGTAGCAACTCTAGTGGTCTATTGGTACTAACAATATTCTTAAATTCAAAAGAACCTTTGACTTGTTTCCCTTTTGACATGTATCACAGAGAGCCATCAGATTTCTACTTAAGGTTTGGTAATCCTCTCATGAGGTTATGCTTATTTAGCTTTGAAATTAACTTCAAGCTTGCATGACCTAGCCTTTTGTGCCAAATCCATCGCTCATCTTCAATGGACACTAGACATGAGACACTTTGATTTATAAGATCCCCCAAGTCAATCTTATACAGATTGTTTTACCTCTTGGAAGTAAATAAGAGTGATCCATCATGTTTCTTGACATTACATATGTTCTTATCAAAAGAAACAACAAACCCACTATCACATAATTGACTTATGCTTTGCAGATTGTGTTTTAAACCATCAACTAATAGAACATTATCAATGGAGGGAAAAGGATGTTTACAAATTTTACCTACTCCAATGATCTTCCCTTTCTTATTACCTCCAAAGGTAACCCATCCACCATCCCTATGTTTAAGGTCTTGGAACATACACCTTTCTCCCGTCAAGTGTCATGAGCAACCACTGTCCAAGTACCAGAATGTGTGTTTCTTTCTTGTTGTTAAGCAAGTCTGCAACAGGTACAATCTTATCTTTAGGTACCCAAATTGACTTGGGTCCTTTCTTGTTAGTAGTCATTGGACGAGCATGTTTGAAATGCTTATGATGTATGCATCTAGATGTTATATGACCACCTTTTCCACACACTTTACAGTAAGTGTTGGATGAGATCAGTTTATTTTTAACATGCGGAGTTTGAGCTTTTGAAGTTCAATTATGCATATGTGGTTTTGACTTTTTATAAGATGCTTAATGCTTTTCTTTGTCATAACCAAGGCCAGACTTATCATGCGGGGACCTAGAGTACCTTAAAATTAAACTTAGTTTATCTGAGCCACTTACAAATTTAGACAGAGTGTCTGTCAGGTATGTCACATCTTGTTTCAGTTTTGTAACTTCACAAGAGACAACTGGCTCACACTTTAGTTTGTCAGTTAGACTGACATTCTCTGATTTTAGTTTGTCATTTTCATTTACAAGACTTATTTTCTCCATGCAAACCCTATCAAATTCTTTAGATAGTTTTGAAAATTTCTTTTTTAGACTTCCATATTCATGAGACAGAATTGATGAGTTATGCAATAATTCATCAAATGCATCTTGAAGAATGGAATGGTTAGAATCCATTACCTCAGTCTCAGTGTATTCACTTTTTGATGAAGTACACCAGTCATGAGACAGATATTTGCCTCTTCCTCTGCTTCATTTTCTTCATCAGATGAAGACAGATCCAGCTCCTCCCAAGTAGCCATCAAGCCCTTCTTATTTTTGAAGAACTTCTTTTTGTCCTTCAGATCTGGGTAGTCAGCTTTGAAATGACCAGGCTTCTTGCACTCGAAGCACAGAGGTGGACCTTTTTCCTTAGAGTCTGATTTCTCCTTGATGAACTTTTTGTTGAACTGCTTCCTTCTGAAACCACCTTTCTTTCTCCACATATGTTGAATCTTTCTGGAGATGAAAGATAGTTCATCTTCATCAGATGCTTCATCACTGTCAGAAGGGTCTACTTCAGCAGAGTATTCCTCAGCTTCAAGAACTTTGGAAGAGCTAGCCTTCTTTGCCTTTAGGGCAATAGATTTTCCTTTTCTGAAACTTTCTTCTTCATTGAGCTCAAGCTCATGAACTTTTAAAGATCCAAGAAGTGCCTCCAAAGTGAGATTATTGAGGTTTTTTGCTTCCTGAATAGCAGTGACCTTAGGTCTCCACTGTTTATGTAAGCTCCTCAAAATTTTTCAGACATGATCTCTATTCTCATAGGTTTTTCCAAGAGATCTAAGACTATTGGTGATAGTTTGGAATCTTCCAAACATTTGATCTATAGTTTCATGTTCAACCATTTTAAATAATTCATACTGATGAACCAGCATGCTTATCTTTGACTCCTTAACTTGGGATGACCCTTCATGAGCTAGGACAAGAGTATCCCATATTTCCTTAGCACTGTTACAACTATGAACTTTATCATGATCAGATCTGGTGATAGCACATCAAATAGTGCTTAGCTTTCAGATTGAGTTGATGTTGACTTTTCTGCTCTTGAGTCCATTGAGCTCTAGGAATAGCAGCTCCAGCATCACCTCTTGATTCAGTGTAGCCAGTTTCAATCAGCTCCCAGATGTCCACGTTTTGTGTATCAAGAAAAGCCATCATTCTCTTTTTCCAGTAGTCATAATCACAACCATCAAAGAGAGGAGGTCTGTTGATTGCTTGTCCTTCTGTATCCATGATTGTTGGATCGTACACCCTCAGCACTTGTTAGATGCTCAACACTTTCGAGGTTGAGCTCTGATACCAACTGAAGTTGACATAGGGAAACACAATAAGGGGTGTTGAATTGTGTTTCTTAACAGTTTTTCAAAAAAGCATTTTCTCAAGCCTTTTACAAGCAAAATAATATAAACAACACATAAACAGGGAAAATGTTTTAGAAGAGTTAACAAAGTCAGATTCAAAACCCCACAGTTAGTATAACCAAAAACTGTAAAAGATAAGGGTTAGAAAAATCACACGAGTGTTTTATCCTGGTTCACTCTCTTCCAACCAAGAGCTACGTGCAGTCCCTTCTACCTAAAGGTTTTATCAACTATGCTCCAAATAAGTTACAAGTTTTCAACACCTCTTCAGGCTACAAGTATTCTTTCTCTACCAAGCCTCTTCAGACTCTAACTCTAACAAAGAGATTAACTGATTTGATCTAAGAACTCACTATGTGTGAGGATTTGAAAGTTTAAGATCAACAAGATTTACACGTAAACTTGTTTTACAAATTCAACAGAGTTTTTACACTATGATATCAGAGTTTCGTGTGTGTCTTGTATCTGTTGTATATCTTATTTTTTTCTTGTTGAAATTCTTCAAGTATATATAGCTGAAGTGCTTCTCTATCTTGATCTTCATCAACGGTCGTCAATTATATCCGTTTAGACATAACATTAAATTCTTGGATCCGCTGAGACTGATAACTTGATATGCTTCTTAGAGAAGTGCTTTTGATTATCAGAGGAATGCTCAAAGTAGAGCTGTCACTTCTCTGTTGTACCAAAGGTTGCTTTCTGACTTTCCATCTTTGTAATGGACTTGATTTTTACAACAATGTAGTTGACAGAGTACAAAGCTTTATGGTTTAGATGGAACAAAGTTTTTTTATCCAAGAGATAAAGATTTTAACAATAGAAGCAGCAAGGGTTAAAAGACATATATTCTTTGAATTAAATAAGCAATCATTTGGACGAATTCCTACCTTTGATTGGATTCACATACAATAACAGTTTCCACGATAGTATCGGTATGGCACCGTATGAGGCTTTGTATGGGAGAAAGTGTAGGACTCCGTTGTGTTGGTATGAGACTGGCGAGAGCCAAGTGTTAGGTCCTGATATGGTACAGCAAACAATGGAGCAAGTCAGGAAGATAAGAGAGAAAATGAAGGAAGCGCAGGATAGGGAAAGAAGCTACAGTCACAGGAGGAGGAGACCCTTAGGGCTCATTTGGTGGTAAGGATATGATAGGGACGGATAGGATGAGAGAGCGGGATATGAGTAGGATAGGATATGAGCAGGATAAGTTGTTATCCTATTTGATGTTTGATGTCCACCGGATAACCAATAGATAGCATTATATTATCATGTCTTGTGTTTGATGCAAACCAGATATTTTCAGGATACGATATATATTATATGCAAATGACCAATTTACCCTTATATCATAATTACATATTTTTTTTAAAAAAAATTAACTTTCCTTTTTTTTTTTTATATTTTGTACATTTAAAATTATAAAAAATTATATAAAAAAACTTATAATTTTGTACATTTTATAATTTTATACATATTGTACATTTTATAACTTTTTTTTTTGTACATTCTGTACATTTTATAAATTTTATTTTAAACATTTTGTACAAATGGATGATTAAATTGCAATTAACAATCAACCTTCGTTCAAAATGCACCTTATTACATTATTAACAATATAACCATTGTCCAAAAACTCTCATAAACATAATTGCATTACTACCTCCAATTGCAGCAACATAACATAACAATATACTAAAGTATAAACACCTTTGTTAGACTTGCAAAATATTTCATTTCCTCCAACGCAAAGATTCAATGCAACACTTTGAGCTCTAAGTCTTGGAAATATTTTTGAACATAAAACTCCATTCATTAGAAATAGTAATCAACATAAATTAATGTCTCCTGTCATTGTCATAGATAAGTTTCACCAAACAATCTAGAAAGTTAAACAACATAAACAAAGTTCATCAAAATTAAGTAATAGATAAACTAAGTCATCTATAGAAATCACTCTATTAACGACTTAACAAATGTAACACGAAACATCTCATCAACCCCCCAAAAAATGTGCAATCGATGGGGCATGGATAGAATTTTTTCTGCTGCAACAATACAGTCTTGGTCACTTAAATCCATTTTTTTTAGTTCATTCATGACACTCCTGGAATCAGCAAACACATCTTTATCAACTCCAAGGCGATTTACAGCTTCACCCAATCTATCTGAGCTTGTTTCTAGCCACTTCCCAAAACTCTTTCCTAATTCAGCTATGTTATTAGCAATGGCATTTGCTCCTCTGTTTCTCTTCCTCTGTAGACTTCCCTCATTATCTTTCTTCCTTTTAGATTGATTGACAGATGTTGACTGAGTCAAATCTACGACATCATTATCACCATTTTGTTCTTCCTCTTCTTTATCTAACTCCTCAACAACATCAGCAGGGGTAACAGCTCATTTACCAGTAGCACGATCTTTTCCGAAAGCAAGATCAAGCTTATCAAAAAGTGGGACCGATGTATTCTGAAAGCTTGCAGCATTTGGATGACTCTATACAAGAATACAAATAAAAATTATTTAATTATTCATAAATAGAAACTAAAACAGAATAATTCATTATAGATAAAAAAAAATATTAACCTTTATATTTTCATTCCACACATTATCACTGTCCACCTTAATCATTTTCTTTTCATTATCCCAACCAAACCCACTTTGATTTTGCATATCATAAAATATTCCATACAGTGTCCTTAGCCTTTTCATTGCAGACTCAATGTGTGGCTTCACCTTAATTCCACATCCAGGAAACTTTTGCTCTATTTTTGTCTCAGTCGTTTTCAAAGTATGTGCTTTAAATTGACCGTTATCACATCTTTGACCCTGGTTCACAGCCTCAATCAAGATATCAAGAAATGCTTCAACCTCCACATTGGACCATTGCCTGCGATCTCTTTTTTTCTTGCCACTTTGTTGCATAATGCTTTCATATTCCATTCCTATCTTATTATCAAAGTATAAATCACAAAACTTTTACAAAATATTCCAAAAAACATGAAATACAAACATAACCAAATACAAAAACTAAAATACGATGCATCAAAACAAAACATATAGGTGTTCCAAATCCTTATGGGAAATACACAAATTAAATAGACCAAATTAAAACAAAGTCACCAATAAAATTACAAACAAACCAAACTAACAGGACCAACATGTTAATAAGGCCCTGCATTCCAAATTTGTGTTGATAGGTTTTCTCTCCAAGCAGACCATTTGTCAGTAGCCTCAATTGTATTAATAGGAGCAACATGTTCCATGTCCTCATTGTGTAGTTGTTCTTCCAATTCTGCACCTAGTTGTTCTTCCATTGGATCAGTAGGCATTTCTCTTCTAATAAAATTATGCAAAAGGCAACAAGCAATTATAATGCGATTTTGAATTTTGATTGGGTAAAATGACCGACTTCTTCCATAGAGTGTCTCATATTGAAGAGCTCTTCTTTACATGTTGGTGTGTATCCACGTCATCATTCACTACGGCGATATCGATACCCTCTATATGGAGCAAGAAATCCTTCACAATTTGTGTACCCAGCATCCACAAGATAATAGTACCCTATAATAAAATATATCCGTCAAATTAAAACATAGCTATTATACACTTTTTACTATTATAATAAAATCCCAATGATTCTTGTTACCTGTTGGAACATTTAAATCATTCCTCCTAGAAATGGCATCTCTCAATACCCTTGAGTCTGATGCAGATCCTTCCCATCCAGGTAACACATATAAATTTCATATCCCTGGAACATACTTCTAAGATTTTTGTAGATATATCCCCTTTTATATTACGATATCGGGGCTTATCAATAGCTGGTACATTAACTTCGATATGTGTTCCATCTAATGCCCCAAGACAACTCTATGAGCAAATCCAAATAGAAAGCAAATGTTTTAGGAAAAAATATAACACATTTGCAACACATCATAAAATAGATTCTAAAACATAATACACTAACATTGTACCTTAAACCATTTCCATCTTTCATCCAAGCAATCTTCCAGGACCGGATCCGGTTCTCTAAGAAGTGTTTCTTGCATTCATAAGACACCATTCAACACTAAATTAAAGTACCTACTAACTGTTTCTCCGGATCTTTTAAATAGAAACTTAATAACACGGTTCTTAGAATGATGTTCCAATATGTGTAAGAACATAGCTACTTGTTCTTCAATACTCACTAGTCCATCCTCTTTTAATTTACCTTCATTACAAAGGAGAGCACATAATAAGCGAAATGACCTAACATCCATACGAAGTTGATCAACAGTTGTAACATCATCACGTCTTATTAACCTCTCTAAAAATTCTCCCCTCAAACCTTCTCTATCCATTGGTTGTTGCCTTAGACTTTGATTTTCATAAAACCATAGTGCAGTATGACTCACTGCCATAAACATTGCAAAACAAAGCCCAACCATCTCTAAAAATGTTTTCTCCAAAATTAGATATGACATAAATTGAAGCTGCTTTGCTGAATCCATACTTTTACCTATAAAATACATTGAAAATATTCCATATCCATATAAGGAAGCAACATGCATTGCTTAGGAATAAATCTACATAAAGAAAGATCTAAACTCAAAAAAAAACTGTAAATACATGCCCAAAACCAAACAAGATAGTGGCTAGCAACCATGGCCAAAACCAATAAATACAAAAGCTTCATTTAACACACTACCCATTTGCACAAACATTGTACAAGCATATATTGCCTTCAACACCACATAACACTGCTGCCAAATGTGAATCCAATTGCAGCTACCCACAAAAACCCAATAGCTGAACTGACCCTACGCCAATGATCATTAGACTACTAAACAAATTTGAATTCAACCTATTAAAGAAGGGGTTTATGCTTCTCCAATGATCAGTGAAAACAAATAAGACATAACAATATCGAAATTGCATTCAATTCATAAAAAAATTAAATGGGTGGATTATGAATAATCACAAGCAGGACAATCAGATGAAAATAAAAATAAATTTTTTTAGAAGAAGATGAGAAACCCAGAAAAAGAAAAAGATAAATGACATAGATATTGAGCTGGCAGATAAATTCAAAAGTCAGAACATGAACATAGATACCCACAAAATAACCCTAACCCCAAAAAAATACCCAAAATCGCCCCCCAAAAAAAGGAACCCTAACCCCAAAAAAACCCCCAATTTTGATACAAAAAATGAAAGAGAGGAAGGAGAATGAAGTAAAGAATGTTTACCTGGTGAAGATGAAGAAGACGAGCACAGGGGTGGAGAGGAAGGTGGCGAACACAGGTGTGGAGAGGGAGAACAGAAGAAGAAACGCTGGGAGAGGGGGAGGGTAACGTTTCTGTTCGTAAGTAATGGAGGGATGGAGTGGAAATGAAAAATGCTATCCTATCCTACTTGTTTCTAACCCAACCTCACCCCTAGGATAAAATTTTAACTAGTGGGTAGGATAGGATAAGCTGACAGGATAACCATATCATATCATATTGGTTCACCAAACTATGGATTAAAGTAGGATAGGATAAGTTATCATATCCTATCTCCCCTATCCTGGCCACGAAAAGGGACCTTAGAGTTCCAAGAAGGTGATCACGTGTTTTTGAGAGTCACTCCGAAGACCGGAATTGGCAGAGCTATAAAGTCTAGAAAGCTCACTCCCCGATTCATTGGACCATTTTAGATTCTTCGACGAATTGGTCCAGTAGCTTACCATATAGCCTTACCGCCTAACCTTTCTAACCTACACGATGTCTTCCATGTGTCCCAGTTGAGAAAATACTACCCAGATCCTTCTCATATGATTGAGCCTATATCCATATACCTCCGAGAGAATCTAGAATATGAGGTTTACCGTCTAAGATTGAAGATAGAAGGATTAAAGAACTCTGTGGTAAACAGATTCCCCTAGTTAAGGTCATCTGGGATAGTGTTACAGGAGATGCTACCTGGGAGTGTGAGGCAGACATGCAACAACATTATCCACATCTTTTCTGAGGCACGTAAATTCTGAGGACGGAATTTATTTTAAGGGGGGTAGTAGTGTAACACCCCATTTTATGGATTAGTATATGAGGAAGGGATTAAGCATATTTGAAGGCTTAATCACTTTTCTTAGGTGTTAGTGAGCTTGTGTTTCAAGTTTTAGGGGAATCGGAGTTAAAACGGGTTCAGAACGCAAGGAAACACAAACCGAGAGATTAATTAATCAATTAATTAATTAGTTGAGAGTTGGGATATTAAAATTATATCGGACTTGAGTATAAAAGGTTTTTGGGAATGGCCTAAAAAAATTACAGAAAAATATTCCAGCAGTAGGTTACATAGGATGATGCGGAAGAAAACACCCAGTTGTGCCGACGAAACAATACGTGGTGACACGTGTCGTGACCAGGAGGAAGGTGGCCATGGAGGCGTCACCTCACACTCCACTACCCCTTTGCATGTAAGACACCTAACCCCTTTGCATGTATGACACCTATCTCCACTACCCATTTGCATGCATGACACTTGTTTTCCCACTAACTTACCAAAAACCTACCTAAATTCATCTAATAAAAGTAAAACAACAAAAGTGACTTCATTTTTTCCTCCTCCAAACTCATTTCACTCATACTTCCATAGCCAATTTCGTTCCCTCACCTCTGCATGTCTTGGCTGAATAGTTAAGTGAAGGAAAGAACAAGTTGCACACTCATTCACACCCCAAAACTCATCATATCCTGTCTCTAAATCCCTCAATACACCTTCTTCCACCGTTAGATCATGTTGTAATTTTAGAGGGAGGTTGTGGACTGATATTTATTCACATCCAACGGTTGGAATTTCTGTATAACCCTTCAAGTGTGAGTTATTAAGCTCAGAAGAAGGAGATAAGCTCAACTAGAGTAGCTCCAAACCAGCCACCTTGGGAGGTTCATCCGAGGCTCATCCATCGTTGGATAGAGCTGAAATCTTTGGAGAAGGTAAAGGAAACATAGCTATTGAATCTCACCGTCAGTTTTTCAATCAAAGATCTAGATTGTGAGATATAGAGCCAAAACAGTGGCGGGTCTTATGGTGCTTACTGCAGATTTTTTTGAGTTTCTTATTTGGTGTCTTTCAAAATGTGATGTTTAGGTGAGATATCGGATATTTGTGGACCTTGTTCGGCGTGAGTCAAATTCGAGAGGAGTCGAGTATGAGTGATCTCGTAGCGTTTCCAAGGTCGTAAGTTCTTCAGGTGGGGGAAAGAAATTATTTAACATCGGAAATGGCACGGTGACGTTTAATTCGATAATGGCGTAGGGCGGCCTAAATCCGCGAGTAACAGACAATATCCATATCACATGGGGGCTACTTAGTGGTACCCTTGATGATATTGAGATTGTGCGTTTATCGCCGTTACGTTTAATATATTATTTTATTATTTAATGATTTCCTGCTTGGACTGTTTGACTGGTTGAATTGATATTGGTGATTGATGATGATATGAGTGTTGAAATAGTTTTTATGATGAACATGTTTATATTATTTTAGTATTATTTTATTATAAATTTGGTAATGATTATTATCTTGGAAAATGTGAATATGATGATATGATGGTATGATATGATGAGTGTAATGATTGTGATTAGAGGTTGAGTAAATGATAAGTTATGTTGAGACATGATGATGTATTGGGGAATTCATATTATATGTGTTAGTAGTGCCTAACCGAGAAGATTACTGAGATATGATGACGAGATGAGATTTTTATTGAGGATATCTATGAGATTATGATAAGCGGTTATGGCACTAGTGGGTGACCTGAAACATGGTCTGTGATATGGTTGACCTGAAACAAGGTCTGGTGGACCTGAAACATGGTCGTGTTGGGTCTATTCCTCGGAGGGAGAATTCCTGGGGTTTAGGCTAACGACGGACCGTCCCAGACATGATTTCATTTTAGTTGCAGTTATAGTTTGTGCGTTGCATGAGCACCCTGACCGTGGTTTAGAGGTGTGCACCGGATTGTGTAGCTATAGTGCCATTGCTTTGCATGGGCATCCTCCATCCGCGGACGAGGGTGTGCGCCGGGGACTCTGAGACGTGTCGATTGATGTGGATATCCGGATATGGCCGATACCTGATGAGATGATTCATACAGCATTTGCATTGCATCATGATGGAGGGTGAGACACCCCGTTGTACCCCATCGTATTATTACATTAAAACATTTAATATTTATTTACTTAATCGCTCGCTTATCATTGAAAATACGTAAAAATTAAAACTTAATTAATAATTATATAAATTATGCATATATAAAACATACCAAAACTATATTACATAAATACACACCTGTTATTTATTACATTCCAAAAGCACTGTTAAGGGTACCCTCTCAGTAGGATCCCTCACAGGCATAAACTTCACTACTGAGACATACTCACCGGAAATAAAACTACTCTTTAGACCCACTGGCCATCCGGTCTATACTCTAATCGCCTCGAATCACAAATCGACCTCCAAAGATCTCGGTTCGTAAGGAGTTCCATCTAACCCCTCAAAGCAATTGGTTCCTCCATCGGGTCTTCTTGTACGATCACATCGAAAATAAAACACAACACACGAGAAAGATATAGGGAATAAGAAACAGTTCTATCATCAAAAAGCGGAAAAGAGTAATAGTAAATTATACGATGAATTGTCACGTACACACATCACTCAAAATCAACAATCATCCTCAATTCACTATATCATCCTCTACCCTCAGCCCATGCAACTAAAACTTAATACTGATGTGGTCATCTTCACTCCTGTCACATTAGTCAGTAGTCCAGAACTATTTAGGGTCAAAACTCAGTGCGCCCCTATTCCTGTATCTCTCACAGGAAATAGTGCATAAGCACAATATGCGTCACTATTTCCTCCATTGAAAATAGCACATAAGCATATAATAAATAATAACTCGGTGCGCCCCTATTCCCTAATCTCTCATAGGAAATAGTGCATAAGCACGATATGCGTCATTATTTCCCCCATTGGAAATAGCACATAAGCATATAATAAATAATAACTAGGTGCGCCCCTATTCCCTAATCTCTTATAGGAAATAGTGCATAAGCACAGTATGCGTCATTATTGCCCCCATTGGAAATAGCACATAAGCATATAATAAATAATAACTAGGTGCGCCCCTATTCTCTAATCTCTTATAGGAAATAGTGCATAAGCACGATATGCGTCACTATTTCCCCATTTGAAATAGCACATAAGCATATAATAAATAATAACTCGGTGCGCCCCTATTCCCTAATCTCTCATAGGAAATAGTGCATAAGCACAGTATGATTCTCACTGACTTTTATCAATAGCAACCTAGTACCTCAAACTCTTCCTCACAACCTCCACTTGCATTCTATGTCATATCTCCTCATTTAGATAATTTAATTTAGCTAAGCACCTCTAAGTCAATTCATTCTTTCACCCAAACAATCATCTCCCGAACAACACATATCCTTACTTAAAAATCATCTAAGCACAATATTTAAAAACTGGCAGATCATGCATAACATAACATCAGAAAATATTCAAATATCTCAATATCATGTAAATATTCAAACACCGAGATAATACGTCATATGCAGATGGAATACCTCAACCAGCGTATCACAGTAAATTTGATAACATAAAATCAAACATCCTCAAATACTTAAAATCAACTTAATGTCGATAAACCTACAATCCCCGAATCACCATTGGTTTTACAGAAAAGGTTTCCGATGGGATTTTGGTCTTGTCGATTACTCGACTACTAGTAGGGTTTAGGTCGCCCTACACAATTATCATATAATCTACTACTTATCGATTCCGACGATAGGTTGATTCTTTTCCCCACCTGAGTTTTCACTGGAAACACGTACACGACGATCCTCGTTATCCCGCCACGAGTTAACACAAACACCTTCAACCAAACAACATAACTATAATTAATCAACTAACAACCATCTATGACACTTTAGGGCTAGGTTCGGTCAAGACTTAGAAAATAGGTTTAGGATTATCTTCTTAATGCTATCTTTTGGATCCTAGTTACTAGAGTCTTAACTAACATAGATTACTTATTACAAGACTAAAATTTGAAACAAAATCCTCTAACCTTTAGGGTTAGGGTTTCGGCCCATATTAGGAAAATAGGCTAGGAAGTTTAGTTGGATTCAAGCTCTTGGATAATGAAAGTGGAAGACATCACAAGATCATAGAAATTGGTTTCACATTAAAAGGATTTTTCTACAATTTTCTAGAATTATTTGAAGTTCTAGATCTAGGAATGGAAAAATATGATTCATGGCATAAACATGATAAATACATGAATATTAAAGCTTATATGATCAAGGATATGAGCTTTTACCTCTTGAAGATTGAAGAAATGAAGAAAATGATCAACCTTCACTATGTTGAAAACTGGACAGCTTGAGGGTGTGATGGTATTGTGAGTGTATCTCACAATATACTCATCCAAAAATTACGAACTTTGGCTTGATAGAAAGATAAGAAGAAAAGGAACAACTTTGGTGTTTAAGGTTTCATTTGGTTCGGATCATAACAGGGGTGAAAATGGCCTTCTTTATGCTGTTTCGTGGGTTGCTGGGAATTCTGGGCAGTTTCTGTATTTTGAGCCTTTCTCCCAATCCACTTATCCGTTTTTGATGATATTTAGCTTGTTGGAAATAAGAGAGAAATAGGAACAACTTTTATGTTGAGTGTTTTTCGAGTTTCAGAAAGGAAGAGGGTCATATGTTTGGTGGGAATTCGGTGTTCTTAGGGTTTTGTAACTTAGTTGGTGGGGAAGATGAAGAGAATGAAGAAGATGAGTGAAATGGTGAGGGAGGCCACGGTTTTGGGGTATTTATAGGAGTAATCTTATGCCTTGTTTGGTTAAAAGGAATTGGTTTAATGGGTTTTGTGATTATTAAATTAATATAAGCTTAACTAAGGTTATAATTAACTTAACTAAGGTTATAATTAACTTAACTAAGGTTATTTTGGCTAACCATGGTTAATAATATGTGGCTCACATTTGATGGAGGTGTGGCTGATTTTGGGCCACACAAAATGACTCACCAATGAGTCATCGATCTTATCCATTAGCGGTTCCCTTAAATTCCGGACGCAGCTTCCAATCGTTTACCCGATTTCGGTTTTTGAGAGGAAAATAATGAAACGAAAGCAAAATGAAATAGGTAAGATTTATTGGAGGTGGAGGCACGAAATTGGAGAGATTTGGGAGGTTTTCAACCACGTAAAATGAGTGGATAAGAGTGCGTAGATGCGTCTTGTTAATACCCGCGAAAGCTTGGGGGTATTTTGGTCTTTTTACCTAAATGTCATGATTACATGCATTTAATGCTCATAAATGCTTGGTGACTCATCCTCCATGAGTCATCATATATGACTCGTTGTCCCGATCTCTTGACGGGTCTCTGCACTTCCCTTCTTGACTCGCTTCGGTTTCCGATTAGGGTTTTACGCCTGCGTAAAAGCGTAATATTTCGTTTTCGACTGAAAATTTTCAAACTAACCAAACTCGTTGGAAATATGATTTAAATATAAACCATTTCGTTCACGAGTCAAAATTAGGTTTTCTGCTCAGTAAAATTATACTGTCAGTGAAAACGCAGACCGGGTTCCGTCTGAATTTTCAACCCAAATTTTTATCGTAAGCTTCTACCCTAAGATAGAGTATGAATATGATTTTTATTTCATAAAAATCAATCTCCATGAACTCGGATAAAAATATAAATAAATACATTTATACCGGTTAATACAGCGAAAATATTTTTACTGAAAAAAATCGAAAAATAAAAAGTAGGGTGTTACAGAGGGTAGAGGAAAGATCCTATATGTGGATTGAGGATGATTGTGTCATATATATATATATATATATATATATATATATATATATATATATATATATATATATATATATATATATCATACATACATACATATATATATATATACACACACATATATATACATGTATGTATATATATATATATATATATATATATATATATATATATATATATATATATATACAACCAATCCATTTATCCATCTTGGTTTATGGAATGGTTCTGGATTTTTGGGTTATCTGCTGAGATTCTCCCAAATGCAATATATTCAACATATTCAGAGTATAAGTCTCTGACTCCAAAAATACAGGCTCATGTTTATTCCATTATTGCAAATACTAGCTTCCTCAAGTTTATACTTAACTTGAAGCTTCTCATTATTTGCAGTATATAATTTTTGAATAGTTTTTTGATAATATTGAGTATATTATCATTTTTAAAACTTTGGGAAGAAGACGAGGCAGAAATAGTTCCCCTATCCCACTTCTAGGAACTATTATCACAGGCCCACTTTGCCTGATATTTGCTTGGCCTAATCAATTTTTTATTCAAAAGATCTTGTATATCTTTTTTACAAAATTCCAAAGTTTCACTATTCATTTGAATAGGTCGAGCTTTGGTTGGAATATTTCTTTCATCAAAGTCTTTTTCATACGGTAAAGATACAGTATCCCACTCTGATTGGGGCCAACACCCTTCAAAGCCCAAAAGATTTTCTAGGGTCTTTAATCCACCAATATATGATTATTTTGATTACCAAAGAGCTTGGGAAAAATATGTTTTGAAACAAGATTTTTAACATCCTTTTCTAAAACATCTTTTGCTGCTTTGCAATCTATACGTAATAAAAAAAATTTATTAAATAAATCATCTTGAAATTTTGTAATACATAGTACTATAGATAAAATCTCTTTTTTAATAGTACTATATTTTTCTTGAGAAGAGATCCAAAGACCAGAGTGATATCTGACAATTTGTTCAATTTTTGACTCTGGGAGGATCTGTAGCAGGATGCCACCATATCCTTTTTCTGATGCATCGGTCTAAACAATTGGACAACAGAAGACTTTGATACACCTGTCAAAGTCGAATCTTCTTCAAAATCAATTTCGAAATCAACATGCAAAATTTTAATTCAAGGTTTCACCGGTAGCCTAAAGGGTTGGTGGGACAACAATTTGAGAGAAAATGAAAAACAAGCTATTTTAACTTTTACAAAAACTGAAATAAGAAATGATGAGCTCGCCACTATTCCTTTTGCATTTTCATTTTCATTTTGTTATTTCAACAAAACCAGAGTCTATCAGCACCAACTGATAGAATTTTAGGGTTTTGCTGGATCCAGAAACAGGTATCCATCCACCAAAACCTTCTTGAAAATATTTTGAATAAATATTCCAGGGTTCTGAAATATTTTTAGAAGGATCACCCAATTAAAATAAATCAAAAATCAGTTTTGTCGCCTCTCCTCAGTGGATAAAAAGATGACCGACAAGTTACTGCTCAAAATTCCCACCTAAAAAAATAAATAAAGTAGCGTCCTTTGGACACAAATGTGGACGCCCATGTGCCAAGCTACTTTCAGAAAGAAAAGTTGTTTGTCGTCTTGTGCCGAAAGCACTCTCGTGGCAGACAAGTTTAAATGCTCAATAGTGAAAGTAGGTGCCAGAGTCAAAAAGAGAATAGTACCTGCTTTTCCGGATTTGAGAAGTTTGGAATCCGCCCCTCAGCTGAAGGCTTCTCCCCCCTTTGGAGACGGATGTTGGTGTGCTGTTATAGAATTAAATGTTGCTAAACCCTTTCCACGTTTGACGTTATAGTGTTTCTTATCCCCGTTTTCTCTATATTGTATATGTTTTATTATGTGATCGTGATGAGAAGATCCTACGGAGGAGTTTGATGGGACCCCTTATGAGCCAGACGATGGGGGACGAACAGTGGATCCTCTTAGTTGAGTATAGAGTCTATGGCCAGTGCGTCTTGTCTCTTTGGGATGCTGCTTTTATTTTTCGTTTGATTATCAGTTTGTACTTATTTGGGGTCCTACTGATGGGATTCCCTCGATAATACTGTATGACTGTATGCTCGATATGATGTCTCTCTATTTATGTATATGCATGTACGTTCAGACATGTTGATACCTCAGTACGACAGCGGTTTAAGTTTTAAAATTTTCCGCCTTTTTAAGGTAACCGCTTATGCTAATAAAGAAATTAGGTCTTAATATTTTGGGTTTTTCTTTAATAGGACGTCGGGGTGTCTTAGTAGCCAGTTTCAATCAACTCCCAGATATCCACATTCTGCTTATCAAGAAAATCCATCATTCTCTTTTTCCAGTAGTCATAATCATTACCATCAAAGAGTGGAGGTCTGTTGATTGCTTGTCCTTCTGTATCGATGCTTGCTGGATCATACTCCCTCAACACTTGTTAGATGCTCAACCCTTTCGAGGCTGAGCTCTGATACCAACTGAAATTGACACAGGGAAACACAAGAAGGGGGTTGAATTGTGTTTCTTAACAGTTTTTCTAAAAACCTTTTCTTACAACCTTTTTGCAAGCAGAAGAAGTATACACACAATCAAAATAACTTTTCAAAAGAGCTAAAAAACTCAAATCCAAATCCCCACAGTTAGTATAAACAAAAACTGTAAAAGATAGGGATAGAAGATTCACACGGTTGATCTATCCTGGTTCACTCTTTTCCAACCAAGAGGTACATCCAGTCCCTTCTACC
This sequence comes from Sophora flavescens, assembly GCA_030762895.1. Lineage (NCBI taxonomy): Eukaryota > Viridiplantae > Streptophyta > Magnoliopsida > Fabales > Fabaceae > Sophora > Sophora flavescens. The sequence continues at coordinate 103,511,789 of CM061064.1, forward strand.
TGAAGGTTTTCTCCACTGTTATCAAATAGTTTTACAAGTATTCAACACCTCTGCAGGTAAACAAGCATTCTTTCTCTACCAAGCATCTTCGGGCTCTAACTCTAACTAAGAGATTTAAAGTTTGATCTTACAAGCTCACTATGTGTGAGAGTATGAAAGTTTAAGATTAGAAGAGATTACAAATGAAAGTATTTGAAAGAACTTTGAGCAGAGTTTTGACACTTTTGAATATCAGAGCTTGTGTAATTCAGTCACCTTCTTCACTGGGGTCGCCCAGTATTTATAGGTGAAATGCAGCTTTAGCTTGTTCTTCTTTAATGATCTTCAAATTGTATCCATTTAGAGACAGCATTTAATGTTAGGATCCGTTGAGTCTGATAACTTGATATGCTTTCTGTGAAATGTGCTCTTGGTTATCAGAAATGCTCAAACTGGTACTGTCACTTCTCTGCTGTACCGAATGTTGCGTTTTGACTTTCCTTCTTTGTACTTTGTTCAACTTTACAGCAGTTTATGTGTCAGCGTACAAAGGTTTGTGTTTTCGATGGTACTATCACTACAACAGAAAAGGCTTTAGATAGCATTTTCGTGTGCCTTTTAATAGAGATTTTAAGCGCTATCTATGCCCCCGTTATTAAAAGTAGTTAGTAAAGATAGCATTTAAGAAGCGCTATTAAAATATGACTTTAGATAGCGTTTCCATGTATTAACAAACGCTATCTTTAGTGTGTGTTTGTTGGCATCATTGGAAGGTCATCTGTGACTTTAGATAGCGTTTGTTTATGTAAACGCTATCTAAAGGCATGCCTTTAGATAGCGTTTTTTTTTATAAAAATGCTATCTAAATGTTGCCTTTAGATAGCGTTTACAAATACAAACGCTATCTATTCCCTTTTTTTTTTTTTACATATTTCTTAACTTTACCTCCATCCTGCATGTTCATAAAAAACATAAGGTCTACAAAAATAACTGAAACACAATCTAAATTATAGGTAGCAATCTCCAATAGTATGTGCAACAAAACCCAGACACCTAAGTTACTTGAACCAAACCATGCATAACACAATACAAAGTTTAGACCATATCTAACAAGTGTAATCAAATAAACTTTTCAACAATATAGGGAGACCAATCTTCCTTGACTTCAGATAGTTGAGCAGTGGAGTATGTGAAGCATTTGCAGTCAGGGAAGTACTGGGACATCAAAATTAAATAAATTAAGTTACAATTGCTATAACATTTGAACAATCACATTTAAAAGTTAAGTAAACAACAAGCACTGAAACTACATACCGCCATTGGTATTTTAACTTGGTTCTGTAAGATAATTTCCTTCATGAAACGCATGACATAATACCCACAATCTGTATTGTTGGGTTGTCTTGGGCACTATAAAAAAGAAAATAGTAAATCAATATAGTTATTTTTTAACTAAATGCTCATTAAGTTTTTACAAATATACCTCTATCCGGATCCATTTAATGTTGGTTGCTTTTAAATGAGGCACCTTAGCTCCACTACGTGCGCGATAAACTTGCAAAGCACTAATCACAAAATCAAACAGACTTCATTAAGAAACATATTTTCAATCATCACAAACACACACATGGATTTTTCAACAAAAATTTTCAATGGTAACATCTAAATACAAAATGAAGGTTCCGGTTGCCTTTTTTTATTTTAAACCACAACAGTCATAACCCAGTATATGCCAATTCAACACAGTTATTCTAATGTCAAAAATCAAAAGCACATTAGGACCATGACAACTTGCAACATGTATCTACCATGGAAGCCATTCGACAGAATCATAGAAAATCAGAAAAATAAAAGCATGCTTACTTATTGAACAAATTCTTTAATTCTGGGCGATTCCTAGGATAAAGCAAGAAAGAAAGAGGAAATTATTATAAATAAAATTGTAACCCCTTACATATAGAACAAGAACCCCACCATGCTATTACGACTACAAGCAGAATAAAAAAAATCAAATTAACATAAAGCACGAAACTTTAAGTAGCAGAATTCACTTTCTTCCCTTAATTTTCTCAGGAAAAAAATATCAATGAAGAATAAAATCAAGTAGACAGCATAAATAAATAAAAACCTCTTTTTGTTGTGTTCTTGAACAGCAAAGCGAGCGAGATTCTCGATCTCGACCCTGTTCTGGATTCCTTCCACCTCAATCTCGATCTCGATCACGTAACAAAAAATTTGATACGGAGGTGGCTTTGCTCAGTGGCAGTGCTGGTTACCTCTTCCCCAAAACCCAACCTCTTTCGAGTCGAAAACAGGTCGAGCACAGCGGAGGAAGAGGGCACAACACAGTGGCGGTGACGGTTACCTCTTCCCCCAAAACCCAACCTCTTTCGTGACGAACGCAAGTCGAGCGCAGCGGAGGCAGAGGGAACAGCACGATGGAGGGTGAAAGCACCTATTCCAGAGGCAAAACGCGGTGAGTAAAAGCCACAACTGAGAAAGGATGCAGGGCGAGCACAGCGGCCGGAGGTGACGGAGCAAAGCGGCAAACAACTCTGAGAGAAGCCAGAAATGTTTGCTATACGTGGGTGTTAGGGTAAAACGCATAACAACTGAGAAGGATCAAAACACATACGCGGGCGGGATGGGACCAAAATATTTGCGGGAAGTTATAAAATCATCAAAGGTAATCACTTAAGATAGCGTCTTGATGGGCTCCGGCAAGCGTACCGGATCGAAGCAAGTAATAATAAAACGGTGCGAAACCGAGTATCGAACTCAGTGATTGGGAAACCAAGTGTCACTTCACAAATTAAACAATTATTTAGACTGAGAAATAGGTGTGAAAAGATTTCAAGAAAATAAAAGAAACAATAAAAAGAAAACAAATATTTTTCGGGTTTTTAAATATGAAAAGAGATTTCCAGTAATTGGGTTACCAACAAGGCTGCTCATGCTACTAAATTGACTACCCCTCTTGTCAATTATCGAAATTTCTTTGAAGGTGAATTTATCCTAAATAATTTAATGTTCCCTCTTGAGATACAAGAACCGTGCCCAATTAAACCAACCCCTATTCTCGTGGTAATTGAATTTAAATCGAACCCTTTAAGCTTTGTGACAATTCAGTGAACCCTCGAATGACCGCTTCTAACTCCGTGATTTAAGTCCTAAGTTTGATTCCTATAGATCCGATACCTAAGTTCACCGCTAGGTTCCTCCTTAGAGTATCTATGACATGCAAATAAGTGTGCACCAAATTCACAAGTAATTCATGCAATAGGAATCAAATCGAAAGCAAATTAAAATTAACAAGAAGTAAAACGTCAATTCATAACATAAAACAAGTCTTGGGCATAGCCCCAATTCCTAGAAATAAAAACAACTACTCAAGCATACAAGAAAGAACAAGAAGAAAAGAAAACTCCAACTCCATTGAAATTGTGGTGTACATGTGTGATGCGCTGTGTCTTCTATTGCTACTGTACGGCCTGCACCTGTTGTGCACTCCCCTTTTGTCTCCCCCGGACGCTTGCTGACTTGCGCTATACATATAGTGCAGCCTCCAATTTGTAAGTTTCAATCATCATTCAATTGTGATTTGTACGTGGGCCCATGGCAACTTTGACTATTTGTTGATTCCCGTTGCTGCACTTTCTAATGGAACTTGTAATCTCAAAGTGATCATGTAGGCCCCTTGCTTTAATTATCAATTGACTTTTCAAGACCCATATCAATCTTTCCTTTCTTCACGCTGCTTCACTAGTCCAGGGAGTAATTTATTTTCCAATTTCCAATTTGAGCTTATTATTTGATGGTTGTAATCACAAAGTGATCATGTGGGCCCTTAGCACATTGGATTCACATTGACCAAGCTTCAATTGACAAAGCAAATTCTTAATGGCAAGATATTCCCATTCAACTCACTTAACTTTGAATTGATAGTAACAATATTCTCTTCCCTGGAGCAATTCAATTGCTAGATCTTATCATATTCTTTATTATTGTGATAGACAATTATTATCCAAATCCAAATTGATTTGGACCCAATCTTTTATCTCGATGCCAATTGAATTATCTTTTAATCATAATAATTCAAATCCAAATTGATTTGGATTCAAATCCACCATGTGGGCCCTTGCAATTTACTTGGCAATCTTCAATTTAATTGATTTCCATTCTTTTCTTCTTGATACTTTCCTGAAAATCAAAATAAGAAAAATCTTGAGAAAATCATCTAAAATCTAATTAAATCAATTAAATGCACGCATTGACTCTAAAATAACAAAAATAGGAAAACAAAGTCTAATTTGGACTAAATCAAGTATTCAACTCAACTTAATTGATTAAATCCACTCTAAAATAATAGATAAAACATGATAAGCTAGCAGATTATCACGTTTCTGCCTTTAAACGCTATCTAAAGGTTATCTTTTAATAGCATTTCTTTAAACAAATGCTATTAAAAGTTGATTTTATTTTATTTATTTATTTCAAATTAGAAAAGATAGCGCTTCAACATAAAAATGCTATCTTATGTGCACTCTTTAATAGCACTTATTTTAGGAAACGCTATTAAAAGGGCACAACCATTTTTAATAGCAGTTCCGCTCTACAAACGCTATTAAATAAGTGCTATTATAAGTCATTTCTGTTGTAGTGTATGTTTCTCTTACCAAGAAACAAAGTTATAAACAATTCAAATAACACAAGTAAACGACATAAATACCTTCGTATTAAATAAACAATCATTTGAAATAAATTCACTTGACTAGACGGGTTCAATTCCAGTATGCCTTTGGATGCACATAATTGAAAAGTAATTGGATAGATTACTAACTTAGTTCTGTTTATATTAGTTGGTCCGGTTAACTTATCGTCTAATTACAAGTCTTTGGACTTTGCTATTTTTCCTGATGGATTTTAATAGCTCGTCTAGCGCCTCTTTCAGAAGTACACTTAGAGTCTCGTCTAATGCCTTTTACCTTAGCTAATTTTTAGCGTATTGTCTAGCGATAATCTTATGGACTTAGTATTTTACTAGTTATTGAAAGCTCGTCTAGCAAGTAAACTTGGACCCGATATGCTTCTCAAGCAATTCTAAGGGACTCTAAATTAGTTTCCTCGCCTAGCGATACTAAAAACACTCATGTACATTTAAATAGACGAGTTAGTCCTTTTAACATAACTTTGCCACACAAATTTAATCCTTTTGTTAACATCAAAACTTAAAGGGATTATTTAACTACACTTTGATTCCAACATGTCTCTGGGATATCGGTTAAAGAAAAAAAAAAAGACTTTTACACTTGAAGACATCAATACTTTCTTAAAGTTGATGACAATAAGTTGTTCAATGGAAAATTCAACAAAATTGCTCGCTTGGGTAATTATCAATGCTGTAGTCTATCCACGTGGTCTTTCAGTTTTTCCACTTGTCCAAGTAACATTATTAAGCCTTTGATATTTATTATCTTCCTTTCCAAGATTTCTAAGAACCACACCTGAGAATATGAGGAGTTACAAAATATTTTGTCTTGTGGAGAGCATGTGGGTCTCCATTGATATCCAGAATGGTCATTTTCATGACTTCCCTTATAGCTCTACCTATTACCGAATGAGTGAGAAAACCAGGGCATAATGGTGTTGGTGCAACAACGAAAGAAAGGGGAAGGGGAAAAGAAAGGGAAGAAGGAAAAAGAGGGATTTTGGGATTGATGGACTAATTTGATGGATTTTGCATATTTCACATTGTAATAGGCCACATCAGCATGTTTAAATGGTTCGTCAAAAAAAAAAATGTATACATGGTTGCCTAGAAGAGTCACTTAAGTATGTTATCTAAGTTTGATGAATGATGGTTAATGGAGGATCAAATGTGACATACTGGAGACTCAAATATAATTTTTTATTCTCTTAAATAACAAATGTAAGGCTACCTAATCTTCCCGAGAGCAACATGTATATTCGGTCTATAATCATCAATGAAATGAGTTAGGCATATGACGACCACATCACCTCTCAGAAGGGGTGTTAATAGGACAAGTTTAGCTTGGCTTAAATCTAACCTAATATTTCAGTCATTATTTGCTTGGGTTCGAATATGATCCAATCATGACCCAAGAATGTTTGAGATATGATCAATTTAACTCGACGGGGTGACATAATACATAAATTTGAATATTATATATAGATAAATCATATAACTGTAGAAGTAAGAAACTAAAACTAATATATGCTTTATACTTTATGATATATATTTCAAAACAAATAATATTAATATAAATATATGATCACATGTAGACTATTATATATTTAAATCCAAAGTCTCATTACTTATATCTAATTGTAAAAGGATATAAATTTTATAAATAGCAAATGCAAACCACAAGACACTAATTAAGGAATAAAAATATAAAATTTTTATTGAAATAGAATGTATTCAACACATAAAAACTTGAAAAGTTATGACACTAATTGAGGAATAAAAAAATTATAAAACTTTTATTGAATAATGGTGTATTCAACGTATAAAAAATTGAAAAGTTGTGATTTACTATATATATTGATTTCTTAAGTTAGCGTTTGATACAAATTTTATTTTATTATTCTCGGGATGTGAATATGAGAATAAAAGTTTATTAGTAGATGTTTTAAAAGAATATTCTCAGACATAAAAGATGTACAATAGTAATAAAGTCGGTGAATAAAAGTGAAAAACTCTAATGTGTGGAGCTAACAAAGAAATATTCTCGAGAACGATGTTTCCAATAATATACCGTACCTCGTGATAAAATGATAAAATATTTCATGAATCAAATACAACATTAAATATGTATAAAAAAAACCGCAACATTAGCAAGACCAATGAAAAATATACTAGATCTAATTTTTAAACGGGTCTTTGCTAACCGATGTCCTATGGGTATTTATTAAAGAAGCCAAGAATATCAACTTTATATTGAAAATGATAACTTTTAAACTATCAAGATATTGAATACACAACTTCCAATATAAAATTTCTATCCTTAATACCTTAGCTAGGAATGGCAATTGTTTCAAAAACAAAAACTAGGAATGACAATTTGTACCCTACCTATTGGGTACCGGCAAAAATTATCCATGATGGGTAGGGTAATTACCTACACAATGAAGTAAGGATCCGGGTACGAGTAATTACCCGTAAATTTGAATAGGTGTGGATACGGGTACGGGTACTATGATACCCATCATACCCCGCACCCGCATACATATATATATATATATATATATATATATATATATATATATATATATATATATATATATATAATTATATATTTATTTATATTACTAATATTTATATAATTTTAACTGTAATATACATTTTAAAACCAAAATTAATATAAATGTTCTTAACTTTCTAAACCTAGTTGTATGAATAATTTCTTTTTGGATGTTTTATTTATTTAAATATTTTGATTTTGAATGTTTTATAAATAGATTTAAAAGATCGATTTTAAAAGATCTTTAAATCGTTTTTTAATTGTTATAAAGTTTCTTTTATCATTTATTGATTTTTCACAGTTAAAGTGTGGGTAATAGGTATAGGTATGGGTACATAGTATTAAAAGGGTATGGGTAAGGAAACTAAAGTTGTTACCCACGAGGATATGAGTTCAGATACGGATAATTTTTTCAAATATAAAGATTGGTATTATAATACTCTATCCAAACCTTACTCATTGTCATCCCCGATCTTAAGAAATGTCATTCGAACACTACTGATTAGCCTTTGCCATTCTAAATTAACATGTTCCAATTAATTTCAGAGTGGTAATGAATAATGAAATGGGACATATCTTAAACATGTATAGGAGGGAAATGTTACTATCACACTTTTTAATACATATTTTTTAATATACTTTTTTTTATTAGTTAAAATTAATGTGAATCTTATAAAATTTAATTGAGACCCATATAAATCACAGAGAATCAAATAAGTGAGAATCAAATAAGTGTACAGGAGAATGTGTTGTTAATCCTCCTTTTTATATAACGATATAAAGATCTCTGCTGATCGAAAAAACCATTTTTCGCTGATTTTCTCTGTCCATCCCTCATTCACCATCTCAATTCTGCATTTTGGAACTCGCGATTCGTGACTCGGAATCATCGCTTCCGGCTATTTCTTCTTCGATCTCTGTATGTAATGTCATCCCTTCTTTATTTTCCCTTTTTCTGATCGCTATTAGGGTTTCGTTTGTTTTCATTTCATCCCCTTGTTTATTGCTTATTTTGCTCAAAGGAAGAGACGAGAATTAAAGAGAAACAAAAAGTTGAGAGCTTTTTGTGTTAATCTATGCCCTATCTATTTGACCTAAATTCCTAAATAATTTGTTTCGGTGATTGGGAAGTTGAATCATCAGTTCAACGTTGTTGTGTAATCTGTGAAGAGAGTTTTTTTTTTCCCTTGAATAATTGTGAAACAATAAATAAAATAGAGTTTTCAACCTTTCTTCTATTTACTTATTTTTTAGAAAAAGGCTCTGGCATTTACTGAAAACTCTAGGGGATACATATTTTTCCCTGATAGGATTCTATTTCATGTTTATTTGGCTTGAACTGTTGATTTTGGAGACCAATTTTTATATCCAGTATAGAAAGATGAAAGAAAATAATAATTGTCTATTTGAAAGAACTGCTGGAAACTTTAATTGGCTTGCTTACTGTTGTGTAAACCCGTGTTAGAATTTTGAAGTTTTTGAAATGCATAGAAGTTTTAGTTTTTTATTTTTACCAAGTTTTTTTTCCTGCATGCTTGAACATTTATATGAAAATCAGAGGATTTGTTTGAGCTATGGGAAAGAGGAAGGCGAAAACAAAGCCACCCCCAAAGAAACGAATGGATAAGCTTGATACTGTCTTTAGCTGCCCTTTCTGCAATCATGGCACCAGTGTCGAATGCCGGATGTAAGCAACTTTTAAACTACTTGTGAAGAGTTGTGCGCCTTTTGTTTCCTTGTGTATACAACCAAAGACGATAAGGCCCCACCTTTCTCTTAAATCACTCAGGAACCCTTTCATTTTACGTTTTACAACTCAGTTTGAAACTCATTTTTTGTGGGGTTATGTTGACAGTGATATGAAGAACTTGATAGGGGAAGCTTCTTGCGGGATATGCCAGGAGAGCTTTAGCACTACCATCACAGGTTTGTTTCCATGGGCTGTGTTTAACACCTATGACATATTCTTAAAGAAGCAGTTAATTCCAAACGACATGTAGTGTGGCTTTTATTTTCATATCATGGCTGGAACTATATATGTAAAAGGGAAATAGCTAAGGGTGGCATATAAATAAAATATTTTGTTGATGTTTATGAAATGCAATTATATTGCCTCCAGACTTATTTATCATGATGCATATTAGGTTTTTTTTTCCTTTCTATGAAGTTACTGGCATGTGCTACCTAGCCTTGTAGACCTTGTATTGTTATGCCATTGTGAAGGCAGGAAAAAATTAAACTAGGAAAACAGATTTATTCTTAAAGCTAATTATCATTTGACTGAGCATCGGTAATAAGTATATCTCTGCCCCTCCCTCTCTTCTGTCTGGCTCTTTAGAAGTAAATGTAAAGTGAACTTTCTCCCCTAGTATTAACAAAGTTAATTGATAACAATTACTTAAGTGGTCTGGAAAATCGGATATTCACAGTTTTTAATATCTTCTGAGAGCATATGCATTGTAGTAGATGCAGCCATTGATCTTAATATTTTTGTTGTCTTTGCAGCTTTATCTGAGGCAATAGACATGTAAGTTCAATCAACATGTGGGAAACCTCCTCCACCTCCCCCCTCTCTCTTTCACCCGCACACACATGCACAAAACCACTTAACATGACTCAAGAAGCTTAATTGCATCTAATATAATGCAGATACAGTGAATGGATTGATGAATGTGAACGGGTGAACAGCCTGGAAGATGATGGCGCTGAGTAATGATTTATAAGATCTGGCGGTATTGGATCAAATTACTGTCCAACTTTATATGTTCTCCAACCTGTCATTATGTCAGTTCCTGTTGTGACTTGTGAGCACTGGTGCAACTACTAGCTTAGTTCCTACATAGACTCTTATATCATATAGTTTGTAATACATGTACCTAGGATTATGAGAATAATGTTGCCTATTTTAGATGAAGCCACCTTGATAGGAAGCTGATATGTAAGCCGTATTTTATTTTATATTATTCCAGTGTATGTGTTGGTTGCATATGTGAATTTCTTATTCCTCCCTTTCATTTGGCTTAGAAGTCACCTAGAGAAAGGGGTTGGACGTCAATCTTGGTGGATTTTGCATCGGATTCACCTACAGTTGACGTTTTTCTTCCCGTTCTCACCTTTTCTATTTGATGTCCCGTTATGCTGAGTGAAGAAAATACTGATTTTGCAACAAATTATTAGACTTTTAACTATGAAAGAGTAGCATTAATAATTTACTACCCAGCTTTATTCAAGAGGCTGAAGTGGATGTCACTTGTGCCTCGTGTTAGTCCTCATGGTAAATGTAGCTTTCCACGTGGTACATAAAAAGATCCTTTTTTTGTTGACTATTTAAGAGTATTGAGAGCTTTGCGAAATACTTTTGTTTGAAAGGGGTTGCCGTTTGATAAAATTTGAAGCAAATATTTTCTAAAGAAAAGAATGTTAATTATTAATTACATGTCATTTTCTTACACAAATTTCTTACATATGCTTGTTTGGCATAATTAGATTGTAGAAATACTTAAACGAGGCTAGTTATATTGTAGGAGAATTCTTTGGTACCCCCGAGCTACCGTACCCTTGAATAAAATAATAATAGGTAAAAATATTAAAATAATGGCTTAATCCGAAGAAATGACAATAAAATTCGAAGCAATAAAAAAAATTATGGAAGAAACAAATAAAAATATTATCCAATTAATAGAAAATACTAATAAAATTGTAAATTACACTTATAATAGAATACAAAAAGGACAAACTGAAATAAATAATATAATTGATACATTAAATAATATAAGTAAAGGCAAAGAAATAGATGAAAATAAAGATATTGAAATAATTAGACAAATTCTTAAACAATTAGAACATCTTTTAGAAGATGATGAAAATAATAAATGAACAACAATAAGAGATTTAGAAGAATTGCTAAAGTCAAGAGAATTAGATAAAATAATTATAAAACAAGAAACACAATTAGAACCATCAATATTATCTAAACCAGTAACTTCATGGAGAGGATAAAAGACAAGTATATGGAAACATTAAAGAAATCAAATGATTTAGAAGAAATCCAACAATTATTAGAACAGTTAAAAATAATTGAAGAAGAACATGACCAGATACAAAAAATAGATCCAATAGATCAAGTAATAAAAGAAAATTATGAAAACGAAGAAATAATTTTAAACTATACTTCAACTTCAGAATCTGAAGAAAATTATATAAAAATGGAAAAAAGGAGAATATAGTGGGACAAAACTCAAAAGAAAATGGGAAGAATATAAATATAATCCCGATGGAGCATGGGACAAATATAAAGAAGAAACGATGTATAAAAAAGGATATGCAAGAAAAAATAGCAAATGGATAAAAATTCAAGAAGAATTTAAACCTCATTATGAATCAACCAGATAGGAAATGGATTGAATCTCGATTGTTCAAGAAATAAAGAGGAAATATTAGTTCAATGGACTAATGAAATGATATTACTAATAGAAACCGATGAAAGATTTAATAAATTAAATGTAATGGGTATAAAAAAAATTTAACATTTAAAACTATTGGGAATGTTCAAAGATTTTTACTTAGCATAAAAGATGAAGCTTGGTAAAGACATGCAAGATTAGTAAAAAAATAACCAAGATTGCGCCAAAATGGTTATGGCTATGTTATATCAAGAATTTCTATGATATACTATGTTTGATCAACAAGAAAAAACAAATAAATTCTTAGATGGAAAGGCTAAAACTCATCAAAACAAAATGCAAATATGTGATATGTGTCAAATAGAAAGTTTTATGTGTGAATACCAAAAATATTATTATCAAGTGAATGAAGAAGCAAAAGAAACTTACAAATATATCTTTATAGATAAGCTATCATATCCCCTTAATACTATAATAAAGAAATTATGGGAATCCAGACAAGGTGAAACTGCTAATACCCTAGGAGGAATTATTCAAACTGTATACCAAGAATTAAGAGAACAATGTATAGCAAGAGAAACAATAAGACAATTAAATAGAGGGAGCATTGCAATTTGCTATGATATCCAAGAAATGAAAAAACCTGGAAATTATGAGAGTGAAAAACTAGCAAGAAAAAGAAAATATTATAGGAAACCAAATTTAAAAAGAAAATATCCAAGAAAGAAAACATATTATAAAAATAACAAGAAAAATTTCTTTATGATAAAGAAAATAACGCCAAGGAAATATTGTCCAAAAGGGGAAAAAAATGTGTCTGTTGGATATGTAATGTTGAAGGTCATTATGCTAATGAATGTCCTCAGCGAAAAGAAAAAGATTTTAAAGAAAAATCAAAATTAATAAAGCAAGTATACCGAATATATGAACTTGAACCATTAAAAGAAGAATTAACAGATACTGATGAAAGCATATATGAATATCTTGAAAATGAATTATCTTTAGAAGAAACAAAATTCGAATAATACTTATATAAAAATAATAGTAGAAAAAAGTAAAAAAAAAAAGTGAAGCATATATAGATACTGGAGCAAGTATTTGTCTAGCAACAAGAGCGTTGTTTGATAAATGGGAAAAATTAGAAAAACCAGTCAGAATACAAATTGCAGATGGATCAATACATCCACTATATTGGGTGGTAACAAGAATTACATTAATTATACAAGAAAAATTATTTGTAGTACCAACAATATATCAACAAGATACAAGTGTATATATGATTATAGGGAATAACTTTTTAAGATTGTATGCACCATTTTCCCAGTATTTAAAATATATATCTCTAAAGACACCATTTATTTACAAGAAACAAAACAGAGAGATACTAAGCATTCCAATTATTCACTCTTCTGAATGTATTTACTCTAAAAAAATTAGAGTTTAGCAATCTGAATTGTGGTTAAATAGTTAAAGAAATATGTTTAAAAATTCATCATGTATTACTAAACCTAGAACCAAATAGAAAAATACCAGCTCATATAGAAGAACTTTTAGATAAAGTATGCAGTGAAAATCCACTAGATCCAAATATCAATAACAAAAATACTGAATTAATTGTATTAAAATTAAAAGACCCAACAAAAAAATTAAAATGTAAACCCATGATTTATGTAAATTATACTTGTGTAGATAGGCTATAAATAAGTCATCTTATGCTGAAGCAAAATTCAGAATTCAGAACCAGTTTCCAATTCTCACTTGTGTGTAATCTCTCTCTGAGAGTAGTCTGCTAGACCTTTGTGGTATAGCTCGGATGGTTGAGTGTCCATCCAACCCCCTCATGTAAAATACCGATTACTAAATAAAGCCTTTATTTCTACAAATTATCCTGTCGCTTACTCCATACCAAGCAAAATTAAAAGAAGGAATCAACAGAAGCAGAAGTGGGAAAAAGCAAATAATTTCAAGAAACCAAAGATCATGTATGATTACTAAGCTACTCTTCTCAAGATCAGGATTATTTTATGCAAAATAATGTCTGAAGTAGATCAGATCAAAAATAATGAAATAGAACACTTACAAATTACTAAAGAAGATGAAAAATATGAAGGAAGTATCTTAATTAATCCAAAATTATTTTAAAAAATTCAGAAAGAAGATCTAGACTTAGTCGAAACTGCAAACATGGTAGCAAAGAAAGAAAAATTAATGAATATACTAAAGAAACTCAATCAAAAGGAAAATATAATCTATTATGGAAAAATAATGAATGAATCACCAATAGATATATCTAAAACTCAAGGAAATATTGAAGTTGACACAGGCAAACACAAGAAGGGGGTTGAATTGTGTTTGTTAATAATTTTCGAAAACAACCTTTAAAACAATTCTTGAACACAAGGAGATTAGAAACAGAAGCAAGCACAAAGAAAAAGATCCTTTTTAAAAGACTTTAACAAAAGCAATATCAAAACCCCTCGGTTAGTAAGAAACAAATAAAGCTGTAAGAGATAAGAGATAGAAGAATCACGCAAGATGTTTTATCCTGGTTCACTCTCTTCCAACCAAGAGCTACGTCCAGTCCCTTCTACTTGAAGGATTTTCTCCACTATTTTTCAAATAGATTACAGCCAAGTATTCAACACCTCTCCGGGCTACAAGTATTTCTTTCTTACCAAGCCTCTTCAGGCTCTAACTCTAACAAAGAGATTTAATGTTTGATCTTATTAACTCACTATGTGTGAGGATATGACAGTTTAAGATCAAATGAATATTTTCACAATATTCAAACTAAGAAATTGTGACTCTTGCTCTCTAAATAAATATGAGTATGAGTGATTGTAGTTTGACAAAAGGTGAGCTCGTAAGGTTGTGCAGTCAAGAGCATTTTCTTCAGTATCTCAGGTCTTTTATTTATAGTAACCTTCTTCTTTACTTGTATTTCTTCAACAGTTACTTTGAATAATCCCGTTTAGAGATAGCATTTAATGCATAATATCCGTTGTGACTGATAGCTTGATTGTGGTAAGATGAATAATGCTCTTGATTATCGAGGTAGCATGAAATAGGAGGCTTACTGTTATGAGTTTTGCAGCTTGAGAAATTGTTGTTCTTCCTTTGTGAACAATCTATCTTTTTAAGCCATAAAGTTGTTATCGTACAGATCGTTTTGTAGTATCTTATTATATGATTCTAGTTTTTGCATCTCTTGATGGTACCATGTTTCTTTTACTACAAGGTAAAGTATTAAAGCAGATAGGACAAATGTGAAGAACAAATATTCTTTTGAAATAAATATCAATCATTTGAAATAAATACAAGAGATTAGGATAACATTTATTTATTCGAAGATGGAGCTCGTCTACTTTAAAAAAAACTCCGTCTACTTAGTTATATGTGAGACTAAGTCTGTTTCAACAGATTATTTTACTCGTTCGATGACGTGGCATATCCTCTTGTCTATCAAGTCTTTGGACTTATAGAGATATAGAGATCTCCGTCTAGTGACGTGGCGGTTAGAGCTCGTCTACTAGATTACTTTATTTTTTAGTTTATTTACTTCTACTAATTACTTCCGTCTGCTTACGTGGCAAGATGGACGCGCTTATTATCGAGTCCTTGGACTTGTTGTATCTAACAAGTTATTTAGGTATTCGTCTAGCAACCATATAGAGCCTCGTTCACTTAAGAAAACCAGTCTACTTAAATAAATAAATAAATAAGTAACTTTACCAAAATATTGAGCAGCCCGTCTACAAGGGTGGACCCGTATTTTTCAATGAAAACGTATCCCATGTTTCTTTTACTTATATTTAAATATTCCTTCATAACTGAAAGCACATGTTAGATCTCAACTAACACTTTGCCAAACAAATTTAATCCTTTTGTTAGCATCAAAACTTTGAGATTATTTAATCCAAAACCACTTTGGCTCCAACAATCTCCCCATTTTTTATGATGACAAAACTAATTAAATTTAAAAAACAAAGTCTAAGAGAGCTTGCAGGGCTCCCCCTAAGACAAAGCATTCAAATATTTAAGAAGAAAAGGCATATGAAGAACATCTGCATATAAGCTAACAGATAGGTGCAACAGCTTATCATACTTAGAGTATATATGAAGGAATAAATAAGCACAGTAGAAAAGAATATGCATATGCAGACAACTATGAGCTTTTCAAAACTGACTTTTTATTTTTATATAAGTAAATCTCTTTCCTTTCCTTTCTCCCCTTTTTGTCATCAGCCAAAAAGGTAAAAAGGAGTGGACCATCATTGTCAGTATAAGAGAAAAAAGATAAAAGGTAAAGGTTAAGCAGGAGGAGGTGGAGGGTTCTGAGTCTGACTTTTCTTGAAATCCATGAGGAATTCCGGCATTTTATTCACAGCCTCTAAGGTTGGAGCCATTGAAGTTTGAACTTGCTGTTGGACATTCTCCTTTATTTTCTCAGTCATCTTCTCAACCTTCTCATCAACTATCTTGCCAACTCTATCATCAACTATTTTTCCAAGAACCTCTTCAAGATTAGGTTGCAGAGCCTGTTGCCTTGAGCTTTCAGCAGACTCTTGAAATGTGCTTAGTGTTCTTGAAAGATCTGAAGGGCGCATCACAACTAGAGCTAATGGTTGAGAAGAGTGTTTTTTTTTTATGAGCTCTAATTGTGAATGGATTCAGCTGTATCTTCTAAGTCAACAGCAGTGGCATTTTGATCAGGTTCTTCAACAACAGGTTCATCTGCGATAGGCTCTGAAGTAGGTGGAGGGATCACTGAGACTTCTTTTGCCCAACTGATGGGGTAGATGAATTCCACATTTTTACTATTTATAGGAAGTCCCCAGAGGTCTTTATAGATCATATATCTGAAATTTGAAAGACCACACTTCCCTTTGACCTTAGGAATTCCTTCTTCTCTTCTTCAGTCAGTCCAGAGGAAGATACCTCTCTTGTGCAATGAATAATATGAGATTTCCAGAAATCTGCAGCATGTTGATCACTGATTAACTCAATGGATTCAGTATGCAAAAAGAAATCCAGCATTGAGTAGTCAAAAGTTTCTTGGTTCAGATCAAGCATTGCTGATTCAGCTTCAGGCATGACTCCTTTGAATCTTCTGTTTTTCTTGTCTTTGTCCTTATTCAGATCTACCATTGGCAGTCTTGGACAGATCCTGTAAGGCATGATTCCAACCCTGGTTGCTTCAATATGTCTCAGCCAGGATGGAGGGACAAAATTCTCGGCTCTATCAACTCTGAAATGACTGAATTCCCACTTCAGCATTTCATAGATGAGCTGATCCAAGAATAAATCAGAGGCCCTCCCATAGACTCTGGGATGCTCAAAAGAGACCCATTTTGTGTCCCTTGGCATGATCATGGGAACATGCTTTGAGGATCATGCTCTTTACTCAGGGATGGTAGGAAGATTTTTTCTTTTGGGGTCAGTTTCCCAAACAGGTATGATGTGCCTCTCAACTCCATTAGTGAGGGGTATGAAAGGAGGAGTTTTGACAAGGTTAGGGTAAATTTTTCTTGGGGGGAAATTGTTTAGGGGCAGGTGAGTGACTAGTGGTCCTAAGTTGTTGTGCATTTGTGAAGGCACATTTTTAATTAATTTACCGTTAGGATGAGGTAGATAAATGGGTTTAACAGGTGGGCTGACTTCTTCCTCATACTCAGGTAGAGGATACCATCTGTTGGAAATGTGTTCGGGTTCAGGTTGGTGAGAGTGAAACAAAAGTTTCCATTCCTTTTTTACCTTGGCCCAATCCTCATATTTGTCATCATAAAGAAAAAAATTGATAATGAAGGGAAATAGGGTTCTCAAGGGTTTTGGAAAAGGAGCACCAGGGGAAATGCCATCATCTGGTTGATTCAACCAGGGATCATCGGCAGGGATAATAGGTTGAAATTGTGGAGTGGCTATTTGTGTTGGTTGGGGTGAAAGGGGTGTGGGGATGTACACATCATCTGGAATGGAGACAGCAACGTTATTATCAGCAGGCACATCACCAATTCTAGTTTCTAAACTAGACACTAAGGCATCTACTGCTATTTGAATAGGATCACTAGCAGAGATGGTTACCTTAGAGGTCTTAGTTGTTCTGGTTTTTCTTGCTGGTTGCCTTCTAGGTTTTGTTGTAACAGGCACAACGGCCTCAGCAGCAGCAACAGAAGTCTTCTGATTTTTCAGGATTGTACTGATATGAACGTTGTCCTCATCATCTTCCTCATCTTCATTGTGTGAGAAGATAACTCTTCTGTGCTTCTTTGCAGCAGGAGCATCAGAAGGTTCCCTGATAACAATGCCACCAGCTGGTCTCTTAGGGGCAGGCTTCCTTGTTGCAGTGGTCTTTTGCCTAGTTACTCTTTTTACTCCTAGGACTTCAGCATTGTTTTGTTCCACCATTTCTTCTTTAGTTTTCATCAAATCCTCAGTCTTGGTCATTGCAGCAACCGCATAGGTACTGAGGTTCATATTAGCTATATTCATTTTACCAAAGTCTGCAGCCGACATTGGTTTTTCAGTTAAGATTCTAGCTTGCTCCTCAGGAGTCCTTGCAGCAAGAATTTCATGAATTCCTTAAGCCTTGAAAATCTTGGAAAGAAGATGGCAATAGGGAAATGCTGAGAGTCTTTTCTTGTTCATCACAGCATTTCTAAATCTTCCATACAGAATTCTTGGAAGATCGATCTTCATTTCGGTGAGAAGATGGCAGAGGCAGAATTTGTGCAGGGAGGAGAGGTTGTCTTTGGATCCAACCTTATGAAGAACCACCTTATTAAGGAGCTGATGAAGAATGCGAACAATGTCCTTCATTTCAATAGCTTTCCAACTGTGAGTTCTGACTGTGTCTTCTTTCCTGAGACAGACTTCAATAGTCTCAGAGCCACCCAAGTCCTCTTCCCATGACTCAGTAAAAATCAAACCCTCCTGAGCGCAGAAAATAGCATCAGCAATAATCTTTACCGAGACTGCAATCTTCTTTCTCAACACCGTAGAGAAGAAGTCAGTATCAGTCACTTGAACATTCCTCCAGTAGTGACTTTCTCTGTGAAAAGTCCACCCCACCCAACTGCATTAACATACTTGCTTATGTCTAGGTTGTAGTCTTGCAACACTCAAAAGTTGAAATGATACTCAATTGCCAAGTTGAGCTTGTCCACGTTAAAGGTTGAAGAAGAGGCCATTTTAGGTGATCGGAGAGCTTAGGGTTTGAAAGCATAGAGAGAGAGAGAGAGAGCGATAGCTCGAGAGGTTTTTCTCAGAGGGAAAAATATTACTTATAAAGAAATTTTGAATCTCAAAGGTTAAAGAAAAAAAACTTTTGACATGACATAACATGTCATTATGATAAAACGGCGTTAATAACTTGGAACTATAAAAAGGTCTTGATGGGATTGGTGTAAGTACTAACTCAGCAAAGAGAATAAAGGATAAATTTGTCATTGAGACAAAATAAATGCATTTATTTAAAAAAAAAAAGT
This sequence comes from Sophora flavescens, assembly GCA_030762895.1. NCBI lineage: Eukaryota > Viridiplantae > Streptophyta > Magnoliopsida > Fabales > Fabaceae > Sophora > Sophora flavescens. The sequence goes on from CM061064.1 coordinate 103,530,920, forward strand.
GCTTAAACACAGGCAAATGTGAACTCATCTGAAACTATACAATGGACACGGTAACTGATAATCCGCTGGCTTATGATATTTTATCTATTATTTTAGTGCGGATTCCATCAATTAAATTTTGTTAAATGCTTGATTTAGTCCAAATTAGACTTTGTTTTCCTATTTTGGTTATTTTAGAGTCAATGTGTGCATTTAATTAGATTTTTATTAATTTTCTGATATTTTCTTATTCTTATTTTTAGGAGAGGACAAAGAAGAAGGATTGAAATTAAATTGAAGGTTGCCAAGTAAATTGCAAGGGTCCACATGACGGATTTGAATCCAAATCAATTTGGATTTGAATTATTATGATTAAAAGATAATTCAATTGGCATTGAGATAAAAGATTGGATCTAAATTAATCAATTTGGATTTGGATAATAATTGCCTATCACAACAATAAAGGATATGATAAGATTTGGCAATTAATTTGGAGATATTGATTTGGATATGAAGATTAAAATGCTCAGGACCAATTATGCTGGAGCTTGCATGAAGATGGAGCTTGAAAAGCAAGAAAACTGAGCCAATCAGAGGTCATCATGGCCTAGCCGTGATGGCCATCATGGCCATGATCGAGTAGAGCTGGAAAGAAAGAATGGAAAAGTCAGAGCTGGTCACGGCCAGGCCGTGATGCCCATCACGGTCGTGACATGTCAGCTGAACCAGACCCTCACAGGCAGAATTGATCACGGCTAGGCCGTGACGGTGGTCACGGTCGTGACAGACCAACCAGTGAAGCAACCTCCAAGACAGAATCCGTCACGGCCTAGCCGTGACAGGCATCACGATCGTGACGCGCAATATATGGATCTTTAGAAAATGATTTGATCTGAATTTGTGATTGTTTGGGATTCAAGTCACCCTAATCTATAAATAGAGCACTTAGGCTCGAAAATAGGGGACTTTTTGGGCTGCTACTATAGGCAAAATTAGGATTTCTCTTCTTATTCTTCTTCTCTTCTCTTAGGTTTTCATTCATGTTTTTGTCAATCAAGCTTGCTATGATAATGGCAATGCTTGAGTAGTAGTTTTATTCCTAGGGATTGGGGCTATGCCCAAGATCTGTTTTATGTTATGAATTGATGTTTTCCCTTTGTTAAATTTCAATTTCGCTTTCGATTTGGTTTCTATCGCATGAATTACTTGTGAATCCGGTGCGCACTTATTTGCATGTCATAGATACTCTAAGGAGGAACCTAGCGGTGAACTTAGGTATTGGATCTATAGGAATCAAACTTAGGACTTAAATCACGAGAGTTAGAAGCAGTCCTTCGAGCATTCACGAATTGTCACAGAACTAAAAGGGTTCAATTTAAATTCAATTACCACAAGAGTAGGGATTGATTTAATTGGGCACGGTTTTTGTAACCCGAGAGGGAGCATTAACTAATCTAGGATAAATTCACCTTCAAAGCAAATTTTGGTAATTAACAAGGAGAGTAGTCAATTTAGTAACATAAGCAGTTTTGTGGTATCCCAATTCCTGGAAATCCCTTTTGAATTTGAAAAACCCCTATTTGAATTGCTTTCCTATTTTGTTTAACTACAATTTTAAATTTGATTATTACTTGATTCCGATTTTCAAAAAACCAAATCTTATTCTAGTTCAGTGAAATCAATTTAACAACTAACTGTTATTTAAGATCACGGTCTCTGTGATTCGATCTCTTTTTATTACTTGACGACGAATCCGGTACACTTGTCGGACCTACATCAAGTTTTTGGCACCGTTACCAGGGATTGGCAATACCAATATCATTAGTAACAAAGGAGGCAACTACTTTAGTCTTTTTAATTTTTTTTTGTATATATTTGACCTTTTCTTTTGAGTTTTGTTTGTGCAAGGTTGATGAAACACATGGACTATCGTTACTATCCAACTTGGGAATATCAACTTGATTGGATTGTGTTTGATGGTATCACTAATAAGCACGTGAAGATATACTCCAAAGAGGAATGGAGATACTATTTGTCATCCTTACAACCACCACCAGACATTAAGCTGGATCCCGATGTGCTGGAATCACTTTGGGATATAGATACTCAACATTTGATCCAGAGCATAGAGCGTTGCAAGGAGGGATTTAGTGGCATGATTCAAAGGCATAAAATGCGTAAGAAACGTTCTCAACTGGTAACGGAGATGCTAAGTAACAACTTTCAAAAGTTAGAAGAACAAGCTAGTGAATTTTCTAAATTGCTAGCAGAAAAGCAACATGGAATTCAAATTGAAGAGAATCTATTTGCTAGCATGGACGTGAATGAAGACGAAGTGGTGGTGGAAGATGATTCAAGAGGAGAGGATCATGAAGAGGAGTGCAAGGAGGAAATATCTCCTATTGTTCCTTTGCAAGGGACAAAAGAGACCAATCATGTGGAAAATACTTCTCTCACCTTTCCTATTGAGGAGCCTAAAAATTCTGAGTTGGATAAGTATGTTGGTTTGCATGCATGTTTGGATATAACAAAGTTGGTACCTTCTATTTGTCTACAACATTACTTTGTGAAAATACCAACTTTGGAGTTCAAATCATTGCCTGAGAATTGGGAGTTTTCATCAACAGCGGCAAAGGCTCTAAGATCACCTCAAAAAGTTATGGTTCTAGTGGTTCATGGAGAAACTAATTACATAAAGGCCATTCTTGGAGTAGGTGACTTACCATTTGACCCAGGAGGAAGTGAGCACATCATATCACTTAAAGAAGTCAATGGAATCTCATCACACTTGCTTCTTCCATCTCCACTCCACAAGTCATGGGATCCCGGTGGAAGGTCTTACGTCTTGGGCATCTCTTGGTCTTTTTACCACAGGCTATGGGATCCGGGTGGAAGTGTCTTCAATGAGTTTTTCTAAACCCTTCTCTTTTTAATTAATTAGCTTTCTTTACTTGGTTCGTGTCATATGTGTGTTAAGTCTTGTGTTGGTAAGCTTGAATGAATTTAATTAAATTTAGCATAAATGGATTGCATGATAAATATTGATTTTTGATGATTCCCCTATGTTTTGAAATTTGATAATTGATCCCCATGTGAAAAATTGATAATTTAACTTTGAGAATTTTTGTTTGGATTGCATGATTTATGATAAGTTTGGGGGTGAAGGGATGCACACATTAGGGATTGTATCTCGGTCAAACAGTTTGCGAAAAAAGTCCAGGTGAGGAATTTGAGCCTCCAAAAATGTTTTTGAATTGTGTGAACCACTTTTAAGTTACACTTTTCCGGATTTGCTTGAATCTCTTCATAGTTTGCATGTTTATATGTTTGCATCAAATGATTTAGGCAATTTTCTTTGAAATAGCTACTTCGCATAAAAAGGACCATCCCTAACGCATGTTCCCTAGTTAGCCATATTGAGTCTAATAGCCTATTGTTTCTTGATGACCTTATGTTATAAGCCAAAAATCTGGAAAAAACCATGTTAACCCAATCTTAGGATTTATGAGAGCATGGATGCTTAGCAAGACAAGGGTTGAAGGAAACTAAGTTTGGGGTGGCTACAAGGATATGATATGTTGTTTTGGATTGAGAAAAAGAAAAAATATAGGTTGAAGCCAAAGGCAAAAGGGAAAAAGAAAAGGAAGAAAAATAAAAAATGCCAAAAAAGGCAAAATAAAAGGGTGTCAAAGGAAATAGGTTGTAGCCACCCAAAGCGTAAAAAAGAAAAATGGAAAAAGGAATTAGAGTGAAAATAATAGTGTAAAAAGTTTCATGCTCTCTTAATTCCTAGGGATGTAAAGCCTAGCACCTTTGTATATCCTACCTTTAGCCAGGCCACATTACAACATATGAAAGACCTTTTGATGATGCGTGCATGTTTTCGTGGGAACTTTGTTTGAGATGAAAATCAAATTCATGGAAAGTGCTCTTGAAATATGAAATCGAGTGAAAGTTGATAGCCTAGACAAATTGAGCGAATGAGTGAATTATTAAATGCCCTTGTGAGGAAGGCAAATGCTTGAAATTGGTGATCTCCCTTTTGTGTGTAACTCGAACCCTTTGCTTAGATTAATAATTGCATGAATGATGGAATTCTCTTTGTTTGAAGTAAATTAATGTGGGGATTACTATAATGAAATAGGGGAAAACATTGATTGGAATTGTTTTAGTAAAATTGCATGAAGATTATGTGAAGTTTGATTGAGTCCATTGAGCTTGCTAAGTTTTGAGTCTTTTTGAGCTTTAGTTTGCTTGAGGACAAGCAAAGTTTAAGTTTGGGGTGTTTGATAATCCGTTGGCTTATGATATTTTATCTATTATTTTAGAGCGAATTTCATCAATTACATTTTGTTAAATGCTTGATTTAGCCCAAATTAGACTTTGTTTTCCTATTTTGATTATTTTAGAGTCAATGTGTGCATTTAATTAGATTTTTATTAATTTTCTGATGTTTTCTTATTCTTATTTTTAGGAGAGGACAAAGAAGAAGGATTGAAATTAAATTGAAGGTTGCCAAGTAAATTGCAAGGGCCCACATGACGGATTTGAATCCAAATCAATTTGGATTTGAATTATTATGATTAAAAGATAATTCAATTGACATTGAGATAAAAGATTGGATCTAAATTAATCAATTTGGATTTGGATAATAATTGCTTATCACAACAATAAAGGATATGATAAGATTTGACAATTAATTTGGAGATATTGATTTGGATATGAAGATTAAAATGCTCAGGACCAATTATGATGGAGTTTGCATGAAGATGGAGCCTGAAAAGCAAGAAAACTGAGCCAAACAGAGGCCATCACGGCCATGATCGAGTAGAGCTGGAAAGAAAGAATGGAAAAGTCAGAGCTGGTCACGGCCAGACCGTGATGCCCATCACGGCCGTGACATGTCAGCTGAACCAGACCCTCACAGGCAGAATTGATCACGGCTAGGCCGTGATGGTGGTCACGACCGTGACAGACCAACCAGTGAAGCAACCTCCAAGACAGAATCCGTCACAGCCTAGTTGTGACAGGCATCACGATCGTGATGTGTAATATATGGATCTTTAGAAACTGATTTGATCTGAATTTGTGATTGCTTGGGATTCGAGTTACCCTAATCTATAAATAGAGCACTTAAGCTCTAAAATAGGGGGACTTTTTGGGCTGCTACCATAGGCAAAAGTAGGATTTCTCTTCTTCTTCTTCTTCTCTTCTCTTAGGTTTTCATTCATGTTTTTGTCAATCAAGCTTGCTATGATAATGGCAATGCTTGAGTAGTAGTTTTATTTCTAGGGATTGGGGCTATGCCCAAGATCTGTTTTATGTTATGAATTGATGTTTTCCCTTTGTTAAATTTCGATTTCGCTTTCGATTTGGTTTATATCGCATGAATTACTTGTGAATCTGGTGCCCACTTATTTGCATGTCATAGATACTCTAAGGAGGAACCTAGCGGTGAACTTAGGTATTGGATCTATAGGATTCAAACTTAGGACTTAAATCACGAGAGTTAGAAGCGATCCTTCGAGGATTCACGAATTGTCACAGAACTCAAAGGGTTCAATTTAAATTCAATTACCACGAGAGTAGGGATTGATTTAATTGGGCACGGTTTTTGTAACCCGAGAGGGAGCATTAACTAATCTAGGATAAATTCGCCTTCAAAGCAAATTTTGGTAATTAACAAGGAGAGTAGTCAATTTATTAACATAAGCAGTTTTGTGATAACCCAATTCTTGGAAATCTCTTTCTTTTCATATTTAAAATCCCAAAAATATTTTATTTTATTTTATTATTTATTTTATTTTCTTTGAAATCTTTTCACATCTATTTCTCAGTCTAAATAGTTGTTTAATTTGTGAAGTGACACTTGGTTTCCCAATCCCCGAGTTCGATACTCGGTTTCTCACCGTTTTAATATTACTTGCTTCGATCCAGTTCGCTTGCCGGACACCCATCAGTAACTAACAATACTGGACGCGTCATATAGACGTGCAACACATCACGCAATAGACGCACAACTTTTAATAGGTATTAGACGAGCATAGGTAATAGACGCAAGATTAACAAAACAAATTTTTATCAAGGCTGGACGCCTAAATTAATCCACACATATCATATTAAGATGCTTCCTAATAAAGATAATTCTGTCCTCTGCAAGAGGTTTAGTAAAGATATCTTCCCATTGATGGTCAGTATCTACAAATTGAATATCGAACACACCTTTTTGCACATAATCCCTATTAAAATGATATTTAATCTCTATATGCTTAGCTCTAGAATGCAAAATTGGATTTTTAGATAGATTTTTTGCAGCAGTATTATCACACATAAGCGGAATACTACTTACAAACACATTGTAGTCCCCCAATTGATGTTTGATCCAGAGAAGTTGTGAGCAACAACTTGCAGCTAACATATACTCATCTCCAGCAGTTGATAAGGCAATGGTACTTTATCTTTTGCTTGACCAAGAGACAAGATTAGCTCCAATGAAGTGACATCCTCCACTAGTGCTTTTTCTTTCAATTATATCTCCAACATAGCCAGCATCATAGAAACCAACTAATCTGTAATCTTCAGTTTTCTTAAAGCACAAACCAAGATTAATAGTACCTTTTAAATATCTGAAAATTCTCTTAACTGCTGATAAGTGAGATTCTCTAGGATCAGATTGAAATCGAGCACATAAACATACACTGAACATAATATCAGGCCTAGACGCAGTAAGATATAAGAGAGATCCTATCATACCTATGTATACCTTTTGGTCTACCTTTTTCTCCTTATCATCTTTGTTCAGTGTGGAAGTGGGGTGCATAGGAGTATTCATTGGCTTACAATCATCCATCTTAAACTTCTTCAGAAGCTCTTTTGTATACTTAGTTTGGTGGATGAGCACCTCGTCCAAGGTTCATTTTACTTGAAGTCTGTAACATCCCTGGCTGCTTTATGGATTGACGACTGTCCCCACAAACCAACACGGGTCTTTTCAGCGTGCTTTGTCCTCACTCACACGCTTCCCGGGAAAATTTCCCAGGAGGTCACCCATCCCAGAATCGCTCAAAGTCAAGCTCGTTTAACTGTGGAGTTCTTAAGCGATGGGCTACCGAAAAGAAGATGCATCTTGTTAGTATAGGTAGGACCAATCAATTCATATAAGCCTTCCTCAACTGTATAGTCTCATACCTACACAGTCTCAGGATCCCTCTCATTCGGGTGTGAAATCAGTTCATTCATGTGTCCCTCCGCCTAGAAGCCTGCCAGGAGCCGCTCCTTGTCCGTGCCTTCTTGCACCGGCGACCACTCCCCGCCCTCATCGGCACCCGGGTGTTACAAAGTCCAAGGAAGAATTTGAGTTCTCCCATCATTCTCATTTCAAACTCTTTTTGCATTAACTTAGAGAATTCTTTGCATAGAGACTCATTAGTACCACCAAAAATAATATCATCAACATATATTTGTACAACTATGAAATTAGACTTAATGGATTTTCTAAATAAGATTGTGTCAACCTTTCCTCTATTGAATCCATTTTCCATAAGAAATGAACTTAGTCTGTCATACCAAGCTCTAGGAGCTTGCTTAAGACCGTACAAAGCTTTCTTAAGCTTATATACATGTTCAGGATGGGTTTCACACTCAAAACCCGGAGGTTGCATAACATAGACTTCTTCAATAATAAAGCCAGTTAGAAAAGCACTTTTAACATCCATCTGAAAAAGCATAATACTATGATGTGCAGCAAATGAAAGTAGAATTCTAATAGCTTCTATTCTAGCAACATGTGCAAAAGTTTCAGTATAATCTATACCTTCTTCTTGAGAGAAACCTTGAGCAACAAGTCTTGCTTTGTTTCTTATTACCTTACCATTTTCATCAAGTTTGTTTCTGTAAACCCACTTTGTTCCAATCACTGATTTTTCTTTGGGCAGTGGAACCAGAGTCCAAACATCACTTCTTTCAAACTGATTGAGTTCCTCTTGCAAAGCTAGAATCCAACCATCATCCAGCAGAGCCTCGTCTACTGTCCTTGGTTCCATCTCAGAGACTAGTGCAAAAATATCTTGTTCTCTGAAGGTTGATCTGGTTCTTAGCTTGTCATTGGTGTTTCCAATGATCTGATCTTGTGGATGATAATTCTTGAAGTACCAAGATTTTGAATTGTATCATGTTAAGAAGTGGAAGTTTCTGGTTGTTGAGTGGGGTCATCTGCTTGATCATCAACTTTTATCTCTGGTGAGTCTCCTGGAATGTTTAGATCAAGATCTGCAAAGGTTTCATCTAGCTATGATAATTTTTTATCAGGTTGTTTGTCATCAAACTTGACATGAATACTTTCCTCTACTATCAGAGTCCTAGAGTTATAAACTATAAAGCCTTTAGATGTTTCAGAATATCCTAATAGTATTCCACTATCTGTTTTAGCATCAAACTTACCAAGTTGATCTTTAGTATTCAGTATATAGCATTTACAACCAAAAGGGTGAAAATAATATATGTTGGGTTTTCGTCCTTTCCACAGTTCATAGGAAGTCTTGTTCAGAATAGGTCTAATATATATTATGTTCTGAATGTAGCAGACAGTATTAACAGCTTCAGCCCAGAAGTGTCTAGGGATAGAGTTGTCATTAAGCATAGTCCTAGTCATCTCTTAAAGAGATATGTTCTTTCTTGCTACCACACTATTTTGTTGTGGTGTTCTAGGTATTGAGAAGTTGTGAAGGATACCACTTTCTTCACAGAACTTATGAAATAGCTCATTTTCAAACTCTCCCCCATGGTCACTTCTGATTGAAGTGATACACATGCCTTTTTCATTCTGTACACGTTTACAGAATACATAAAAGACCTTAAAAGACTCATCCTTGTCAATTAGAAACATAACCCATGTCCATCTAGTGTAATCGTCTACTATGACGAGACCATATTTCTTACCACTGACAGAGGCAGTCCTTGTTGGACCAAAAAGATCAAGATGTAGCAAGCTCTAGTGGTCTGGAACTAACAACATTCTTAGATTCAAAAGAGCCTTTGACTTGTTTTCCCTTTTGACATGCATCACAGAGAGCATCAGATTTGAACTTAAGGTTTTGTAGTCCTCTCACGAGGTTATGCTTGTTAAGCTTTGAAATTAATTTCAAGCTTGCATGACCTAGCCTTTTGTGCCAAATCCATCGCTCATCTTCAATGGACACCAGACATGAGACACTTTGATTTGAGAAGTCCTCCAATTCAATCTTATATAGATTGTTTTGCCTTTTAGCAGTGAATAAAAGTGATCCATCATCTTTCTTGACATTACATGTGTTCTTATCAAAAGGAACTGCATATCCACTGTCACATAATTGACTTATGCTCAGTAGATTGTGCTTCAAGCCATTTACTAAAAAAACATTATCAATGGAGGGAAAACGATGTTTACCAATTCTACCTATACCAATGATTTTCCCTTTCTGATTTCCTCCAAATGTGACCCAGCCACCATCTTTGGGCTTAAGGGTTTGGAACATAGACCTTTTGTAACAACCTTGACTGCTTTATGGATTGACGATTGTCCCCACAAACCAACACGGGTCTTTTCAGCATGCTTTGTCCTCACTCACACACTTCCTGGGAAGTTTTCCCAGGAGGTCACCCATCCCATAATTGCTCCAAGTCAAGCACGCTTAACTGTGGAGTTCTTAAGTGATGGGCTACCGAAAAGAAGATGCATATTATTGATATGGGTAGTACCAATCAATTCTTATAAGTCATCATCAACTATATAGTCCCATACCTACACAGTCTCAGGATCCCTCTCATTCGGGTGTGTAATCGGTTCATTCATGTGCCCCTCCGCCTAGAAGCCTGCCAGGAGCCGCTCCTTGTCCATGCCTTCTTGCACCAGCGACCACTCCCCGCCCTCGTCGGCACCCGGGTGTTACATACCCACCAGCTACCGCTTGGTTCGTCCCCGAATCACACCGTACTGGGAGAGGTGTCGCTCTAATACCATTTGTAACATCCATGACTGCTCTATGGATTGACGACTGTCCCCACAGACCAACACGGGTCTTTTCAGCGTGCTTTGTCCTCACTCACACACTTCCTGGGAAAACTTCCCAGGAGGTCACCTATCCCAGAACTGCTCCAAGTCAAGCACGCTTAACTATGGAGTTCTTAAGTGATGGGTTCCCGAAAAGAAGATGCATCTTATTGATATGGTTAGTACCAATCAATTCTTATAAACCATCCTCAACTGTATAGTCCCATACCTACACAGTCTCAGGATCCCTCTCATTCAGGTGTGTAATCGATTCATTCATGTGCCCCTCCGCCTAGAAGCCTGCCAGGAGCCGCTCCTTGTCCGTGCCTTCTTGCACCGGTGACCACTCCCAGCCCTCGTCAGCACCCGGGTGTTACACCTTTCTCCCGTCATGTATCGTGAGCAGCCACTGTCCAAGTACCAAGAGACTTGTTTTCTTCCTGTTGTTAAGCAAATATGCAACGGGTATTATCTTATCTTTAGGTACCCAAACTGACTTGGGTACTTTCTTGTTAGTTGTCACTGGACGAGTATGCTTAGCATGTTTATTGTGTATGCATCTAGATGCACCATGTCCACTTTTTCCACACACTTTGCAAAAGGTGTTGGACGAGCTAGACTTAGTTTTTGTATATTTATTTGGAACTTTTGAAGCTCTATGCTGTGTAAAAGGTTTTGACTTTTTGTGAGATGCATCTTGCTTCTCTTTATCATAACCAAGACTTGTTTTATCACGAGGTGACCTAGAGTACCTTAAAATGAGACTAAGCTTATATGAGCCACCTACAAGCTTTGACAAAGAATCTGTTAGATATGTTACATCTTGTTTCAGTTTTGCAACTTCACAACAAACATCAGGTTCACATACCATTTTGTCAGCTAGACCTATATTCACTGATTTTAGTATGTCATTTTTATCTTTAAGGTTTTGTTTCTCAGTGCAGACCCAATCATATTCTTTAGTCAGTTTAGAAAATTTCTTTTTGAGACTCTTATATTCTCATGATAGTATAGACGACTCACGCAACAATTCATCAAAAGAATTTTGAAGAGTGGACGGGTCAGAGTCCATTACCTCAGCATCAGTGTATTCGTTTTCTGATGCAGTGTCTGCCATGAGACAGATATTTGCCTCTTCCTCAACTTCATTTTCTTCATCTGATGAAGACAGATCAAGATCCTCCCATGTAGCCATGAAGCCTTTCTTCTTTTTGAAGAATTTCTTTTTATCCTTTAGCTCGGGGCAATTAGCTTTGAAATGACCAGATTTCTTGCATTCAAAGCACAATGGTGGACCTTTTTCCTTGGAGTCTGACTTCTCCTTGGAAAACTTTTTGTTGAGTTGCTTCCTTCTGAAACTACCTTTCTTTCTCCAAATATGTTGAATCTTCCTGGATATAAAGGACAATTCATCCTCATCTGATCCTTCATCATTATCAGAGGATTCAGACTCATCTGATGACTCAGCAGCTTTGAGAACTTTTAATGAACTTGCTTTCTTTGTCTTTGGGGCAATAGATTTTTCTTTTCTGGAATTTTTTTCTTCATTAAGTTCAAGTTCATGAACCTTGAATGATCCAAGAAGCTCTTCCAGAGAGAGTGTATTCAGGTTTTTGGCTTCCTAAATAGCAGTTACTTTGGGTCTCCATTGCTTGGATAGACTTCTCAGGATTTTTCTGACATGATCTCTATTTTCATAAACTTTTCCAAGAGATCTGAGACTGTTGGTGATGGTCTGGAATCTTCCAAAAATTTGGTCTATTGTTTCATGTTCACCCATCTTGAACAGTTCATACTGATGAACCAACATGCTGATCTTTGATTCCTTCACTTGTGAGGAACCCTCATGAGCTAAGGCAAGAGTATCCCAGATTTCTTTTGCAGTATTGCAGCTGTGAACTTTATCATGTTCAGATCTGGTTATATCACACATGAGATAGTGCTTAGCCTTCGGATTCAGCTGATGTTGGTTTTTCTGCTCTTGAGTCCATTGGCCTCTGGGAACAGCAGCTCCAGCTTCATCTCTTGGTTCAGTGTAGCCGGTTTCAATTAGCTCCCAAATATCTACATTATGTTCATCTAAGAAGGCCATCATTCTCTTCTTACAGTAGCCATAATCTGTTCCATCAAAGAGATGAGGTATGTTGATAGCTTGTCCTTCTGCATCCATGGTTGTTGGATCGTACTTCCTAAGCACTTGTTAGATGCTCAACCCTTTCGAGGCTGAGCTCTGATACCAACTGAAGTTGACACAAACAAACACAAGAAAGGGGGGTTGAATTGTGTTTGTTAATAATTTTCGAAAACAATCTTTAAAACAATTTTTGCAAACAAGGAGATTAGAAACAGAAAAAAGCACAAAGAAAAAGATCCTTTTTAAAAGACTTCAACAAAAGCAATATCAAAACCCCTTGGTTAGTAAGAACCAAATAAAGCTATAAGAGATAAGAGATAGAATAATCACGCAAGATGTTTTATCATGGTTCACTCTCTTCCACCCAAGAGCTACGTCCAGTCCCTTCTACTTGAAGGATTTTCTCCATTATTTTTCAAATAGATTACAGCCAAGTATTCAACACCTCTCCAGGCTACAAGTATTTCTTTCTTACGAAGCATCTTCAGGCTCTAACTCTAACAAAGAGATTTAATATTTGATCTTCTTAACTCACTATGTGTGAGGATATGACAATTTAAGATCAAATAAATATTTTCACAATATTCAAACTAAGAAATACCGACTCTTGCTCTCTAAAGAAATATGAGTATGAGTGATTGTAATTTGACAAAAGTTGAGCTCGTAAGGTTGTGCAGTCAAGAGTACTTTCTTTAGTATCTCATGTCTTCTATTTATAGTGACCTTCTTCTTTACTTGTATTTCTTCAACGGTTACTTTGAATAATCCCGTTTAGAGATAGCATTTAATGCATGATATCCGTTGTGACTGATAGCTTGATTGTGGTAAGCTGAATAGTGCTCTTGATTATCGAGGTAGCATGAAATAGGAGGCTTATTGTTCTGAGTTTTGCAGTTTGAGAACTTGTTGTTCCTCCTTTGTGAACAATCCAGTTTTTTCGGCCATAAAATTGTCATCGTACAAATCGTTTTGCAGTATCTTATTATACGATTCTGCTTTTTGCATCTCTTAATGGTACCATGTTTCTTTTACAACAAGGTAAAGTATTAAAGCGGATAGGACAAATGTGAAGAACAAATATTCTTTTGAAATAAATACAAGAGATTCAGATAGCATTTATTTATTCGAAGATTGAGCTCGTCTACTTTAAAAAAACCTCTGTCTACTTAGTTATCTGTGAGACTAAGTCTGTTTCAACAGATTATTTTGCTCGTTCGATGGCGTGGCATATCCTCTTGTCTATCAAGTCTTTGGACTTTCTATTCCTCAAAGAGTTATGGAGATCTCCGTCTAGTAACGTGGCGGTTAGAGCTCGTCTACTAGATTACTTTATTTTTTAGTTCATTTACTTCTACTAGTTACTTCCGTCTGCTTACGTGGCAAGATGGGTGCGCTTATTATCAAGTCGTTGGACTTGCTGCATCTAACAAGTTATTTAGATATTCGTCTAGCAACCATATAGAGCCTCGTTCACTTAAGAAAATCAGTCTACTTAAATAAATAAATAAATAAGTAACTTTACCAAAATATTGAGCAGCCCGTCTACAAGGGTGGACGCGTATTTTTCAATGAAAACTTATCTCATGTTTCTTTTAATTATATTTAATTATTCCTGCATAACTGAAAGCAAATATTAGATCTCAAGTAACACTTTGCCAGGCAAATTTAATCCTTTTGTTAACATCAAAACTTAGAGATTATTTAATCCAAAACCACTTTGGTTCCAACAAATACAAGTATTCAGTTAATAAGTAAAGAAAAAATTTCAGAATTAAAAAGAAATCCAAAGAACCAAGAACACAAAAAGAAATTTGGATAAATCCATATAAGAGCAGTACAAGTTTTAATCAAAGCAACGTTCCAAAGGATAAAATACTAGACGTAATACAAGGAAATTTAGCCTATGTAAAATTAAAGTTTGAAATTTGACCAAATATAGGAATCCCATTAAATACTCAAAGACTAAACCAAGCATTAACTCTTAAACACAAAATTTTAAGAGAAACTCTAATGAAATCAGGAGATAAAATATTTTCAATTACATACTGTGTAAATTATGCATTAACCAATTCACACCATAGCATTACCTTCAGAAATATTGATAGAATAGACATCCCAAAATTCTTCGAAGATATAGGAAAAATATATTATCCAAAGAAAAATGAAAAAACAGAATTAGGCACTTTTATAAGTAGACCAAGAATTCTTGAAATAGAATCAATTCCAAGACCAATTAGTCTCCCAGAACAAAAAAGATCTAATGAAGAAAATGATATCATAAAATTATCTAAACAAGTAAAAGAACTGACCCTACTTGTAAAAAATAAAATATGAACAAAAGAGAAGAATTAAAACAACTTATGAAAGAGTTTTGCTTAATAAAAGATGAAATAGATATAAAATATGAAGAATTAAAACAAAGAGAAATATTAAAACAATTCACTGAAGAATTTTACCTAAGGAAAGATACAGCTCAATTAGATATTGAAAATTTACTGGAGCTCTAGATTACTATCTAGAAAGAGATCCAGAAAATAGAAATAGAAAATTAATTGAAAAAAATCTAATAAGAAAAAAAAAGGAACTAATTGATTTAGAAAATAAAGAAAGAAAAATAAATATACTATATAGAAAAGGAATGAAAAATATAATAGAATGTATAAAGAAATTGGATCTTGAGGCTTTAAGTTCCTCCACAACTTCTTCTAATTACTTCAGAATTGAAGCACCACCTTTTGAAGATAATGAATAAAAGAAAAATGGATTTAGATGAACAAACATATAAAGAAATAATAAGTGTATTACGATTTAACCTTCCAGTTGATTGTAAGCAAATTATAATAAAAAAGTTAAAAGAACAATTCTGGCAAGAAAAATACTATCTACACTGTTTAGATATTGAAATTGGATTTGAATATCTAGAAGAAATAGAATTAATTGAAGAACAAAGATATTCTGATGATGAATACTGGTACTCAGAATAATGGATAAAGAAATACTAAGCATTTTAGCTATGAAAATACCCAAAGATTGTAAGCAAATAATAATTAACAAATTAGAACACCAACATTGGCAAGAAGAACTTTATCTAAAACAAGTACAACAAAGAGTACAGTTAGTCTTTTGCAAAGAAGAATGAAAACAGATAATTAAAGAATTAGTAGAAATAGATGAATCTATAAGTGAACATGGGTACGAATTATTAGTAACCCAAATTATGCATGAACACTACCCAAATTATGTATAAATACTACCCTAAACATGAAAATAAAATTATAAATAAAACGAAAAAGGAATTAATAGGGTGATACCGTTTTGGTATCAGAGCTAAGCAAGTGAATGAATCAACAAAATATAGAAAAATTTGTATATAGGTTGAGCATGCTAGACTTAACCAGTCAAAAAGTCTAAAAAATCTAATACAAGAATTAAAAGCTGAAGCTACAGATGTATGTGAAAGACATATGAATTATCATTGTGAATATTGTGATTGTAGAGAATATGATAGAGAGATAGAAGTAATAAAAATAATAATTACTAAATTAGAATCATGGATAGAACAATAATAAATTTTCTCCCAAAGATAAGAATTAATATATAAAAAAACTATTAAAATATTGATGGGTAAAATTTATCCTAAAAATTTGGTGGGCACTGTAGCACTCACTTATACTTCTTTTACCACGTTTGTATAACGTATGTAGGACACACGATCCACAACAACGTGACACGGATCATAGATCAACGTGACTAGTAGCCCAACGCCTCGGTTACTAGATCCACTTTTCAACGTTATTTTTCGTTCAATGAAAAACAAAACAAAACCAAAATTTCCATAACTTATCCAAGTTATTGGAATATTGTTTTGAGTAAAGACTATAGTAAAACTTTTTATTTGAAATTCATTTTCAAAAATCACCTTGTTTTTTAAAATTTCATTCTTTTTCAACGAAAATCAAATTAACTTTTCTTTTAAAAGAATTCCTTATAATTTAAGGAATTAATTTGGAAACCCCTTTTTACTTGTTACTTTATTTCCAAAAATTCTACTTCTCATCAAAAGAAAAAGTATTGCCCTTTTTCATAAAATTTCTAATATTACAAAATAAATTTGAAATATGATTTTACTTTCTTGTCTTTTCAATCAAAACTTATTTTCAAATAAAATTATTTATTTATAGCTTCCTCCACAATTTCTATTAAGACTTTTATCTTAATTTATTTAATTGAGCTCTAACCCAAGGTTAAGCTTTCAACATGGCCAGTCCTAGCTTAAGGCAAGTAAAGCTAGGGCTTTAGGCCTCCAAATATTTGTAGTTATTTAGGTTCAAATTTAGGCCTTCAATTTTTTTTTAAGGTTAACAAAAATAATAATTTAAAACCTTAAACAATAAATTATAGGAAATCTTACATGTTATTGCATGTAACAACAAAAATTTACATAAACCATAATAATTTATAATAAAGATAAATTTAAATATAAAATATATATTTTTAATAAAATTATTATTAGTTTTCAAAAAAACCTTATATCAAATTTCGCTTTAGACCTCAAAATACGTTGGGCCGACCCTGGTTTTCAATGCAACAACTTGAACAAATATATCATTACGCTAACACATTTATATAATCATAAACTTTGTACAAATCAAGTAAACACATAATGCATATAGATCACATAAAAACTCATCATATTCATCCAAACAAAATCAATCATCATTAAGCAAACATAGGTAATGAGACACCCCGCTGTGCCCCTTTGTGACATTTAGTTTAAAACCTCAGTAATTAGTTCCTTAAGCGCGCATTTAGCTTTAGAGATTTTCACAAATCATTTTCGAAATGTCCCCTTTAAAAATCGGAGATTTGTATGACGTCGGAAAAACACCTGATAGACAGTTTTATAACTTCAAAACTTAATCCAACCATAAATGGTCTCTGGACTTACATCAACTGTCAGGAGCAGAAAATAAATACACAAACTCCAGTCGTGATAAAGACTTAGGAGATAAATAGATACAGTAATCTTAAATTGGTTTTTCATGCACATACACAGTTTTCATTAATAACATAAAATATTCGCAAGATTATAATATATAAATACCCCATGTTTATCAATTTCATTACCAAAACACTGTTGAGGGTATCCTCTCGGTAGGAGCTCTCACAGGCATAGACTTAGACAAAATACTAAGCAACTGAGAACATCTAAAACGTCCTACAAGACGCACTGGCCATATACTACCTTGATCCTAATCACCATGGGTCAAGACTCGAGCTCTAGCATCCGACTCATAGGAAATCCCGTCCAATCCCTCATCATTAAGTTTGTCCACCAGGTCTTCTAGTACGATTTCATAATAAAACAAAATACAACATGCAGAAAGATACAGGAGATAAGAAACCATATAACATCAAACGTGGAAAGGGTTTAGCAACATTTAATTAAATAACGGCACGCTAAACATCCGTCTCCCCAGATAAATATATGTAGCATAATCATCCTCAATCCACATCTATAATCTTTCCTCTACCCTCCATCATGATGCAATGCAAATGCTGTATGAATAATCTCTTCAGGTATCGGCCATATCCGGATATCACAATAATATACTCGACACGTCCCAGAGTCCCCGGCGCACACCCTCGTCCGCGGCTGGAGGGTGCCCACGTAAAGCAATGGCACTATAGACGCACAATCCGTTGCACACCTCTGGACCACAATCCAGGATGCTCATGCAATGCATGAACTATAGCTGCGACTAAAATGAAATCATCTCTGGACGGTCCGCCGTTAGCCTATCCTCGGGAATTTTCCCTCCGAGGCATAGACCCCAATCGACCATGTTTCAGGTCCACTCGACCATGTTTCAGGTCCCTCATATCACAGACCATGTTTCAGGTCACCCCCTAGTGCCCTAACCGGTCATCTTAATCTCATAAATAACCTCAGAATAATCTCATCTCATTAATCTCGACCTCATATCAAGATAATCATCTCGGTTAGGCACTACTATCACATATTGTATGCAATTCCCGAATACATCCTCGTGTCCCAACATAACTTATGATTTACTCAATCCTCTAAGCACAATCATAACACTCATCATATCATCATAATCATCATCATGTTATAATATCATACATCAAGTACCAAGCTCAAATCAACCATTCAAACAGGCAATCATCACGTGATAAAATAATCTATGTATGTAGCGTAATGACGATAAACGCACAATTTCTATATCATCATCGGTACCACTGAGTAGTTCCCAATGTGGTATAGACATTGTCCGTTACTCGCTTTCGTGTAGGGTTTGGGTCGCCCTACACCATTATCTAATTAAATGTAATCGCGTCGTTTCCGACGTTAAATAGTTTCTTTCCCCCACCTTTTAATGCGTTCGGAGAGAGTCTCGCCTCGCGAGCATCCATTCGCCTCGCGATCCTGGAAGTCAGAAAGCATCACGGTTGGCCCCTGATGTTCATAACGGGCGTAATAAGAAGACTCTTCAGTTCCTCGCCCCGCGATCCTTTCTTCGCCCCGCGAGAATGCCAAAGGTTGCTGACTCTTCACAATATTCGCCTCGCGAATTAGTTCTCGCCTCCCGAGTGGGCAAAATTCATGAATGTTATAAATAGCTGTCTGGGCATATTAGAGAGGACTCTTTTGCTTCTCCATTTTTCTGTTTACATTTTTTTTGTGTGTTTTCATTTTTTTTATGGAGAACTAAGTTCCTAGGATTAATCTATTGTAATCGATTTCCACTACACTTGAGGTTCTTGTATTTCTTGTTTTGTATGTTTTTCCCTTTTCAATGCCATGCTTTATATTTCTGTTTGCTTAATTCAGGAGTATATTGTGTTGTGTTGATTTATTTTCGGTGATATCATGTTCCTATAATTAATCGCGTTTGCTTAATTCGCGTGTGTACGTTTCGTGTTCGCTTAGTTCACGAAGGGCTTAACCCCGTTTGCTTAATTCGGGAATAGGGACATATATCTGTAGTAGGGGTTTCGCTTGTAAATTGTTGCTACAACCGGGAGGGGATTAGAATCTGCTTAGGGCTTGGAAATTTCATGAACCTATGATAGTTGGGAAATCGAGAACAATAGATTAATCGGTTTTTAGCTATTTGACCATCCCTTTGAATTGCTTTGTTTCATTGCTCTGTTATTATTTTGTTTCCTTAGTTGCATCCCAATCCAACCCCCCCCCCCCCCCCCCCCAAAAAAAATGATTTTTGTGAAAGATAACACTTTAAGACTCCTTGTGAGACGACATCCGAGTTGTCGCCCTAAACTACAGTTTTAAAACCCGCTCGTTCTTTTTGGCACGTGCGCGACAGCGCGACCAAAAATTGGCGCCGTTGCCGGGGACTCTTATTTGTTATTTTTCCTTTTTTTTTTCTTTTCTTTCTTTTATTTTCTATTTTTGTTTTGAATTGGTCTGGCTACTAGGTCGAATTGTCCTGAATTGTGTGATTTTGACCCGGAAATTGAAAGAACACTGCACACACTCTGTAGAGAATTTCGGGCTAGCACTAGTAGTGATTCTAATTCCAAAATTGTTTTTGAAAACATGGGAGACCAGAGGACATTAAGACAGCTTGCTGCCCCTGATGTAAATTACAATGGATTGTGTATTTCATATCCTGGTGCTGATACCCCTTTTGAACTAAAATCTGGTTTCATTCACTTGTTGCCAAAGTTTAATGGCCTTGCAGGTGAGGACCCACACAAGCACTTGAGGGAATTCCAAGTTGTATGCTCCACAACCTCGAGATCAGAGGGAGTAACTGAGGATAGCATCAAACTGAAGGCTTTTCCGTTTTCACTCCAGGGAGCTGCAAAGGATTGGCTGTTGTATCTTGAGCCCAACTCTATCACCACTTGGAATGATTTGAAGAGGGTTTTCCTATAAAGATATTTTCCTGGCTCAAGAGCTGCGTCAATAAGGAAAGAAATATGTGGTATCAGGCAAGGGAACGAGTCGTTAGCTGAATATTGGGAAAGGTTCAAGCATTTGGTATCCAGTTGCCCACAGCATCAGATTTCTGAACAGCTCCTGATCCAATACTTTTATGAAGGATTACTGCCGATGGATAGGAATCTTTTGGATGCTGCTAGTGGGGGAGCGCTTGTTGATAAGACCCCAGCTGCTGCCAAGCAACTCATTGAGAATATGTCACTGAATTCCCAGCAGTTTACTACCAGAAGAAATTCAGTTGAGACAAGAGGTGTGCATGAGGTCCATAGTTCATCTTCCAACCAGGCCGCCCTTGAGAATAGATTGGATGAGATGACTTCTTTTGTAAGGCAATTGGCAATAGACAGGGTTCAGCCTACAAGGTTGTGTAGCATGTGCAACTCTCCTGAGCACCCTTATGATGCATGCCCCATTCTAAAGGAAGGGTCATTTTCTGATTTGTCTCAAGCCTATGCAGTCCATCCCTATAATCCAGGCAACAGTCAGAACCAACACAGCACTCCAGACCTCTCCACCAATAGGTACCATCCCAACTGGAGGAATCATCCTAATCTGCGGTATGGGAACTCATCCCAACAACAACCGATGGCACCTCAGAATCCTCCTCAAGTGACCACTTCTGCACCTTCTGGACCTTCACTAGAGGACATGTTCAAGCAAATGACTTCACATTTGACTTCACAAATGAATGCACAAATGACTACACTTTTCCAGCAGCAAATGGGACAGTTCCAGGCACAGTTCCAGGCCTCACAGCACAAGATCGCGAGCCGAACAGATGCTAGCATTCAAGATTTGAGGACACAGATTGGACAGCTGGCCACAACCATGAATAACATACAGCAAGGTCAAAGAACAACCTAGCTGCCTGCACAGCCAGTGATAAATCCCAATGCCTCCAACCCTAATGTGAGTGCCATATCTCTGAGATCTGGAAAAGTTGTTGAGGCCACCTCTGAAAAAGATGAAGCAACTGTTGTGGTAACTCTTGAGCCTATTGTTGAAGTTGAAGTTGAGAAGGTATACAGACCACCAATCCCATTCCCACACAGATTACAGAAAAATAAGAAGGTTGGTGGTGAAGACAAGGAAAGGGAGATTTTAGATGTGTTCAGAAAAGTAGCTGTTAATATTCCCCTTCTAGATGTGATCAAGCAGGTGCCCAAGTATGCGAAATTTCTCAAGGATCTATGCACCAACAAGAGAAAGATGAAGAATAATGAGAGGGTTGATTTGGGAAGAAATGTCTCAGCTCTTATCCAGTCCAGGCCTGTACCAGAAAGAGTTGCTGCTTTAACCCCTACTCAGGCACTACCACAGAAGTGCAAGGATCCGGGCACATTTACGATTCCATGCACTATTGGGGATAGAAGACTTGAAAATTGCATGTTGGATTTGGGAGCCTCCATAAATGTCATGCCTACCTCCATCTTTAACAACCTTGATCTTGGGCCCTTGCAGTATACAGGTATTACCATCCAGTTGGCTAACAGGACCAGTGCCCGCCCCATGGGAATGGTAGAATATGTGCTGGTGCAAGTTGATGATTTGATCTTCCCAGCTAATTTCTACATCCTGGACATGGCAGGAGAGAAAAATTTCAGTAGATCACCAATAATCCTGGGCAGACCATTCATGAAGACAGCCAAGACTAAAATTGATGTTGATGATGGGACCATGTCTATGGAGTTTGGTGATATAGTGGCGAGGTTTAAAATCTTTGATACTATGAAGTATCCCCTGGACGAGCACTCTATTTTCCAATTGGAGTTGCTCTGAGCTTATTTATGATACCTGTGATGACTTGGTTTCTGAATTTCCATTTAATTCTGGCTTTAATGATATTTTTTCTTGCCCTGATTGTACTAACACTAACCATTGTGTGGTGTGTGCTGAGATTGCTGCATGTTTAGCAGGTGATGGATTAGTCAATGAAGTGCATGAGGAACAAGCAGAAGATGAAGCAGCACCGGAGGCCCTCCCTACCTATATGCCACCTCCCCCTGCGAAGCCACCAGAGGAAATGGATTTTGCACCATGGATAGTTCAAGGGATTGAAGCCAAATTTTATTGGGAGGACTTTGTTGATGAAGCAGTCGTCTGTGACCCAAGAGGAGGTGATGAGTCCGCCGCATTGAGCAAGGTCACCATCATTGTCAAGTGTTTACTCATATATCAAGGATGCAAGTTATGGGACCATGGAATGAACTCCACCTCTTTGGCCTTAGGCTACAAGAAATGGGATCCTGGCGGAAGCTCCTACACTGCCACTTGATCAGGGAGTTCCCTTTCCTTTCCCTCACTCTGATTTTATTGTTATGTTGTTTCATTGGGGACAATGTATATTTTAAGTGTGGGGGAGGGAACTAGTTGTAGTTTTTGTTTTGTTTTGTTTGTTTTCCTTTTCTTTTAATAAAGCTCCTGAATAATTTGAGAAGCTCAGGAGTTGTGTTGAGTCTAGTGTTGGCAAGTTTATTGGATTTTGATTGATTTTGCACAGATTGATTGCATGATTTATGTGATGATTCCCCCTAGGCTGAAAATTTTTTTTGAAAAATGATCCCCATGTGATTGAAAACTGAGCTTTGAGATTTTGTTATGATGGCATGATTTATGATAAGTTTGGGGTGAAGGGAAGCACACACTAGGGATAGAATCTCTGTCAAACAATTTGCAAAAAAATGTCCAGGTGAGGATTTGAGCCTCCAACATGTTTTTGACTGTGTGAAATCACTTTCAAGTTGCACTTTCCCGAATATGAGTCTCTTTTTGGTTTGCATGATTATGTGTTTGCTTCAGATGATTTAGGCATTTTCTTTGTAAATAGCTACTTAGCCTAAAATAACCATCCCTAATGCATGTTCCTTAGTTAGCCCCATTGAGCTGATTAGCCTATTAATTCTTGTTAACCTTATGTTTTAAGCTTAAATCTGGAAAACCATGTTAACCCGATCTTAGGATTAGGAGAGCATGGAATCTTAGAAAGAGAAAAGGTTGCAAGAAACTAAGTTTGGGGTGGCTGCAAGGATATGATGTGTTGTTTGGGATTGGAAAAATAAAAAGGTTGGAGCCAAAGGCTTAAAAAAAATGTCAAAAAGGCTATTTGAATAAAAAGGCTGTAGTCACCCAAGGCAAAAAGATGAATGAGAAAAGGAACTTGAATGGATTTCAATGTTTTGAAGTGTTTCATGCTCTCTTAGTTCCTAGGGTCTTCAGCCTAGTTCCTTTGTATATCCTACCCTTAGCCAGGCCCCATTACAACCCATAAAAGACCTTTTGATGTTGCTTGCATGTTTTCTGTGGGAATCATTTTGAGATGAAAATCAAATTTATGGGAAGTGTTCTTGAAAAGTGAAATTGAGTGCAAAGTTGATAGCCTGACACAAACTGAGCGATTGAGTGAAATACTAAACTCCCTTGTGAGGAAGGCAGTTGTTTGAATTTGGTGATCTCCCTCTTGTGTGTGACTTGGATCCCCTGCTTAGATTGATGATTGTTTGAATAATGAAATTCTCAATTGTTTGGAATGAATTATTGTGGGGATTGCTTTGCTTGAAAGGGAGGACAATGAAGAAAACTGTTTTGATGAAACTGCTTGAATTTGTGTAAGGTTGATTGAATCTTTTAAGCTTGCCAGGTCTTCAGTCTTTTTTATTTTTGAGTCTTAGTTTGCTTGGGGACAAGCAAAGTTTAAGTTTGGGGTATTTTTGGTCGCGCTGTCGCGCACGTGCCAAAAAGAACGAGCGGGGTTTAAAACTGTAGTTTAGGGCGACAACTCGGATGTCGTCTCACAATGACTCTTAAAGTGTTATCTTTCACAAAAATCAGTTTTTTTGTGAGGGGGGGGGGGGGGGGTTGGATTGGGATGCAACTAAGGAAACAAAATAATAACAGAGCAATGAAACAAAACAATTCAAAGGGATTGTCAAATAGCTAAAAACCGATTAATCTATTGTTCTCGATTTCCCAACTACCATAGGTTCATGCAATTTCCAAGCCCTAAGCAGATTCTAATCCCCTCCCGGTTGTAGCAACAATTTAAAAGCGAAACCCCTACTACAGATATATGTCCCTATTCCCGAATTAAGCAAACGGGGTTAAGCCCTTCGTGAACTAAGCAAACACGAAACGTACACACGCGAATTAAGCAAACGCGATTAATTATAGGAACATGATATCACCGAAAATAAATCAACACAACACAATATACTCCTGAATTAAGCAAACAGAAATATAAAGCATGGCATTGAAAAGGGAAAAACATACAAAACAGGAAATACAAGAACCTCAAGTGTAGTGGAAATCGATTACAATAGATTAATCCTAGGAACTTAGTTCTCCATAAAAAAAACGAAAACACACAGAAAAAAAATGTAAACAGAAAAATGGAGAAGCAAAAAAGTCCTCTCTAATCTGCCCAGACAGCTATTTATAACATTCATGAATTTTGCCCACTCGCGAGGCGAGAACTAATTCGCGAGGCGAATATTGTGAAGAGTCAGCAACCTTTGGCATTCTCGCGGGGCGAAGAAAGGATCGCGGGGCGAGGAACTGAAGAGTCTTCTTATTACGCCCGTTATGAACATCAGGGGCCAACCGTGATGCTTTCTGACTTCCAGGATCGCGAGGCGAATGGATGCTCGCGAGGCGAGACTCTTCAACTTCGAAACTGCCACAGCCGTGACCTTCAACACGGGTAAGCCGTGATAGTCTCTGACTTTCAGGGCTGGGTGACTCGCGGGGCGAGATCTTCTTCGCGGGGCGAACCAGAGACCTTGCATTTTCTTGGAACAGTCAGCCTTCGGGGTCGCGAGGTGAAGAGCTGTTCGCGAGGCGAATCCCCTGTTTCTTTATTCTCTTGACTTCCAACTTAACCTGAAAACAAAGACACAGCTATAAGTGTATTATTTGACTCAAAACTGGCTAAATTAACCTAAAACTACTTTAGCGACTCAAAACCTTGCTTGAGGACAATCTAATCTAATTTGGGTGAAAATAGGATATAATTTGCACAAAACCCTGGTCATACTAGCCATAAAACTAGATGAGCCAGAGGCTTATCACTGACGGCGCAGACGCGGCTGCTTGTGGTGGTCAGAAATCAATGTTCTCCGATCTCGAAATTTCTTGAGGGCTTTTGTAGAGGAGGAAGAGGGGAGCAAAGTTATGGTGTTTATTTGATGAAAGGTGGCCGGATGGTGGCCGGAAAACGCCCAAACAGCGGCGGCGGTGGCGGAGCAACAGTGACCAAATGGAAAACCGCATGGTGGAGAAGAAAGATCACGATGAGGGTAGTCCGAATCTGGACTCAGTTTCGTCGGACGGCGCCGGAAACCACAGTCGGTGGTGGTGGAAGCAGCGCTTACCGCGGTGGGGCGCGTCTCAGGCGGTGGCTGACGTCTCCTTGCCCGTCGCCGTCGAACGGCGGCCTCCCTGACGACGATGCGCGGCTGGACGGCAAGAGGAAAGGAGGTTTCGAAGTTAGGGAGGGGTGAGGTTGTGTGGGTGGGTTCTCTGAAGGTAGAAGAAAGAAACCAAAACAAAAGAAAGAAGAAAAAGGAAAAGGGGAAAGAAGCAGAGAAAGAAAGAACGAGAAAAGAAAGAAGAAGAAAAAAAAAGAAAGAGAAAAGGAGAAAAAGAAGAAAGAGAAAAAGAAGAAAAGAAAGAAAGAGAAAAAAGAAAAAGCAGAGAAGAAAGAAAAAGTGAGGGAGAGGCGTCGAGAGAGAGAGAAAAGTGATAAAGTTGGGTTTTAAGTTAATTATTTAGTGATAGGTACATAAATGAGTGATAAAATATTAAGCCTAAAATAAACATGTTTTTACTTTCTGGAATCTAAAAATAAAGATTGATAGATATACGTTTTCGAAATTCAAATTAGAGTAAAGATTAATAGTTGGACTGATCAACTAAGAAAATACTCGGTCCAACATTTAATCTCCGATTAAGGTCAAACCAGTTTATTTTCAACTCTAAAATTAAATTGAATGAAAATATGAAAATGCTTTTCTCTTAAACATATTATTTAAAATATTTTTCTGTACTGGTAGTAATAGTGACAATAATGTAACTTATTGTCTAGTAAGTGTGCATTCACTGAAATAAGTCAGTGTTAACGCACCCAATAAAATAATTTGAAGAGATTAATTTAATTACTCAAACTAAACCACATAACAAAATTAACAAACATCCAAATAAAATAATCAATCATATGTGTAATTATATTTTAACCGGTTAAATAGCGTAACTAAAAACGGGCTGTTACATTACTACCCCTCTTAGAAAAAAATTCCGTCCTCGGAATTTCATGACTCAAAACGGGGTAAAAACTACACGTGTCTTAATCTAAAGACCCTACATCGTATTTCTCATCGCTGTCTTTCCTTTCAGTGACAGTGATAACTTCGTAACAAAATTTATTCCTATATCATTCTATTTATCCTCGAAACTTTTCACTACCGCGTTATCTCCACTACCTTCGATATTTCACCTTAGTCTATTACACTCGAAGACACAATCAAATCTTAATCACTTCTTGCCTCAAAATTTGTCTGCTAGCAAAACTCCTTCAACACCTTATCCTCACAACGAACATCAAGTTCAACACTAACTTTACCCCATCATACATCAACCTTCAACTCAAAGTATACAATTGTTGTCTTAGTTTCCTTTGAACATATTCCACCACTCCAAATTATATCATAGTCATTCATTTCAATCTTAAAGAATACGATTACATTCCTCCATGCAACTTCAACCAAAAAGGAATCACTTCAGTTTGAATTATCCAAAATCATAATTCTTAAACTTTTCTAACAACTTAGTTTCACTCAAGAACTCCTCTTTACTATTTCCATTCAGCTTAAGGAAAACTACCATACATATTTTTCCGTTAATCCTCGAACTCACTAAGTCAACATTGACCATAAACGTCAATCACTACTCTAAATTCCTTTAATGATATATCTGCCTCGATCAAAATTTGATCCTTCGATCTATAGTAATTTGTCATACTAGCTGATATTACTCTTAATCTTACAATTCATAACTACACCTCAACAAAATTCCTACCACTGCATATCCCATAGTTCTCAATATCTCTAATTCACCGTAAATCTTAACAAAACCAATTTAGAATCATCGCACTCAAAGGAAATCTGAATTTATCCTACGTATTGCCTGATCAAGTCTTTATTCCAATCCTCAAGGCATGATCAACAATGACAAAGTCAACATAAGTAAGTCCCTTAGTTTAAAAATCTACCTTTCTGTCCAAACACTAACTTAGTGACCAAAATTTAACATAAAAAAAAATATCTCCTTAATCCACCTCTTAACTTCAATATCTCAAAATATATGCAACAAAACTATCATTATAATTCAACTATTGATCATCAAACCTTATAACTACAATTCTCTATTCAAATATCGCACACCAAAACTTTACAAAAAGAAATATGAAGGCTTACATCTTATTTGAAATATAAAACATGACTTTAAGCCATTAACTACATTAACTGCCAAATTAAACCAAACAAAATATATTCTATAACAACTAAGATTTTACTAGAAGCTCAAACTCATCATTCTAGCAAGAATATCATGCCTAGGTAAAACATCCCTTTTCAAATCCGAAATCACCATAATATTACTCATCTAAAGTATCGTCATTCCGCTCTTAGTCCTACATTAATAATAACAAGTCCCCACTCACAAATTAAATCTTTAGATATGAACTTGATACGTACTAGCACTTACCTACATATCCTTCCCTTAGAATCACGTTCATCATTAGTAACACTCTTACTCAAATATCATATCCTAGTAATGTACCTAAATACTAGCACACTATTTCCATATCTATCGTGCTTCTTTATATCAAAATCTTAACTTAACATCCTCTCTTAGTTTGAACTACTACTAATTGTCATGTGTCCACACAACATTTCCAAATAACTTCGATTTAACCATATATATCATTTCTATATACTCAAACTTCTTCATTATGTTTCCAAATCATTTCAAATCCCCCCTAAATTTACCTTATAATCTTGTGTCTCAAACCAAGTTCGAGTTAATACTATTTCCATAAATCAAATATCACTTTAAAGAATAATCCCATCACAAGCTAAGGTTTACACTTTATCTTAATAAACTCCAATAACATCAAAGTGATTAGAAACTAATTTTATTCTCAACATAAAGACTTAAATACTAATCATGTACAAGCCACACTCAAATCAACACCTCTTATAAACACCATATACTTAAACCTCCTTTTCCTTAAACAAATCTATCATCATTAGAAAACATCATTAGAAAATAAGTTCATCTTCACATCCAAGTATTAATTTCATAAACTTAAGTCTAATTCCTTTCTCATCGTTAAACACTAGATTCGGGACCAAGTATCCAACTTATAAGCCTAGATTTCCAATCAAATCCACAACTATAACCATCATCTCAACCATAAAAGGCTACAAGGCTTCAACTAATTCAATCCTATACTAATTAAGACCCAAACACATTTTGTTGTCTCTTTATCATCTTCAACAACTACCCACATTAACCAAATATATCTAGTACTTAAAATAAATTCCCGTAATAACAATTTCTTTCTACCACTAATTGCTCACTATACCTTATGAACAAGAATTAATTCTTCCAATAAACTCATGATCTAACACTTATTTCAAATCTTATTTTCTAACTTTCAAGGCACAATCAACCACGATACTCTCTTTTATACAACAACTTACCCAAGTAACTTATCCCAAAATATCGTGTTTATCATGAGTATGAATATTAATCATTTCGGTTCCCTACTCTACTTAGGAAACTTAAAACGACGAAGCTACGAACTTTCTACCCAATTTCTAAGCATAGTCAATATCCGATGTAGATTCAACTAGACACGGCCAGTAACAACACCCTAACTTTTAGCAGTCCGATCAGAATCAAACTGCTCTGATACCAAATGAGACACCCCGCTATGCCCCTTTGTGACATTTAGTTTAAAACCTCAGTAATTAGTTCCTTAAGCGTGCATTTAGCTTTAGAGATTTTCACAAATCATTTTCGAAATGTCCTCTTTAAAAATCGGAGATTTGTAAGACGTCGGAAAAACACCTGATAGACAGTTTTATAACTTCAAAACTTAATCCAACCATAAATGGTCTCTGGACTTACATCAACTGCCAGGAGCGGAAAATAAATACACAAACTCCAGTCGTGATAAAGACTTAGGAGATAAATAGATACAGTAATCTTAAATTGGTTTTTCATGCACATACACAGTTTTCATTAATAACATAAAATATTCGCAAGATTATAATATATAAATACCCCATGTTTATCAATTTCATTACCAAAACACTGATGAGGGTATCCTCTCGGTAGGAGCCCTCACAGGCATAGACTTAGACAAAATACTAAGCAACTGAGAACATCTAAAACGTCCTACAAGACGCACTGGCCATATACTACCTTGATCCTAATCACCATGGGTCAAGACTCGAGCTCCAGCATCCGACTCATAGGAAATCCCGTCCAATCCCTCATCATTAAGTTTGTCCACCAGGTCTTCTAGTACGATTTCATAATAAAACAAAATACAACATGCAGAAAGATACAGGAGATAAGAAACCATATAACATCAAACGTGGAAAGGGTTTAACAACATTTAATTAAATAACGGCATGCTAAACATCCGTCTCCCCAGATAAATATATGTAACATAATCATCCTCAATCCACATCTATAATCTTTCCTCTACCCTCCATCATGATGCAATGCAAATGCTGTATGAATAATCTCTTCAGGTATCGGCCATATCCGGATATCACAACAATATACTCGACACGTCCCAGAGTCCCCGGCGCACACCCTCGTCCGCGGCTGGAGGGTGCCCACGCAAAGCAATGGCACTATAGACGCACAATCCGGTGCACACCTCTGGACCACAATCCAGGATGCTCATGCAATGCATGAACTATAGCTGCAACTAAAATGAAATCATCTCTGGACGGTCTGCCGTTAGCCTATCCCCGGGAATTTTCCCTCCGAGGCATAGACCCCAATCGACCATGTTTCAGGTCCACTCGACCATGTTTCAGGTCCCTCATATCACAGACCATGTTTTAGGTCACCCCCTAGTGCCCTAACCGGTCATCTTAATCTCATAAATAACCTCAGAATAATCTCATCTCATTAATCTCGACCTCATATCAAGATAATCATCTCGGTTAGGCACTACTATCACATATTGTATGCAATTCCCAAATACATCCTCGTGTCCCAACATAACTTATGATTTACTCAATCCTCTAAGCACAATCATAACACTCATCATATCATCATAATCATCATCATGTTATAATATCATACATCAAGTACCAAGCTCAAATCAACCAGTCAAACAGGCAATCATCACGTAATAAAATAATCTATGTATGTAGCGTAATGACGATAAACGCACAATTTCTATATCATCATCGGTACCACTGAGTAGTTCCCAATGTGCTATAGACATTGTCCGTTACTCGCTTTCGTGTAGGGTTTGAGTCGCCCTACACCATTATCTAATTAAATGTAACCGCGCCGTTTCCGACGTTAAATAGTTTCTTTCCCCCACCTTTTAATGCCTTCGGAGGTTTTTCTGGAACTTCACAGCCCTGCAATCATCTCCAATGAGTTCCCAAAAAGGAATTCATACTTCTCCAAAGCAAGCAAGAACATGAAAAACATCCCAGAGAGACGATCCAAGCATTGAAACAACCAGACAAAATACTAAATTAATTTCTTAACAATCAAAATATAAATGTAATTCAATAATATATTTAATTTCTCAGAAACCTCATTCATCTAAAATCAAAACAGATTTAAGGTTTTTAGGCTCAAGATGAAAATTGAGAAGAAAAAAATCAGTTTAACAAGAGGTTGACAAAATTGATTTAGGGAGACACTTAATCATGTTCCCAATTTTAGAAAACACTAATTAATTTCATAAACTGAGAACTAAAAATCAAAACCTAGGGTTAGGGTTTCAAAATCAATTTGGGGGTTTTGAATCTGAGCAAAGGAAGTGAGAAAACCACTTACCCAAGGAAGAGAAAGATGACGTGGTGGCTGTCTTGGAGGTCCGGCACGGCGGCTGACGGCGCAGACGCGGCTGCTCGTGGTGGTCAAAAATCAATGTTCTCCGATCTCGAAATTTCTTGTGGGCTTTTGTAGAGGAGGAAGAGGTGAGCAAAGTTATGGTGTTTATTTGATGAAAGGTGGCCGGATGGTGGCCAGAAAATGCCCAAACAGCGGCGGCGGTGGCGGAGCAAAAGTGACCAAATGGAAAACCGCATGGTGGAGAAGAAAGAGCACGATAAGGGTAGTCCGAATCTGGACTCAGTTTCGTCGGACGGCGCCGGAAACCACAGTCGGTGGTGGTGGAAGCAGCGCTTACCGCGGTGGGGCGCGTCTCAGGCGGTGGCTGACGTCTCCTTGCCCGTCGCCGTTGAACGACGGCCTCCCTGATGGCGATGCGGGGCTGGACGGCAAGAGGAAAGGAGGTTTCGAAGTTAGGGAGGGGTGAGGTTGTGTGGGTGGGTTCTCTGAAGGTAGAAGAAAGAAACCAAAACAAAAGAAAGAAGAAAAAGGAAAAGGGGAAAGAAGCAGAGAAAGAAAGAATGAGAAAAGAAAGAAGAAGAAAAAAAAAGAAAGAGAAAAGGAGAAAAAGAAGAAAGAGAAAAAGAAGAAAAGAAAGAAAGAGAAAAAAGAAAAAGCAGAGAAGAAAAGAAAAAGTGAGGGAGAGGCATCGAGAGAGAGAGAAAAGTGATAAAGTTGGGTTTTAAGTTAATTATTTAGTGATAGGTACATAAATGAGTGATAAAATATTAAGCCTAAAATAAACATGTTTTTACTTTTTGGAATCTAAAAATAAAGATTGATAGATATACGTTTTCGAAATTCAAATTAGAGTAAAGATTAATAGTTGGACTGATCAACTAAGAAAATACTCGGTCCAACATTTAATCTCCGATTAAGGTCAAACCAGTTTATTTTCAACTCTAAAATTAAATTGAATGAAAATATGAAAATGCTTTTCTCTTAAACATATTATTTAAAATATTTTTCTGTACTGGTAGTAATAGTGACAATAATGTAACTTATTGTCTAGTAAGTGTGCATTCACTGAAATAAGTCAGTGCTAACGCACCCAATAAAATAATTTGAAGAGAGTAATTTAATTACTCAAACTAAACCACATAACAAAATTAACAAATATCCAAATAAAATAATCAATCATATGTGTAATTATATTTTAACCTGTTAAATAACGTAACTAAAAACGGGCTGTTACAGGTAACACATAGTCATCATAATAATAATATCCCTTAGGTTTTCTTCCTTTACCTCAGAGTAAAACGGTAAATGATTCGATCATGGTTTCAAAGCAACGAACTTGAGTCCTCGTTACGATTGCAATTCTAATCAAAACAAATGTTTAACATAAGTTAAAAAATTTATAAATCACCATTATTCTTCATGCATGCTTTCGGTCATGCTCTATAAAATAGGCTAGAAAATTTTAATTTCTACAAGTTTTTGGATTTAGACTTTTTAAGTATCAAATAGGTAAAATAAAATTTCAAACCCTAACCTCATCAACCATAGGTTTCAGCTCCACAATAAATGGTGGAAAAATATGATTTTTCACCAATCTAATTTCATGCATGTAAATACTATAGTGTTCTAAACATCCTTCTACTTAAAAAAAAATTGAACAAGCCTCATCAACTCATCAAGTGAGTTTCGGCCCCTTTAAAATACAAGGGTTAGGAACATTAAAATTTTTCAAAGTAAATATTACTTCACTCAAACAAAGTTTATAGTTTCATTAAACATGCATCCTTCCAATGCTCAAAAGTTAGGCTTCACTAACTCAAATATTTTAGAGTTTTAGCCATAGAATCACAACAAGGAAGGAATACATATTGTTAACAACTACATAATTTGAAAAATACTTAAATCAAAGTCCTTAAGTCATGCATGTGGGATTTTCATCAAAAGCTCTCCTTTTTTCCGTCTTGGTGTTTTTGGTCACACCACGATCATAGGGAGGATAACTTTTTGAACACATGCAAGACATGAAAATGAAATTGAAAATGAGTAGGAGTTGATAGAAACCATTTTCATGTAAAAATGATTTTTCTTCTAAGACCATGAGTTGGAACCATGAACATAAATAATTAACATGCATGTAGAAATTTTTGCAAAACCATCAACCTTTCCTCCCTTAGGGTTTCGGCCACCCTTCAAAATAGGTAATGAGAAAGCCTTTTTCAACATGCAAGTGTTGATGATGGTGATGAAGATGAGTAGAACTTGAAAGGAAGTGGTTTTAAAGCAAAAGGAATAAGCTTTCATGAACAACTTTGACATGCATGTGTAGAAAATAAAAAATGCCAAGAAACTTAAAGTAGAAGAGATGAACTTTATACCTAGGTGCAGCAGAAATTGGAAGCCTTGAGAGCAAGACTTGAGTTTGCTCAAAAACAAGAAGAACTTAGGCAAGTGTGTTATGAGTGCTTTGGAGTTTATGAGAGGAAAATTGAAGTGTGAGGAAGAGGGGTTTATATTGGGAGGGGGCTGGTTCAGCAGAAAAAGAGAGAAAAAATTAAAATTTTTAATTTGTATTTTTAATGAATTTTTTTGAAATATAATGATTTATTATGATAATAATGATTTCATGTGATAATGATTTACTATTCAAAGCAGATTTTGCTCACCAAACACTCCAAAATCTGATGAAAATAAATTTATTGACTTCCCTTTGTTTCATTCCAGTTCAATTCCTCTCCCCAACAGTGTAAAACGATCGTATTTCTTATGAAAATTGCACCAGAAAATTTTTAAAATAGTGGAATCATTAGCAATCGTAATTAGAAGTCCAATATTTTCGTTCACGAGTAAAAATTTCATTTTATGATCAGTAAACTTGTACCGATAGAGAAAACGCATACCGGAATTCGTCTGAATTTTCAGCTGAAATTTTTACTGGAGTTTCCTAGGATAAACTAAGTTATACAAATGATTTTAGTTTATCAAAATAATCTCTAAAACTTTAAAATTAATTACTGACAAGCACACACTAAAGCACATATTAACAAGAAGCAGAAAATCGGGTCTTTACACCAGCTGTCCTAAGCAAGCTATGCGCACTAATTAAAGAAAGCAGGAATCATGAATGTGAAATATGCACGAAAAGACAGATAATGACAAAAAACACCAGCAAGCACCAGGAAGAGGACAGAGACTCAGATGAAGCAATAATTGAAGAATGACGTAAGCACTGACATCATCAAACAGAATTATTGAACAATGATGTAAGCACCGATGTCATCAGTAAAATTATTAAGACCAGACGCAATTATTTGAGGTCATTTATGTAAATTATACTTATGTAGATAGGCTATAAATAAGTCCTCTTATGCTGAGGCAGAATTCAGAACCAGTTTCCAATTCTCACTTGTGTGTAATCTCTCTCTAAGAGTAATCTGCTAGACCTTTGTGGTATAGCTCATATGGTGGAGTGTCCATCCAACCCCCTCATGTAAAATACCAATTACTAAATAAAGCCTCTATTTCTACAAATTATCCTGTCAATTACTCCATACCAAGCAAAATTAAAAGAAGGAATCAATGGAAGCAGAAGTGGGCAAAACCAAATAATTTCAAGAAACCAAAGATCAGGTATGATTACTAAGTTACTATTCTCAAGATCAGGATTATTTTATGCAAAATAATGTCTGAAGTAGATCAGATCGAAACTAATGAAATAGAACACTTAAAATTACTGAAGAAGATGGAAATTATGAAGGAAATATCTTAATTAATCCAAAATTATTTAAGAAAATTCAGAAAGAAGATCTAGACTTAGTCGAAATTGCAAACATGGTAGGAAAGAAAGAAAAATTAATGAATATACTAAAGAAATTCAATCAAAAGGAAAATATAATATATTATGGAAAAATAATGAATGAATCACCAATACATATATCTGAAACTCAAGGAAATACAAGTATTCAGTTAATAAGTAAAGAAAAAATTTCAGAATTAAAAAGAAATCTAAAGAACCAAGAACACAAAGAAATTTGGATAGATCCATATAGGGGCAGTACAAGTTTTAATCAAAGCAACATTCCAAGAAGGAATAAATTCACCAATCGAATTAATTCTAAAAGATAATAGAATAAATTATCCAAAGGATAAAATACTAGGCGTAATAGAAGGAAATTTAGCCTATGTAAAATTAAAGTTTGAAATTAGACCAAATATAGGAATCCCAATAAATACTCAAAGACTAAACCAAGCATTAACTCTTGAACACAAATTTTTAAGAGAAACTCTAATGAAGCCAGGAGATAAAATATTTTCAATTACATACAGTGTAAACTATGCATTAACCAATTCACACCATAGTTATTACCTTCAGAAATAATGATAGAATAGACATCCCAAGATTATTCGAAGATATAGAAAAAATATATTATCCAAAGAAAAATGAAATAACAGAATTAGGTACTTTTATAAATAGACCAAGAATTCTTGAAATAGAATCCATTCCAACACCAATTAGTCTCCCAGAATAAAAAAAAAATCTAATGAAGAAAATGATATCATAGAATTATCTAATCAAGTAAAAGAACTGATCCTATTTGTTAAAAATAAAATATGAACAAAAGAGAAGATTTAAAACAACTTATGAAAAAGTTTTACTTAAGAAAAGATGAAATAGATATAAAATATGAAGAATTAAAACAAAGAGAAAAATTAAAACAATTCACGGAAGAATTTTACCTGAGGAAAGATAGAACCTAATTAGATATTGGAGACTTTACTGGAGCTCTAGATTACTATCTAGAAAGAGATCCAAAAAATAGAAATAGAAAATTAATTGAAAAACATCTAATAAGAAAAGAAAAGGAACTAATTGATTTAGAAAATAAAGAAATAAAAATAAATATACAATATAAAAAAGGAATGAAAAATATAATAGAATGTATAAAAAAAAATTGAATCTTGAGGCTTCAAGTTCCTCCACACAACTTCTTCTAATTACTTCAGAATTGAAGCACCACCTTTTGAAGATAATAAATAAAAGAAAAATGGACTTAGATGAACAAACATATAAAGAAATAATAAATGTATTACAATTTAACCTTCCAGTTGATTGTAAGCAAGTTATAATAAAAAAGTTAAAAGAACAATTCTGGCAAGAAAAATACTATTTACACTGTTTAGATATTGAAATTGGATTTGCGAATCTAGAAGAAATGGAATTAATTGAATAACAAAGATATTCTGATGATGAATACTGGTATTCAGAATAATGGATAAAGAAATACTAAGCATTTTAACTATGAAAATACCCAAAGATTGTAAGCAAATAATAATTAACAAATTAAAGCACCAACATTGGCAAGAAAAACTTTATCTAAAACAAGTACAACAAAGAGTACAGTTAGCATTTTGCAAAGAAGAACGAAAACAGATAATTAAAGAATTAGTAGAAATAGATGAATCTATAAGTGAATATAGGTATGAATTATTAGTAACCCAAATTATGCATGAACACTACCCAAATTATGTATAAATACTACCCTAAACATGAAAATAAAATTATAAATAAAACAAAAAAAGAAATTAATAGGGTGATACCGTTTTGGTATCAGAGCTAAGCAAGTGAATGGATCAACAAAATATAGAAAAATTTGTATATAGATTAAGCATGCTAGGCTTAACCAGTCAAAATAGGCTAAAAAATCTAATATATGAATTAAAAGCTGAAGCTACAAATCTACGTGAAAGACATATGAATTATCATTGTGAATACTGTATTTGTAGAGAATATGATAGAGAGATAGAAATAATAAAAATAATAATTAATAAATTAGAATCATGGATAGAACAATAAGAAATTTTCTACCAAAGATAAGAATTATATATAAAAAAAACTATTAAAATATTGATGGGTAAAATTTATCCTAAAAATTTGATGGGCATCGTAGCACTCACCTATATTTTTATCAGATTGTAGAAATCGAAATGTCCTTTTATAAATCTTTCTATAAATTCGTCTATCTAATTAAAAAAATATATATTAAAAAAGTCAAACTAAATAATATTTTACGTGGGTAAGGATTCAAAGAAAGATTTATAAAAAGAATATACCATTTCCCTTGTAAAAATTATGCATAGACGAGATGAGCGGTTTCTTGAATATGTTAACCCAGATACATACTTACGGTACAACAAAGTTTTTTTTTACCCGTTTCAAAGTTAAAATTGTTTGTAGGCCCAAAAAAAATTAATTTGTTTGTAGACCAAAAAATATTTAATTTGTTTTAGATGGCTGTCAATGCTAAGATGTGTTTGCACGGTCCCAAAAACACTATTATAGAAGCTTTTTTTTTTGACAAAACTATTATAGAAGCTTATTACTCGTGGCATGTATTTTTGTTTATTATGATAAAAAATTAAATTAAATTAAATTATCGATTGCTTTGAAATTGTAAATTATATATTAGAGGCATGTTGGAATCATCTCTATCTCTATAAATACTACAGGTAAGAGTAACAACCTCACCAATCACCACCATAGGTCTCCACCCCTTTTTGCAGTTGAGGAGTGTATCCCATTTAGGTGGCGTTTGGAAGAGCTTATTTAAGCTCCTTTTGACTTATCTGATGACATAAGCTTTTTTGCAGTGTGTTTGTCTGAGCTTATAAAAATAACTTATGTCATCCCATAAGGAGTTTTTGACTTATTTTCATAAGTTACTGGGAGAAGCTTATGGAATTATCATAAGAGCTTATGCACTAAACATATTTTCCATGTTTTTCACTATTTGAATCCTTTCATGCCCCTTTCTTTTTTTTTTTCTTTCTTTAAGCGCTTATGGCATAAGCTCTCATGCAATAAGGTCTTATGTGATAAGCTCTTAGGCCCCGTTTGGGTAAATAACTTAACTAAGCACTTATAGCATAAGGCCTTATTGTACAAGAGCTTATGCCATAAGAGCTTGAATTCAATAAGTCATGTGCGTTTGGATGCATATTTCCAAAAGCACTTATACAAAATTAAGGCGTTTGGATACATTACAAGTGCTTAATTTTGCGTCGGGCGCTACATCACCAGCGCTGGGCGCTAGCTTCTAGTTTGCACTCTCGCGACGCGAGACAAGGTTCGCGTCGCGAGAGTGCGAAATCACTTCTCGCATAGGCCCAGCGCTGGGCGCCAGATCGTTTCCAAGCATTGGCGCTCTTTGCCACAAATACTGGCGCTGGTACTCATAAGAGCTTATGAAATGGCATAAGTTAGTTTTCCTAACTTATGAGAATAAGTTAAAAACAACTTATGAAATGCCATAAGTTCTTTTCATAAGTTGTGGCAAACACGTGGCATAAGAACTTATGGCATCAGATAAGTCATAAGGAGCTTATTTAAGCTCTCACAAACGGGGCCTTAATTAAGTTGTTTACCCAAACGCACCCTTAGGCGGATTAGAATCCTCTAACTTTAAATAATAAAAGTCACCTAACTTTCATTAATTTTTAACCCTTAGATTGATCTAAGGAACCAAATTAATGACAAACAGAACTTTAACAATAAAACAAAACATTTACGAGTTAAGGAAATACTTAAAAATATTAGAAAAATTAGAACAAGATAACAATATTATTCACCAACAAGAATTGGTTAGAAAAAGAATAAAAAGATTAAAACAAGAATTAGAAAAATACATAGGATAATGGGACTATCCGAAGAAATAGAATCAGGATTTAAAGAATTAGAAAAGCTAATGAAAGAAATAAACAGAAATATTATTCAACTAATTGAAAATACAGAAAAAATTGTAAATTACACTTGCAATAAAATACAAAAAGGATAAAATGAAATAAAAAAATATCCAAGAAACATTATATAATATAAGCAGAGGAAAAGAAATAAATGAAGATATTATTAGAATAAAAATTATTCTAGAACAACTAGAAGACATTTTAATTTACGAAGAAAATAATAGATGTATAACAAAAATGGAATTAGAAGAAATTTTGAAAACAAGAAATTTAGATAAAATAATAATTAAACGAGAACTAGATCAAGAATCATAAAAAATACCTACACCCGTATCTTCATGGAGAGGATAAAAGACGAATACATGGAAACATTAAGAAAATCAAATGATTTAGAGGAAATTCAACAATTACTAGAACAACTTAAAATAGTTGAAGAAGAAAATAATCAAATACACAAAATTGAAAAGATCGATAAAAAAGATATAGAAAATAATGAAAATGAAGAAATAATTTTAAATTATAGTTCATCTTCAGAATCTGAAGAGAACCATATAAGAATGGGAAAAGGGGAATACAGCGGAAAAAGCCCTAAAAGAAAATGGGAAGAATATAAATATACATCCGATGGAGCTTGAGATAAATATGAAGAAGAAACTATGTATAATAAAGGTTACGCAAGAAAAAATAATAATAAATGGACAAAAATCCAAGAAGAATTTAAACCTCGATATAATAATATAGGAAATATTCTAGACCTTGATTGTATAAGAAATAAAGAAGAAGTCTTATTAAAATGGACTAATGAGATAATATTAATGATCTTGACTGACGAAATATTTAAACAGTTAAACTTTATAGAAACCAAGAACTTTGTAACATTTAAAACATCTGGAAATGTACAAAAGTTTTTAGTAGGAATTAAGGATGAAGACTGGATTAAGTATGGAAGAATGGTAGATAATAGCTCGGATTATGTTAAATTAATAATGACACTAATACATCAAGAATTTTTAGGATATAATCTGATGGAACAGAGAGAAAAGGCAAACAAAACTCTACTTGAAAATGCTAAATCACATTTAAATAGAATGCAGATATGTGATATGTGCCAGATTGAAAGTTTCATCTGTGAATATCAAAAATATTATTATCAATTGAATGAAGAAACTAAAGAAATATATAAATATATCTTTATAGATAAATTACCATATCCATTAAATTCAAAAATTACTAGACTTTGGGAAGCAAAACCTGAAGAAACAGCAGATACTTTATGAGGAGTTATTAAACTCTTATACCAAGAATTAAGAGAACAGTGTTTGAATAGGGAAACAATTAGACAATTAAATAGAGGAAGTAATGTCATTTGTTGTGACATCCCAGAAATAGAAAAACCAGGGAAATATGGTTGTGATAAAACAATAAGAAGAAAAAGAAAATATTATAAGAAATCAAACTTACGAAAAACTTATCCTAGAAAAAAGAATTATTATAAAAATAATAAAAAGAAATATTTTAGGAGAAAGAAATCTACACCAAGAAAATATTGCCCAAAAGGAAAAAAGAAATGTGTTTGTTGGATATGTAATGTTGAAGGACATTATGCTAACGAATGCCCTCAAAGAAAAGAAAAAGACTTTAAAGAAAAATCAAAATTAATAAAACAGGTCTTTCAAATATATGAATTAGAACCATTAAAAGAAGAATTAAGTAATTCAGATATAAGCATATATGAATATTCAGAAGATGAATTATCTTCAGAAGAAAGAGAATCCGAATAATACATATATAAAAATACTGATAGAAAAAGGTAATAAAGCAACAGAAGCCTATATAGATACTGGAGCAAGTCTTTGCCTTGCAACAGAAGCCCTTATTGATAATTGGGAAAGAC
The DNA here is from genome assembly GCA_030762895.1 of Sophora flavescens. NCBI lineage: Eukaryota > Viridiplantae > Streptophyta > Magnoliopsida > Fabales > Fabaceae > Sophora > Sophora flavescens. The sequence continues at coordinate 103,571,796 of CM061064.1, forward strand.
TAGAAAAGCCATTAAAAATACAAATTGCAGATGGATCACTACATCATCTGTATTGGATAGCCAAAAGAATTACTTTAGTCATACAAGAAAGAAAATTTATAATACCTACGATATATAAACAAGAAACTGGATTAGATATAATTATTGGAAATAATTTCTTACGATTATATGGACCATTTTTCCAACATCTAAAATATATTACCCTCAAAACACCATATATTTATCAAAAACAAAAACGTGAAATTATAAAAATACCAATTGTTCATTTTTCTGCATGTACTTATTCATCAAAGTTTCAATAGCTGAAACGTGGTGAGATTATTAGTTTCATTTGTACAAAAATTCGCCATGCACTAATAAATTTAGAACCAAATAGAATAATTCCAGCTCATATAGAAGAAATTTTGGACAAGGTTTGTAGCGAAAACCCTTTAAATCCAAAAATAAACAAAAATACTGAATTAGTCGAACTAAAATTAAAAGACCCTACAAAAGAAGTAAAATGTAAACCAATGATTTACACAAAAATAGATAGAGATGAATTTGCAAAAGATATTGAAGAAATGTGTCAAAAAGGATTAATTAGACCATCAAATAGTAAACATTCCGCACCAGCCTTTTACGTAGAAAACCATAATGAAATAAAAAGAGGAAAAAGAATAATGGTAATTAATTACAAGCAAATTAATGATGCCATGGAAGGAGATGCTTATTTTCTCCCAAGAAAAGACTTAATTGTTGAAAGAATTAGAAATATGGATTGGTTTAGCACTTTTGATTGCAAATCGGGATTTTATCAAATCAGATTGACTGAAGAGTCAAAAGCTTTAACAGCATTCAGTTGCCCTCAAGGTCAATATGAATGGAATGTACTCCCAATGGGATTAAAACAATCACCAAGAATCTTCCAACGAAGGATAGATTCAATCCTCAAGGAATTTAAAGACTTTTGTCTTATTTATATAGATGATATACTAACCTTTTCTAATAAAGGATTAAATGATCATTTTGAAAAAATAGAATTAGTTCTCAATAAATGTTTTAAACATGGAATAGTTTTAAGTAAGAAAAAAGTTGTTTTAGCTCAAAATAGAATTAATTATTTAGGATTATAAATTGAAAAAGGAAAAATAATAATTCAGCGACATGTATTAGAAAAGCTCCAGAACTTTCCAACGAAATTAAAGGATAAAAAGGATTTACAAAGATTTCTTGGACTATTAACATATATTTCAAATGAAGGTTTCATCAGGAATCTTGCAGCAGAGAGAAGAATACTCCAACAGAAGCTGAAGAAAGATGTCCCTTGGACATGGATTGATGAAGATGATAGACTTATTATAAAAATGAAAGACTTATGCCAGGATCTTCCTGAGCTTTATCATCCATCGGATGACGATATAATAATTATTGAGACTGATGCCTCAAATGACTGTTGGGGAGGTGTTATGAAAGCAAAACCCCCTGGATATAAAAACGAATTACTGTGTCGATACATGTCTGGAACTTTTTCAGACAGTGAAATTAATTATCCTACTCGTGAAAAAGAAACACTGGCATTGATCTGCATGTTAGAAAAACATCGGATTTATATACTGGATAAGGACTTTATTTTCCGAACCGATTCTACTTATGTTGCAGGATTTAAAAACTTAAATCATAAAGGAACTTACAAACAAGGACGATTGATTAGATGGCAAATGAAACTTGTCGAATATAATTACTCAATCTCTCACATTAAGGGAGATAAAAATGTTCTTGCAGATATATTATCAAGAGAATGGAGCAGCAAACAATTGAAGATATAAAGAAGCAGATTCAATTACAAAGGATGTTGGAGAAACAGAAAATAATGGAGCTTGACCTAATCAAAGCCAACATTGAAGTATTGGAGTTTCAACTACAGGCAAAAGGAGAATCTGTCAAAGAAGATCCTATGAAGAATATAAAACAACAAATACAGGAAAATACTAAAGAAAAACGGTATGCCATTTTTAATGGACCACACCCAGGTGATTATGATGAATGTCACAAAGCAGCCCCTCATTGCATTGGACTCTCAGGAGTTCATCACAAAGGATTTCGCACCAAGGAAGAAGCTGAGAAAGCTTTGATAGACTATCAAAAGGAATATGACAAGGGAAAAGAAGTTTATCTTGGCCCAAGAACTTTCTCCGAAACATTAAGAATTCAACCAGAGCCAAAGACTTCATTAAAAATACTTGGAAGAATTCCTTCTTCCATTGATGACTACCCAATTACTTCCAGAAAAGACCATGAACTACAAATTCAATTTTCCAAAGAAAAATTTCATGAAAACTTGAAAAGATTGACCAACTGGTCTGAAAAAGAAAAAATTAATTGTTTTTACATGGTTAACCGAAACATTTTCGGTGTTAAAGCCATAATTACTCCAGGAGCATCATCGATTCTTACATTTAATATGTTCCAATTTGGACTTATTGAATGTCTTTATTTAAGCCAAGACTTAGAAGAAATCAAATTGTTCCCATATAGCCTGAAAGAAGCCATCCAAAATTACAAGAGAAATGTTGTCAAAGACAGAACTATCTTTTTGAAGTTCTATTCAACTTATCCAGACTTCACTACTAAGCAACCACCGAAGAATTTAATCTTTATTGGAGTAAGCAATAATAGCTTTTCCATGAGAGATGAACCAACTGGCGAAGACTATGATGAAGAAAAAATGACTACAATACTAGCTAATCAATTGGCAAATATTTTTACTCAATGTCAAATTATTGGGAAAGATTCCTTCATCAAAGCACTATACAAAGGACCACATACTTTGCTTCTAAGCAAGACTAGTGGAAAACTGATCAGAGAAAAGGACCTGGCAATACTGACAAATTTGAATTACCCTTTTACACACTCCAAGGACTTTTGATAAACTATCAGCCAGCTGTACTCAATTTACTCTGCTCAATGATTAAAGAAAATGGCAATCACGCATGTGAAAGATGCGTAAAGCAAAAAGACTGTCGACAAGAAGATAAGGATTCAAATGAAGCAATAATAGAGGAATGACGTAAGCCCTGACGTCAGCATGAATTATTGAAAAGTCTGATAGATTGCAATAATGTAGGGACTTTCTTGTAAATTACCTAGCCCTCTCGAGTGTATAAATAAGCCCTCTTATGCTGAGGTAAACAGAACTTGAAAGAGAGTTTCAATTCTCACCCTTCTTCTCTTTGAGAAGATTTCTAGCTCTACTAGTTCGAATCCTTGAGAGTGGATTCAAAATAGTTCTATGTACATCACTACTGATCATAAATAAACACTACTTTCATATATTTCTCTACTTCATTACTTTCATTACTTTCAACTACTCGTTGTAATCAAATCTCGACTGAACTAAACGGAAGCAGCGGTGGACCAAAGAACCCAGAGATAATCTCAAAGAAACACCAAATCAGGTATGACTCATCACCTATTTCATTCAGTTCTTACTAGAAATTAATCATGTCTGAAATAGAAAGAGAAAAGATTGATAACACTGATGTCGAACATATACAAATTACTGAAGAAGATGGAAATTATGAAGGAAGTATTTTAATAGATCCAAAACTATTTCAAAAAATACAAAAAGAAGACTTAAACTTGGCTAAAGATGCAAATATGAAGAAATTATGAGGAATAATGAAACGATTTAACCAGAAAGAGAATATAATATACTATGGAAAGATCATTAATGAAACTCCCATAGACATATCAGAAACAAATGGAAATACTTGCATACAATTATTAAATAAAAAGAAATTAATAGATCTAAAAAGAAGTTTAAAAAAAAAGAGGCACATAGAAGGAAGATCGGGTATATTCATATAGGAGCTATACAAGTTTTAATTAAAGCAACTTTCCAGGAAGGAATTAATTGACCTATAGAACTAGTTTTAAAGGATGATAGAATAACAGACCCGAAAGATAAAATATTAGGAGTAATTGAAGGAAACTTAGCTTATGTTAAGCTAAAATTTGAAATACATCCAGATATTGGAATACCATTAAATACTCAAAGATTAGATCAATCTTTAACTATGGAACATAGATTTTTAAGAAATAATTTAATGAGACCAGGAGACAAAATCTTCTCAATTACTTATTGTGTTAATTATGCACTAACAAATTCTCATCATAGTATTACTTTCAGAAATAATGATAGAATAGATATTCCAAGACTTTTTGAAGAAATAGGAAAAATATACTATCCTAAAAGAAATGAATTAACTGAACTAGGAATTTCTATAAGAAATCCAAAATCACTAAGTTTTAGACAGATCCCTAAACCAATTACTTTTCATGAAACAGATAAGGAAGACGAAAATATAAATAAATTGTCAAACCAAGTAAGAGATTTAGCACAATATTTAAGGAATAAGATATGAATAAGGAAAAGGGATTAAGAAATATTTATGAAAACTCTTATAATAAAATAAATCAAGATAAAAGGAATATAAAAGAATTCATTAATATCTATGATAATCATCTTAAAAAAGATAAAAAAAAGATAAAAATCGAAAACAAATAGAAAAATATATTATAGAAAAAGAAAAAGAACTTATTAATATAAGGAATAAAAGAGAAGAACATAAAAAACAAATAATAGAAAAAATAGAAAAAAAATGATATCAACAAGAACTCATAAATCATCTAGCTATTTTAAAATAACAGCACCATCCTTTGAAGATATAGAATAAAATAATGAAAATATATTCTGAATTTGATGATCAGACCGAAAAAGAAATAATAAGTGTTTTAGTAATGGATTTGCTTATTGATTGTAAACAACTAATAATTGAAAAAATAAAGGTTCAATATAGACAAGAAGATTATTATTTAGTACATATTTCATTAGAACTAGAATGGAATTACATGGAAGAAATAGGTTTGGCTTTTGAATATGATAGACTATCATTATCTTATATATATGAAGATTGGGACTTATTAGATGATTAAATGGATCGGGAAATATTAAGTATACTCACTATGAATATACCTAAAGATTGTAAGCAAATAATAATTAACAAATTAAAACACCAACACTGGCAAGAAGAACTTTATCTAAAACAAATAGTACAAAGAGTACAGTTAGCATTTTGCAAAGAAGAACGCAGACAAATAATTAAAGAATTAACAGAAATAGATGAAGATATAATTAATTACGAGTATGAATTATTAGTAACTCAAATTATGCACGAAAATTACCCAAATTATGTATAAATACTACTCTAAATATAAAAATAACAAATATTTTTATAGAGTGGTACCAAACTGGTATCAGAGCTAAGTACTAATGAATTCTCGAAATATAGAAAAATTTGTACACAAACTAAGTATGCTTGATTTAACAAATCAAAATGTATTAAAAAGACTAACACAAGAATTAAAAGAAGAAGCCGCCGATACATGTAATAAATACATGGAATATCACTGTGAATAATGTGATTGTAGAGAATACGAAAGAAAAATAGATTTAATAAAAATCATAATTAATAAATTAAACTTATGAACAGATCAAAATAAATGATAGATCTAACGGCTCGTAACGACTAAAGGCAGGTGCCTTTACGCGCCTAAAAGGCAGGGAATTCGGATCTCATTTAGGCCATTATGCTGATACAACCCATGTAGCCCGAAGGTTAACTCTGGGCCTTGGCTATTATGTGCAAGCTCGGCTTAGGGAGGAACAAGATTCATGCTGACAATTATAGAAATTAGACGTCCAAAGGATTTGAGTGCCTAATAACAAAGAAGACTACTAATTGAATGACATAAATAAATACTTCATCAACATTTTACATTCTTACTTTTACAAAGTAAATATTCTTTCCCATTTTATGTAAATGAATATGAATAATAGATAACATTTTTTATTTTTTGGGTATAAAAGTCTATGGAAACATAAGTTCTGACAAATGTAAGTGACTTGTTTTAATTTTGATAGACCTTCTTATAATCCACGTCCCAACACCCCATTTTGGAATTCTTAAATGGGTCTCACCATTGCATATCACTCATTTTTACTTTTAATAACTTACGCACATCATCTCTCCAACACAACAACTCCTAAAAAGTTTTTAAATGAACCCCACCAGTGACCCCACCTCCTTACCATTACAAAATTATATTATTTTTTTCAATGGAAATTAGAACATATGATGAAAATTAAAATTATGAAATTACAAACGATGAACTTACAAAATCAAAACATTAAAATGAAGAAATTACATAATTAACTGAAAATTCAATTTTGATGATTATCGCGCCCAAAACGTTCCCAGATAGGTTCCAGAAGGTCCGCTTGAAGTTGGTGATGATTTTGCCTATCTTGCACAAGTGTTCGCCTTTGTAAGTATGATGCAAGATGTGGATGAGGACTATTACGTACGTCATTTGTTGAGTCATCATTGTTGGGATGATCATAAGAATAATCAAAATGACTATCATATGTGTGTCGTTCGTCTTCCATAATCATGTTATGCAAAATGATGCATGCATGTAATATATGCTTGATTGTATTCATGTGTCAAGCACGCACGGGGTCATGTACAATTGCAAACCGAGATTGAGTAATAAAAATAAGGATAAATTTTGAGAAACTATGAGAATATAAATGACAAAGTTTAGATAGGTTTGGTTGTGTAAAAAAATTGGAAGTTGATCACAGATTTATATATAGTAATTGGTAAAAAAAAATTAAAAAAAAAAAAGTAGAAGACGACCAAACGGTCTTATTTTTAGCCGTTGGCAGTGATTAATAACTTCAAACTATTTCTATTGGTAGCTATTCGTAGATCTTTGCCAACATGTTGGAGAGATTAGCCCTACCTTTTTTTTTTATTGTCATAGCAAAAGAAAGACAAACATGAAATTGTCAAGGTTGAAATTCAGAAGGAATCCACCTATTAGATAGAGCTAATGAATGCTTATCAAAAAAAAAAAAAAAAAGATAGAGCTAATGAAAATCTCCGAATGAAAGCCTTATTTCCAATCTTTGTTTCGGATAAATTTTGCTTCTAAGACATGATTATCCAATCAAGTGATTAAAAGTCAAGTACCATGACATATATATGCAAAATTTGTGAACGATATATATTTTTCAACAAGACAAGAATATAGCAATTTTAAGGTTTAAGTTTAACTCTTGATTTGAAAGGTCTAAAGTTTATATGGTATTAAAAAAATGTGAATGTTAAGTATCCTTAGGATATTGTTTAAAAAATCAAGAAAGGAAAATTTATATAAAAAATAGTGTATTTAACATTTCGAAAAGTGTAATATTTAATTTTCTCATACATTTTTTTTTATGGATTCCTTAACCAAAATCCTTATAACACTCGTTAACAATACCCTTAAAAAAAATTTGAAGAGTTTGAACATCATTTGACACTGTACACAGACTATCAAACCGAGATGTGTTTCCAAGTCCCTAGGAACCAAGGATAGCATATCTTTAACTACTTGAACAGATTCATCAGCAGGAGTCAATATAGCCCTATGTTTTTGTTTTTGTTTTCCAGTAAAACATAGATTTCATTTGATAAACCAAATTACATCATACAAAGATTGATCAGAAGCCAAATGAGCATCTCCAAGACAGAAAACATATCCTAACATACAACCTATCAATTTAATCCACACACAGTCCATGACAAAGGAGAATAGAGAAGCCACAGTCTTTAACCCTATCCAGTTACGGACCATTTCTCTGACCACTGCAAGCTCATTTCGACTATAGGTGGTCTCGAATTTGTCCAAATAAACCACTTTTGCGGAGACCAAATGATAGGTGGAGAGGATGCTGATATTGGTGTTAGTCACATTTGTATCTTCACGCACTATGTTATTCCAAAATAACAGGCTCTTATGAGGCATTTCATCAAACACCTGAAGTGCATTCTTAAGACAAACTACCCATAAAAACACCTCATACAAAAGAGAGCCCACGTCAACACCAATTGCAACAACACTATCAAAATGAAAAACTTTACCAGCATCCGGTGGCTTTGGTGGAGGGCGAATATGGACCAGATCTGAAGGTGGGGGAGAAGCAGTGGGTACCTTCGGAGTTTTCCCTTTGTCCGGTGGAGGTCGTTTCTCATGGCCGCAAAGGTACGAGTGGCGGGTTGTTGGAGTCGGGTAAAAGTCTGAGACCGCGGCGGAGGGCTTGATTTGGGCGAGGAAATCATGGTGGTTGTTGGTGGAGGGAAGGGAGTCCTGGTGGTGGTGGCACAAGGGAAAGAGACTATGGAGGTGTGGGGTGAAGAGAATGGAGGAAAACCCAAAATATGGGGGAAAGAAAATCTAGGGAGAGACCCACACACGAGGTGGGGAAGAGCCACGAGAGACCTGGAAGGAGCCGCCACTAAACCCTAGTAGAGCGAAAGGTTAATATAGCCCTATGTTGAATGTAACGGGAATCATTCAACTTCTCCAAAAATGATAGGTGAATGTTGTTTACAATTTTTTTTTTTAAAAAAAAAACTGATTTTAATACTTACCTCTCCATCATTAAAATCACTAATATTAGCGTCAGCAATGTTTTAGCTTCCAATATGAGAACTCCAGTTCTGCGCATCAGTACTTGTATTTGCAGTTTGTAGCCTTGTATTTTTTCAGTACATGCACTTGAAAAAAATCCATAGATAAGTACTAGCAAATATACTGACTTCTCCCTTTTGGAATAATAACAGATAGAATCGGCAAAAGCCACCACCAAAAGCAAACACCTTACCCCAAAAAGGTGGTTTTTATTTGAGAATTAAGGATATCCTTGGAAGTTATGTCAACAACTTTAAAACAATGTTTGTGAGTCATACGAGATTCATTGCAGATTATAAGTTTTACTTTGGTTATCAACTCAGCCAATGGCTCCTTTGTTTAATGTTACAGGTAAAATCCTCGTTAAAATTTGTGGTAAACCGCCACCTGGAATGATTAAAACTACTATCCCATTCTATGGACAATTCCATCATTAGAACTCAAAGCTATAGAAACTGTTTTCCAAATGAATGTTCTTCCAGTGCCACCATATCCATAAATGGAAAAGCCCTCCAGAGTTTTCTGAAATGCATATCGTTATTTTATCTTTAGATATTTCTCTGTTCATCAGTCATGTTAGACAAAATTTGTAAATATCATGCAGCTAATGACTATCTATCATATCTGAATTCATCATGAATTAGGCTATTTTGTCCTCGAGAAAGCAATGGCAGATCTGGGTAAGGCATTGTTGAAAAATCCGCTAGACTCTTAAGCCTATTTGTTTTGTTTCCTGTTTTTATTTCCTATTTTCATAAATAATTACAAAACTGTCACATTACATTGTTTTCAATCCGATTCATGTTTTCAAAGATTTGTACAGGAAACAGTGAAAAAAGAACAAAATTATTTTCAGTTTTCCTGTCCAAATTTTTGAAAACGGGAATCAAAATGAAAACATTATGACAGTTTTGTAATTATTTTTAAAAATTAGAAATGAAAATAGAAATCTCTGGAAACAAAGCAAAGAGACCCTTATTATTTTACCTTACAACAATAGCTCCTATCTCAGCTAGAGCAAAAATTTCCAGCTTATGTTCACTTAACTGCAAATCTACCAGAAGGTGAATTCTTCCAAAATAAGGGATATCATATCACTGCTGACTTTCAAAGTAAAATTCCTATTTCTTGAGTTATAGAAAAGTTAACCAAAAAAGGACTGAAACATTTATTACACAGCCAATATTATGAATATTATGTACCTATAAAAGTTTGTCCTGCAGTTAGTACCATAAAATAGGGTAAACCACTTACATTAGCATGATATGGAAAATAGAGTCAGGGCAGAGTCACAGCAGTTTTGTGCCTAAACAATAGGTCAATTCCAGTGACGCTAATAAGATTTTAGCATTCACCAAATTGCTAATCATAAATCATATACAGCAGTTTTTTCTGTATGCGATCGTCTTCCAAAGTTAGAATTCAGCATCCAGCAGCCTCTAATGCCATGCTCCAGTGAAAATGAGCTATTCACTATATCTTGACAAGGCCAAAAAAAGGACCTTGGATTCTTGTTACTAAGAAACTGTAAAATGACAAAATCAGAGAAAGGACAGGGACAAAAAGAAAACCCAGCACAGAATAATATATAATAACCAAGTCGAATGCAGCATCTTGCACTTCCCTCCAAGATAGATCATGTCCCATAATAATCGCCCATGTGCTCAACAAGATAGTCACATGGTGCAGCTAATCCATACTCGTATGTTCCATTTAATGGAGTCACTCTATTTGAAGTTGAATAGACACCGCCTATGCCAACCTTGGCATTAATTTTGGCTCTGCCTTTGGCAGGCCTCTTGTTATCAGGTGGAAACTCAGCAGACAGCCTTCCCATCTGCTTCTGCAGATCAGCAACTGAATCATTTGTTACCTTTGCCTTTGAGTTCTTCTTCCCATCAACAAGCTTTAGTTCCAATCGATACAAGGCACATGCATCACACTTGCTAATCTCGTATTCGTAAAGGTGCCACTCAAAATGATTCAATGGTTGCGGATCCATATAATAGGATCTCTTCAGCCCTCCAAATTCATTCATCACTTGCTTTCTAGATTCATGCCAACCACGTCCACTGTAATCTGGCAATGACCTCTGCTTTCTGTTTCCACTCTCAAATGCTCTTCTAGGCTTATCAAAGAAGAGCCACTCCCTAATAGTCTCGCCCTCAAGAACAGAAAGATCAAAGAGCTCTGCAATCAAACAAAAAGTTAATCAATTATAGAAAGAACAATCCTGTCAACCCTTGTAACAAATAGTCTTCCAAAATAATAGCCTAACATAACAGGTAAACTAAACAAAAAGTACTAAAAGCAATGCTACCAACACTGTCTTTTGAACACTCTCCAATACACTCTTTGTTATTGGATGAATTTCATGTGGGGCCGTGAATTTTATGTGGGACTCTCTATTTTGCGGGTCCCATGTAAAAATCACCCAATAATCAAGAGTGTGTTGGAAAGAGTGTTAAAAGGAATATGTTGCTAACGTTTATCATATACTAAAAGATTAAATTACCAGGTGCATTCCATGGAGACTTAGCAGTTGCTGCCCCCTCACATTCTGGGATGCCAACATCTTTTCCTTGTGCCCTTGCACTAAGAGCAGAAAAAAGTAAATTATCCTTCAAACCAATGCCCCCAGGTCGTAGAACTGGGGCCATGCCTGGCGGCCCTTCATTCAAAGCCAGAGCAGCATGAAAGCTACTGCAATAGTCTTGACACCAGTCCAACCCTTGTGCAGGCCTTGGACAGTCCCAAAGTGCACATTTTGGGCCTAAGAAAGCAGAAGGAGGAGGGCAGATACTTGGTAGATAGCTAGATATATGAGGAATAGCATCCTCCTCACAATAACCTGTGCCATTAAAACCAGTATAAAAGCTGTGATCGAAGTCTTGATGCAAATCAAACTGATGATATTCTAAAGCAGGCACATCCGGGTTGTTAGCTGCCACATTTTGAACTCCTGAGGTGGAGTGTTTGCACTCAGCAACCAATGGGAAATCATGTTTCTGTTGACCCTGATTTACAGTTAAACCATGAAACTTGTTACAATTACAGGGAAGACCCAATTTTTAAACCTGACCAGCATTGAAATACTGGATAAAAATACAATGTGTGAGAACAAAAATTGTACTTTGGGGAAATATGCCATTCTTTAAAAGAAAACAAGCATAAACTCTAAGGAATGGCTAAACCTAGCTATTACAACAGGAAAGTAAAGACGTTTAACTAAAAAGAAAAAAAACTAGCCTACTGCATGTTGCAATTAAGAAAATAACCAGGCAGACAATGTCATGTGATAGATGTAGATCTGAAACATCACACTTACAAATAATACAGTTACCCTGTTAATCTACACTCCATCATCTTGTTCCATAGATGGGCACGAAATGCTAGTAAAAAAGAATACAGATGTTCTATAAACTAGCCCAGATTAGACAGTTCAACCAGAAAACCACGAGAACTCCAACAAATACCCCTCCCATAAATTAAACTAAAAACCGAATGAACCAATGACACATAATCAACCAATAATCACTTCGGAGCTTGTATTTATTTATTTATTTGATAATACTTTGGAGTCTATAAACTGAAAAAATAAGGTTTAACAGCCTAAGGGCCAAGATTGATTCACAAGGTAAAACAGAGCGAATTTGACCCCCAAAAAAAATTTGCAGCATTAAGCTTTAATTTTATCCCTTTCAAGTAAAAAAGAATACAGATGTTCTATAAACTAGCCCAGATTAGACAGTTCAACCAGAAAACCACGAGAACTCCAACAAATACCCCTCCCATAAATTAAACTAAAAACCGAATGAACCAATGACACATGATCAACCAATAATCACTTCGGAGCTTGTATTTATTTATTTATTTGATAATACTTTGGAGTCTATAAACTGAAAAAATAAGGTTTAACAGCCTAAGGGCCAAGATTGATTCACAAGGTAAAACAGAGCGAATTTGACCCCCAAAAAAAAATTGCAGCATTAAGCTTTAATTTTATCCCTTTCAAGTATGTACTCAGTAGCTCCAAAGTAGTTAGAATTAACAACTCGGTTTTATCCAACCATATAAAAAGGATTGGGTTATTATGTGCAAGGCTAATAAGGTATAAGGATAGCCAAAAAAAAAGTTTATATGTGCACACTCACATGCCAACCTTTTCAGTTTGCATTACAAGATATCAACCATTTTTGAAGCATATATGAAGTTAAAGTAATGCACTGAATAAACAGCTAATGCTACCCACACCAGAAAAATTATATATGGCCAAAATATATGATTAATTCCACAAAAGGAAAAAGACACTCACCTCTTGGAAGACAACCTTACCCCTAGCCTGCAGAATCTGATCATTAGGTTCAGGCTTAGGTGCAGCTAATGGACTAGAGGCATCATCTTCCTCCTCACAAAGCTGCAATAATCGACAGATATCGGTGGAGAATGATCCAAGACTGCCATCCTATATTCACCCATAAATATCACAGTTCACAATCACAACTCCATCACTAATATTGCCATTCAAGTTCACACATGTCCATCACAGTTGGAAAAATATAGGTTAGAAGCAAGCACCCATGATGTGCTAGTCGGACCAGAAGAACTGGGAACTGGTCCTCAGATTGGTCCAATCAACTCTCAAAAACCGGATTTCCAATAACCAGTAAAAACAAAACAGATACCAGTCCTGAACCCGTAATGGTTCACATCTAAGTTTAACGGATACAGGTACAGTACCAGTACTAGTAAGGGTAATGGTACTAGGTACAACAAAATTTATAAAAACTAGGGTAAGGGCCAAGCATGATATATTATATAAAAAAATATAAAAGGATAAATAATAGAGGCAACAAATCTCTAGAAAGTATTTCAAGTAAACAAACATATATAAAAAAGGCACATGATTTAAAAAGAGTCAAGTAGTAAGTTGTTTCATTTAGTAGATAGAACTTTATGGCGCCGTTTGATCCATATAACCGACCCCACCTAGTAGGACAAGGCTTGGTTGTTGTTGTTGTAGTAGCAAATCAAACAGCTTAGCAACAAAATTTGGTTTTTTGCATGGACTGATAACCTATACTGAGTGATATAACTATATAAGGGTAACCTGCTAATCAAGTGACTATTAGGTAAGTACCCATGTATACCTAATAAGTGCCATTACCATATCTGTACCTGGTATGGCTACAAGTTACAACCACCAATTCGGGGTACCCATGCATCATAGGTTCGTATAATTGAACCGGTCCAATTTTTTTTTTTTTTTAAATGTAAATCTTTTAGAAAACATTTGAGCATTTTCAAGACACTGAGTATCTGGTTCCCGATTTATAACCAAGACTCAGCATTTCTTCTCTTCAAATGTCCAATGTGGGACAAATAAGAGCTTATAATTAAATAAGAGTTTGGATTTAGTTTATATGAGAAATGAAACCTCTTACCCTTTTACTTATTTGATGTGAGACTTGTATATGTTAGAGAAAAAAATATGCTAGTACTAGTATAGTACTTTTGCTTTTATTTATGTAATAAATGAATTTAATTGTCCAATATTTTTCTTTGAAAATGTTATACATTTAGCATATGTATATTATATTTTCTTACTTATTGTTATATACTTGTACATACATTGCAGTGATAGATACCTTAAATGAAGTCCACTAGTTACAATTTGCACATGCACTATATGAGCTTACTTGCTGCAAAGAAGAAGCAGGCGAGGGCTCATTGAGCTCGGCCTTCCACTCACGAAGCATCTGATGGACTTGCTCCTCAAGGACTGCGGCTTCAACTGTTCGGCTCTCCTTCCTGGCAAACTGCAGATCCAGGAACATCAACTGCAGGTCATCGACGCGGTTCTTCGCCTTATCCTTAAAGAGCCTGTGTGATGCTGACCTGCAGCTGGTCTTGGAAACCTTCTTCATTGCTAAACCTCAAGTTCTGCCTATAAAACCCTACACCCACCAATTCAAGAAACTAAGTTTCAGTCCACCTCAAATCAAAACCTACAAGAAAAATAATAGAAAACCCAAAAGATGCATATAAAGTTGCAGGTAAGGTTATCATGATCAGAAGCATATTCCAGAACATTCTACACCCACCAAAAGTCCATAAATTCTAACACTAAAAATCCAATAACCCCAAATGAGAATTAAGTCAAATTAAAATCATAGTAAAAGATTCATCCCCATTTTCAACTAATCAACCAAAAACACAGGTAGGAGAACAAATCCCAAAATAAAACCTAAACATAGATCGAAAAAATCAAAATTTTCAAAACCCATCTCCCAAATTGGAACCAAAAACTCAATTAAAAGAAGAAAAAAGCAAAGCATCACAGTAAGCCCCAATTCTGAAGAAAGAAAGAAAAAAAAAGAAAAAGAAACGACAATCATAGTTCGAAGGAACAACACCAAGACAGTGGAAAGCAGAACCGACCCAGGTCAATATTCAGTAAGAAATCAAACACCCAAAACCTAAATTGGATAAAAGAATCGCAGAAATAAAAGAAAAAGCAGAGAAATATTGGAGATCGACTGAAAGGTGTGATTTTTGTATAGGGCTGAAAACAAAGGAACGATGGTTACCTCAGATTCTGTGATAATCACTTTTATAAAAAAAAAATTGTTGGTGTGTATGTGATTTTTGAGCTGAAAAGAGAGGGTTCAATTTTCTTTCTCTTCCTCTTTCGCTGTCTCTTCCAAAATTTGAGAAGGAGAGGATTCTGATATAAAGAGATGGAAAAGAAAGAGAGAGAAACGGCTCTTTGTGTTAGTGACCCTCCCTTGGTCACTCACTGCTGAGGCAATAAAGCAAAGACTATTACAGTGAAGGATTAATATATGTTTTTGGATTTAAAACGTTTTTAGTCCTTATATAATTTTAATTTTTTATTTTTAGTCCCTCTAAATTTTTTCTCCTAATTTCAATCCCGCTTTATTCCATGTTACTACAATTGGTCATCGACACGAAGTTTCACAGTTAAATCTAACAGAATCGCGTTTCATCATTTGCCACATAAGGATTCAGAAAAAGCGTTAATTTTTAATTCATCATTTTATTTTTTTTATTTTTTTTTAATAAAATAATATTTTTATAAGAAACAAGCTTCTCCATTGATGCCCATTCTCCATAGAACCCTATCTCCAATACGAAGCCACCGTCATGTACTACAGCCCCAACATTTTTCAATTAGTTGATTTTGCATCTAAATTGCTTCTTTCACTCATCATTGGGCTTAATGCAATATTTGGTTCAATTTTAAGCATACACTTCATTCCCATTCGAACTTTCGAAGCAACATCACCAATTCACCATGCGAATACCAGGCCGAAATTAGGAGGAACACGACCTGCAACTCGTCTTCTACAAAGAGGTGCAGAAATTAGTTACAATGCAACTCGTCTTCAACTTGATGCATTGTACCAAATTTGAGAATCCCAGTAACCCATTTGCACTGTTCTTTTGTTCATGTACAGAGATGTCCAGGAACTGCAACTACTTTGAATGGAATCATGAAGAGGTTTTTGATGAGAGTGTAAAGGACTTCTTGATCAAACTGGGTGCTTTGTGCTTGAAGAAATTATTTATAAGTTTAGGATTATTCTAAACTATTTATTAATGGGGTTCTTTTAGATACGTGGTATATTTTATTTTATTTTTCACTCTGACGGATCAAAGGCGTCAGTCTATCACTTAAAAAAAAAAGACAAAAGGTAAGCGTCACTGCAGATGGCGCCAGGTGCAGTGGCGCCTCCCCTGCAATGTGCCATGTGGCACTGCAGGGGTGCCCCCCAACCCCAACCAAAAATTGGACGCCTGAAATTTTAAAGGAACAATACTACAATTTTAAAGGAACAATGCTACAAAAAAATTATACATAAGTATAGGGAATAACGATGACATTAATGATAAAGTATCTATTTAAAACAACAAGAGGCAATAAAAAAAATCCCGTAATAATGAGTAGCAAATAATATCACAGGAGGCATAAAAAAAAAATAGCAATAACAATTTACATCAATAAATATTCATCAATTATTACAGTAATAGAAAAAAATTTACCTTATAAGAATTAAAAGAAAGTCACCTACAATTTTAAAGGAACAACGCGACAAAAAAAATATATACTATAAGTATCGGGAGTAACGATGACATTAATGATAAAGTATCGGGAGTAACGATTACCCTAATAAGTTTGCCATGATGTTTCCTGTTGTTATATGGAAGTTAGTTTCAACAGCACTGTTAGAGTAAATATTATTTACTACTGCGTTGTTGGAGAAAATGCGTCTAAACGGAGTCATAGAGATCGCATGAATATAGAATAATCCAGAAGTCCTCACTAGAGGCTTCAAGCAACGAAATCCAAAATAATGCTACTCAAGAGGTCCAAAAATCATAAAGAATTGTCTATTGTCAAAGTTAACAGTCAATGGTGATCAATGGTTAAATCAATTGGCAAGAGAACTTTGCAAGAGAAACACTCTTGAATTATGTTTTTTTATAAAACACTCTTGGATTATGTTATTGGTCATGTAGTTATTTATTTTCTTGTATTATTTGTCCAATGAGCTTCACATTATTGAAAATAATTTACATTATGCTATCTAAGTTAGCAATTTTTCATTGGGAGTAAGTTATTTGACCTGTAAAAAAAAGTTATTTGAGACTACTGTTTTATCTAAATTAGTGTTGGGATAAATGAATTTGGCCTCTTTTAACAATGTCTTGACTCTTTTTAAGAAACTTACTTATTTATCGATTATCCTCGACTTTGTTCATCAAATTAAGTTATTTCACCTAAACAAAAATAAAAATATAAAAAAAATAAAGATTTAAACCGATCCCCGACAAACAATATCAAGATGTATTTGGTTTCTGAGAAATAAAAAAATATTGATTTTTGACATTTTAGTCCACAAAAAATTTAAATACTATTCAAAAGTTCATAAACATTCCTGAAATTTATTCTAAAAATGACTATCACAAGTAGTAAATAATATTTACTCTAACAATGCTGTTGAAACTAATTTCCATATAACAACAGGAAACATCATGGCAAACTTATTAGGGTAATTTTTTTATTGCCTCTTGTTGTTTTAAATAGATACTTTATCATTAATGTCATCGTTACTCCCGATACTTATAGTATATTTTTTTTTGTCGCGTTGTTCCTTTAAAATTGCAGGCTACTTTCTTTTAATTCTTATAAGGTAAATTTTTTTTTTATTACTGTAATAATTGATGAATATTTATTGGTGTAAATTTTTATTGCTATTATTTTTTATGCCTCCTGTGATATTATTTGCTACTCATTATTACGGGATTTTTTTTATTGCCTCTTGTTGTTTTAAATAGATACTTTATCATTAATGTCATCGTTACTCCCTATGCTTATAGTATAATTTTTTTTTTGTATCATTGTTCATTTAAAATTGTAGCATTGTTCCTTTAAAATTGCACGCGTCCAATTTTTGGTTGGGGTTGGGGGGCGCCCCCCGCAGTGCCACGTGGCACACTGCAGGGGGAGGCGCCACTGCACCTGGCGCCTTTGAAGGCGTCATCTGCAGTGACGCCTACCTTTTGTCTTTTAAAAAAAAAAAGTGGTAGGCGCCAGTCTGACTGGCGCCTTTGACCCGTCAGAGTGGGAAAAAAAAATATGCCACGTGTCCAAAATAACCCCCATTGGTAAATAGTTTCAGAATAACCCCAAACTGGTAAATAGTTTATAAAAGGAATCCAGTTTGGTCAAAAAGCCCTCGGTGGAGTTCGACTTAAAAAATTGAAAGGGATTTCTGAGGGACCACTTAAAAATTTGTTAAAATTAATATTAATGAGTTAAGCCACATCATTAATTTAGCCACATGACAAATGATGGTGTGTAATTCGGTTAGATTTGACCATGAGACTTAAGGTCGGGGACCAATTGTGGTAACATAGAATAAAGCGGGAGAAAAATTATATAGGTACTAAAAACAAAAAACCGAAATTTTATAGGGATTAAAAATATATTAAACCCTATTTAGTCTGAAATTTATGTTAAATCCTTATTTTGGTAACTTATCTTTATTTTAATTTTCATTTTGGTTTCTTATCTTTTTTTTCCGTTTTGGTCCCTTATCGTTTTGTTAGTTTTCATTTTGGTCCCTTCCGTCAGTTTTGCACTGACGGGGTTAGGTATCCGCCGTGAGTCGCAGGAAACTGCCGTCGGAATCTGGGTTTTTGAGAGAGGAAATCTCGTTTTCTCTCTTTCTCCTTCCTTCTTCCTCCTTTTTCCTTCTTCCTCCTTCTCCCTTTTTTCTCCTTCCTTCTTCCTCCATGAAATAGTGACAACATCAATGGGATTTAAGGAAGGGGAGAGGAAGGAGGAAGAAGGAAAGGGAGGAAGGAGGAAGAAGAGAGAGAGAGAGAGAGTGAAAACAATATTTTCTCTCTCTAAAATTCAGATTCCGGCAGCGGTTTCCGGCTACGGTGGCGGTTCCGGCGACTGATGAGGCGGTTTCCAGAGACTTATGGCGGCAGGCTGACGGAAGGGACTAAAATAGGTTAACAGTTAAAAGATAAGGGACCAAAACGGAAGAAAAAAAAGATAAAGGACCAAAATGAAAACTAAAATGAAGATAAGGGACCAAAATAGGGATTAAGCCTTTTTTTATGAAAGAAAGTTTGGTGAGTTGGGTCCCGGGGGCTCACCAGGGTCAGGACAGGCCTCACGGCTCAAATAGTGCTTACATAAGTACTTACAGATTACCCACCAACGAGGTTCTCACATCAGTAGTGGGATTCAAATTCACGACCTTGTGTGTTATGAGCTGTATCCTTACCAGATGGACTAATATTCGTTGGCAAAGGATCAATATATGTTACTGGATAATAATATTATATTATGGATTTAATTGATATAGACTGACAGTGTAAATATTTTTTATACTACAACCAATCAGAAATTGATAAATCATTAAAAATCTTTGATTTTTATCGTAGCCACCTGAAAAAACATTCAAACCATGATTTCTGATTGGTTGACAGTGTAAAAAACTTTATAATGACTGAGTACAACAATTAAACTCTAATATTATAATACCTTCTTTCTTTGGCAAAAAATCAAAAACAGTGATTTCATATATTGTTTTTTTTTTTCCTTTTTGTATATAAAATAGGTTGGTGTTTTTTTCTTTCCTCTATAATGGTTTTATCAAATCTGTCAAAAAACAATATATAATGGTTTTATCAAATAAACACAAGAACTAATACAAGTTAAATTTCGTTGCAATTTATAATAAGTTGTCACATAAAAGAAATTAGTATTACCATACATTCTTTTCTTTTTTTTTTCAATTGCTTTAATTTTCAAGCAAGTTGATTATTGAGCTGGGTTAAGGAATATAATTGATTTTTTTTGAAAGGATAATTGAATTTTTTTTAGAGTATTGTTACTCAGTTATAAATTTTTTTTTGTTAAAAAATGTCTATGAAAATATAAGGAGTCAGTGAAATTAAAGGAGATTCACAATTAACAGTGCATGAAAGATAAAAGTGATAAAAAAAAATACTCCAATAATAATATAGATTTAAGTATAATATATTATCGATATAAATATTTTTTTATATTATCAATCAATCATATATTATCACTTCATAAAAAGTGTTTTCCCTTATTGCAGTCATCTTAAAAATCACAATGAGATGACATGTGATTGACAGAGAATATAAAATTTTTATATTAACAATGTAATCAATTAACTTGTACCAAATATTATTTTCTTCTGTTTTAACGTAAGTTTTATAGTAACTAACAACGCCATCATGGTTTTCAGGTTCCAAATAAAGACCACATACTTCACCAAGAATGGTCTTTCAAATGGGGGCTCCTAGTGCCAGTTGGTCACCATTTACAATCTTCCCAACAAATGGAATTTAATTGTTAGTGTTATTTTATTTTATTTTATTGAATTTTTCTTATTTCCTCATTTTCATCGATGAAAAAAATTTATGTCAAAACATAAACTGAACCATTTTAGATTTTTTTTTAAAAAAAATTAAGAACATTTTTCAGGATATAATTGACTTTATTTTTATTTTTATTTTTATTTTTTCTAGATTTCTAATGTTTCATATCCTTTTTTTTTTTTAGCTAAGCTCTAATGTTTCATATTCAAATTGCTGTTTCTCTTGTTAACCAAAATAAGCCAATTCTCTGTAAACTAGAGGCTGATGTAAATGGCCTTTTCCAGACTCATTCAAAAAACAAATGCATTATTTGACAATGCACGTCATGTCATGCTTTAAGGAAGTTGATAGTTGCACATGCAAGCTTGGTTTAGGTTAAGTTTGTGCATAACTTTTAAGTCAAATTACAAAATTACAGGAGGATTAAATTGTTATGTTTAATTATTTGTGACGTATCTGTGAATATAGGCATGGGTATTAGCATTATTAATCATATTTTTAGGTGTTGTTTCGTTAATAAAATATTTTATTTCTTATTAAATTACATTATCGAGAATCTTATTCTTAGAAATATTTCTTTCCCACGTTCGTATATGAGAATAAAGTTTTTAACTTTTATTACTAATTTATATCCGAGAATAATCTTTTGAAACTTGTATCAAATATGAAAAACTTTTATTCTCATACCTATATTCCGTGATGATAAATAGTTAAATAAGTGAGATGCATAAGTACATAACTACTCATTTTATTAGAGCAATGATATGGATTTTGAAGTGTGATGGTCAATCATCTAACTTTTTTGTGTCAAAAGTCATCTGACTTTCTTTCTATCTCTCTCCTATTTTATTTTCTCTCATCTTATCTCTCATTTTTTCTCTCATCTTTTTTTCTCTCAAATACACTAAAGCCACCTAATTTTTCTCTTCCAAAAGTTAGACAATCCGGATCGGTGAGAGAGACATACAGAATAAGGTAATAACCGTTCTTACCAAGTTCTGCGGCAAGAACATGTTCTACACCGGGCAAGACACATCACCTAACTCCAATATAAAAATAAAAATCCATTATATTTAAGAAGAATGGTAAGAACCGGCAATGGCGATGCACTTAGACCGCCCAAATTTTTGTTAGAAATGTTATGTTATACTTTTGACAAGTTCGAATCTTGATCTTGAGAATGCAACAACATTAAAACTCTTGAGGGAGAGTTTTGCCGTCCTATCCGGCTCAAGGGATTAGTCTTCGCAGTTACGGACGGAGGATACCCAAGAAGAAAAAATGTTATACTTTTGACTAGGTAGTGACTTTTCCCACTTTTATTTCATCCAACATTTATCTTTTTATTATGTCAAAATTTAGGTCTATTTTTTGATGGTTGTGTAGCCATTACTCAAAATATTTTCAGAAGAATAAAAATGTTTAATGTTTGCTCTTTCATGTTGATTTTGGTCAAATTATGATAAAAATAAAAGGAGAAAAACATTTCTACTTTTGTTTTGTTTTTTCCAAATTTCTAATTCGTTTTACAAAATTTATTAAGCAAACTCAACGTTAACTCAACGAGACCACTGTTCGAAAACGACGAAAAGGAAGAAAAAATTCCAACAAGGGATTAGAACCCCCCACGAACATTAATAAAAGGAACAGAAAAGGTGATTCCTCTTTTCCATGCTAAACATGACAAATAAAAATGAAATTCCTCTCTTAGGTGCACGGTTGAAAGATGATCAGGGTAAGGAAGGAATAAAGTACATTTCCACTACCATCCAACATATTCTCGTTTTGATGCTTCTGTTGGAAGAACTTCATATTATGCTGATTAATGGGTACAAATCCTTGTTTACGATTACCAGCATCTCATGTTCTACCATTCAGATTTCAGACCAAGTCATATGGGATACCCTTAATCCTTTATTTTCTCAAAAAGAAACTTAAAGGGGTGTTGGGATGTGTGGTCATAACACTGCAATAAAAATGAGTACCCGCAATTAATTGACATTGAATGCAATAGATAATTAGATGCAGTGGACATTCAGATTCCTGCATTCAAAAACTCACGCATTCACACATCAATACACCTTTGTATCAATTTTTAGTTTTTTAAACAGTTTCAATAATGAATCCAATGACTCATTAATGCATGAATATATGAAGACGTGATTTTAGGGAATCTATTTTCAATAGGTACATGTTATTGTCACCAAACTTAAGATCCAATCATATAATTGGTTCTTTTTTCCTTTCTTTTTTTTTGGGTGTTATAATTGGTTCATTTTAATTGTCATGCATTTCAGGTTAAAATAGTGACCAATGACCATCATCTTAAAAAAAATGCTTTTAAAAGATTCTGTAGTCATGCTCAAATGAATAAAGGGCATAAGGTCATTGTTATTCTTCAATGCAGATAAATCCAAGTAACCACCAGCATGCGTGAGAAAAGAGAAAATGAATTCATGAAACAAATAATTATTTTTTAAAAATATATATAAAAAAAAAAGTGGATTTGAGTTGAGATGGCAAATGGCATATATATTAATTATATGACGCATTTTCATCTTAAGTCACAACTGATGGCATCACATCTTTCCCACTATAACAATTTAATCTATACAGTATGCAAACTTTATTTTGACTAATACAATCAGAATTTCAATCAGCATGATATTATTAATATAAAGAGTATAATAGAGAATTTCAATCTCCAAGCCAAAAAATGGGGTAAAAAAATTGTTCTTCCTAAGAATAGACCCTCAAATGAATCATAAACTTTTCCAGAAACTGAGGTTTATGTCAAAGATAAAAGAAGAAATGTCCATTTACACCTAACCTGTTCATCAGGTCAAGCAGCATTCCCTGCCTTTCCATTTTGTGTATTTCCCTGTCTGAAATTTATAACACCACTGAGTCCTTGTCCCCTGGCCAGCTGTTCCATTTCTTCAATTTTGTGCTTAAGGTTTTCTATTTCTTTCTTCAAGTCTTCCTGTCTTTGCTTTATAGCCTGAATAAGAGTGTAAGGGATTGGTGAGTTATGAAACATTGACCAATTGATATATTTTTTATAACTTAGCCTGATTTGGAAACCAGTGACAGTGAATATACAAAGTTTGTTTCCTATAGTTTTATGATTAATATGTTTAGCACAAAAAGGAAGATAAATTGACAGGAATAATTATAGCAATCAACTTTTCCTTTAACATTAATCTTCTATAAAATAGGTCAGATTGATATAATAAACTTCCTGGCCATAAAGCTATTCATCTATTTAAACAAGTTATTTCACCTTTTTAGAACACCCACTTAAACCCAAAAGCAAGTTGATAAGTGACAACGACCTTGAAACTGTCCTACTACAGCTTTTCCAGTGGAAGGTCTAGCACAAGCCACTTTAAATTTTTGGTATTATTCTCAAAATTCAGCATTAGCATCAATTTAGCCTTTCCAAACAGAATTGTTAACTAAAAAACACATCACTAATTAAGCATTATGCAATAATGCAATTAGGAATTGATGGCTCCAACTGGAAAATATAGGAATTGATTCTCTGTCAAAAACTGAAAAAAGTTAGTGATACTATATTCCTATCGGTTCAAATGCCATTGAAAATAACATTGAATTCATTATGTGATTCCAGGCGAGCAGTTTTGCTGCTATCACTTAAGGCTAAACAATATATAGCTAAGAATGAACTTGCAGCGATTTCTTCTTTGTTCATGTGAAATCTTAACAGTTCAAAACTAAACATGAGATTGCTCGCGCTGCTAGACATTTTTTCTTCAGCATAAAATGACACTAATCCTCCAATGAAAGCACGAAACACGTGTTTTTACCAATGAAAATTAATCACATATTCCTTTAGGTCAAGTTGTTGCAGGGGGAAAGATTATCATAAACAGATTGACAGGATGTAATAATGACAATGACGGTGGTATCAGAAAGTGGAGAACAGATTATACATGTTTAACATAGGAAGCATGATAAGATGATCAAAGTTAAGAGGAAATAATATATATAAAAGAGCAATTTTGGAAACGGGAGGCCAAAAGGATATTTTCTTAGCTATATGAGATGCTCAAGACCCTATCCACTTGCTAAATCAAACATATAATATCACAAGAGAAAAACTTTAATAAATATGTGTATAAGGTGATTATTGAAATATTACCCAATGTTCTTGCTTGCTTGCTCCTCCTTTCTTGCCTCAGATCTAGCACTTCTTTGCACCTCTAGGATCAAGAGAAGCCCTGCAACCTATGAACATAGAAAATCTGCACAGAAGCAATTTAAGGACAAGGCATGCAAGTGTGCAAGTGTTCGTTTATTACAAAAAAAAAGGCATTTTACTTACTACTATCATTTAAGGTTTTAAATTATGGACTGCATCACCTCCTGCGACCATGACCTCAGTAATGCAACCAAAGATCATATATTTTTATGTATTCAAGAGTGTCTTCCCATGCAATGAAGGCAACCCAAACTTGTCCAACACCCCCCGCCTAACAACGGATCTAGGATAGGCTCTGATATCATCTTGTAATTTGGGTTTAGGCCTAACTCAACCCAAAAACTAGCTTGTAAGGTGAGGATTGTCAAAGCTTTATAAGCACTATTTTGACCATATCTCTAGGCGATGTGGGACTAAACACACCCCTCACACTCAGCACAATGAAGGTGCTGGAGGTTGCAATGAAGGCAACCTAAACTTACATCAATTAAGGCGGCTAAGGGCAAACCGCAATTAAGGCGGCTTTCCAACACTTTGTATTCCCCTAAGATGATAAACTTTCATAAGCATTTCGACAGCTCTTTTATCAAGAAGTTATTTACCCAATTTACTATAAGAAATACTTGAGCTATTGATTCTTCCATCTCTTTATATCCACTTTTTCTTCTGTTAGTTATTCAATAAATTTAGCACAAAGAAATACTTGAGCTATCAATTTTGGCATTTCTTTACATAATTTCTTCTTCCTCTTTGTCTTAATCTTCGTCTTATCTTTGAATATTTTCTTCAATCCTTCGCACATGCGACATGTTCGGCTTCTGTACATATATGTTCAGCAAGGTAACTATAAATTTCTTCTTCTCTCTACCATCTATATAACTGTAGGCACATTGCTTTTCTTCTCAAATTTATGTTAATGCACAGAACTCAATCTGATCGAACAATTTAAATTACAATTAATTAGTCTTACATCTAGTCTTAGCTTTTTGCATTGTATGATTTGGTCTTTTAATTAATTTGAAATCACCTAAAACTAGAATGGAAGATCATAGTTGCTGCTGATCAACCACATATAGGAGATAAAAGATCATAGTTTCTGCTGATCAAGCACTTATAGGAGATAAAAGGTTACACTTAAGACTGCCCAAGTTTCAAACCTCAGTAATCAACAGCAAGGTTTATACATCAAAAGCACAGACAAAAAGAAACACAGCAAAACATTTTCATTCAATATAGTTTTAGCTTAAGTAAGAATTTCAATTTTCAAGGTGATTACGGTTGTCGGTTGTAATTGGGAATTAGCAGAGAGACAAATTTCCTTATTGAGTTCCACTTTGAGAGCAAATCTTATATAATGCTTATAGTTATCCTACCAAGATTTTGTATCACCAAGTAGAAAATAGTAGACTCCATAAAAAAAAACTACATGCTTTAAGTGAATCACATAGAGATAGACAAAAATCCATGCCCTTCTTTTTCTATGAATAATATAACATGTAACTAGTGATGTAAATAAAACAGCTTTAGCAAACTTCACATATAAAAGTATAGTACCGAGAAGACAAAGAATTCTCCAATAAGGTCTGCAGCAGCGTGAACTGCTCTTTCCTCGTTCAAAGGGCGAATCTCAACATCTGTTACATGGCTAGAGAGGCGCCTTTGCATTGTTGTCGTGATTCGATGATTAACCTGCTTCCAGAAATTACAAATCAAGAGAAAAATGTTTAGTTTCTCTCAATAGGACGCCTTCCAAAATCCAAATTCAAACATTCTATAGGCACAAAAATTACAAATGCGTCAAAGGCTACATATCCACAATGAACGAAACTCAACATTAAAATAAAATATAAACAGGATTCATCTCCAATGCATCTGCCTATTGACATTGGAAAAAGATTCTTGCACACAAATTTCTTATCATTGTTTCACTGGTTAACAATGTGTTAAAAATTAGTTAACATGTATGCATTGCTTAATGGATTAATAACATATTTTCACAAAATTATTAACCTGCTGAAAATTTGTTAACTAATCAATATATTTTAACCAACCTTTAACATATTGTTATCTAGTTTAAGAATGGTGTGATAAGGTGGCTTGGTTGTTTGGGGGGAAGGACATAGGATTTGGAGTGATAAGGACGTTGTGGGTTCTATTGAATAACTTGGAATATAATTTAGACAAGTGTTTGTGAAATGCTTGAGTTATTTTATTTATCATACTTTGATATATATATATACACTCAATAGTAAATACAATTTACAATTTACAAGGAAATGAATGATAAGCTAAATCCTAGGAACACCGTCCGCAGTCCACACCGTCCAACTAATTCTAGCACCGTCCGCACCGTCCACATCGTCCAACTAATTCTAACACTCCCCCTCAAGCTGGAGCATACAAATCAAATGCTCCAAGCTTGGAACAAATATTCTGAATTCTCGGTCTTCTTAGAGATTTTGTAAAGACGTCCGCCAGTTGATCATTGGAGCTAACAGATTCGGTGACGACTTCTTTAGAAAGGACTTTTTCTCGGATAAAATGACAATCGATCTCAATATGTTTAGTTCTCTCATGGAATACTGGATTGGAAGCTATATGGAGAGCCGCCTGGTTATCACAACATAACTTCATTTGTTGAGTATCTCCAAACTTCAATTCCTCAAGAAGTTGTTTAATCCAAATGAGCTCACACGTGGCTACAGCCATAGCTCTATATTCAGCCTCTGCACTAGACCATGCAACAACATTTTGTTTCTTACTCTTCCACGAGACAAGATTTCCTCCAATAGACACACAATACCCTGAAGTGGAACGCCTATCAATGGGTGATCCTGCCCAATCTGCATAGCAAAATCCAACTATTTGAGTGCTTCCTTTGTCTTCATAAAGTAGTCCTTGTCCTAGAGTCTTTTTAATGTATCTCAGAATTCGAATTACTGCACCCCAGTGGTCATTATGAGGAGACTGCATGAATTGACTTACCACTCCCACTGCAAAGGAAATAACTGGCCTTGTAATAGTGAGATAGATGAGCTTCCCAACCAATCTCCGATACCTTTCGGGATCAGAATAAGGCTCCCCCTGGTTGGGTAGCAATTTTTGATTCGGATCCATGGGACTATCAACTGGTCGACAATCTAACATACCAGTATCTTTAAGTATGTCTAATGCATACTTCCTCTGTGAGATGATAATCTCATTCTTTGACTGAGCAACTTCAATTCCAAGAAAATATTTCAATTTCCCCAAGTCCTTGGTCTGAAAATGGCTACATAAATGTTCCTTCAGCTGAGAAATTTTCTCCTGATCATTTCCTGTGATGACTATATCATCTACATAGACCACCAAGTAAACGCATCTATTTGGAGAGGTATAGCAATAAAAGACTGAATGATCTGCTTCACTACGTTTCATTCCAAAAGCTTGAATAACTAAACTGAATTTTCCAAACCAAGCTCGTGGAGACTGTTTCAGCCCATAGAGAGATCGTCGTAGCCTGCAAACCAAACCGGACTCCCCCTGAGCAACAAATCCAGGAGGTTACTCCATATAAATCTCCTCTTCTAACTCTCCATGAGGAAATGCATTTTTAATATCCAACTGATATAATGGCCAGCGACAGATGGCAGCCATGGCAAGAAATATTCGAACAGAAGTGATTTTGGCCACAGGGGAGAAAGTATCTCCATAATCAAGTCCATAAATCTGAGAGTAACCTTTGGCTACAAGCCGGGCTTTGAGCCGATCGATCTGTCCATTGGCCCCAACTTTAATAGCATATACCCATCGACAGCCAATGGGTTTCTTTCTCGGAGAAAGAGGAGTCAAGTCCCAAGTACCATTATGCTTCAAAGCCTGCATTTCATCAATCATGACTTGTCGCCATCCTGGATGATCAAGTGCCTCACAAACATTTTTAGGAATGGAAACGGAAGATATAGATGATACAAAAGAATAATAAGAAGGAGAGAGACGATGGTAACTTAAGAAGTTATAAATAGGATGAGGATTTTGAGTAGACCGAGTACCTTTCATAAGAGCAATGGGCAAGTCAAGGTTTCCTTCATGTAGGTCTGTAGTAGGGTCATCTGCTGGAGTAGGACATGATTCAGCTGGTCTTTCAGTGCCTTCCAATTCTGTATTAAGAACTCGTGGACGACGATGATATATGATGGGTGACCTTTGAGATTGCTCGAGTGGGGGATCGTTAGGAATTTCTGTAGTCGAAACTGATTCCGACAAAGGAGAAGGTGATGGACCAAGATACGGAATCGAAAAGACTTCCTAAATAATCTGAGACTCAACTGTGGATGGTGAGAAGTAAAACTTTTCTTCGAAGAACGTTACATCTACACACATGAAATAACGATTCTGCACAGGGGAGTAACACTTGTAACCCTTCTGTAACCTGGAATATCCCAAAAAGACACATTTGATTGCTCGTGCAACAAGCTTATCAAGAACTGGAGACAAGTCATGAATAAAACAAGTGCATCCAAATATCCGTGGAGTGACATGAAATAGTGGCTCTTTAGGGAATAAAACGGAATGTGGTATTTTATGATCAAGAGAGGATGAAGGCATCCGATTAATTAAATAACATGCTGTCAAAACTGCATCACCCCAATGTCGGACAGGTACATTCGCATGGAGTAACAAGGTCCGAGCAGTTTCAACAAGATGTCTATTCTTCCTTTCAGCTATGCCATTCTGTTGAGGGGTATGAGGACAACTGGATTGATGGAGAATGCCCTGTGATGACAAAAAGGAAGAAAGAGCAGAAGAAAAGTATTCCTTTGCATTATCACTTCTAAGGATTTTGATTGTCTTACCAAATTGGGTTTTGACCTCATTAACGAAAGTGGTGAGAATAGACGAAAGTTCAGATCGTTCTTTCATTAAGAAAACCCAAGTGCACCAAGAGAACTCATCAATAAAGGTAACAAAATATCGGAAACCATTAGAAGACACACGACTCGGTCCCCATAAATCTGAATGGATAACTAAAAACGGAGAATCAACTCGGCTTTCAACTTTGCTGGGAAAGGAAGAGCGAACATGCTTGCCTAGTTGACACGACTCACAGTTCAATGATGACATTTTTGCAAGATTCAGAACCATTTGCTTCAATTTTGACAAACTTGGATGGGCCAATCGTTCATGAAGAAGATTTGGAGACTCGACTGCAGTATAACTTACAGAAGAAGCTGATTGGAGGTAATAAAGACCATGTGATTCAAGTCCTACGCCAATCATCTGACCCGTACCACGTTCCTGTATAGTAAAAGAACCAACATCAAAAGTTACTGAGCAGTTTAGAGAGCGAGTAAGTTGACTAAGGGAGATCAAATTAAAAGGGCAACCAAGTATAAACAAAACAGATTTTAAAGTTATAGAAGGAGTGACTAAAACATGATCGATTCCTTTGGCGCTGACCTTAGAACCATCCGCAAGAGTAATGAAGTGAGGAAATTTAGGAGAAGATATGGAGGAGAATAAAGAACGATTACCAGCAATATGATCAGAGGCACCTGAATCAATTATCCAAAGATTTTGATTGTTACCGGATTGAGATATGAAGGTTGTAGAGTCATGAACACCAGTGGCAGTAGACCCATGAGATTGATGGGCATCTTTCAATTGAAGATACTCTCGGTACTCGGCTTCGGAAAATTTTTCCTTGAACATTTCAGCATTGACTGGTTTTTGAGGAAACCCATGAAGAGAGTAACAAGTATTATGAGTGTGACTCATTCACTTGCAATATGTGCATTGAGGACGACCCATTCGAGCCAAAACAGACAAAGAGGCTGCCTTAACACCTGAGATTGTAAAGAGACCAGCGGCGGCAAGCAACAACCAGAAACAGGAACCAAAAAATCAGAGGAGACTAAAGGCAAGAGATCCACTTTCCAAACAACAGAAAAAGTGAATTTTGACCAGCTAGACAGACAGAGGAGGTCGAGGTGAACGAAGAGGTGCTGTTTGGTTGGGACATTGTTGTTTGAAAAATAGAGGAAGGTTGAAGGACAGTTGAACCAGAGGCAGAAGACTTCGTAAAAGGATAAAGGTTGACGATACAAGATTTCTGCTGGACCAGAGGCAGAAACCTTCAAAGGACAAATGAACCTGCTCTGATACCATATTGAATAACTTGGAATATAATTTAGACAAGTGTTTGTGAAATGCTTGAGTTATTTTATTCATCATACTTTGATATATATATATATATATATATATATATATATATATATATATATATATATATATATATATACACTCAATAGTAAATACAATTTACAAGGAAATGAATGATAAGCTAAATCCTAGGAACACCGTCCACACCGTCCAACTAATTCTAACACCGTCCGCACCGTCCACACCGTCCAACTAATTCTAACAGGTTCAAATCCCCCACTGACATATCAAATACTAACAAATTTAACATTTGCCTATAAAAAAAAATGGTGTGCAAATAACTGATTGGCATTTTGATAAGCCTCTGGCTCATCTAGTTTTATGGCTAGTATGACCAGGGTTTTGTGCAAATTATATCGTATTTTCACCCAAATTATATTAGATTGACCTCAAGCAAGGTTTTGAGTCTCTAGAGTAGTTTTAGGTTAATTTAGCTAGTTTTGAGTCAAATAATACACTTATAGTTGTGTCTTTGTTTTCAGGATAAGTTGGAAGGCAAGAGAATAAAGAAACAGGGGGTTCGCCCCGCGAAAGCTATACTCGCCACGCGACCCCGAAGCCTGACTGTTCCAAGAAAATGCAAGGTCTCTAGTTCGCCCCGCGAAGAAAGGTCTCGCCCCGCGAGTCTTGAAACCCTAAAAAGTCAGAGACGATCACGGCTTGCCCGTGTTGAAGGTCACGGCCGTGGCAGTTTTGAAGTTGAAGAGTCTCGCCTCGCGAGCATCCATTCGCCTCGTGAGCCTGGAAGTCAGAAAGCATCAATGTTGGGCCCTGATGTTCATAACGGGCGTAACAAGAAGACTCTTCAGTTCCTCGCCTCGCGAAGGATTGTTCGCCTCGCGAGAATACCAAAGGTTGCAGACTGTTCACAAGAATCACGTCGCGAGAGAGGCTTCGCCTCGCGAATAGGCTTAATTTCTGACTAGTATAAATTGATGTTCTGAACAGTTTGTAAAGACTTTTGCTTCTCCATTGTTATGTTTTACATTTCTTTTGTGTGTTTTCGTTTTTCATATGGAGAACTAATTTCCTAGGATTAATCTATTGTAATTGATTTCCATTATACTTGAGGTTTTGTGATTCCTATTTTACTTGTTTTTCCCTTTTCAATACTATGTTATGCATTTCTGTTTGTTTAATTCAGGAGTGTATAATATTGTATTGATTCGTTTCAGTGATGTTATATTCCTATAATCAATCGCGTTTGTTTAATTCGCGTGTGTTCATTCGTGTTCGTTTAGTTCACGAGGGCTTAACCCCGTTTGTTTAATTCGGGAATAGGAATATATATCAGTAGTGGCAATTTCGTTTGTTAATTGTTGCTACAACTGAAAGGGGATAGAATCTGCTTAGGGCTAGGAATTCACTTAATCGATGATAGTTGGGAAATTGAGAACAATAGATTAATCGTCTTTAGATATTTGATAACCTTTTCAATTGCCCTGTTTTCATTGCTTGTTATTGCTTATTTTCTTATTTGCACTCCAATCCAAACCCACCCCCCCACCCCCCCCCCCAAAAAAAAACTGATTTCTGTGAAAAATAACACTTTAAGAGTCCTTGAGAACGACATCCGAGTTGTCGCCCTAAACTACATTTTGAAAACCCGCTCGTCCTTTTTGGCGCGTGCGCGACAGCGCGACCAAAAATTGGCGCCGTTGCCGGGGACTCTTGTTTTGTTATTTTTGCATTTTATTTTCTATTTTTCTCTTTTATTTTTGTTTTTGTTTTGAATTAGTCTGGCTACTAGATCTAACTGCCCTGAACTGTGTGAATTTGATCCTGAAATAGAAAGAACATTGCATACACTCCGTAGAGAATTTCGGGCTAGTTCTAGTAGTGATTCTAATTCCAAGTCTGTTTTTGAAATCATGGGAGACCAAAGGACATTGAGGCAGCTTGCTGCCCCTGATGTGAATTACAATGGTTTGTGCATTGCTTATCCTGGTGCTGACACTCCTTTTGAATTAAAATCTGGGCTAATCCATTTGTTGCCAAGATTTAATGGTCTTGCAGGTGAAGATCCACACAAGCATCTCAAGGAATTCCAAGTCGTCTGCTCCACAACTTTGAGGCCAGAAGGAGTAACTGAGGATCATATCAAGTTGAAGGCTTTTCCGTTTTCACTTCAGGGAGCTGCAAAAGATTGGCTATTATACCTTAAGCCGAACTCCATTACCACATGGAACGACTTGAAGAAGCTCTTCCTAGAGAAATATTTTCCTGCCTCCAGAGTTGCCTCAATCAGGAAAGAAATATGTGGCATTAGGCAAGGGAATGAGTCGTTGGCTGAATATTGGGAGAGGTTCAAGCAGTTGACATCTAGTTGCCCCCAGCATCAGATTTCTGAACAGCTCCTCATCCAGTACTTTTATGAAGGGCTACTGCCGATGGATAGGAATATTTTGGATGCTGCTAGTGGGGGAGCGTTGGTTGACAAGACTCCATCTGCTGCCAAGCAACTCATTAAGAACATGTCTCTGAATTCCCAGCAATTTACTACCAGAAGAAATTCTGTTGAGACTAGAGGTGTACATGAGGTCCACACTTCTTCTTCCAACCAAGTCCGTGATGATAGAATTGATAGGCTCACTTCTTTGGTGGAGAAATTGGCAATGGATAGGGTTCAGCCTGCGGTGTTGTGTGGCATGTGCAGTTCTCCTGAGCACCCATATGAAGCATGCCCCATTTTGCAAGGAGGATCGATTCTTCAATCACCTCATGCCTTTGCATCCATCCGTATAATCAAGGCAATAACTGAGAACAAGTACAACACTCCAGACCTCTCAACAAATAGGTACCATCCCAGTGGAGTAATCATCCTAATCTGCGGTATGGGAACTCATCCCAACAATGACCGATGGCACCTCGGGAATCCTCCTCCAAGGGCCACTTCTGCACCTTCCGACCTTCGATAGATGACATGTGCAAGAAAATAACTTCACAATTGAATGCACAAATGACTACACTTTTCCAAAGAAGAAATGGGACAGTTCCGAGCACGATTCCGAGCCCTCACAGCACGATATCAGCAGCAAACAAGTGCTAGCATTCAAGATTTGAGGACACAGATTGGACAGATGGCCACAGACATAAATAACATAAAGCAAGCTCAAAGAACAACCCAGCTGTCAGCACAACCAGTGATAAATCCCAATGCCTCCAACCCTAATGTGAGTGCCATATCTCTGAGATCGGGAAAAGTTGTTGAGGCCACCTCTGGAAAGGATGAAGAAACTATTGAGGTAACTCCTGAGCCTACTGTTGAGGTTCCTCCTGAGCCTATGGTTGAAGTTGAAGCTGAGAAAGTGTATAGACCACCCATTTCATTCCCACATAGATTGCAGAATAATAAGAAGATTGGTGGTGAAAATAAGGAGAAGGAGATTCTTGATGTTTTCATAAAAGTAGCTGTAAATATTCCTCTCCTAGATGTGATCAAGCAAGTGCCCAGATATGCCAAATTTTTGAAAGATCTGTGCACCAACAAGAGGAAGATGAAGACTAATGAGAGGGTTGACTTGGGAATGAATGTCTCAGCGCTTATCCAGCCTAAGCCAGAAAGAGTTGTTGCTTTAACCCCTACTCAGGCACTACCACAGAAGTGCAAGGATCCAGGCACATTCACCATTCCATGCAC
Organism: Sophora flavescens; assembly: GCA_030762895.1. Taxonomy (NCBI): domain Eukaryota; kingdom Viridiplantae; phylum Streptophyta; class Magnoliopsida; order Fabales; family Fabaceae; genus Sophora; species Sophora flavescens. Next base: position 103,606,379 of record CM061064.1, read on the forward strand.
TATTGGGGATAGGAAGTTTGAAAACTGCATGTTGGACTTGGGAGCATCAATCAATGTCATGCCTACCTCCATCTTTAACAACCTTGATCTTGGGCCATTGCAGTATACAGGTCTTACCATCCAGTTGGCTAACAGGACCAGTGCCCGACCCATGGGAATGGTGGAGGATGTGCTAGTGCAAGTTGATGATTTGATATTCCCTGCGGACTTCTACATCCTAGACATGGCAGGAGAGACTCAACCCAAAGAGATCACCTATAATCTTGGGCAGACCATTCATGATGACATCCAAGACCAAGATTGATGTTTATGATGGGACTATGTCTATGGAGTTCGGTGGTATTGTGGCCAAGTTCAAGATCTTTGATGCTATGAAACACCCATTGGAGGAGCACTCTGTTTTCCACTTAGAGTTGCTTTCAGAGCTTATTGAGGATACTCATGAGGACTTTATTTCTGATTTTCCTTTTCTTTCTGGTTTTGATGATGTATATACTTGTACTAACTGCACTAACACTAACCCGTGTTCTGTTTGTCTTTGAGTTTCGGATTCAACTTTGCAGGATGATAGTGATAATGAGAGTGAAGCTGTCTATTCAGCAGAAGTCCTTGACCCCATGGCTACTCCCAATGCACCATCTGTTGAGCAGCCACCTTCTTTGGAACTCAAACCACTTCCTGAGAACCTGAAGTATGCCTACTTGAGGAGGAATGCAACATTGCCAGTCATCATTTCCTCCAGCCTCAACTCTGACCAGGAACCCAAGCTTTTAGAGGTTCTGAAGAAACACAAGAAGGCTATTGGGTGGACATTGGCCGATATTCCAGGAATTAGCCCCTCCAGATGCATGCACAGAATTTTATTGGAGGATGGGGCTAAGCCAGTAAGACAGGCCCAAAGGCGACTTAACCCACTGATTCTGGATGTGGTGAAGAAAGAGGTGACTAAGCTTCTACAGGCAGGTATTATCTACCCCATCTCTGATAGTACTTGGGTAAGTCCGGTGCAAGTTGTACCAAAGAAGTCTGGTCTAACAGTAGTTAGGAATGAAAATAATGAACTTGTGCCTACTAGAGTCCGAGAATAGTCAAGAGTTTGTATAGACTATAGGAAGCTAAACCAGGCCACCAGAAAGGATCATTTTCCTTTGCCGTTCATAGATCAGATGCTGGATCGGCTGGCTGGTCAATCTCATTATTGTTTTCTAGATGGCTTTTCCGGGTATTTCCAGATTCATATTGCCCCTGAGGATCAGGAAAAGACCACCTTCACGTGCTCCTTCGATGACGTTTGCTTATAGGAGGATGCCATTTGGCCTTTGTAATGCTCCCCGTCACCTTTCAAAGATGCATGCTTAGTATTTTCTCCGAATTTATTGAAAATTGCATAGAGGTGTTCATGGATGATTTTACTTGTATATGGCTCCTCATTTGATGCTTGTCTCGCATAGTCTAAGTCTAGTTCTACAAAGATGCATTGATACTGATCTGATTTTGAATTATGAGAAATGTCACTTTATGGTAGAACAGGGGGATAGTTTTGGGTCATGTAATTTCTAAAGAGGGTATTTACGTAGATCCTGCAAAAATTAATGTGATTTCTTCATTGCCTTACCCATCTTGCGTAGGCGAGATCCGTTATTTTCTTGGACATGCAGGTTTCTCTACAGCGCTTTATAAAGGACTTCAAGAAGATCGCTCTGCCATTGTCAACCTCTTTGAAGAATGATGCCTTGTTCCAGTTTGATGAAAAGTGCAAGGAGTCATTTGACTATCTCAAAAAAGCGTTGACTTCTACCCCTGTCATCCATCCCCAGATCGACACTCCCTTTTGAACTAATGTGTGATGCTTCCAATTTTGCTTGTGGGAGCAGTTACGCACAAAGGGTGGGCAAGGTTGCCCATGTAATTCATTATGCTTCTAGGACCTTAGATGCTTGCACAGGCAAATTACACCACCACCGAGAAAGAACTCGCTAGTCGTTGTATTTGCACTTGATAAGTTTAGGTCTTATTTGCTAGGTTCTAGGGTGACTGTTTTCACCGACCATGCAGCTCTGAAATATCTCATTAAAGAAGCCGGAGCTAAGCCAAGACTGATCCGGTGGATGCTTTTGCTCCAAGAATTCAATGTGGAGATAAAGGATAAAAGTGGAGCTGAAAATTTGGTAGCAGATCACTTGAGCCGGATAGCAAGGGATGAGGATACTTTTCCCATCCAAGATGATTTCCCTGATGAGAGACTGTTACATTTGTATGGGGTAACCCCCTGGTTTGCTGACATTGTAAATTTTATTGTTGCTGGTGCTGTTCCTGCAGGTACAAGTAGACATAAGTTCCACAAGCTCAAAAGCGATGCAAAGTACTATGTGTGGGATGATCCGTACCTGTGGAAGTTTTGCAGTGATCAGGTGATTCGGAGGTGTATCCTCGATCATGAGACAGAGTCCATCCTGCATTTCTCTCATGCCTCTCCAGTTGGAGGACATTTTGGACCTCAGAGGACAGCAAGAAAAGTCCTGGATTCTGGGTTTTATTGGCCCACAATTTTTAGAGATTCCTATGAGGTATACAAGAATTGTAAAGAATGTCAAACTGCAGGCCATGCAATCACTCGTAGGAGTGAGATGCCTCAGCAGCCCATGCTTTATTGTGAGGTCTTTGATGTGTGGGGGATGGACTTCATGGGTCCTTTCCCTCCTTCTTTTGGTTATTTGTATATTCTTTTGGCTGTAGATTATGTTTCAAAGTGGGTGGAAGCAATCCCCACTAGGACTAACGATGCTCAGATTGTTTCCAAATTTGTTAGGTCCAACATTTTTTGCAGGTTTGGCATACCCAAGGCCATCATCAGTGACCAGGGCACACACTTTTGCAACAGAACCATGGAGGCCTTACTCAGGAAATATGGGGTTGTACATAGAGTGTCCACTGCTTACCATCCCCAAACCAATGGCCAGGCTGAAATATCAAACAGGGAAATCAAGCAAATTCTAGAGAAGATGGTGCAGCCAACGAGAAGGGAATGGAGCCGCCGTCCGGAAGACGCACTATGGGCCCAGAGGACTCGCTTTTAAGACACCTATAGGAATGTCCCCCTTCCGGCTTGTATTTGGCAAGGCATGTCACCTCCCGGTGGAAGTTGAGCATAGGGCATATTGGGCGAGAAAGAGTCAGTAACTTGGACATGAAGAAATCTGTGTTGAAAGAAAACTGCAGATTCTGAAGAACTTGAGGAGCTTAGGCCGGAAGCCTATGAAAGCTCCAGGATGTATAAAGAGAGAACAAAACTTTTTCATGATAGGATGATTGTTAGGAAAGAATTTTTTGTGGGTCGAAAAGTCTTATTGTTTAATTCCCACTTTGAAATTGATGGCTGGGAAACTTAGGTCCAGGTGGATAGGACCATTTGTTGTTACTAATGTGTTTCCATATGGTGCAGTAGAGATCAAGGATGCAGGTACCAACAAAACCTTCAAGGTTAATGGGCAAAGGCTGAAGCCATTCCATGGTGTGGATGCTGGTGACCCTGCGGATGCTAATGTTGAGGAGCTCTCCTTGGAAGCTCCCACCTACACTGATACTTGATCAGGGAGTTCTTTTCCTTTCCCTCACTCTGATTGTATAGTTCTGTTGTTCATTGGGGACAATGCATGTTTTAAGTGTGGGGGAGGCAACTAGTTGTAGTTTTTCCTTTTCTTTGAATAAAGCTCCTGAATAATTTGAGAAACTCAGGAGTATTTGTATGTTGAGTCTTTTGTTGGCAAGTTTATTGGATTTTGATTGATGTTGCACAGATTGCTTGCTTGATTGATATGTGATGATTCCCCCTAGGCTGAAAAAAATTTTTGTTTTTGAAAAGTGATTCCCATATGATTGAAAACTGAACTTTGAGATTTTGTTGTGATAGCATGATTTATGATAAGTTTGGGGTGATAGGAAGCACACACTAGGGATAGAATCTCTTTCAAACAATTTGCATGAATGTCCAGGTGAGGTTTTGAGCCTCCAACATGTTTTTGACTGTGTGAAAATCACTTTCAAGTTGCACTTTCCTGAATTTGATTGAATCTCTTTTTGGTTTGCATGATTATGTGTTTGCTTCAGATGATTTAGGCATTTTCTATGTAAATAGCTACTTGGCCTAAAATAACCAATTCCTGATGCATGTTCCTTAGTTAGCCCCATTGAGCCTATTAGCCTGTTAATTCTTGATAACCTAATGTTATAAGCCCAAAAATCTGGAAAACCATGTTAACCCGATCTTAGGATTAGGAGAGCATGGAATCTTAGAATGGGTGCAAGAAACTAAGTTTGGGGTGGCTGCAAGGTGTAATGTGTTGTTTGGGATTGAGAAAAAAAAAATTTGAAAAAAAAAATAATACAAAAATGCCAAAAAGGCTGTTGGAAATAAAAAGGCTGTAGCCACCCAGAAGCATAAAGAAAAAAAAATTAAGAAAGGAACTTGAGTGAATTTCAAAGTGTAAATAAAGTTCATGCTCTCTTAGTTCCTAGGGTCTTCAGCCTAGTTCCTTTTGTATATCCTACCCTTAGCCAGGCCCCATTACAACCCATAAAAGACCTTTTGATGTTGCATGCATGTTTTCTGTGGGAGCCATTTTGAGATGAAAATCAAATTTATGGGAAGTGTTCTTGAAAAGTGAAACTGAGTGCAATATTGATAGCCTGACACAAACTGAGTGATTGAGTGATATACTAAATGCCCTTGTGAGGAAGGCAGTTGTTTGAAGTTGGTGATCTCCCTCTTGTGTGTAACTTAGATCCCCTTCTTAGATTAATGATTGTTTGATTGATGAAATTCTCAAATGTTTAGAATAAATGAATGTGGGGATTGCTTTGTTTAAAAAGGGGGGGGGGGGGGGGACAATGAAGAAAACTGTTTTGATGAAGTTGCTTGAATTTGTGCAATGTTGATTGAATTTTTTAAGCTTGCCAGGTCTTGAGTCTTTTTGATTTTTGAGTCTTAGTTTGCTTGGGGACAAGCAAAGTTTAAGTTTGGGATATTTATTTCTCTACATAAGAAATGAAATTTCTGCATAGTCTCGGTCACTCTAAATTTAAATTAAACCATAGGGCAGCTTCCATATTCAAAAATCCTATCAGCACACCAAATGCAAAAGCTTCATAGACAATATATCCACAATGAACAGAACCCAACATTAAAAATACATAAACGAAAAATCCTCTCCAGTGCATCTGACAAGTGACAATTGACTTTGGAAAAAGAATCTTGCACACACGGCTTTCATACCATTTATTACACAAAACAATGTGATAAAGATTACTTAACAACATGTATATTAATTAACATTTATCAATTGGTTAATAAATTAATCACATTCAAAAAGTTGGTGAGCCACTGAAAATCGTTAACCAATATATGTACATTATTAACTAATTGATTTTTAACACATGTTGACATGTATATATATATATATATATATATTTTTTTTGACAGGAAGCTAAGCAATTCATTAAGCTAAAACAAAGTCATTACACATGATGTGATAAGCTTGGTCTGGGACATTCCCCAACCAAGATCTGGATCCTATATTTCTAGCTACACCTACCAAAGCATGGGCAGCAGAGTTCCTCTCCCTTTTTATACTAGAAACAACAGTATTTGGCATCTGTGATAGTGTCTCTCTACAATCTTGAATAATATTTTCAATGCTAGCAATTGTAGGCATACCTCTAAGACAATTAACAACCATTTCAGCATCTGTTTCTATGATCAAGCTTTCGAGATTCTCTTGGAACGCCCATTGTAAGCTCCACCTCAAACCCAGAACTTCCGCTGTTAAAGGGCTGACCCGGATTCCTTCTTTCTTTGTAGCAGCAAACAGCACCTGACCAAGAGAATTTCTGACTAACATTCCCCATCCAGTTGCGCCATTTTCAAAACAACCAGCATCAACATTAAGTTTTAGAGTGCCTTCAGGAGGCGCCTCCCATTTTAAAAGATCTTTCCTCCTTGGGTCTTTGGGACACAGGTTATTAGCTGCATTAAACTCAGTGATAAAATCAAGAATGGTTTTAGCAGAAGCCAAAGGGTCAGGTTTGGCTTTTTAAAAGATAACATTGTTCCTAACTTTCCAAATCTGCCAAAGAGTAATGCTGAAAAACTGGACTGCTAAAGAATCAGAGTTGTTTAGCCATTGCTTCATCCAGTTATTGAGGCTTACCTGAGTTGGGACATGCACACCAAGATGGGTTGTGAACCACAGAATTTGAACTAGTTGGCAATGCATAAATAAGTGTTCTTGTGTTTCTGCTGTTTCCAAACAGAAAGGACAGGCCTAATCCAGATGCATGCCTCTCTTTCCCAGGTTGGGTCTAGTTGGCAGGATGTTCCTTGCAAGTCTCCAAAGGAAATTCTTCACCTTGTTGGGGATAGGGGCTTTCCAAATGTTCTTCCAAAGGCTTTGATCCCTCATCTCCGAGGACTCAGGGTTGTTTCTATCATTTTTGTCACAGAGCATGTGGTAAGCTGATCTCACTGAGTAGTTTCCATCTCTTTCCCAATGCCAAGTTAGATGATCACCCGGTAGCCTCAAAGAGATGGGAATAATGATTATCTGTTGGGCTTCATAAGGACTGAAGATATCAAAGATCATGTCCCTTCTCCAAAGTTTTGTATCCTCATCAATAAGTTCACTAACTGTTGCCTCTGGATGGAGAATGGATGGTGGACTCCAGACCTTGAAATTGGATTGCTCCGGTAGCCAATTTTCCTTCCATATTTTTGCCTTTTTCCCATCTCCAATCAGCCACCTCATCCCTAAGGACATGACTTCTTTTGCTTGAAAAAATGCTTCTCCAAGCATAGCTTGGTTGGAAACCAGCATTTGCTTCCAAAAAGCCGCTTCTGGGGAAGTATCTACTCTTGAACACTCTAGCCATAAGGGAGTTTTCCTCAGTAATTAGCCTCCAACACTGTTTTCCAATCAGGGCCTTGTTGAATTCAGAAAAACCCCGAAAGCCCATGCCCCCTCTTCCTTTTGCTTTTCCCATTTTTTCCCAACTCAACCAATGCACCTTCCTGTTTTCTTCAGTTGTGCCCCACCAGAATTTTGCTATCATGGATTCAATGTCTTTGCAGCAACCATCAGGAATTTTGTAACAGCTCATTATATAATTAGGAATGGCCTGAGCTATGGATTTAATTAGCACCTCCTTCCCCACTCTAGAAAGGCATCTCTCCTTCCACCCTTTGAGCTTCTTCCACACCCTTTCTTTAACAAAGGCGAAGACATCTTTCTTTGATCTGCCAAAACACACCGGGAGGCCAAGGTATCTCGAGAGAGAGGTCACAATCTTTGTCTCCATCTTGTTACAGATCATATGTTGCTCAGAAATAGGCACATTTCGACTGAATGACACTTCTGACTTGTCTAAGTTCACCAATTGGCCGGAGGCTAACTGATAAACCTTGAGGACTCGAGATATGGAATCAGCTTCGATTTGAGTGGCTCTAGCAAACAAAAGGCTATCATCAGCAAAGAGAAGATGGGTGATTTATGGGGCTCTCGTTGCCACTTGGATTCCATGAATGGAACCTTGCATTTTTTCCTTATGAAGGAGGCCAGAAAGTACGTTTGCACATAAGATGAAGATGTAAGGTGAGAGTGGATCACCTTGCCTAAGCCCTCTTTCTGGGAAGAAGCTCCTACTCGGTTTACCATTCATGAGAACTTGATATGAGACTGAGTTGATGCAGGACATAATGAGCTTGGTGATTTTTGGGGGAAACCCCATATGAAGAAGGACAACATTTACAAACGGCCATTCCACTCTATCATACGCCTTGGCCATGTCAAGCTTTAGAGCCATCATCCCCTTCTTCCCTTTTGTCTTCTTTTTTAGCCAGTGAAAACACTCCATAGCCACTAGGGCATTATCAGTTATCAGTCTATCTCTCACGAAGGCACTTTGCTCCTCATCAATCACATCCGGGAGAATTCCTTTGATTCTATTAGCCACTACCTTAGTGACAATTTTCATTACCACGTTGCAAAGACTTATCGGCCTGAAGTGATTTGGAGAGCTTGGGTTTTTGCATTTGGGAATCAGAGCAATAAAAGTTTTGTTGATGGAGGCTGGGGATTTTGCACCATTTAGGATACCAAGGACAAAAGATTGAATTTCATCACCTACTATGTGCCAATATTTCTGGTAGAACAGAGCAGGGATGCCATCCGGTCCTGGAGCCTTAAGAGGATGCATTTGATTAATAGCTTCTCTAATTTCCCCAACTGTGAAATCCTGATCACACCACCATTTGTGCTCCTCTCTAAGTCCCTTCTGGATTGACAAACAGACTTGATCAATGCCGCTTGGATTGGAGCAAGTGAACAGGTCAGAGAAATAACTGAGGAGGATTCTTTCAATATTCTCCCCACCATGCCACCACACCCCATTTTCATCTTTTAGCTTTTTCACCCGATTCACCTTTCTGCGATGATTAGCCTTGCCATGGAAGAATTTTGTATTTTTGTCCCCATCTTTCAACCAAACAGCTCTACTCCTTTGGCGCCATAAGGTCTCTTCAGTTTTAAGGAGCTCCGAATGATGCTTCTCAAGGTCCTTGAAATCAGCTAAGCACTCTGGAGAATCGGACCACATGGAGTGGTCCTTAAGCCTCTCTTCAGTTTTTATAATCTCCTTTCTGATTTCTTTGGCTCTGTAGTCCTTGAATTCCTCATCCATCGCTTGGAGGTTAGCAATTTTGGTTTCACATGATGCATTACCATCAGACCAAATTCTCTTCACCACATCTTCACATATTGCACTCTTTGTCCAGCATTCCTCAAACCTAAACAGGTGAATTTTTTCCTTCCGATTGGGGTGCAGAGACACCTCAAGGTTAATCAATAAAGGGGCATGATCTGAGCCAAAGCGGGGCAAATGAGTTACCTGAATTGGGCTAAATCTGTTTATGAAAGCCTCAGTTGCTAGAGCTCTATCAAGTCTACATTGGATTTGTTCCTCTCCTTTCCTTCCATTGCACCAAGTAAATGGGTAGCCAATAAAGCCTAGATCCTGCAAGCCACAATCAAAAACTGTGTTTCTGCCCAAACTTAACTGCTCAATGCTACGAGGATTTCCTCCCTTCTTCTCCCCTAAAGAGAGGATATCATTGAGGTCTCCAAAGCAAATCCACTTATTTGAAGTCTGCCCTGCTATGTTTCTTATCAGCTCCCAGGTCTTCTTTTTTTTTTGCTTCTTCTGTGAGGCCGTAGATGCCAGAACAGAACCAGGGGTCCCCTCCTTCATCATCTTCCATTTTTCCAAAAATGTGGTTCAAAGAGTAGGAGATGATGGTGACATCCAGTTGATCATTCCACATAAGAGCCAGGCCCCCGGATCTCTCCTTCCCAGAACCATGACAGTCAACAAACAGTCTTGAATTGAATCCACACCTGGCCTTTATTTTAGACATCTCAGATTCTTTAAGTCTAGTCTCCATGAGGAAGACTAGTTGAGGATTTTCTAAATGGATGAGCCTTGACAAGGCTCGAACTGCCCGAGGGTTCCCCAAACCCCGGCAGTTCCAACTTAGTGTTTTCATGGCTTTAGGCAGTGTTGGTCCTCCAACACCGCCTCTGGTTTAGGTTTTTCCATCTCCATAGCAACATACTGCCTCTTCCTGTCTTTACCCATAAGTCCATCCGGAGTCCCCTCTGTGATCATCACATCAATCAACTGCCTCTTTCCCATCTTCTTCGAAGTTTCCTCCTTACTACTGCTTCCCATAGGTTTCCTGATTTTTTTCCTATTCCACTTTCGTTGCTTGCCAGAGCTGGGCTGCTTACCACTACCCGTGTTGTTGTTCTTAGGAGTCAAGTCAAAAGATCCAAAGGTCTCAGCCACCTTCTCAATCTCTTTTGCAGTACTTTCGGTGTTCTTTTCTTCAAAATTTGGGACGGCCTCCTCCTTCTCTTTTGACTTTGGTGTCTGTTCTACCTCAGTCTCCTCATTTTTCTGGGATGAAGATTCTACCTTGTTGCTACTTGTACAGGCGAACAGAGCCTTGCTGCAAACACTGGAGCTGATGTCCCTTTTCTGATCTCGATTGAGCTTGAGTAAAGGTGAAGCTCGAAGCCATGGCCCAAAGGGTAGGTCTTTCTCTTCCACTTCCTCGTACCCCTCTTCATCATGATCCCCTGCTTCCTCGCAATCTTTCATTTGGTGACCCAGCCTCCCACAAGCGAAACAGAAATTTGGGAGTCTCTCATACCTGAAGAAGACGCGAAGATCTTTGCCCTGATAACGAATCACTGTGCCCCTTTTCAAGGGTTTACGCAGATCAAGCTCCACTTTGATTCTGAGGAATTTCCCAAACCTGCTTTCATCGTTGTTATCCGCCTCTTCAAATTCTCCTATGATATCCCCCAGCCTTCGCGCCATGGAGTCCGATCTGAGCTTCAACGGTAAGTCATAGATTCTGGCCCAGAACGATGAGGTCTGCATGACCATCTCGGATGGTTGTTCAGTCCCAGAGACTCTTTTGAGGATCAAGAGATTCCGGTCGAAGCTCCAAGGAGCACCTTTGAGAACGTTCTCCAGGTCTCGTTTGTTGGAGAAGCGGAAGAGGTACAGATTCTTTCCAAGGTCCTGGATTTCCACGGGGTGTTTCAACCTCCACGAGTCAGTGATGACCTGCTTGAAGACCCTAACATTATAGGGATTCGCAGACCAGAGTGTGCCTGCAAGGGATCGACTGAACACACCCTCTTCTAATGCTTCATCCTCTTCCACCACGATTCCCACCTCCTCCTCCTCCGAGAGTGGGACCGTCTTCCATGTCTCCATGAGTCTTTAAAGGGAGAAAACAACAAAAAGGACAAAAGAAGAAAGAAAAGAAACCGGGATAACCCGGGGAGAGATCCAAAGAATGGATGATGAAGCCAGTAAAAAGCTGGGAGTAGCCGCTACTTAGTTCCTAGGAAACCCTAGGAGAGCGGAGGGAAAGAAGTCTCAAGTGTGGTGTTCTTCTTGTGTTGACATGTATATATAAGAATGCTGTGCAAATAATGTAATTGATTGACATTTTCAATTCTACATAAGAGATAAAAAATTTGTTCACAGTCTCGGTCACTCTTAAAACTTACAAAACTAGTCCCAGTAACCTCATATGGTTAAGTTGCGGAGCATAAATTGTGAGTATGTACGCAGGTTTAAATCCCTGCATTGCTCTCTTTCTTCCCCTCCCCTTATGTAAGGGCTATCGCGAGTCTCTCTTACATAAAAGATAAAAAATAAAAGGTACAAAACTATAAAAGGTGATAAAAGAAGAACAATATTTTATTTACAAATTAAATTAAATACTTTATATTTTAAAAAAAAATACATATAAAAACTTGTTTATTATAAGGAGATGCATGAGATGAGAGGAAGAAGAAGCAAGACCTGGGCGATGTTAATGATGAATTGGCGAAACCTGGGGTGGATAGCAGCCTGCTGCTTCAGCCTACTGGCAACAGGTTTGCAGGCGGTTCTCAGGTCCAATGTCCAAAGCTTCAAAACCGTGAGCACCATGGGGTGCGTGCCTATGCGCGATCTTACTTGAAGTGAAGTGATCAATGTTGTTGTTGGGGTCTCTATGATCTAAACAAACTCGAGCTCGAAATGGGTACATACGAGTATAACCATTTCTGGATTTTCTTGGTGAAGACGACAACTGGTAGGGCCTATGAAAATTCCATCGCCAGTGTTTTGGTTCTGGACTTCTGGGATATGTCGTACGAGGTGTGATTCACTTCCCATGTGTTTGGTTGGAGATCGAGGGTGGGGGGTGGAGGGGAAATTTATAAATATTGCTTGTTTATTGTTGCCGTGTTTGTTTACGATTGTGGGTAATTTAAAAGTAATTTTGGAATTTTAAAGGTGTTATATTTATAAAATTACATTCGGCATAATCGATTATGGGTCGGATGAAATTGATTTGAAATTTTTCAACATTGCTTGTTTATTGTTGCCATGTTTGTTTAAGAATTTTTTTTTTCATCTACTTCCCATACTCAAGGTTATAATCCGAGATCTTGGTTAAGGGATGAGAGGTCTTTAACCACTCACGCCAACCTCAATTGGTGTTTGTTTAAGATTTTGGGTCATTTAAAAGTAATTTTGAAATTTTGAAGGTGTTTTATTTATAAAATTGCATCCAGCATAATCGATTTTGGGTCAGGTAGAATTGATTCGAAAATAAACAAGAATTTATAGTTTTTCTTTTAATTAAATAGAATTGATTTTAGGTGATGACTATAAAATTCTTTATATTTATATTTCAAACGTGATTTTATTTCATCATTCAAACAAAATCAGTTCTTCTAAATTCATTTTTAAAATATCAATATCAAACACAAATAAATTTTATTAACCTTGATTTTTTTAAAAATCAATTCTTATATAATCAATTTTTTCAAAATTATTTCTATCAAAATCTAGAATAAACAAACCTTTGAAGGGAAGACGAGAAGAATAGAAGGGTCCGAATATTTAAAACATTTTAAACATATTGACTAGCCTTACTTTTTTTTTTTTTTTTTGAGAAAAGCCTTACTTATATTTTGAAATCTAAATATTTAGAGTATAAAAGTAAATAAATTTTAAAATTTCTCCGTTTCCACTATTATGTACTAAAAAGAGAGTAAGTTATTTTCCCTAGTCTCCATTAAAATCTTTCTCCCCCTCATAACATCCTTTGAAAGAGCCTTACACTATGTTTGATTGGAGATAAAAAAAATGAGAAAAAGAAAGAAGAGAAAAAGACTGAGGACACAAAGAAATATGTGAGAAAGAGGGCATATCTATGCATTGTTTGGTACAAGAGAAACATAAGAGAAAGAAAAGAGAGATGTGTGAATCTTTTCTCTCCTTTTGTTTGGTTGGATAAAAAATGAAAGAAAAGAAAAAGAGTGTTTGCTGAATAGAATATTATGCCCCTAGTAACATTAATAATAATTTTTATTATAAATTTAAATGATATATTAATTTAAAAAATCAAGAATTATTTGTAATAATAAATTTACTTTAAAGACCCGGAAATAAATATATTTATTTAAATAAATTGTTAAAAAAACAATTTTTATTCTCATTATTTATTCTCTAGAAGACCAGAACCTTTCGTCTCCTATTTCCTTTTTTTTTCCAAGTCTCTGTGAGACTCTTTCTCTTCCATGCGCTTATTCTCTCTTGATTATTATAAACCGTTTCTTTATCTCTTCCACATCCATATCCATTTCACATCTCTTCCATTATAAGCTTATTCAAGTCTCTGTGAGACTCTTTCTTTTCTATCATGCAGGGCCACTGTCCGAAACCGAGCACCGTCGTCGTGTGGCCATTGTCTCGGACCACCATGTAACTACCACGGAACTTCGACAAGACGCACAGTCGTGCCACCGTTTGAGAGAAAGAGAGGGGGTGTTAAAGGGTGAGAGGGGAAGTGGCAAGAGGATGCAACATTCTTCCCCCTCTTTATTCGTATGTCGGGAGAAAATTTTAGGGTTAGGTCTAACATGTGAAAAAAAATTCCGGTTTGCCCCAATCATTGCATATGATTTTTTTTTATTAGTTTATGATGCTTTTACATTCTAAAATTAATTCATTGGTTCTGATTTGAATACAATGTATTTCTCTATAATGCATATCACCTATTTGGTAAAAATTATGAATACTCTTGCTTGCTATTTTTCCTTTTCGAATATCATCTGTTTGGCCTAGAAAGTCTTTCAAGTGGTAATCCATGATTAGTTCATCTTCGCTTCTCTTTGTTCTAATAAAAATGCTAATGAAGGCTACAACAATGTCTTTGCGTGTATAATGGATGCTTAGTTTGAGCAATATCGAGTGTGCAATCTTTACTTGTTTCTATTGGATAGTGACTGGCTTTTCAATTTCCATATGGTTTGCTCCCAGGGTCTTTGCACTAGCATAGTCATTTTGCTGTTTAGTGGTGTCCAAGCTCACTTTTTTTTATTCATTTTGCTGTCTAGTCATTTTCATATATTAGAACTTGAGCATAGGAGTTAGGACTTTGAAAGATTTAATTTTGTAGCTTTGGAAATATAACGTTTCATATTAGAAAGTTCTATCAACAAACTTCTTACTCTAAAAATTGTAACATTTGATCATCCTATTATGTTAGAACTTGAGTGTACTGGTATAGGAATTCATATTCATCAATAATCACAATTAGTAATTTCTCTGAGAATTTTTTTTACTTGTGTTCTTTTGCTCATTTACAGAAGAAACACATTGTAACATCCTAAAATTTTAATATAGTATTTTTAATTAAAAGATTAAGATATCATGAGATTTAGTAGAATGAATTGATAGTATAAAATTTTATTGGAATGATTTAATAATTATAAAATAAAAAAAAGGTGGCGATTTGGCTTTAGCCAAATCAGAGTTGCACTGCAACACATAAGGAGGAATTCGTTTGAATTCCTAGAAGATAGGGGGGCGGGTCCCACCTATATTTAAAATGAATTAAAGCGGAGTGAAGCAAATCTTCAATCAGTTACCATAATGTATGCAAGATTTATTTGTTTTAGAAATATAGAAAGATATTGGTTTTAGTAGATAGAAGGTCATCAATCAGTTACCATAATGTACGCAAGATTTATTTGTTTTAGAAATATAGAAAGATATTGGTTTTAGTAGATAGAAGGTCATCTCTGTAACGTTCTTAAACAGCAAAAATCATTAAGGAGCGCACACTGCCTTGTGAAATTGCTCTCAGTACAGATCCAATAATATTAGTGGAGAGAAGAAGAATTATTTTTAGAACGCCAGCTTGTCTTAAGTTTTTCTTTAGAGCTTTTTGGAGGTTTACGAGAAGTAAGTAAACACCTATTTTCTTAAACTTTCATGGTATAAAATTTTAAATGGTTTGATTATGAAATTAAGAGTAATTATTTGGGGGTTTTGTCTTCAAAATAAAATTGATTAAATTGACTTTTTGATATGAAACACATTCTTGGTACTTGTATTGGTTGATTGATATGCTTGTTGATGTATATTATCCCTTGTGTTTATGATTTCTATATTGTACTCGTTTACGTGATAACATGATATTTGTCCAATAGATATTTATGAGTTGATTATATGATGAGGTGGAGTTGTAGTGGTTATATGCTTTGAGAAGTTTGTCAATTGTGATTGATGGTTTTATGCTTCGGAATATGGATGAATGAGTATATGCTTGATGTGTGGAATTTGTTGATATGCCGCCTAAAAATGGGGCATTGGCTTGTAACATCGCCATTTAATGGGATGTCGAAAAATAAGATATGGGGCAAGGAATCCATTTTAAGAACGAGGCTCTCGGGTCACCGTTAATGGGAGGCAAGGAACCAATTTAATTACGAGGTTCTCGGGTCACCATAGGGGCAAGGAATCAATTCTAAAATGAGATTCGCGAGTCACCATGGGGGCAAGGAACCAATTCTAGAACGAGGTTCTCAGGTCACCATAAAGAGGGTGGCAAGGAACCAATTTAATTACGAGGTTCTCGGGTCACCATAGGGGCAATGAGTCAATTCTAAAATGGGATTCGCGAGTCACCATGGGGGGCAAGGAACCAAATCTAGAACGAGGTTCTCGGGTCACCATAAAGAGGTGGCAAGGAATCAATTCTAGAACGAGGTTCCCGAGTCACCGTAGACAAGGGGCAAGGAACCAATTTAATGAGGTTCTCGAGTCACCGAATTGGGCAAGAAACCAACACAGAGTGGGGTTTCCGAGCTACTTGAGGATTGTGTTATTGTGTGATGTGTGATTACTTTGTTTAATTAATATATGATATTTGATTATGTTGTCGTTATATGATTGTTGTAAGTAAATGTATTTTTTTTAATGAACATTATTTTGGAAAATTAGTGGGTACCATGGTTGTTTTTCCGGTTACCGCGCCGGCTGAAAGTAACATCTTTTCGAAAACCTTTTAGAACTGTGTTTACTTCCTGTGATTAAAAATCTCATTAGTGGTGTTGTCTTTCAGAGTTTGCAGGTGATGAGATGGATGATACAGTGGTTGAGAGAGTCTTGAAGATATTAGTTATAGTTTATTTATTTGTTCTTTTGGGTTTATTAGACGTCCGTGTTTTGAGACAAAAACAATTGTAAAAGAATTATGTGGATTTTATTAATTATTTTTTTTGAGGCTTTATTTTATTTGGATATAATGTTTTATTTAGCATTAATACTTTATTCATTTATTTTGAATATACGAGATACTTTCATAAGTGATTTTTGTGAAAAATTTTATGATTAGATTATTTAATTTAAATATTTTTAAAGGCTTCACTAGAAAATTAATTTGGGTTACTAATGTAACGAAGGGCGTTACACACATTTTTTACACGCTTCATCAAGTTAAAATTAGGTTGCTTTTGGTTTTTCCTTACCACGCGAATAAAAAGACAACGAGACAATAAAAGGTCTTTGTAGCTCATACAAGGTGTGTGTTTGGTTCTACAGTGGGTGAAAATTGATTTTGAATGAATTGATTTTGTAAAATTGATTTTGATTAAAAGTGAGTTGAAAGTAACGTGATTTATGTTTGGATATGTTTATCACTAAAGTGATTTTGTAAAGAAATCTTGTTTGGATAGTTTTGATTAAAATTACTTTTGAGTGTGTAATTACCAAAATAGGTTTGAGTGTTTATATATGTATACTCTTTTCACATATATTTCCCTTTATTTTAGTTTTTTTCTTTGATTTGTTTGCTTTATGTTAATTTATTAAATAAAAGGTAAAAATTATATTTATATTTTATTTATATATATAATATTTTTTATCTTAATTCCGATGAATTTGTTAAAGAAAGAAATTGCAACGTGGTTGATTTAATTATTTAAATAGGGTAGGGGACTTCCATAAATTTTTTTACCGTAGGGGACTTCAACTTTTTTCTTTTACTTTTTGTTAATTTATTAATTATTAAAGAAATGGGTCATTTTGAGCCCAATCCCTTGCGGCCTTGCCTCTTCTCTAACCTAGAGAAAGAGGTTTACTGTGCTGCAAAACCAGAAAGGCACGAGCAGCAACCAAAAACACGGGAAGGAAGGGGTAAAGTTGAGAAAGTGCATGTAATTGCATAAGAATCGATTCTAGTCAGAAGTAAAATCTAGGAAATGTTGCTTTAGCTAGAATCGATTTCAAGATCAAGAATCACTTTTTCAATTAAGATCCAAACATTTTCCAAACCCAGTTGAATCGTGTTTGACAACTACCAACGCACGTCTGGCCCTTGGAAACGCAGTTCCAAACACACACAAGGTTGGGTCGTGATGATGTGAGGGCTGTTGGGTAATGTCAACGCAATGGTGGTTAGGTCACGACAATATGAGTTATGTGGTGATTGTAAGATCTGGTCGTGGGTTGTGATGTTGGGACGACGCGACAACTATACAAGATGATAACGACGATTGGATCGGGTCACGAGGCTGATTTTGCAATAGGGTAAATAGGTGTGGCGACGCTCCGATGATGATGAAACAGAGCACTAATGATGACTCCAACTAAATAATCTAGCGTGTGATTCATTTTGATAGGTCTTTGTTCTTGTATCCTTTAATTTTTTATAGTTTTTATATTTAGTTTTAAGGGCATGTTTGGATACAATCCAGTAGAGCTTCTCAAAGTTTCTCTACTAGATTAATGACTTCTTAAATAATTTTTGGTGTTTGGATACATTTTTTAAAAGGCTTTTGACTTTTATAAAAGCTCTGAAAAAGACCTTTTTTAGGAGCCCAGCTTCTCTGAGGATGGCTTTTTGGGAAACTGTCCCTCAAAAATTACTTGTACAAAATATCCTATATTTTAATGTGATGTCATGGTATTATTATTTAAGACCAACACGCCATATTTGGGTTAGTGTCTATCCCAAGTTAGGGGTGAGCAAAACCCGATCAGGCCCTAAAACCCATCCCAACGAGTAGTGTTTGGACCAGGTTAGACATTAACTTGCAGAAGAGAATGGACGAACCCGCATCTCATTAATGACCCGACATTGGGTTTGGGTCCGGGTTGACCTTCGGGTTAACCAACCCATCTCAATATAATAAAAATCTTCTTTTACCTTTATCCATCCTGGCATATATTTAACGCATGGTCACTAAGAAAGAACTAAAAAGGTCTAAACCCTTCTTTTACTTTGACTCTCTCGCCTTAGTGCATGATAAAATTAAGAGGAAAGGGAAGATTATTTTGTCTTTCACCATTCACTTACCCGTTGTTTTACTACACGGTAACCCCTTCAATATCCCAATGTTATTTATTTTTGGTTTCACTGCAACAACTTTTTAGTTTCGTTGTTTCTCTTTCGTTTTTTGTATGTTCTTATATCTTATAAATTGCTTTATTGTGAACTATGAATATAATTGAATAAGATACACGTGAAGTTGGAAAATAGACAATTGAAAACAAAATATATTTGGAGAATAAATTTCTTTATTGTGAATTGTGAATTCTGAATTCTGAATTGTGATAATATTTTTTCCCACTCACAAAAAATTTAGTTTACAAAGGATTTAATTAATTTCGGGTCAACCCGGTCCTGTCCCATTTCGGCTCGGTCTTAAATCAACCTACATATGATCGGGTTCTTTCGAATCTAGGGGCGAATTCAGGTTTAGAGAGTTGACTACATCAAAGTTTAGGACCGGATAAGGGACAAGTATAACCCGTCCCACTCTCACACATACCCCAAGTTTTGCTCGGTATGAAGGGGTTTCACAAAACATGCCTAAATCTATT
Organism: Sophora flavescens; assembly: GCA_030762895.1. Lineage (NCBI taxonomy): Eukaryota > Viridiplantae > Streptophyta > Magnoliopsida > Fabales > Fabaceae > Sophora > Sophora flavescens. Next base: position 103,625,174 of record CM061064.1, read on the forward strand.
AATTTACTAAGCCCCATCCACCATTTTGTTTGAATTTTATTTAACTTTTAATATGTAAAATATTTATTAAGTATTTTTTACAACATTTATTAATTATGTAGTTCTAAAAATTATTGGCCTTGATTTTTAGGGGGTCATTTATTTAAATTTTTTTTTTTTGGTAACAAAGGGGATCATTTATTTAAGTTTTATTATTTATTTTCTACTTCAATATTTAATTATGTCTTTGAAATGTTAATATGAATGTACTAACTTTATCTTCAAATACTTTTTTTTGTAACCATGACATAGGTACGAAGTATCTACCACCGTTAATAGTGACTAATCTCCGTCGCGGAACCTATTGGGCACACAAGGTGGTTTTCCCCTCCCAACTAGGCTTTCTCCATAGTTTTCAAAAACAAATATATTTAGATTTTTTAAGTCGAGTGGAATGCCGGCAACATAGTCTACAAATCCAAGTGAGTTATGTATGGGGATATACTACGTAGAAGAAATAGTGTTAATTTCACAATCCGTCTAGATAATAGAAATTATTATTTTGTTTGTATTATTGTATAACTTTTTTCACTTGCATTCCAGTTTTTATTTAATTGTTTCATTGTTATTGATATTATAGAAATAGATTTTCAAGTTTATTATTGATAGAATCCTTTATTTGTTGAAGATGAATGTGAATGTATTTATTTAGTAATTATTGTTTATTTGCATCTATTAATTTAATTTATTTTTTATACTTTTTAAATTTTTACATGTTGATTGATTTGTTAAACTTTTTTCCTAGATTCACTACAAAAAAACAATTGTTTAGTGGCCGGCATATTCGGTCGCTAAACTTTCTAATTCGGTTGCTATTTAATTTAGCGACCGATTAATGGTGGTGGCTGATAACCTGGTCGCTAAGCTTTTAGAGACCGAAATAATAACTCGGTCGCAAAATGGCGACCGTAAATTCGGTCGCTAAATAATAAAAAACGGTCGCTACACGGTTGGTCGCATTATTTGGGTAACCATTTTTAGCGACTGATAATCAGTTGCTAGTTCGGTCGCCAATGTTGGTTACTGTTAACCTATATTAGCGACGGATTTTCGATCGCTAGACCATAATATGTTAATGTTAACTAAAGTTTAGCGACCGAATTATTGGTTTCTAATTCGGTCGCTAAACTGGTTTTTATTAATTTTTTTAAAATTTAATTTTTAAAATAATAAATTTTGGCTGTTTTTCTTTAAAGTTTAGCAAAAATACTAATAAAACACACCAAATTACTTATGAAATATACAATCATAAGAAATAATGAATATATATAAAAAATAATAATCCAAAGTGTCGTACAAGAATCGTTTAAAGTCAAAAATATGGGGAAAAAAATCAGTCATGATGAGGGGGAGGGGGAGGAATCCAATCATCCTCAGCGTCCGTAACACCGACGTCTGCTATGTGATCGTCCTCTGCAGTAGCAGCATCAGTAGCTGGCGGCGGAACTGGAGGAGGAGTGGTAGCAGGCGGCACAACCGTCAGAGCATCACCCTGAGCAACTGGAGTCTGGATCCTCATCTGCTCCAACACAAGCCGCAGTGTCTGGCCTTGCTCGATGCTCGTCTGCATCAACTGCTGGTGTGCCTGAGTCAACTGTGCCATCTGGTTTGCCATATGCTGCTCTCTCTCGCTCTTCTCCCGAAGCTCTGCGTTCAGCTGCGTGATAGTGTCCTGCATTTGGTTGAACTGCTCCTGAGGGACGGTATCGGCGTAGGAAAGAGCAGGTGTGCCGGATGATGAAGTGATAAACTCGCCTCCCAGGTGTCCGAGGCCATACACGTGCCCCTTCTTGTTCCTGCCCCCGACGACCTCCAAATAAATGGCATTATCGTCGACGGAGATAGGAGAGCTGGGCCCATCACCAGTCAAGGCCTCATCTTGTGACTGTGAGGCACGTGATATGGCATCTTCCTTCTTCTCGTTGAAGCCCACCTACAAATTATAGTTGAAGAGATTTAATTAAAATTATAATCAATATTAACAAATCATTTATAATAAATTACAAGTAAACACTAAATTGTTTTTTTTTTGCTTACAGCATAGTTACGGGCCTTGTCGTTGACCCATGTCCTCGACTTCAACTTCTTCGTCCTCTCCACCAACTCCATAGCAGTGGGGGCCCGTTGTTTCTGTGCTTTCTGCAAAGAAAAATATCATCTTAAATTCATAAGAATAATTAAAAATGAAACTCCATCACCCTAAGGTGTCCCGTCCACAGAGGTGCTGGTAGGGTGGTCTCGATCTGAAGGCTGTGGGTCGGTCGGCGAAGGGACTCTCGTAGCACGACCTCTGCCACGACCTCCATGACGACCCCTACCTCTAGAGGAATCTGCCATCTGTGTAAAAAATGAAAAAATAATTATACAATAGTGTAAATAATACAAAAATAAATTACCTAAGTAGAATGACATTTACGCAATGAATTATGACATAAATAAATTACCTAAGTAGAATCTCCGTCACTAAATCCACCCTCATTCTCATCAGTCTCACTTGATCGGAATGTGCCTTCGCTAGATGTGTCCAACTCGGATTGATCCATTAACTCTCTTTCAACTTCTTCCCCATTTCCGGAAATGTCCGCCAGAGAATTAACAATAATGTCCGACGTAATTTGTAACGGTACGTGGGGTCTTGAAAACTCATCATCTTGGTACGGAGCATCTTGGTTGATTACATTATCAGTAATTATACTGCGAGCCTTTATCTTAATAACACCCAACTAGCCTTGATGTCCTTCAGGATATGACGAGTAATAAACCTGATCTGCCTGTTGTGAAAAAATGAATGGGTCGTACGCCTTATTATACCTTCGAGACATCCTAACTTGAACAATTCCATATTTTTTATCGATTTTTTTATCTACGTCAAGAGTAGGATCAAACCAATCACACTTGAAGATAACTAACTTCATCACGGGGAAACCGGTATAATCGAGTTCAAGGATGTCAGTTAGAACCCCATAGAAATCATCCTCTACATTGCCATCAGTGGCTCGCACGCAAACACCATAGTTACACGACTGTATTCCTTCATTCTATGTTTTTGTGTTAAATTTATATCCATTTACAATGTAAGTATTCCATGATGTAACCCATCTGTTAGGCCCCCATGCCAAATTTGTCAACAATGAATTTTGTACATTGTTTTCTGGATCTAGTACCTACAAAATCAAATATTATATTATTCTTATACATGCTATATATTTAAGGAGATAAAATGTATTGCAACAAATGAAGATGCTTAACCTACATATTTACTGAACCACGTAGCAAAGTGAAAGTAATTTCTCGATCAACCTAATCGTTTGAAATGTCAGGTTGGAGATCCCTTAGAAAATTGTCGTACATCCTACATATGGGAGATTAACAGCAGGACGATTAATAATCATAAATGTCAATTGAACTTATAAAAGTCATTGTAGAAACTTACTCTAAATATGGCACCACCTCTTCACAATTTTGAAGGATATACAGATGAGCAGCATTAATGTCACGTTGCTCCAAGAAATATCCTTTTGATTTGCCACTAAATCTGCCCGGATAGTTGAATATTGATATAGGAGGACTAGTTGAACTTCCTTCGCCCGAATCAACGTTTCTAGGCATCGTTGTCCTTCTCGTGTTAACTTCGTCCGGATAGTAATAAGAGGCAAAAGTGGAAGTCTCCTCTACTAAGTATGTTTCACAAATGGAACCCTCCACTCGTGCCTTGTTCTTGACTTTGTGTTTAAGGGAGTGCAGGAACCTATTAAAGAGGGATACATACAAATAATTACTAGTTTTAGGGAAAGCTAAACTACAATTTCGTGTTCGTGAATTTCATATGTATTAAGTAAAATATTTGATGTTGTTTACGTCTCAAATGGATACATCCAGCGGTATTGGACTGGGCCACCAACTCTTGCTTCGTATGGTAGATGAACTGGCAGGTGTTCCATGGAATCAAAGAAACTCGGTGGGAAGATTTGCTCCAGCTTACATAACAAAACGGGTATCTTGACTTCCATATCCTTTAATTGATTCACATTTAGTGTTGTCGATGTAAGCTCCCTGAAAAAGTGGCTAAGCTCAACAAGTGGGTTCCAAATTTGCTTCGGTAATGCGTCGAACGCAATTGGAAGCAACCGTTGCATGAACATGTGGCAATCATGACTCTTCATTCCATGTAACTTTGCTTCCTTAATGTCAACACATCTACCCAGATTGGAAGCATACCCATATGGTAACTTTAGTTCTTTAACCCACTTATAGACGGTCACTTTCTGTGTTTTGCTTAGTGTATAACTTACCTTCGGTTTGATAAGTCTGCCACTACCACCGTCCTGTAACTCAAGCTCATTCCGATTACAAATTCCAGCCAGATCCAATCGGGTTTTATTTGTATCCTTTGTCCTCCCCTTGATGTCCATCACAGTGTCAAACACATTCAAAAACACATTCCTCTCAGTATGCATGACATCAATGTTGTGATGGAGTAGCTGCGTCCTCCAATACGGCAACCTCCAAAATATACTTTGTAATTTGTCCAATTATGGTTGACGCCGTTATCAGGAATATGTTCTCCTTGGGATTCATGGATGAGCGGTAAGTATTGTACTCTGTGCCATACATTAGGACCAGTCAAACATGGTGGAGGCGGTGTTGTCTCCGCACAACGCTTCTTGAATGCATTCTTGTTCCGCCTATAAGGATGATCTTCTGGAAGGAATTGATGATGACAATCAAAATATGAGATCTTTCGACTGTTTTTAAGCATGAATGCCTTCGATCGCTCCATACATATTGGGCATCCAAGCTTCCCCGCGGTCATCCAACCCGACATCATCCCATAGGTGGGAAAGTCGTTGATCGTCCACATCGAAGCTGCTTTCATGATGAAATTTTGCCTCAAAGATACGCCATATGTCAACACGCCATCATTCCACAGCATCGTCAACTCATCTATCAGCGGCTGCAAGTACACATCAATCTTACCTTTTGGATTAGACGGACCCGGAATTATGACTGTTAGGAACATAAACTCCCGCTTCATGCACATCCCCGGGGGAAGATTGTACGGAGTTAGGATAACCGGCCAACAAGAGTATGATTTTCCAGACTGCCCAAAAGGATTAAATCCATCAGTAGATAACCCCAATCAGACGTTCCGAGGGTCCTGTGAAAATGCCATATGAACCCTATCAAAATGCTTCCGAGCTTCTCCATCAGATGGACGACACAAGACATCTTGCTCCCTCTCATGCTCACTATGCCACCTCATGTGCACTGCAGTGGCCATCGAAGAGTACGATCTTGTAAGTCTTGGCACGAGCGGAAAGTACCACATCTTTTTTAGCGACCTCTTATTCTCAATGCCCATCCTAGTGGTTGTCTTATACCGATCCGCACCACAAAATCGACAACATGTTATGCTTTCCGCTGAATCATCCTTATAGTACAACATACATCCAGTCGGGCAACAATCAATTTTCAAACACCCCAGACCCAAATTTTCCACAGACTTCTTAGCATGATAAAAACTAGTAGGCATCCGATTGTCTTCTGGCAATGCCTTGGACACTGACCCGGTGAGGCGATTAAAACAGCCTTCTTGCATATTGTAGTCAGATTTGATACTCAACCATTCCATGCACATCGACAACTCCGTGTACTCCCGACATCCTTCCCAAAATGGAGATCGTGCAGCACTCAGCATATCATAGAATCTTTGAGCTTCGGGATTCGGATTCTCCTTTATGTATTGGGAACCCATTCCACCATCTTCTCCCCCATCTTCTTCTAGTGCAACACCAACCGATGGTCCAGCATGATCCATTATCATCTGCTCGTATGGATCCAATTCTTCCCTCCGGTCACCACTTCCATAGTACGAACCTTCAAACACAATCGGGTTTAAACCAGGCAACGTCTCACCATGGTTACTCCACCAATAGTAATCAGGCATGAAGCCCTTCTCATAAAGATCAGATACAACTCCATCCACGCTTTTGAAAGATTGACACCTGCATCTTTTGCATGGACACCTCAAATGATCAGCGCCCAGCCGTATAAATCTCTCCTGGCTAACAACAAACTCTATAAACCTCTCCTGGCTAACAACAAACTCTATAAACTCACCCACTCCAACTCTATACTCTTCCCTAAGACATTTATTCCTATCCAACCTACGATACATCCATTTCCGATTCTCCGGAATATCCATTGATGTCAATTAAATAGCCTGACCAATCCTACAATAACACTTATATATTACGGTGCATTCCAATAACTCCATCAATCTCGTTCTTATGATAAGGTATGAACCTATCCAATTCGAGAAGAAACCTTTACCACACTCGGCTAATAATAGTTATTCCCATATTCAAATACCTTATACTTGACAAAAATTTGGCAGCATTTCCCATCGGTCTCCATGTACACGACTCGAGCACGGTGAGAATCACCATGATCAAGTATGCACCAGGAGAACAAAAGGAAATGCATCAGACCGAGATTTCAACAAGTATATAAGGCATTTGAACATTGAAATGACTATTGTACAAGTGTGAAAAAGGTTTTTTCCCAAACTGTCCCACTTGGACAATTCAAGATTCAATACAATGAGCATGCGTGCCCCGAGAAGGTACGCATGCTCATTAATATTGAATCTCAAATAGGAAACTAAGGCTTTCGTAGCTTAATAATTAACTCTAGCAGAAAACAAAACCATTGACTTATAAGGATTGTAGCATACTTCAACAAATATATATTGAAGCATATTTCAATACAAACTTAGATAAAATATAGTAGCAAACATCCTATTGAGCTCCGCTCTCCACTAACAAGTAACACATAATTGTCAAACACATGCATAACTTCTAAATTAGCAACACACAACAAGCATCCCGCCTTTTTGACAGGATCACATCCTATTGAGCTCTGCTCTCCACTAATGGCAATCAAGGCATAGAATTGACACATCCATCCTATTGAACTCTGCTCTCCACTAACAAACAACATATAAAGTTTATAACCACATGCATCAATTTTAATCTACCAGCACACAACCAGTACTCTATTGAGCTCAGCTCTCCACTAACAAACAACATATTCAATTGCAACCACATGCATCATTTCTAATCTACCAGCACACAACCAGAATCCTATTGAGCTCAGCTCTTCACTAACAATCAACAAATCAATTCAAAGTCTTCAAGAACCACTAGCAACAAAGAAAAAGATAGAGTATTTGACCTACCTCAACTCCAAGCAAATAGTGAAAATGGGTGACGACTAGAGCGGTTGTCGATCGACAAAGAAAACTGTAAGAAAAAAATAATAACATCATCAAAGGCTCTTGTGATAAAAGTATAAACTTGGAAATCATTAACCTACTCGCACACTTGCCACTCATGAAAGTATAAACAAAACATTTTCATTACATATCAGTACCATAGCTTGTTTAAGCCGGCCATTGTTTTAGTGGCAAAGCAATAAAAAAAGGTATGTTATGTACTTCAACAACTTATATAAGTGTGCCCAAAGTGTGCTGTGTGCAGGTGGCGTGAATGGAAGGGAAGAGAGTGTGGGGAACTGATAGTGTAGGAACCCTGAACCGAGAGGTAAAATAAAAGAAGTAATAAAAAGAAAAGTGGTAAAATGGAGCAATGCACATGAGACAAACCAGCGTAGCATGTTCACCAAGATGACTTGCGAAAACTATTAGCCAATAAATATTGTAACATAGATGAGCTTATATATTGCAACGTAAATCAATACGAACTTAGATAAAATATTGTAGCAAACATCCTATTGTGCTCAGTTCTCCACTAACAAGTAACACATAATTGCCAAACACATGCATAACTTCTAAATTATCAGCACACAACCAGCATCCTGCCTTTCAGACAGGATCACATCCTATTGAGCTCCGCTCTCCACTAACAAACAACACATAATGGCAAACACATGCATAAACGATAAATTATCAGCACACAAATCCTATCGAGCTCTGCTCTCAACTAACAGACAACACAACTTGACATTACACATTACAGATACCACACAAATCAAGGAATAATAAAGATATAGTTAACTTACCTCAGCTCCCAACAAAGAATGGAAATAGTGACAAAGATCAAGAAGTGCTGCAAGTGATTAAATTCAACAGGCTGTTCAAAAATATATGATTAATTTCAATCCACAAGTTTATGGTAAATATATATTGAATAAAATTGGGTAAATTTCATTTAACTTGCTGCAAATAAATCACAACAAACTACAACGTGGGTAGCAAGGACACATAGGAGGCATGCCATGCTATCATAGTTGTTTGATAGTCATCTTACCATAGTCATCTCCTAAATGGCATGCCATGTTAGTGCACAAAGGAGGCTCGTGGTTGTACATGCGAATGTAATGGAAAGTAATATCTACTAGCTAAGCTTAGGAAAATGTAAGAGCTAAACTATTATTGAAAAATACTAATTTCATTCATCATCTTTCTTCTCTATTATTCATTCATCAGATATCTACATATATATAGCACCCTGAGCATAACAGAAAACAAGCCTAATCAAGAAGTTCATATGTGCAACTGAATCTAATAACAAATGTAAAACAGAATTGGTGACTGGTGTAGTGACTCATCATAACAAAAAACTTGTAAAACCTGTAAACCGAGCCTGCAAACCGAATCAAACCTGCAAAGAGAGAGAGACGGAGGGAGAGAGAGACGTGAGTGAGAGAGAGAAGGAGAGAAGGAGAAGGGAGAGAGATGCGAGTGAGAGAGAGAAGGAGAGAAGGAGAGGGAGAGAGAGACATATGCTTACCGTGTGGAGGAGGTAGTGGACGAAGAAGAGCTGGAGGAGGTGGTGGCCGGAGCTCGCGAGTGAGGAAGAAGGAGAGAAACGGTGAGAGGGAAGGAGATATTCGGGCGAGTGAGGAAGAAAGGGGGCTGCACTGGTTTTAGAGATTTTATTTTTAGCGACCGAATATCAGTCGCTAAATGGGTTAATTTGAAATTTGAATTCATAAATTTAGCGACCGATTTAATATCGGTCGCAAAGATAGATACAATTTAACCATTGCATTTAACTCGGTCGCCATTTCGGTCGCTAAAAAGTCAGTAATTTTTTACTTTTACTTTCCTTTATTTTGCGACCGAAATAGAGACCGATAACTCTGCTACGCTCTATTTCGGTCGCAGTATCAACTCTAATCAGTGTTTGATTTAGAACCTATAATCGATCACCATTTCGGTCGCAAACAACAACCAACAAATTCGGTCACTATTTTTGGTCGCTAAATAACCTTTTTTTGTAGTGATTGTCTACATTTTGGATGAATGAATCGGTGTTGTGAACAACGTGACGCAATTGTTGGATTTGAGAAGCGGTCAAGAAAAAATAAAAATGGTTTTAAAGTAGAATTGTTTTGTTTTAATAAATAGATATGAATATAATTATTTAATATATTTTGTTTGACCTTTATTTGTATACAATGTTTAATTTTGGATATGTAAAATATTTAGTAACTATTTTTTACAACCTTTTATTAATTGTGTGGTTCTAAAAATTATTGGTCTTAATTTTTAGGAGATCTTATATTTAAGTTTTATTATTTATTTTCTACTTAAATATTTAATTATATTTTGAAAATAGTAATGTGAATGTACTAACTTTGTCTTCGAATTACATTTGTTTATATTTCATTGTTTTTGCTTTATTTTTTCAAAAACAAATAGATTTAGATTTTTTAAGTCGAGTGGAATGCCAGTAACACAGTCTACCAACCCAAATGAGTTATGAGGATATACTACATAGAAGAAATAATGTTAATTTCACAATCCGTCCAGGTAATAAAAATTATTATTTTATTTGTATTATTGTATAACTTTTTTCCACTTACATTTTGAGATACCCCGTTGTGCCCCAGTGTTTTATTATATTAAAGTCTTCTTAATTAAATCCTTAATCACGTGCGTAACGTGAAAATACGTAAAAATTAAAAACATAAGTTAATAAACATGTAACTTCGACATCATACCATGGTTATATTGCAAATACGCACATAAGTCTTTCACACATATTTCAAAACACTATTGAGGGTATCCTCTCAGTAGGATCCCTCACATGCATATACTTAAACAAAAGTTATACTAGCGAAAAGCATAGATGTCTCACAAGATGCACTGGCCATAACTAACTAGACCCTGATCACCATGTATCACAGATCGTCCTCCGGCCTCCGGTTCGTAAGGAGTTCCGTATGACTCCTCCTCATGCAGCTTAGTCACAGGGTCTTCTCGTACGATCCCATAAAGATAAAATACCACACACAGAAAGATATAGGGGATAAGAAACATTTCTATCATCATAAAACCGGAAAAGAGTCATAGTATATAACATAATAAAAGTCACAGACAATCAACATATATAACTAGCAAATCATCCTCATCATCCACTACCCTCAACCTCATGCAACCAAACCTTTATGATAACGTGGCTATTAATCCCCCATATCCGTTAGGGATGTTAGTCAGTCGTCCAAGCGACGCGTCCCCAAAATCGGTGCACGCCCTTATTCATGGTGAGAATGCTCATGTAAAGCAATGACACTATAGCTTCACGGCACAGTCGGTGCATACCCTGGATCAAGGGTGCTCATGCATAGCAATGACACTATAGTTGCATGGTACAGTCGGTGCACAACCTCATCCATGGTAAGAATGCTCATGTAATACAATGACACTATAGTTGCACGGTACAGTCGGTGCACACCTTGATTCTCTTTCGAGGGTGCTCAAGCAAAGCATTGACACTATAGCTGCACAAATTAAATCTAACATAGGACGGTCTCACGAGGACTTCGGACCTCGTATGTCTCTGACATACGGTTATAAACACAATGAAACCTATGAACCTCACTGAATTACATCAATAACAACATAGTGCATCAAGCTTCCATCATAACCTAGACTCACATTCTATAACACATTTCATCTTCAATATAATCCATTTAAGCTAGGCACTTCTAATTATCCTATACTTTCTCACCCAATCCAAATCATCCGAACATCATATATCCTCGCTTAAAACCAACTAAGCATAGTACTAAACCAAGCAGATCATGCATAACACATTATTAGGAAATATTCAAACACCAAAAATAATACGTCACATGCAATGGAATACCTCAACCAGCGTATCACAATAAATTCAATAACATAAAGTCAAACATAATCAAATACTTAAAATCAACCTAATGTTGATAAACCTACAATCCTCGGATCACCATTGGTTTTACAGAAAATGTTTCCAATGTGATTTTGGTCTTGTCGATTACTCGACTACTAGTAGGGTTTAGGTCACCCTACACAATTATTATAGAATATACTACTTATCGATTCCGATGGTAAAATGATTCTTTCCCCCACCTGAGTTATCGCCAGAATTCCGACTTCGACGATCATCGTTATCACACCCCAGTTTAACAGTTTCTCCTTCAACCAAACAACATAACTATAATTAATTAACAAAATCACCCTTAATCCTAAAATAGCTAGGTTCGGCCACTTAATTCAAATTAGGGCTAGGATCATTTTCTCATTCTAATCTTTTGGATCCTAGTTACTAGAATCTTAACTAACATAGATTAACTATTACAAGACAAAAGTTTGAAACAAAACCCTCTAACCTCTAGGGTTAGGATTTCGGCCATGTATAGTAAAATAGGCTAGAAATTGTTTTTGATTGCAAGCTCTTGGATTATCACTCTAGGGATTTCAAGTAGCTTATTTCAAGTCATCATCCAAGTTAAAGTTGAATAAAATTCATCTAACTCCTTTAGTATAAAATTCTGCCAAGATATAAAAATAGGGTTAGAAGTTTCTTTTTCTTTACATACTCTTAGATTTAAAACCTATAAACCTTAGATAGACTAGAACCATCATCATTTATGCAAACCTTTGAAGAAAAATCATCTAGCCCACTTTATGACTAGATTCGGCCTTGTAGAGAAAAATAGGAAGGAAAGTGATTTTCCTTACATGCTCTTGTACAATGAAAGTAGGGATCATAACTAGACAATTGAAATTGGTTTCACATTTTTATGATTTTTCTACAATTTTCTAGAATTATTTAAAGTTCTAGATCTAGAAATGGAAAACTATGAAATATGAAGAACAAAAGCTTAAACAAGAGAGGAGATGATCATGTTACCTCAAGTTAGGAAAGTAGAAGGAGGTGATTGATGATCTTGGCAAGTTTCTTCAATGGAAACACTTAAAGCTTTTGAAGATGATAATGGAGTTTGTGAAGAAAATGAAGAAGAATAAAAAAGATGAAGAGTGAAATGGGGAGGGGAGGCCACGGCTTTGATGGACTTTTATAGGGAAAATCTTAGGTCTTGTTTGGTTTTTAGCTTTTAGATTAATGAGTTTTGTGATTATTTAATTAATATATCATTAATTATGGTTAATAATTAACTTAATTAGGGTTACTTTGCTAACTATGATTAATAAACATGTGGCTCACATTAAATGAAGGTGTGGCTGATTTTGGTCCATAAGAATTAACCATGGTTTCTTAACCATGGTTAGAATTTAACAAAACGTCGGTTAGTTTAAGCTAAAAGGGAATTTTGGTCATTTCTCTTTAAAACTCATAATTTCTAACATTAATTGCATCATAAATTCTTGATGAGTCACCCCATAGCTCATCTCCTCTAGTGTCTCGTTCTATCTTTGCAGTTTCGTTGCGAATTCCGTCGGTTTTCCGATTAGGGTTTTACGCCCGTATAAAAGCAAAATATTTAGTTTTCAATTGAAAATTTTCAAGCTAACCAGACTCGTTGGAAATATGATTTAAACATAAACCATTTTATTCACGAGTCAAAATTAGGTTTCTGATCATTAAAATTTTACTGTCAGTGAAAGCACCGACCGTTTTCCGTTCGAACTTTCACCAAAATTAGTCCGAATAAACATAATATTTTATTTTTGATCAGAAATTTGGAAATTAGAATTCCTCACGGACAAAATATAAAAAATTTACAAATTTCATTTTCGGGTCAATTTAGGGTTTTCTGCCGGTATAAAATTATAGTGTTAGTAAAAACGCTGACCGGTTTTCGTCCGAGTTTTAAACCCAAATTTTAACCAGAGTTTCCTACCATAGAGTAGGTTCTAGATATATTTTGTTTTCTCCAAAATCATTTCCTAAGTCTCATATAAAAATATAAATATATATATATATATATATATTTACCGTTAATACACCTTATCCGAAAATCGGGTTGTTACACATTTCAGATTTTTATTTAATTGGTTCATTGTTATTGATATTATAGAAATGAATTTTCAAGTTCATGATCGAGATAATCCTTTATTTGTTGAAGATGAACGTGAAAGTATTTATTTATTAATTATTTCCTATTTGCATATATTAATTTAATTTATTTTGACATTTTTTTATTTTTTACATGTTGACTGATTTGTTAAACTTTTTTCTAGATTGTCTAGACTTTGGTTGAATGAACCGGTGTTGCGAACATTGTGACGAAATGGTTTCATTTGAGAAGCGATTAGGAAAACATAAAATTGGTTCCAAGGTAGAATTTCGAATATGTTGTATGAATGGAAATGTGACGTTACCATATTTGGCTAGACCACCTACTTTGCTTTGGAGTTTGATACATGGAATAATAATGAAAATAATTTTATACGTGATAGTAATAATTATTATGATAGTGAAAATAATGTACAATAAATTAAAATAATAGGTGATAAGTATAATATCGATATTGTTATAATAAAGTTTTAAGTTTATAGGTATTAATAAAAAATTAAATTGTACATGCTGAAATAGATAACTATAAAAACGAGAGGGGGGGGGGGGTTAAATTATGTTTATCAGAGTTTAAAATAAAGTTGAAAACTTTTTGCACACAGAAGCTAAGTTCAGACAAGTGATAGAACACGGCACAGATAGGTGACCTGTCTGATAAAACTTTAACAAGAAAACACACAAGCAGACAGTCTTGAAAATAAGTTTGATATTCACACTCTTTAACCCCTTTAGTTATAAAGTAGATAATATAATCAAAACAACTAAAGAGTGTAAGGGAAGAGAACACAGCTATTTTATCCTGGTTCACTCTTCAACACAAAGAGCTACGTCTAGTCCTTTGCAGCACCAAGTTTTATCCACTATAACTGATCAGGTTACAGACTCCAAGTATTGTTTGCACACCTAGCCTCTTCAGACTCCAAGACAAGTATTCTTTGCACACCTAGCCTCTTCAGGCCCACTCAGGTTTGTTTGAGAAGTTTGTTTGTAATAAATACAATCAGACATACAGTTCTTTCACTAACACTTAGAGAGTGGATTAAATGTAAGCTTAGGAAAGACTGCGTAATAACTTAAAATAATTGAAGATTACAGATTGAAAGAATGAAGAAATAAATGTGCAGAGTAATAGCTCTTTTAATGCTGTGTGTTAAATATCTTCATCTTCAATTACTTCTATATTTATAGCCTTCAAGCATTTAAGATTCGTTAGAGGCATTCCTTCAAATGTTGGCTTCAACCAGAGCTTCATTAAATGCAATAGAGTCGTTCTGGGTAGTCATTAATGCAATAGGAACGTTGGTTGTACTCTAACATGAAGGATCATGGCTTTATGCATCGTGCAGTAGCCAAATCAGAGTTGTGCAGAATGCTTTTGTATTTTGTAGAGAACATTTCCCTTTTCGTGTAATAACCAAGAGTACTAGGGAATAAAGTATGTTGGAAACATTCTTTAACAGGACTTCATCTCTGATTTCCTAGGTAGCTTGTGAGAATGACTTTTGACTTTTCTTGATAAGCGTGAGATTAAAAAAGAGAGAGCTTCAGAGTCTTTTGTATGAGGGGACACCTTCCAAAAGCTATTTGTACTTGGGTTCTTCATCGAAGAACCTCAAACAAGTATAGAAACTTATCAGAAGACACGCTGAAACTTCAATGCCTAAAGTCAATAATCCTAGTATTTACTAACCATCATCCCCCAATTTACTGTAGATGAATATTAAATTGGGTATATTATTTTATTCTTCTTCCATCATTTCATATTACCTTTTTAACTTACATTTTTATTTAATAATTTTTCTTAACTTAATTTTATCATTACAATTTCATCTCTCTCACAAAAGCTCTTTTCCTCATCGATTTATTTTATGATATTATAATTAATATATTTAAAATTAATATAATCATCTTAATTATTAGATATATTAAATTATTTTTATAAACAAAATTTAGAATCATAATTTTTAATATTTTTCTCTCTCAAACACAATTAATATAAACATTTTTATTTTTCTTCCTCTCAAGTTTTTTTTTACCAATTTTACTTTTTTCATTTTCTTGCTATATGTAACATCCCGTTTTCTCGATTATTGTATGAGGAAAGGATTAAGCATATTTGGAGGCTTAATCATGTTCCTTAGGTATTAGATAACTTGTGTTTCAAGTTTGAGGAGAATCAGAGTTGAAACAAGTCTGAAACACAAACAAATATAAAATCAAGAGATTAATTGGTCAATTAATTAATTATATGAGAGTTGAAGTATTAAAATTAGGTCGGGATTGAGTAAAATAGATTTTTAGGTATAGCCTAAAATAACATAGGAGGATATCCCAGCAGTAAGTTGCACAGGACAATGCCGACGGAACAACACGCAGTGACACGTGTCGTGACCAGGAGGAAGATAGCCATGGTGGTGCCACCTCACACTCCACTAACATATCCTAATGACACCTATCTTCCACTACCCTTTGCATGCATGACACCTAAAATGCATGCATGACACTTGTACTCCACTAAAAAAATAAAGATAATAATAATATTATTCTAACTAATTAATGTAAAAGCAAGTGAATGATGCATGTAGGCATTTTCCCATGTTCTTTATGGCAGCTTTAGAGAAATTTACAGGGTGAAGAAAAATGGAAGCTTGGTTAGCCATGGTTATGACACTTTGAAGCTTGGTTGAAGTAGTCGCAATGAAATCATCACTATACATTCTTTAACCATTGGATCGTCCTGAAAATTGATAAGAAGGTTCAATACTTGTGGTTCTTAATATCCAACAGTCGAAATCTCGAAGTCTGT
Source organism: Sophora flavescens (assembly GCA_030762895.1). Classification (NCBI taxonomy): domain Eukaryota; kingdom Viridiplantae; phylum Streptophyta; class Magnoliopsida; order Fabales; family Fabaceae; genus Sophora; species Sophora flavescens. Next base: position 103,641,350 of record CM061064.1, read on the forward strand.
TCCAGAGTGTGAGATATTTAGCTCGCATAGTGGACACGGGTGGTGAGAAACTCAACTCGTATACCACCAAACCTGTCACCATATAACTGATATATGAGACTTGTACACCGTTGGATCGAGCTGAAATTTTATGAAGAGGGGTAGGATGATAAGCCTCTGGCTTATCTAGTTTTATGACTAGATGAACTAGGGTTTATGTGCCAATTTATTCGAGTTCACTCTCGTTTTCGCCCAAATTTGCCTTGTTTTGTTCCTAAGTTGGACTTTGACTCGTTTTGCGTCTTTTGTGTAGTTTTTAGGTTATTTTGAATAGAGTTACGCTTGTGGGTGCTTTTGTTGTTTCAGATTAAATAAGTGAAGCTCCGGGAGTCAAGGAAAGTCGAAAAGCAGTGGAAATTGCAAGTCTGGAGACACTCGCCTCGCGAGACTGAAGGTCAACAAAGCAGCAAAAGTCAACATTTCTGTCTCACCACGCGAGACTCTTCTCGCCCCGCGAATCATGAAGACCTGCAAGACAGAGACCATCACGGCCAAGCCGTGATGAAGACCACGCCCGTGAACAGTTTGAGGTTTGAAGACTCGCCCCGCGAGAGACATCTCGACTCGCGAGTGAATGAAGACTTGGAAGTCAGAGGCCATCACGGCCCAGCCGTGATGAAGGTCACAGCCTGAAATTGAAGACTCGCCCCGCGAACACACTTTCGCCTCGCGAGAGTTCAGATTGAAAGCGAGCCAATTTTAATTCTCGCCTCGCGAAAGGATTCTCGCCTCGCGAGCGAGCGCAGATCAGGAATCCTATTTAAAGGCTTTTGCAGATCAGATTTGAGAGGGGAATCGTTAGGGATCCAGTTTTCCACTTAGGTTAGGGCAGTAGTTACGAATCCTTATTTCTCCTTGGAGCTGCGTCTCCTTTTCTGGTTTCTTTTTATTTTACGATGGTGATTATGTTCGAGTGTTTGTCTATGAGCATGAGGCACTAATCCCCGTCGTCCGAGGGAACGATGAAGCCACCCATGGCGATGTAAATCCGATATGATGTATGTCTTTCTCCTTTAATTTAATTCTTGTTTTCCGATTCTGATTTGAATGTTTGATCATATGTTTTGCGTGATTAATCAGTTAACGTGTTTGAGGCCTAACGGCAATTCGCGTTTCAGAACTTGAATCGGGCTCATAAATGTTTTCTAATTCTGATTTGATTGTGTTAATCATATGTGTTGCGTGATTGACTTGTTAACGTTGATGAGGATTAGTCAGCGATTCATGTTTAGAACTTGAATTAGGATCATCGATCGAATATTGCACGAGAGTGAGTAGGAGATCGGTGCGACCTTATAGGGAACATGAATTAACAGAATTCGAGATTAGGATTATGAGACCTAGTAAGTAATTAATCCAATCGTCGAATACGTCCTAATGAGCACGAGAGTGGATTTAGGAGAATTTAGGGGTCCCGATTGACATTGCAATTGAACTTAGGGAGGAATTCATCATCACTTGGGTATACATGTTGGGTAGGTGGATTTGTGACCTTGGACATTTTAGTTTTCTGATTTTTAGTTAATTAGTTTATTTAGATTGTTAATTGAATTTCGCTATTAATCTTCTCTCTCAACCACCTTCTTCCGTAACTTGACCGAACGCATCGGATTTCCCGCGGATTAGTCGAATTGGTAGCCCAATCCCTGAGTTCGACCTCGATAATTACTTACCGTGTTATTTTTATTACTTGCGACGACCCGGTACACTTGCCGGCGTCACAACAAGTTTTTGGCGCCGTTGCCGGGGATTGGCACAACCAATTTTTCTGATTCTAGGGGAGTTTGATTATTTGGTTAAGTTATTTTTGTTCTTATTTTTATTTTTATTATTTTCTTTTTATTTTCTACTATCTCTCTACTTCTTTGATTCCACTTGGTCTTGCCTTGTTTTGTATGCGAGGTACACGAAGGAATGCTTCCGGGTTGCGAGTATTGTGATGGGAACCATGACACTTGGAGTTGTCCGTTCTACTTCCCTCAAGTATATGTGGAACCATGGCATAATGACAAAGTGCCCCGAACAACTATCGAGTCGAATCAGTATTGGGGTGATATGAGTAGAGACTATCCGGATGTTGCTTGGAGTAATGCTGACGATGGTCTAGCCTAGCAGCCACAACCTCAACAAAATTGGCAACAACAACCTCAACAGAGTTGGCAACCACAACCTTGGGAGTTGGCTCTTGAGAAGTTGAGTGCGACACTTGAGAAAGTGTCAATCAATACAAACGCAGCCATTGACAAGTTGGCAACTCATACGGGGATGGCACTTCAGAATCTAGAGATGCAGATTGCCCAGCTCACAAAGCAACTGAATGAGTGTCCCCCAGAGAATCTCCCAGTTGATACCGAGAACGACCCTAAGAACCAATGCAATGCCGCAACAACTAGAAGCAGTGGGGTTTTGGGATATGACTGGGATGTAACTAGTTCTCAAGGAGTTGAGGAAGAACTACCACATGTTGAGGAAGAACAACCGGAGGAAAAGGAATTGGCAAGTGACATGGCCCCAGAACAACCACATGATGAGGAAGAGCAACCAGAGGAAGAGGAGTTGGCAAGGGACAAGGCACTGGAGCAAGGGGGTAGAGAGCAAAATGCAAATAAGGTGGGAGAGGAGTGCACCATGCTTGCCAAGCAACCTGATTTTGATGCGTTAAATAAATATGTTGGCTTGCATGCATGTGTGGACACCGGTAAGATAGACCCTCCCACTTGTCTGGCACACTTCCTCTTGAAGACACCATTTGACCCGAGAGGAAGTGAGTTCATAATTGAAGAGGTCAATAGAGTTTTCACACACTGGCTGGGTGGAGTTGATGATAAGGTCATATTGTTGCTACGATCTCCACTCCAATTACCATTTGATCCGGGTGGAGGATTTGATATGATGAGCGTCTCTTGGCCCCTGTACCACAGACTATGGGATCCAGGTGGATGCTTCTTAATAAGTCAAGCTCGGGACGTTAAACAAGCGCTACTTGGGAGGCAACCCAAGCTAGGTATCTCTCTCTTTTCCTAACTTTTGTTTTGCCTTTTTGTTTTGTTTTTGTTTGTCACTCTTGAATAATTTGAGAAGATCAAGAGTTGTTGTATGAATAGTGTGTCGGCAAGCTTGTTGGATTTTAATTATATTGAGCGTAGATTGATTGCATGAATTATTTGACCATTGATGATTTCCCCTAGGCTCTGGAATTAGAAAAATTTATCCCCACTTAAAAATTGAAAACTGAACTTTGAGAATTTTATTGTGATTACTTGATTTATGATAAGTTTGGGGTGAGGGGGTGCACCCATTAGGAATCGTATCTCGGTCAAACAATTTGCAAAATGTCCAGGTGAGGATTTGAGCCTCCAACTCTGCTCTTGATATGTGAAATTGAGTGAAAAGTTGACAACCTTGACAAACTTGAGCGAATGAGTGAAATTTTAAATGCCCTTGTGAGGAAGGCAATTGTTTGAGATAGGTGATCTTCCTTTGTGTGTATCTCTGATCCTCAACTTAGAATAATGATGGAATGAATGATGAGTTCTCAATGGTTTAAAGTAAATGAATGTGGGGATTACATTTATGTAGGGGGGAGATCATTGGAGAAAAACTGTTTTGATTGCATTAAATTTGTGCGAAATCGATTGATTCCTTTAGGCTTGCCAAGTCTTGAGTCGTTTTTGAGTTTTAAGCTTGCTTGGGGACAAGCAAGGTTTAAGTTTGGGGTATTTGATAAGCCTCTGGCTTATCTAGTTTTATGACTAGATGAACTAGGGTTTATGTGCCAATTTATTCGAGTTCACTCTCGTTTTATTCAAATTTGCCTTGTTTTGTTCCTAAGTTGGACTTTGACTCGTTTTGCGTCTTTTGTGTAGTTTTTAGGTTATTTTGAATAGAGTTATGCTTGTGGGTGCTTTTGTTGTTTCAGATTAAATAAGTGAAGCTCCGGGAGTCAAGGAAAGTCGAAAAGCAGTGGAAATTGCAAGTCTGGAGACACTCGCCCCGCGAGTGTATTCGCGCCTCGCGAGACTGAAGGTCAACAAAGCAGCAAAAGTCAACATTTCTGTCTCGCCACGCGAGACTCTTCTCGCCCCGCGAATCATGAAGACCTGCAAGACAGAGACCATCACGGCCAAGCCGTGATGAAGACCACGCCCGTGAACAGTTTGAGGTTTGAAGACTCGCCCCGCGAGAGACATCTCGCCTCGCGAGTGAATGAAGACTTGGAAGTCAGAGGCCATCACGGCCCAGCCGTGATGAAGGTCACAGCCTGAAATTGAAGACTCGCCCCGCGAACACACTTTCGCCTCGCGAGAGTTCAAATTGAAAGCGAGCCAATTTTAATTCTCGCCTCGCGAGCGAGCGCAGATCAGGAATCCTATTTAAAGGCTTTTGCAGATCAGATTTGAGAGGGGAATCGTTAGGGATCCAGTTTTCCACTTAGGTTAGGGCAGTAGTTACGAATCCTTATTTCTCCTTGGAGCTGCGTCTCCTTTTCTGGTTTCTTTTTATTTTACGATGGTGATTATGTCCGAGTGTTTGTCTATGAGCATGAGGCACTAATCCCCGTCGTCCGAGGGAACGATGAAGCCACCCATGGCGATGTAAATCCGATATGATGTATGTCTTTCTCCTTTAATTTAATTCTTGTTTTCCGATTCTGATTTGAATGTTTGATCATATGTTTTGCGTGATTAATCAGTTAACGTGTTTGAGGCCTAACGGCAATTCACGTTTCAGAACTTGAATCGGGTTCATAAATGTTTTCTAATTCTGATTTGATTGTGTTAATCATATGTGTTGCGTGATTGACTTGTTAACGTTGATGAGGCTTAGTCAGCGATTCACGTTTAGAACTTGAATTAGGATCATCGATCGAATATTGCACGAGAGTGAGTAGGAGATCGGTGCGACCTTATAGGGAACATGAATTAACAGAATTCGAGATTAGGATTATGAGACCTAGTAAGTAATTAATCCAATCGTCGAATACGTCCTAATGAGCACGAGAGTGGATTTAGGAGAATTTAGGGGTCCTGGTTGACATTGCAATTGAACTTAGGGAGGAATTCATCATCACTTGGGTATACATGTTGGGTAGGTGGATTTGTGACCTTGGACATTTTAGTTTTCTGATTTTTAGTTAATTAGTTTATTTAGATTGTTAATTGAATTTCGCTATTAATCTTCTCTCTCAACCACCTTCTTCCGTAACTTGACCGAACGCATCGGATTTCCCGCGGATTAGTCGAATTGGTAGCCCAATCCCTGAGTTCGACCTCGGTAATTACTTACCGTGTTATTTTTATTACTTGCGACGACCCGGTACACTTGCCGGCGTCACAACATAGGACAGATTGTTCTTCATTGTCACCATTCAGTTTTTGAATTAAAAGTCTTTAGATGAAGATATGGAGCTCATACAAGTAGTTTTGTTTTGGTAGTTTTCCCTTGGATTCTTGAGCTTACTTTTGAATCCGACTTCTCCTAAGTACAGCCAATGTTCTCACTTGTGGACGTTGTTGGAAAGCATGCCGAGGTTCGTGTCAGTAACACTAATGCATTTAGAGCTTGTTCAGGAAGTCCGCTCTAGGCAATGAAGGAACTAAGACCTTCTCTACCCTTCATATCATGCAAAGGGGGATTGCCTGAGGGATACTCATTACGATAGCTATGTGTTGTTTTGTGATTGATTCTATGTGTTTTGATTTTGATTTTGATTGGTGACTTGAGTTGTTTTGCTTGATTTGATAATATTTTTAATTTTTTATGATTGATTGATTATTCATGAATATATTTGATGTAGTTGATTTATACTATATCTGTTATGAGACTGTTTTGGTTGATGGCTTGAGAAGCCTAACCTTTGGTTAGAGCTCAATTAATAATCAAAGATAAAAGCTTTAAGAAAACTATATGAAGAATATCAAAAATAAAATAAAATTTTAGTTGAAGAAACATTTTTGGTAAAAGAGAAAGTAACTATCGTTTAAAAAAAATCTATAATAAATTACGAATTTAAATTATTTCTATGAAGGAGAATTATTTGAAGATTTAAATGATTTTATCTTAAGAAAAATTTAATTATCTTTATTGTACAAGACCATAAAGAAAAAAACAAGGTTTTTTCAAAATTTTAAAAAGATTTTCTTTAAAAGCTTCAAATATTTTTCAGAAAAAGAACTTTTCAAAATAAAATAGATTTTTAGAAAAGAAATAGATTTTCTATAACTCGAAGTTTTTAAAAATGAATTTCAATTGAAAAAGTTTTTCTTTTACCAAAATTTTTACTCAACAAAAATATTTCGTTAACTTGGATAAGTTACGAAGGTTTTGTTTTGTATTTGTGTTTCACTGAACAAAAAATAACATTGAAAAGTGAACCAAGTAACTGAGACGTCGGGACACTAGTGTTTATGTAGTAAAAAGCATGTGGATCTATGATCTGTATCACGATGTTGTGGATTGTGTGTCCTACATATGTTGTTGTGGACTGTGTGTCCTATATACATTGCTGTGGACTGTGTGTCCTATATACGTCGTTGTGGACTGTGTGTCCTACATACGCTGTTGTGGACGGTGTGTCCTATATACATCGTGATGAACGTGGTTAAAGGTGAATGTTATTTTCTATGACCACAAAGTCTAATACTGGTGCATCGGTCTAGGACTTTGTGATTGGACACTCGGACTAAAACGTCCTATGTTGACAAGGAAAAGTTTTAAAACATTGAAAAATTCATGGATGGTCGTGAGCCTTGAGCCTCGACGAAGGAAAGAACAAAACACAAAGAAAAGCTGCGAAAATAAAATGTTTTTACATGCATTTGGCAGACGTGCTCACGTTGTTTTGTATGAATGCCTTGAAGGGTAAGGTATTTCATGCTACGTTGTATCATTGTGCCTTGATGGACAATGAAATTCATCTCACTGTGCCTTGTGTTGGACAGTGTGCTATAGATTCCACATGCGTTGATCACTGAGCCTTGAAATGGACAATGCTGTGGAAAACACATTGTGCTTATTGAGCAATCGAGCTTGTTCAACTCATTTTAAATTGAAGTTGGGATCTCCGGAGATTATGATAGATGTTGAAGTGTCATTCATTTTTCAAAAAACCACAATGATTATTGAATGATATGCTTATTGTGAAGATCTTATGTTGAATATGAATATTTATTTGTATGTGTTGTTTTTATGTGTGTGCATGTAGTTGTCGTAATTAATCCATATATTGGTATCTCACCCTTACAATATATCAGGTTTTCCTGGTTTTTTACTTTGTACTTTAGTACACGAGGACAGTTGGTGCCGAGAAGTTTCTAACCTCACCTTAGGATATTACTCCCTATCCTTGAGGAGGTTAGTGAAAATTTTAATGGTAAGAACTACGGAGTTCTTTCCAGTAGATGTCTTATAGAGTGACCAGCTTAGGATGTCTTTCTTTGGGTTATGTGTGTTTGTAAGGAAGTCGATATAGGAAGTTCTGAAAAACCTTGTATGATTTCATTCATAAATTTCAGTATGAAAGACTATTTCATGAAAATTTATATGTTGAGGTGTTTTGATTTATAAATAAACCTAGTTTTTGTGTGTTGTTAAGTGTGGTGTGACTTAACTTTTGTGACGTGTGTATCATTTTTCCGAAGTGTACCTCAGAAGAGAAAAATTTTAACCCCATTCTCAGACTTATGAAAAATAATAGAAGTATTTCCAAAAACAATCGAGCTTTTCTAACTTAAAGTAAATTTTTTTCCTAAAACAACCAGTAAACTTTCCTTTCATTTTATCTCCGCAAGTGTTTACGAGGTAATGCCCAAGGGGGTGTTACATTGGTGGTATCAGAGCTAGTCGAGTCTTTCGGGAACTCGGGGAATAGGTCCGTTATGTTTTTGTTGTGTGATCCCTGTTTGGTCATTGCTTGAATTGTTTTCTTGTCGAAACAACGTGTGTCGATGCACCAGTAGGTGTGTTTTAATGGGTTCTGATTTGGTTGAGATTTTGTGAGAACTCATGATTAGTAAATGGTACTTTGATTCAAGTTGACACGTTCGCTTATCCTTTGGGATGGTGTCAAACATTTGAATGAAGTACCCGTTGTGGAAGATTTTCTGGTAGTATTCCCTGAGAATGTTCCAGGTTTGTCCCTGTGAAGGATATTGATCTTTTGATTGATCTAGTTCCTAGATGTAATCGGATCTCCATCGCTTCGTGTAGGATATCGCCTTCAAAGTCAGTCGAGTTAGATGACTTAACTTAAAGGGGGATTTGATGTTAGAACAGTTTGTGGGACAAAGTATGTCCCGAGGGGAGTGTCAGTGTTATTCATGAGGATGAAGCCTCACTTTTGTGAAAGTGATCACAGACGGTAATTAAAATCCGTAGTTTGTTAAGCTAACCGGTTATTTCAAAGGCGCATTGAGGAAATGTCTAAGATTTTGGAGCCGTTGACTCACCTTACCAGGAAAGACCAACTATTCGCGTGACTGAGAGACGGACTAAGTCATCGGATATCGTACGTCTTTCAGAGAAGAATGCGGAAGACGGCAACAAATCGGATCAAGCGTGTTTAGAAAAACCTTCGTGCTTGTACGAAGTCAAGACAAGCCAACCCGAATCTTCACTCTTAGAATGAGTGTCTCATGATTAATAAAACTCTTCACTGTACTATTTGTTCTTTATGAAGGTGTCAGTTGACATTTGTTCCTCGAGTCCCTATGCTTGTATCAAACAATCGTAGTAATCAAGTTTGCGTGTATCAGACAAACTTTTTTGAGTATGATTTGAAATTTATCAGGACTCATAAATTGGTTATAGATGTTTCTTGAGTTATAACCCAAATAATTTCTTACAAGTCACTTTTACTTTTGGTAAACGTGACCCAGTCCAATTTTGTCGGACTGATTCCCTTTAAAATCATCATTTGATGAACGTCTTGTAGTACGTTGAATACCCTTAGAGTTAAAACTATCCGAGGAAATTCTAATGGAAGGAGCAACTCTATTAGAATCATGTTTGTAAATGTGTATTGGTCATACATTTTTACATCCACGAACCTAATTGAAGAATCTTTTTCCATACGGGATGTTCCTGTATCTTTCAAATTGATGAAATTCTTCTCTAAGCTTTTGTGAAGGTGAAATCAAGAAACTTCTTTTCTTGAAAATTTCTTTCTGTAATCTCCAAGACCATGCCTTATTGTAGTTCGAAAGGATTTGTCATCCTTGATCAATTTTACCCTATGTATTCTCCCCAAATGTCATTGACATGTAATCTACCTCATGAGTCATGAGGATGGATATCTGATTCACACCAGGATGTTAGAGTTAGTCGAGTACAGTGAAAGAGAGATAACTTGACACTTGAGACATTCCTTGTCAAGAAGTTAGTGTTGAGATGGATTTCGTTATGAATTTATCGAAGACCTCTAAGAGATTCGTTTTGTTTCAAGTGATCATGGACAGGCTGACGAAGTTAACATCCTTCTTACTTGTTAAGATCCACCATGCAGTGGAAAAACTAACTGACATAGATATCAGAGGACTGATCATACTTCATGGAATATCTTCAATTTTTGCTTTAAAGTGAAGACCCGAAGTTTACCAATGTTGTCATGATAATTCACTCCAAGTGTCGAAGACTGAGTTGAGATTGATTTCAACGAACCACCCTTGTCTCGAGTGGACAAGCGATAGAAATAATATGATCTTTAGGAAGTTGGTTTGGGAGTACAGTTGAGTCATCGACAAGTGTACCGGGTCGTCGCAAGTAATAAAATAAACACGGTAAGAATTTACCGAGGTCGAACACAAGGATTGGGCTACCAATTCGACTAATTCGCGAGAAGTTCGATACGTTTGGTCAAGTAAAGCAAATGGTTGAGAGAGAGAGAATAAGATCGCACTTCAAATTAACAAATCAAATAAAGGTATGGTATTAAAATTAGAATTTAAAATATCTAAGGTCACAAATCCACCTACCCAATCATGCATATTACCCAAGTGATGATGTTTTCCTCCCTGAGTTCAATTACAATGTCAACCAGGACCCCCAAATTCTCCTAAATCCACTGTCGTGCTCAATAGGACGTATTCGATGATTGAATTAATTACTTACTAGGTCTCATAACTCAATCATCAAACTCTATTAAATCTGGTTCCTATAAGGTTGCACCGATCTCCTATTCACTCTCGTGCAATAGTCGATCGATGATCCCAATTCAAGTTCTAAAACGCGAATTGCCTCCTAAGCCTCAACACGTTTAACTAGTTAATCACGCAAGCATATGATTAACACAACACGTTCAGAATTGGAAAACACTATTGAGAAAAGGGAGAGAAACATACACCACATCGAATCTACACCGCCATGGGTGGTTTCATTGTTCCCTTAGACGAGGGGATTAGTTCCTCATACTCGTAAAGACACACAAGCAATCGGCCATAATCACCATTGTAAAATAAGAAAATAAAAGAAGGAGACGCAGCTCCAGAGAACAAGAATTTCATCCCAAAATGCTACAAAACAGTGGAGAATCAAAAAGCTCCTCAATTCGGCCCTAAAACAGCAATATATAGGATTCAGGATCTGCGCGCGCTCGCGAGGTGAGTAGCCTCTCGCGAGGCAAATATTAAAAATGGCGTGCTTTCATATTGGACTCTCGCGAGGCGAGAGTATGTTTCGCGTGGCGAGGCTTCAAATCCTAGTCTGTCACAGCCGTTACCTTCATCACAGATAGGCCGTGATGGTCTCTGTCCTCCAGGGTCTTCAGTATTCGCGAGGCGAGACAGAAAGGATGACTGTTGCTGCTCATCTGGTCTTCAGGCTCACGAGACGAGCTCCCTCTCGCGGGGCATGGCAATTTCCACTGTTTTCTTCATTTTCCTTGACTCTAGGAGCTTCACTTCTAACCTGAAACATAAAAAGAAACAAAAAGCGTAATTCTACTCCAAATAGACTAAAAACTACTAAAAATACATAAACCGAGTCAAAGTCTAACTTAGGAACAAAACAAGGCCAAATTTGGGCAAAAACGAGATTGAACTCGAATAATTAGCCCATAAACCACAATCTTACTAGTTATAAAACTAGATAAGCCAGAGGCTTATCAAACACCCCAAACTTAAACCTTGATTGTCCCCAAGCAAGCTAAAACTCAACAAGACTCAAGACTTGGCAAGCTTAAAGATTCAATCAATTTCGCACAAATTTCATGTAATCTTAACAAAACAGTTTTTCCTTCAATGAATCCCCCTTTGCATCAATGTAATCCCCACATTCAATTACTTTAAACAATTGAGAACTTCATCATTCATGCAATCATTAATCTAAGTTGAGGATCAAAGTCACACACAAAAGGAAGATCACCAATTTCAAACAATTGCCTTCCTCACAAGGGTATGTAAAATTTCACTCATTCGCTCAAATTCGTCTAGGCTATCAACTTTTCACTCAATTTCACATATCAAGAGCACTTCCCATGAATTTGATTTTCATCTCAAAAATAGTTCCCACGAAAACATGCATGCAACATCAAAAGGTCTTTTAAAGGTTGTAATGGGGCCTGGCTAAGGGTAGGATATTCAAGGATACTAGGCTTAAGTCCCTATGAACTAAGAGAGCATTAGCATTTGACACATTGAATCTCCACTCAATTCCTTTTTTCATTTTTCTTTTTGCCTTGGGTGACTACAGCCCTTTCCTTGCTAAGCTTTTTGTTTTGCCCCTTTTCTTTTGGCAAATTTTTTTTTTCTTTTCTTTTTTCCTTTTTGCCTTGGGTTTCAACCTTTATTTATTTATTTTTTCTCAACCCATAATGACATGTCAAACCTTGTAGCCACCCCAAACTTAGTTTCTTACAACCCTTCTCTTGCTAAGCTTCCATGCTCTCCTAATCCTAAGATTGGGTTAACATGGTTTTTTCAGATTTTGGCTTATAATATAGGGTCATCAAGAAACAATAGGCCAATTAGGCTCAATGTGGCTAACTAGGGAACATGCATCAGGGATGGTTCTTTTTAGGCCAAGTAGTTATTCAAAGAAAATTGCCTAAATCATTTGATGCAACACATAGACATGCAAACCATGAAGAGATTCAAGCAAATTCTAGAAAGTGCAACTTAAAAGTGATCCTCACAATCAAAAAACAAAGTTGAAGGCTCAAATCCTCACCTGGACATTTTGCAAATTGTTTGACCGAGATACAATTCCTAGTGAGTGCACCTCCTCACCCCAAACTTGTCATAAATCAAGCAATCACAATAAAGTTTCTCAAAGTTCAATTTTCAATTTTTCACATGGGGATCAACTTTTCTATTTTCAGAACCGAGGGGGAAATCATCGATGGTCAAAAGAATTCATGCAATCAATCTATTCTAAATTTAATTAAAATCCAACAAGCTTGCCGACACAACATTCATACACAAACTCTTGATCTTCTCAAATTATTCAAGAGTGACAAACAAAAACAAAAGGAAAAGGGAAAAGAAAACAAAACAAAAGGAGAAAGAATAGAAAAGTGCAAGGATAGAAATTTTTATCTCAAGGGGGTCCAAGCGGACTCCATGCTTTCAGTTGAATTCCTTGCCTCTTTCCATCTCTCTACTACCCCGCCTCACAGCGTGGCTAGTTTCGGCCCCATCCTCATCCAATCTGGGCTCTCCATGTTGATCCATTCATAAGCAAACATGAAAGTTAAAGCAATAACATACAATATTCCAAGTTTGCCAGTGAAAGGTCAGTAAACAGAGTTTCTAGCTAGCTAAAATGTACAACCATATCGAACTACTAACTAGAACTCTAAACAAAATAATGCAGGGACCCGGATCACTGATCAACATCAATGTCGTCCGCCGGGTCACCCTGGTCATCCGGTGCCTCCTCATCCTCTGGTCCCTCAGGTACCCCCCCTTGTGGCATAGCACCCTGGTCCCCAAGGTAGTCTTGCCACCCAAGCCGAGGGGACAACTCCTCCTCGGAGGGGTATACGGGCACCCGACCCTCCTGCTGGGCCAAAGATATCTCTCTGAAAAACTCCCGCAGCACATCCTGATCCCGCCTCATAGCCTGCTGGTTCTGCAAGAGCAGAGCCATGTCTGATGATCGTGGCCTCTGAGTGGGTAGGGGTGGCGGCCTCCTAGCTGCGGCCGGGGCTACGTAGCAGAAACGCCGGATGTACTCCCGGTCAATGGGCTACCGTGGGACCTTCTCTATCACGGTACTCACCGGCACCCCCGCCCGGCGGATAAGCTCGGTGATCAGCAGCCCATGACCCAGGCTCTCCTTCAATACTCGGGAGTTAGCCTTCATCTGGATGTCCGTGGCGATGACTCCCCCGACATTAATCGTGCAACCTGTGAGAATGCCATAGAGGAGATGGGCTCTGGCGGCGGTGACTGTGGACTCATGCGAGCTCACTCTAAGGTGGGCGTGTAAGAACGCCGACCAGACCTTAACATCTGGGGCGAGGTCCTGCCTCCTCAACCTCAAAAGGTTCCCCGACGTCCCCATCTCCCATGCTGATCCTTGGACACAACAGGCCTCCTCTCCGATGGGGATCCCCAGGCATGAGTTAATGTCTGATACGGTGAATGTAATGGGGACACCTTGAACTTGCATCACGCAACTCGGATCTGTAATCTCGAGTTTGAGAGCGTTGGCGTAAAATTCCTGCACCAGTTTGATATCGTACCAGTGAGGAAGATCAGTCAACATCTCCCAACCTCGGTTGCGAATCTGCTCGGAGACACCGGCATAGTTGTTGCCCACCAGGGACACACGCCGCTCTAAAACCATCTTCTTCCTCACCACCAGGTCCCAATGCTTCCTGTGATCAGGAGAGCGGAACCTGGGAGAGTAGGAGGTGGCCCTAGAGGAGGCACCCGACCCTGAAGGCAACACTACATCGTCCCCCTGAGCAGATGCGCTCTTTTTGCGCTTAACCTGCTGCTTCTCGGTGTTCTTAGGCGGAGCCATAACCTGAAAATCAGAAAAGTCCCAGTACAGTTCAATAACCAATATTTCATAATATTTATAAGAGGGACTAGACAAGGTTATGATCATGGCGTCTACCCTACTACCAGTTATACAGACATTTAGTGCACAGTGTGGTGTGTCTGTTTGCATTCCACAGAGCATGAACAAGGGTAGATTAAAGTCAAGTGAGATGTCTTACCTTGCAGAGATGAATGAGCGCGAATGTGTGAGGGTGAGAGTGAGTGAGCTGAGTGGGAGGGGAAGTGATGATGCAGTGAACAGAGAACCCACGCGAAAGAGAGAGAACAGTGAAGGGGTCGCGAAATGCTTCGCGATCCGCTCGTGGGGCTATATAATTTTCAGATTTCGCGAGGCGAGAGTACCCTCGCGACGCAAATTTTAAATTCTGCCCCAAATTGAAAACCCTAATTAAAGATTCGCGAGGCGAGAAATAACTCGCGAGGCGAATCTGGAAAAATTGTTCTTCACATTTTCCAGAATAGCGAGGCGAGTAATAGATCGCGAGGCGAATCTGGAATTCCTACCAGCTGATGATTCCCAAAATCGCGAGGCGAAAGTGACCCTCGCGATGCGAGACAGAAGCGTGAGTAAGTCTCTGAGATTCAGGGCTTCTGTCTCGCGCTGCCACACCAGATTCGCCCATTTTTAATTTTTAATTTTTCTATTTTTATTTTAATTTTTTAAAATTTTTTTTATTTTAGGAGAAAATGACAGAAACTTAAACCCAATAAAGGATATCTAGCTTGGGTTGCCTCCCAAGTAGCGCTTGTTTAACGTCCCGAGCCTGACTCAAGTCACCCCTAAGGGTTAACTCAGAAGAAGCACTTGCTTGCCATTTGGGATTGGTTCCCCATGATAATGCTTTAGCCTTTGCCCATTTACCTTGAAATTGCCAGAGACCCCTTTTAATTCTACTGCTCCGTGTGGGAAAACTTGGAGGACCTTGAATGGTCCTGACCACCTTGATTTCAGCTTCCCAGTAAAGAGTCTCATCCTTGAGTTATAAAGAAGCACCATTTGTCCGGGCTCAAACCTCCTAGGCAAGATGTGCTTGTCATGTCATGCCTTAGTCCGCTCTTTGTAGATTCTTGCATTTTCATATGCTTGCATGCGGATCTCGGACAACTCATTTAAGTCCAAAAGCCTTTTCTCACCGGCCTTCATCAAATCAAAGTTGAGTTCTCGCATTGCACAATAAGAGTTTTCCTCCAATTCCACCGGCAAGTGGCATGCCTTTCCAAACACCAAATTGTAAGGAGACCTTCCAATTGGAGTCTTGAAGGCAGTCCTATAAGCCCATAAGGCATCATCTAACCTTTTTGACCAATCCTTCCGTGAGGAGTTGACGGTTTTCTCAAGAATACGCTTCAACTCACGGTTGGATACCTCCGCTTGCCCATTGGTCTGGGGATGATAAGGAGTAGAGACTCTATGCTTGACCCCATACTTCTCAAGAAGCTTGTGCATTTGATTGTTGCAAAAGTGGGATCCCCCATCACTAATCAACACTCTAGGAACCCTAAACCTCGAGAAGATATTGCGCCTTAGGAATTCCATGACTACCCGCGCGTCATCCGTGGTTGTTGGGATTGCCTCTACCCACTTTGACACGTAGTCCACAGCCACCAAAATGTATTGATAGGAGAAAGATGGTGGGAATGGTCCTATGAAATCTATCCCCCACACATCAAAGAGCTCTACTTCAAGCATGCTATTCAAGGGGAGCTCTTGCCGTTTTGAGATGTTGCCAGCTTTTTGGCAACGATCACAGTTCTCAGCAAAGGTATGGGCATCCTTGAAAAGTGTTGGCCAATAAAACCCGCTCTGGAGGATTTTCTCTGATGTCTTCTTTCCCCCATAATGCCCACCATAATCCGCGCTATGACAATGCCACAACACGTTTCCGATTTGGTCATGGGGAATGCACCTTCTTAGGATCCCATCGGAGCATTGCTTGAAAAGATAGGGGTCCTCCCACACATAGTACCTTGCATCCGAGAAGAACTTCTTCCTTTGTTGACTAGTACAACCTTTCGGAACCACATTTGAAGATTTGAAGTTGGCAATGTCCGCGAACCAAGGAGGGGAATTTTCAATGAGTGCAAGTAGTTTTTCATCAGGAAATTCTTCCTTGATGTCTAACAATTCCTCCTCGGTGTCGGGATTGACCAACCGAGATAAGTGATCCGCCACACCATTGTCAGATCCCTTCCTGTCCTTAATATCCAGATCAAATTCCTGCAAAAGAAGAATCCACTGAATTAATCTAGGTTTGGCCTCTTGTTTTGTCATCAAGTGTTTTATGGCCGCATGATCAGTGAAAACAATAATCTTAGACCCCACAATGTAGGATCTAAACTTATCTAGAGCAAAAACCACAACAAGTAGTTCTTTTTCAGTGGTGGAATAATTAGGTTGTGCCTCATTCAAAACTTTACTTGCATAATAAATGACATGAGCTAATTTTTCCACCCTTTGTCCCAAAATAGCCCCCACCGCATAATCACTAGCATCACACATGATTTCAAAAGGTAAATTCCAATTAGGTGCAGTGATTATGGGTTTGGTGACAAGCATATTTTTCAAAATAGTGAAGGCATTTAAACAAGAAGCATTAAACTCAAAGGATACATTCTTCACAAGAAGGTCACAAAGCGGCTTTGCTATTTTGGAGAAGTCCTTGATGAATCTCCGGTAGAACCCGGCATGCCCCGAAAAACTCCTCACCCCCTTTACATTGGTTGGTAGGGGAAGCTTCTCAATCAACTCAATCTTTGCTTTATCAACTTCAATCCCCTTTTGGGAGATTTTGTGCCCCAAGACTATACCTTCCTTGACCATGAAGTGGCATTTCTCCTAATTGAGCACAAGGTTAGTCTCTTGGCACCTTTTAAGCACCAAAGTCAAGTTCTTCAAGCAATTGTCATATGAGGTCCCAAAGACCGAGAAGTCATCCATGAACACCTCAATGCATTTCTCCACCATGTTCGAGAAAATAGAAAGCATGCACGTTTGGAAAGTAGCAGGAGCGTTTCACAATCCAAAGGGCATCCTCCTATAGGCAAAGACTCCATAGGGACAAGTGAAGGCCGTCTTCTCTTGATCTTGAGGATCCACCACAATTTGATTATAGCCGGAGTAACCATCCAAAAAACAATAGTACTCATGTCCGGCTAACCTTTCTAGCATTTGATCAATGAAGGGAAGAGGGAAGTGATCTTTTCTTGTGGCCTCATTTAGCTTTCTAGAGTCGATACATACTCTCCACCCCGTGATGGTCCTTGTTGGGATCAATTCATTGCTTTCATTGACCACCACCGTTGTGCCACCTTTCTTTGGGACCACATGAATTGGACTAACCCAATTGCTATCCGACTTTGGATAGATGATTCCGGCATCCAAAAGTTTAATCACTTCCTTACGCACAGCTTCTTTCATGATGAGATTTAACCGTCTTTGTGGTTGAACCACCGGCTTATGATCATCCTCCATCAAAATCTTATGTATGCATAGGGAAGGGCTTATACCTTTTAGGTCCGAAATCTTCCACCCAATGGCGGATTTGTGTTCCCTAAGAACTCTCAATAGCTTCTCTTCTTCATCCTTTTTCAAGCCGTTGCTAATGATTACCGGATGTTGTCCCTTCTCCCCCAAGAATGCATACCTTAAGTGGGTTGGGAGTTGCTTCAACTCCGGTGCCTTGTTATCTTCTTCCATTCCTTCCTTGTTGAGCTTTTCCTTTGCACATTCGTCCCTTGGGAGACTCGGTAAGGCTTCCATGTGTTTCAAGCACTCAAGATAGTCCTCATCCCCCAAAGGGTCTTCTTCCTCACTATTATCATCATGGGATTTTACCAACACTTGTGCAAGTGAAGAACCATGGGCTTCTCTAGTGACCTTTGCCTTGACAATCGAGTCCACCATATCCACTCGATACACATCCGACCTCTCAGTGGGGTGCTTCATCGCTTTAAAGACATTGAAGACTACATTCTCATCTTGCACCCTTAGAGTGAGTTTCCCTTGTTGCACATCTATCAAGGCACGCCTAGTGGCCAAGAAGGGCCTACCCAATATGAGAGGGATTTCGGCGTCTTCATCTATATCAAGCACCACAAATTCCGCCGAAAATATGAACTTATCCACCTTCACTAACAAATCTTCGACCACCCCATAAGGATATTTTATAGAACGATCGGCTAGTTGGAGTGACATTCGTGTATCCTTGACTTCTTTGATCCCTAACTTCTTCATCATAGAGAGGGGCATCAAGTTGATGCTTGCCCCTAAATCACATAACGCCTTTCCTAGAGTGATCTCCCCAATGGTGCATGGTATAGAAAAAGAACCGGGATCCTTCAACTTCGGAGGTAGTTTTCTTGGAAGAATGGCACTACACTCCTCGGTCAAAGCAACCATTTCCTCATCCACTATTTTCTGCTTCTTGGAGAGAAGCTCCTTCATAAACCGGACATAAGATGGCATTTGTTCCAAGGCATCTGCAAATGGAATGTTAATTTGAAGTTTGCAGAAGACATCAAGGAATTTATTGAACTATTTATCTTGTTGAGGCTCCTTCAATCTTTCAGGATACGGTACCTTCATGTAGGGCGGGAGGTCCTGGGGTTCAATCCACTTCTTTTTTCGGAACTCTTCATCTACAAGTTTTAACCTTCCCCCTTGCTCCGGTGCCTTGTCACTTGCCAACTCCCCTTTCTCAGGTTGCTCTTCCTCAACATATGATTGTTCCGGGGCCTTGTCTTCCTGAGAACTAGTTGCACCCCTGTTAGATCCCAACACCCTACTGCTTTTAGTTGTTACGACATTGCATTGGTTCTTAGGGTTGTTCTCGGTATCACCTGGGAAAGTGCCTGGGAGACGCTCATTTAGCTGCTTTGCGAGCTGAGCTATCCGCGTCTCTAGATTCTGAATTGCCGCCCCTGTATGAGTTGCCAACTTGTCAACGACTGTGCCTGTATTGATTGACAACTTCTCGATTGCCCCGCTCATCTTCTCAAAAGTCAACTCCTAAGGTTGCCTTCCACCATCTGTTAATTGCAACTGATTAGTCCCTGGGAATGCCTGCTGAGTATTACGTTGATGGATTCCATAATTTGGCCTCTGACCCTGTTGAGGTTGTTGCCAATTTTGTTGAGGTTGTTGCCAGTTCTGTTGAGGCTGTGGTTGCCCGGCTAGACCACCACTAGCATTACTCCAAGCGGAACCCGGATGGTCTCTCCTCATATAACCCCTATTTTGATTTTGACTGTAATCATTCTGTCTGTTCCTCTGATAGTTGTTCTGGGGCACGATGTCATAGAAATTATGGCATGAATCCACATGTTCTTGAGAGAAATAGAACGGACAACTCTGAGTGTCATGATCTCCATTACAATTTTCACAACCCGGAGGCATTCCCTCGTGTATCACATTAACCTTCTTGTTCACAGACAAAGCCGCCATTTGCATCTTTAACAGTTTAATTTGCTCTAGAATGGCTTCCATTGTTGCAGAACTGACTCCACTTGAGGTTTCCCTACCACGGTTGTAGTCATTGTACGACATCTTCTCCAATAATGGCCATCCATCCTCAGCTGATAAATAGGAGAAAGAGCCGCCAGCTGTGGCATCACAATTCATCTGATAGCATCCCCTCAACCCATCAAAGAAATGTTGGACTTTGGAGATCGGGTCAAAGAACGCCGAAGGACATCTTCTCAAGAGCACATTGTACCTCTCCCAAGCTTCATTATAGGATTCATCTTCTGTCTGCCTGAAAGAAGTAACGGCTACTCTTGCTCGTGCCGCTTTATGAGGAGGAAAATACTTGGTTAGGAACTTTTGTGCCATTTGCTCCCAAGTTCTGATACTGTTCCGATCCAAGCTGTCAAACCAATCGCGAGCGACATCCCTAAGAGAGAGAGGGAAAAGCCGCAAGCGAAACTCATCTTGAGAAACACCTCTTGTCCTCTGCAAGTCACAGCTTCTAGGAAGTGGGTGATGTACTTGTGAGGGTCTTGTCTGCCACTGCCATCAAACTGATTCTCACGGATATAGGCTGTGACACATCCTTCCACTCTGAAGGAGTCTGTATTGAGGTTGCCTCTCACGATGGAAGAATCACAATCACCCAAGTTAGGTAGACTGTACTCGAAGAGAGGCTTGTAACGAGGAGGAGGACGAGGAGGGTTTTCTTCGGTCATCCTTTCAAATTCAATTGCTTCAAGCCTCCTTCGCTCTCTAGCTTCTTTCCTTAAGCGCTTCTCGGTCTTGGTGATCTCCGAATCAAATAGCAAGTCCTCTTGTGAAGGGGTACCTCGCATACAAAAACACGGCAAGACCAAGTGGAATCAAAGAAGTAGAGAGAAATAAAAAATAAATAAATAACAGAAAAATGAAAATAAAAAACAGCTTAACCAAATAATCAAATTCCCTAAAAATTAGGAAAATTGGTTGTGCCAATCCCCGGCAACGGCGCCAAAAACTTGTTGAGTCACCGGCAAGTGTACCGGGTCGTCGCAAGTAATAAAATAAACACGGTAAGAATTTACCGAGGTCGAACACAAGGATTGGGCTACCAATTCGACTAATTCGCGAGAAGTTCGATACGTTTGGTCAAGTAAAGCAAATGGTTGAGAGAGAGAGAACAAGATCGCACTTCAAATTAACAAATCAAATAAAGGTATGGTATTAAAATCAGAAATTAAAATATCTAAGGTCACAAATCCACCTACCCAATCATGCATAGTACCCAAGTGATGATGTTTTCCTCCCTGAGTTCAATTACAATGTCAACCAGGACCCCCATATTCTCCTAAATCCACTGTCGTGCTCAATAGGACGTATTCGACGATTGAATTAATTACTTACTAGGTCTCATAACCCAATCATCAAACTCTATTAAATCTGGTTCCTATAAGGTTGCACCGATCTCCTATTCACTCTCGTGCAATAGTCGATCGATGATCCCAATTCAAGTTCTAAAACGCGAATTGCCTCCTAAGCCTCAACACGTTTAACTAGTTAATCACGCAAGCATATGATTAACACAACACGTTCAGAATTGGAAAACACTATTGAGAAAAGGGAGAGAAACATACACCACATCGAATCTACACCGCCATGGGTGGTTTCATTGTTCCCTTAGACGAGGGGATTAGTTCCTCATACTCGCAAAGACACACAAGCAATCGGCCATAATCACCATTGTAAAATAAGAAAATAAAAGAAGGAGACGCAGCTCCAGAGAACAAGAATTTCGTCCCAAAACGCTACAAAACAGTAGAGAATCAAAAAGCTCCTCAATTCTGCCCTAAAACAACAATATATAGGATTCAGGATCTGCGCGCGCTCGCGAGGCGAGTAGCCTCTCGCGAGGCGAATATTAAAAATGGCGCACTTTCAAATTGGACTCTCGCGAGGCGAGAGTATGTTTCGCGTGGCGAGGCTTCAAATCCTAGTCTGTCACAGCCGTTACCTTCATCACGGCTAGGCCGTGATGGTCTCTGTCCTCCAGGGTCTTTAGTATTCGCGAGGCGAGTAGCCTCTCGTGAGGCGAGACAGAAAGGATGACTGTTGCTGCTCAACTGGTCTTCAGGCTCGCGAGGCGAGCTCCCTCTCGCGGAGCGAGTATCTCCAGAATGGCAATTCCACTGTTTTCTTCATTTTCCTTGACTCTAGGAGCTTCACTTCTAACCTGAAACATAAAAAGAAACAAAAAGCGCAATTCTACTCCAAATAGACTAAAAACTACTAAAAATACATAAACCGAGTCAAAGTCTAACTTAGGAACAAAACAAGACCAAATTTGGGCGAAAACGAGATTGAACTCGAATAATTAGCACATAAACCACAGTCTTACTAGTTATAAAACTAGATAAGCCAGAGGCTTATCAAGTACGGGTAGTATTTGACTACAATCATCTCTTTAGCTGGATGGACAAGAAGTGACGAAAGTTTTGCTGAGGTATAGTTGTGGCTAGTAAAATGTGAATCCTTAATATCAGTCGTCACCAGGAGGAAGGTGGCAATGGTGGCGCCACCTCACACTCCACTAACATATCCTAATGACACCTATCTTCCACTACCCTTTGCATGCATGACACCTAAAATGCATGCATGCCACTTGTACTCTACTAAAAAAATAATAATAATATAATTCTAACTAATTAATATAAAAGCAAGTGAATGACGCATGTAGGCCTTTTCCCATGTTCTTAATGGCAGCTTTAGAGAAATTTACAGGGTGGAGAAAAATGGAAGCTTGGTCAGCCATGGTTATGACACTTTGAAGCTTGGTTGAAGCAGTCCCAATGAAATCATCGCCATACATTCTTCAACCGTTGGATCGTCTTGAAATTTGATAAAAAGGTTCAATACTTGTGGTTCTTCATATCCAACGGTCAGAATCTCGATACCATCTCCAGAGTGTGAGATATTTAGCTTGTATAGTGGACACAGGTGGTGAGAAACTCAACTCGTATACCACCAAACCTGTCACCATAGAACTGTCATCCAAGACATGTTCACCGTTTGATCGAGCTGAAATTCTGTGAAGAGGTTTGACATATTGTTATTCATTTTAACCATTCGGTTTTTTAATTAAATGTCTTTAGCTGAAGATATGGAGCTCATACAAGTAGTTTTGTTTTGGTAGTTTTCCTTTGGATTCTTGAGCTTACTTTTGAATCCAACTTCTCCTAAGCATAACCAATGTTCTCACTTGTGGATGTTGTTGGAAAGTGTGCCGAGGTTCGTGTCAGTTACACTGATGCATTCAGAGCTTGTTCAGGAAGTTCACTTTAGGCAACGCAGGAACTAAGACTTTTTCTACCTTTTGGATCAGGTAAAGGGGGAGATTGCCCGAGGGATACTCATTACGATAGCTTTGTGTTGTTTTGTGATTGATTCTATGTGTTTTGATTTTGATTGGTGACTTGAGTTGTTTTACTTGATTTGATATTATGTTTAAATTTTTATGATTGATTGATTATTCATGAATATATTGAATGTAGTTGATTTATACTATATCTGTTGTGAGATTGTTTTGGTTGATGGCCTGAGAAGCCTAACCTTTGGTTAGAGCTCAATTAATAATCAAAGATAAAAGATTTAAGAAAACTATATGAAGAATATCAAAAATAAAATAAAATTTTAGTTGAAGAAACATTTTTGGTAAAAGAGAAAGTAACTATCTTTTCAAAAAAATTGTATAAGAATTTACGAATTTAAATTATATCTATAAAGGAGAATTATTTGAAGATATAAATGATTTTATCTTAAGAAAAATTTAATTCTCTTTATTGTACAAGACCATAAAGAAAAAAAAAGGTTATTTTGAAATTTTAAAAATATTTTCTTTAAAAGCTTCACATAGTTTTCAGAAAAAGAACGTTTCAAAATAAAATAGATTTTTGGGAAAGAAATAGATTTTCTATAACTCGATGTTTTAAATATGAATTTCAAATGAAAAAATTTTTCTTTTGTCAAAAGTTTTACTCAATAAAAATATTCCGATAACTTGATAAGTTACGAAGGTTTTGTTTTGTATTTGTGTTTCCCTGAACGAAAAATAACATTGAAAAGTGAACCTAGTAACCGAGACGTCGGGTCGGGACACTAGTGTTTTTGTAGTAAAAAGCATGTGGATCTATGATCTGTATCACGATGTTGTGGACTGTGTGTCCTACATATGTTGTTGTGGACTGTGTGTCCTATATACGTCGTTGTGGGCTGTGTGTCCTACATACGCTATTGTGGACTGTGTGTCTTATATGCATCGTGATGAACAGGGTTAAAGGTGAATGTTGTTTTCTATAACCACAAAGTCTACGACTGGTGCATCGATCTAGGACTGTTGTGATTGGACACTCGGAATAAAATGTCCCGTGTTGACAAGGAAAAGTTTTAAAACGTTGAAAAATTCATAGATGGTCGTGAGCCTTGAGCCTCAACGAAGGAAAGAACAAAACACAAAGAAAAGCTACGAAAATAAAATGTTTTTACATGCATTTGGCAGACATGCCCACGTTGTTTTGCATGAATTCCTTGAAGGGTAATGTATTTCATGCTACGTTGTATCATTGTGCCTTGATGGACAATGAAATCCATCTCACCGTGCCTTGTGTTGGACAGTGTGCTATGGAATCCACACACATTGATCACTGAGTCTTGAGATGGACAGTGTTGTGGAAAACACGTTGTGCCTTATTTGGCAATCGAGCTTGATCAACTCATTTTGAATTGAAGTTGAGATCTCCGGAGATTAGGATAGATATTGAATATAGAAGTGTCATGCATTTATTATATTATTATTTTTCTCCTCTCTTAAAAATATATTTGATTTATTTCTTATCCTTCCCTGTATAAGTTAATCATTTTTTGAAAATTTATTTATCTTATTTTTTCTTCTCTCTCGATATTTATTTGATTTATTTTTTCTCTTTCATCATGCTAGTTAACTAATTTTAGAAATTATCATATTATTTTTCCTTTTCTCTTGAAAATGTAACAATATGATTTAACCATGTAATTTAATAATAACTAACAATCTTATATCATGATAAAAAAATTAACATTGAATTGTCACAACATGAATAGAATATAAAAAAAAGTCCATAAATTTTAAAAATTGTTTGCATTTTTAGGGAAAAAAAAGGAAGGATCCATACTCTGATTTTAAATATAAACATCATTTATATAAAAATTTAGAATATGAAACAATAGTGATATGCATGATATAGATGTGCTGGTAAATTCTTATTCTTATTTTTATTTTGGCTTAATTGTTCTTTTGATATCTGTACTTTTGATCCTAATAGCAAAAATTTACTAGATTTTCACAATATTTATATTGTTAGGTAACTTGACTATGATAGAGATGAGATGATTGACATGCATGTTGATTGTTTTGGGAAAGTAAATTTTGGAATTGATATATGATGAGATTGTGGATGTTGTGTTAAATGAAAATGGTGGTTTCTCATTTATAGATGACTATGGTGGTATGGGAAAAACTTTCCTTTGAAAGGCTTTGTCCTATCGATTTCTTATGAAAAAAAGTAAGAAAAAAAATGCAAAAACGTCACAATAAGAGAAATGATCCCAACTAGGTTGACATCAAGACTCCTAACAAAATTTTGCAGCATGCCAAAATAGAATTAAATTGTACATGCTTTTAGCTTAAAGATTTTCATATTGTTTAGAATTATATAGTGATGTATTATAAAAAAATATTTATTCTATAAATGTTTCTCCACTATCATAACAAAATTAATGTAGGCATAATATTGCCTTTATATTTTTTATAATAATGTAAAATTAATTATTTTTTGGAAAATTATTAATATTATCAATCAATATTATAAAATTTGAAAGAAATTTCCTTAATGAGATTTATACCCGTGCATTTGCACGCGTGCCAAGCGTTTGAGTTTTGACAAATGGGTTGAAATCCAAAGTCCAAAAACCAAGCCTCTTGGTCCAATGGTTGTAAGACCTGTCCTGTGACATTCTAGGGATCGACTCGGTTTACTCTCGGGTTCAATTGTTGGCGGTGTTAAAATAATGCCTGACCAACGGAAGTCACACCCCACGAACAATGATTAATCCTTCATTACCAGTGTTGGGATATACTGAGTTTACACAAAAATAAAAAATAAAAATACAAAGCCCAAAACTGTAGTTCTCGACTCTTCAGTCCCAAAATTTCAGTACCCGTCCAAACATCCCCCTCTTTCACCGGTCATGCCTCCAACTTTCCCCTCTTTCCGCGCAAAGAATACTTCGATCCGCGACACTCAAGCCAATTCAATCTAAACTGTCCATAATAAAACATCAACGGCCACCACCCTTCATATGCCACGTCACCGATCCGCATGCTGCCTTCAGTCCAAACAAAACGACACCCCTCGATTCCCCTCCCAAACAAATCAACGGTCACGATCATTTCTTACAAACCACAATTTCAAAAAAACTCCCACTACATAAACAACATCTCCATCGTCTTTCACCTTCATCACTACTAGATCTCTCAATCTTCTCCTTCACAACGACAGCGTTTCGCTAATTCCTTCTGGTGATCGGAAAATGGCTCGTACCAAGCAAACCGCTCGCAAGTCCACCGGCGGCAAGGCGCCGAGGAAGCAACTGGCCACCAAAGCTGCTCGGAAATCTGCCCCGGCGACCGGCGGTGTGAAGAAGCCTCACAGGTTCCGGCCAGGCACTGTGGCTCTCCGTGAGATCCGAAAGTATCAGAAGAGCACTGAGCTTCTGATTCGTAAGCTTCCGTTTCAGCGATTGGTCCGTGAAATCGCACAGGACTTCAAGACTGACCTCCGTTTCCAGAGCTCTGCCGTGTCGGCGCTGCAGGAGGCGGCGGAGGCTTATCTTGTTGGACTATTTGAGGACACTAACCTTTGTGCCATTCATGCTAAGAGGGTTACTATTATGCCTAAGGATATTCAGCTTGCGAGGCGCATTAGGGGTGAGCGTGCTTGAAGTGTTGGTTAGTGTTTGATGTTGATGTAGATGGTATTTTGGTTAAGGGTTATGTAATATTGTAGTGTTGTTAATGCTCTATCAAATGGAATTAGTACTTTTGTTCTTAATTTCTTGGATTTTAAGAATACGGAGTTTCGTCTTATTTTTTGTTGTTTAAAATGTTTCATAGCCAAACTTTTAAAAAATAAATGTTTTAAAATATATGAATTACTAATTTATTATTATATAATCTATAAATTATTATTATAAATAATTGATAATCGATAGCTTCAGCTTTGTTTTTCATATCTCGTTGTTGTTAACGTGCCATTGAAAGTGGTTGGCCATGGTTTCTATATTTCATTTCACTCTCTTTATGTTGTCCATGTCGTTTTTATATATTTAGGCTAATATGAAGCGAGTGAATAGATGGCTTATTTAGGGCCTGTTTGTTTACTGTTTTCAAAAACAGCTGTTTCCCGTGTCACCCCAAAACATTACGAAATTACCAAGAAATGGCACTTTGCTATAAAGATATAAGGTTCAGAATTCAGATGTACTTCTATGCGGCATATTAAGGAATTGTCACTACACGAATTAGCAGTATTTCCATCCAGTTCTTTGCAAAAGCAATCTTTCTGCTTTCTATATAACTATTAAAAGGCGAGTTAACCCTCAAAAGCTCAAGATAAATGAATACTTCAGCCGAAGAACACTTTCTTGGATGACCCCAAATCCTTTTTTATTTTTATCTTTAGAGACTCACACTTGGGAATTTGCAAGAACCTCGACCTGCTCCAAAAAAGCATATAATCAAAACATATTAACAAAGAAATCTCAAAATTGTAGGATTATAAGATAAGGTGATGAAGTGATCATGCAAATAGGATAGGAGAAAAACTCACTGGGATCCTTAGTTGTTTGCTCAGCAAGTCCATTGAAATAGCAAGTTCCTCCCTCTCTTCTTAACTTTGCCCAGTAGGAGCTAAACACATAACTTGCATGATCAATAACTGAAACTGGAGCATAACACTCCCTACCTGGTGCAAGTGCATCACAATTCACATTCCCTTCATTGCAAGCATAGCTCAAAGCTGCTGCCAACTCCATTTCATTTGCATCTCTAGCTGCCACACACCACACCTTCCCTTGGTATGGCACATTGTTCTCTGCAGCTGGCAGTGATGCAAAATCTGTCAAAGGCCTCTTTCCTGTCAAGTCAATTTCATAAATTGGTGTCCCATCTGGGTGCAACAAGCCCCAGTGCCTTTCTGTTCCTGGACCAGTCTTTTGGTTTTCATCAAACAGTGAAAAGATGAAGGTTGGAATTGCAACCCCAGGTCTAGCCGGTGTCCCGATCGGTGGTTTTGCGGTCATCCTGTTGACGAGATTGCGATTGTATGTCGCCGCATTGAATATATTTGCTCCAGGTTCTTCTATGTCACCAAAATTAGGCCATCCTGTTTCAGATATTACAAGCTGGATGTTGGAGTAACCAAGTTTAGACATTGCAAAGATAAGGGAATCTAGCATTTGGTCTAACAAATTGGTGTAGGTTAAGCCACTAGCAGGGTCCCTTATGGTGAAACTTCCCCTGAACAATGCAAAGTCAAGGCTAATATTGTCGGGGTCCTGTGACCATGGGAAATATGGGTATGCATCAATGAAGAAAAATGACTTGGTTCTGTTTAAGAACTTGAGTATTGGTGCCATCACAGTGTGTATGATGTCGGACCGGAATGTCCCGCTTGATGGTGGGAAAGTTGATTGTAAGACATCCATGGCTAATGGGGTGCCAATTTTGATGCCTCTGATGTTCTGAGCCTTGAGTGATCTTTTGATGCTTCTCATTGCTGGGACAAGATCATGCCACATCTGGTGGCCTTGTTCTGAATCGTAGCTCAGCACTTCATTGCCGACAAGAAGAAAGCGAATCTTGGTTTCGGGGTAGTAAGGGAGGACATTGTTCCTCACCCATTCATCTGCTATGCTTTGGTTTGCAGCAATGCCTGAGATCTCATTGTTTGGGATCATGATGGAAACTTGGAGGTTGGTTGTTGATAAAAGATTTAAAATTTCAGGGTTGGAATCATAGAGCTTCACGCTGCCGGCATTCATCGTTGTTAGTAGCTCAATGGACCTATATGGAGAAGGTAGATTGTTCCCAAGTTGACCATAGTTCACACCAATGTTGCTTGAGGCTTCTGCTCCTGTAGAATCAGTTGAAAATTGGTGATAATATTGTTTACAAAATAAGATACTGAAGCAGTAAAGGAATGTGTATGTTTCAAACATACTTGATAATGAAAGTATGCAGATGAGAAATATAGCCACAGGACTCATTTCTCCAACTTTTATGTTAGTGACTACTTGCCTCCCACTAGGTGCTGTAATGGGTAAGGAATAGAGTGAGGTTAAGAGAGTAATAGCAGTATGGATTTATACAAATGAAATGAAGACTACTAGCAAGAAATCATATATTTCTGGCTAAAGGATCTTTATGTGTATCAAAGAAAGAGAGCATCATTTTTTTTACTGTCCAGTGGAAGCTATGAAATAGAGAAGGAATGAAGGTGTTCAGCACATAGATAAATGATCAAACTATAGTAGTAAAATGTATATGGCATTGGCAAGGGTGTGGTTTCTTTGTTTCTTGCTTGCTTTGACATGTTTCTCAACGTGTTTTATTTCAAGAAATGCAGTTTCATTAGTCACAAACTTTAGAAGGGTACAGAAGCTACTAGCGTATGGAAATTAGACTAATGAAATGGTGTCACGTATCTCTTGTGACTTGGGACAAACTCTGAAGCAGCAATTTTTGAGCATCTACCTTCTAAATCAAGACACTACCGTCGGTGGTGGTTCTGAGCATGATTTGGTGCGATCGTATAAGACACCAAATTTTTATTTTTTTACTTAGTATATATACTAATGTATATATTAAAAGAACAATTTTATATTTGAGGGTCCAATTGTTTTTTAAAATTCACGCTCAAAACTTGACAAGCCTAATAAGTAGGAGTGGGAATAGGTCGACCTGTTTACAATTAATATTATATTTTAATAAAATGTATAATATACGATGTAAAAAATTTAATTTTATTAGAAAATTAATATATTATTAAAAAATTCTAAAAAAATTGAAACTCTGCCTGTGACCACTCTCATTGTCCCTTCTTTCGCTCGAATTAGAAAGTAGAAACCCTTTGTTTTATTTCTCCCTCTACATGACTGACTGACTAGGTAGGTATCCTGATAGGCACTTCTCGTCATCATATTACATTCATTATTGTTCTAATGGAGAAAACCAAGATAAGAGTTGACTTGTTTATTCAAAAGAATTAGATATAGTTTTTTTTTTGCTATAAGTTATTTAAAACAGGTCATAGAACAAACCACTTAGCAAATGAAGGTTTTAATGATTGGAATCAAATCACTATTTTTGTTATAATTCTATTGTAGTTTGCTCTTTTAATCTTTTTCTTTTCTTTGATAATATTTTGTTTAACTTGAGGTTGTATAAAATAATGAATGACTAGTTTTTTGCACCTCTTTACGCACTTTTGAGACACACACATATTCGCCTTATAAAAAAAAGGACATCAATTTCTCAGTTCATATGGAACACTGAAAATCTCGGGGACGACCTACACGACCATCCATAGTTTCTACTAACCAAATGAAACTCAACTCTACAAATAGCTCCTTCTTCATGACTTGGCTAGTTTGATGTCTATTACTTGAGCATTTCATGGCAGTGGAATATTGTGTATCGTAAGAGAAATTATTCAGGTATAATATGTACTTAATCATCGATATTAGTACACTCCCTTCCTTCATAGGAGTGGATAACTAATTTACTATTAACAAAAATGGCTTATTACATCCAATGTACTAAGTTTGTTTCGAATTTATAATAAATAAAAAAGATATTAGGGTTGTACCAAAGAAAAAAGAAGAGGAAGATATTAGGGTATTTAATGCAATTTGTAATTTCATAACATATCAAATGAAGTATTCTACTATTGCCTTTCGTTTTTTTTAGAGTAATCTATTTATTCTCTTTATCTCTAATTATGCGTTAGAAGGAAACAATAAAACATCTCATAAACATTTTTATTGCGATTTTTTTTTTGAATTTTATAGAAACTCAATTCTTCCTCTTTGTTTGGATAGGGAAAAAAAATATGAGAAAATAAGTAGAATAGAAAAAAAGTAGGAAAAAAGAGATAATAATTAGATTTTTAGCTTATGTGAATTGGAAAATAGAGAAAAGAACAAAGACAAATTAAAGATTCCTATATAATCCATAGGGCAATCAAAGGTAGGCACCAGAACAGAGACCTCGAAACACGAATTGTTCCGTAAGTTGACAAAAAATAGACTGAGGCCATTTCAAAATTAACCCAGCCAATCACGTGACCAATCTTCAACAATGTACCCACCAAACTTAGTCACAAACACCCCAAGCAATAACATAGCAGCATTACTGTGGAAAGCATAAAACTCCCCGATCAACCCTATCCAACCAAATAGGGACACAAAAACAAGGGACATACACAGCATGGGCATAAATAGCAGCATCAGAATTTATCATCCAAAACAAGCCAGAGACACTCTTCTCAATCACACAAATAGCAGGCACACCCTCTTAAGGATCTGTTAACGCAGTTTTTTGGTTTCTGACCAAAATTCCTTCATTGCAAATAATTAAAGATCAAACGAGTATGGAATTTATGAGTTATGCAATAATCTTGTCAAGAATAGGAATGAACTGTCTGCCAAGTATGAATTTTACAAGTTAGTCAAATCTAGTAATATACTAGCAATGACTTGAAGCTATGACAAGTATATGGGTTTGAAAATGGTGTTTAAAATTATCGTAAATAATGAAAGGTAACTTTGAAATTTAAAAGATGAATGTAGTTTCTACTGTAGAAAATAACTTCTTAATCGAACTAAGTTTATAACGAACAAGAAACAAAAGTTTGGAAAAGAGAGGTTAAGTAAAATAAAATCTAAGAATAGAAATTACTTGGGAAAAGTAAAAGAAATTAGAAGAATAATTTGAGAGGAATACCGGAAATAATGAAGAACAAGTGAAGAACTTGAAAGACATAACCAGTATTATACTGGGTTTTTATATTGAATTGAAATAAGAAGGGTGGAGGGAATACTTGAATGTTATCCGTCAATCTGCTGTGTGATCGAGATGTGTATGATGTGTATCAAGTAACCGACCCTTATTACATTATAATTACTAGTATTTATAGGCAAATAAAATAACTACCTAGAAATAACTCCCTATCTAAATGACTGCCACATGTCTTTGGCAGTTCTCTTAAGTTTTATACTTAAACTGTTTTGTCAAGCAATCCCACTAACTGCTCAATGTCTTGAACTGCTCCGTGTCAATTTGCTTATCTTCGACGGTTTGAACTGCTTGACAATTTGTATTGGTACCTTTCGTCGGATTGGAGACTTAACCAATTTCTTCACTTTTCTATTTCTCTTGACGACTCTTCCTTCGACTAAGTCTTCCTTTATTATTTTGTCAGGCATTTGATTATCGAATCTTTTCCTCTGTTGAACTGTATTTTCTTGTCAAACCAAATATCTTCAATACTTAGAAAATTTTGATTACCTCCTCAATCCCTTCATCATCCTGTCAAGAAAACATCTGTCAGAAATCCAAAATTTCATCCTTAACAGATACCCCCAAGTTTTGCTTTTCGACGGCTTTGTCCGAAAGAATAGCAAAATTTGAATTTTCAAATCCTTAACAGATTTTTAATTCTGGGTTTAACTTCAGTTATCAAATCTTATCAACTCAATCATATCCCTACTTAATGGGGATAATCATAACGTTGTAGCTGTCTTGGAAATCGAACCACCAACCCCCACTTTCTTTAAATTTCTATCACATCACCGCTCAGTCTCCTTGTTCTTCTACTCGCTTCTTTTCTTTGTGAAAAATTTTCTCTTTTACAAAGTTACTTCATTCTTCACCATTTCGCTTAGTGCTCATGACGACTTCTTCCAAAACTTCAGCTTTAGCACCCCAATCCTAGGTGGCTGCTCCTAGGGCGGTGGTTCAGGATCCACTTTTGGATAAATCAGAGCTATGATAAAAATATAAGGTAATTTATCCTATTCATGACTCTTCCATTTCTCTAAACCCACCTGATGCGTTCTTGGGTCCCCTCATTGCCCAGAACGAAATTCCTGATAATTTGCGGGGTTCTTTTCCTTGCCATAACACTGATGAAGCTATCTTAGCCTTTTTACCTTCACTTCCTATTCATGCATTCAAAAAGGGCGATAGGATTTTTAGGATGCCCCCTGCTACCAAATTTGATGCCTGCGTTGGTTGGCTTGATCGTGTCCAAGCCCAGAAACGTGAGGTATGGGAAGAAGCTGGAATCTTTGAATTTATTCAGCTTTCTCGTCACCTTAAACTGGTAGACTTTTCTTTAATTGGGGCATCAGCCTTTTTCTGGAATAAAACTACCAACAATTTCCATTTTGTAAGACTCAATGACTTAGAGATTTTGATATATGAAAAATACAACTTAATGTATATGCAAGTGTTTTAGCATCAATTAGCAAAGACAGGTATCAAGTAGTGATTAACAAGTTCAGTGAGCACTCAAAGAAGAATATTCAAGGAAGAACTTAAGGGGATCAAAGAGCAAAGACAGAGATCAAAGGATCATCAAGACAAGAGCTTAAAGGAGAAATTAGTTTTAAGTCTTAGATGATTTGTAAGAGATGAAATCTCTTATTCATAAATAAGCTCAATTAAAAAGATGCACGAAGAAAATCATTTTTCATAACCTGCATTAAAAGGAATAAATTTTCGTTAATGAAAATTATTTTTGGAAATAAGAAGTGCTCGTCCAAAGCGCTCGTCCAATACAAGTGACAAAAGCGCTCGTCCAACTGAAGTAATAGAAGCGCTCGTCCAATAATGAAGTAATACAAGCGCTCGTCCAACAGTGAAGCAATACAAGCGCTCGTCCACTAAAGTGACAGAAGTGCTCGTCCACTGTAGTGACAGAAGCGCTCGTCCACTGTAGTGACAGAAGCGCTCGTCCACAAAAGACTTTGGACCTGCTAAATCCTTAAATGAGAAGCTCCGTCCAATGACATGGCATATGGAGCTCGTCTACTAATTGGAGCTCGTCCAATTACTTTGTGTTTTAGTACCCCCGTCTGCTGACGTGGCATATGGAACTTGTCTACTAGCCCGTCCGGATGTAAAATCTTAATGGCTAGATGGACGCGGTTATTATCACGATGGACGCGAATTCTATAAACCGATGTAGAAGCTTATTTCAAGAACGAGAATCAAGAAAACAGATTCTGTTAATCAGATCCAAATCTGTTTTGATTGGTCTCAACGGCTAAACTTGTTTTCTATATAAAGAGGGATCAAAGGAACACTTTTAATAATCACAACCAGATAAAATTTTTTATACGAAATCAATTGTGAAAATCATTCATCTTCTTGCTTGAGCTTATTGTGAAAAGAATGTTTCGTTCTTATAAGTGCTTCAATTTGTTTATCTGACTATTGAGAGTTAGGAATCAATTTTTGTTTTACATTTCGATTGTAAAGAGAGAGGGAGTCTCTCTGAGTGATTAGGGTGAGGTATCCTTAAGGTTGAACATTAAGGCTCTTCACAAGCGTGTGGTATCTCGAGGTGAAGGAGTGCTATGTGGTGTAAAGGTTTTTCAAGCTACTTGGCAAAGCTTGTGTGTTAGTGTGTGAAATCCCACAGGTGGAGTGGGGACTGGATGTAGGTCATAGTGGAGGTGACTGAACCAGGATAAATCTGGTTGTGTGGTATCCCTAAACTCAAACTCCTTTACTTTCTGTTTATGATCAAGAACCTGTGATTTTGATGTTTAAAGTTCAATATAATTTCTGTTCTTGATCTTGAGGCAGCAGGCGTAGACATTTGGGATGCAGTAGAAAATGGACCATTTGTCCCCTCTACTGTAGATGCTAATGGTGCTCCAAGAAATAAGCCTAAAACTGAATGGAATGAGGATGATAAGAAAAGAGTTCAATATAATGCATGTGCTAAGAATATTATAACATCTGCTTTGAGCCGTGATGAGTTTTTTAGGGTTTCAAATTGCAAATTAGCAAAGGAGATGTGGGATACATTGCAAGTAATACATGAGAAATCCACTGACGAATCTGAATTTGAGGAGGAAAACTTGTGCTTTATGGCCAGCAAGAACAGTGATTCAGAAAGTGAAGCAAGTTCTGATTATCAACCTTCTTATGATGAATTGCAAAATGCTTTTGAAGAACTTCATAAAGAATCCGTTAGACTTGCTAGATTGCTAACTAAGTCTAAGAAAACCATCACATGCTTAGAGGAGAAAACTTCTGTTTTAAACAAAGAGGTAGATCAATTAAAAACAGAAAATTGTGCTTTAAAAGAAAAATTAGCTACAGTTTTAGATGCATCTATATGTGATAAATGTCCTACGTTGGAGAAACATATAAATCATTTGAATGATGATCTATCTAGAATTACTAGTGATAAAGAAATCTTGAATGCATCTAGCTGTACATTGACTAAAGAGGTTGAAAAACTGAAAATGACCTAGCAAGATTCACAAATGGTAAAGATAACTTGAATGCTTTGTTAGGACAGCAAAAGTGTGTTAATGATAAGGCTGGCATAGGCTATAAACCTAAGATACATGAGAAATCTTTCAAGAATTTTTTTTGCTGCACCTAAGACATCAAACACACCATTTGTTAAATGCAATTTTTGTGTCAGTAAAGGTCACACAGCTTCTACATGTCAATACAGAAAATCAGCATATAATAAATCTAAGTATATATGGGTTCCTAAAGGAACTATTGCTGCGACTAACCATGAAGGACCCAAACAGATTTGGGTACCTATAGCAAAAACATGATTCTGTTTTGTAGGTGTGGTGGAAGGTCAAGAGCAAAAATCGGAATAATGACATAGAGCCTTCGCCGAACACAAAATAGGTAACAATAAAGAAATAATATTGATTGAATATGTTTTCTAATTATCATTATTAATGTATGATTGTGAATCTTTCTGTGTTGACTTATATATCATTGTATAGTACGTCTACATTGTTGTATTAAAGTTATTCGGTCAATCTTGGAATAATCATATGGCATTTGTGTCTCAAGTAGAACCTAAGAATATAGATGATGCTATAATTGATGAACATTGTATGATGGCTATGCAAGATGAGTTAAACCAGTTTGAAAGAAACCAAGTTTGGAAACTAGTGCCTAAACCCAAGAACTGTCAAGTAATAGGTACAAAATGGGTTTTTAGGAATAAACTAGATGAAAATGGTATAATTGTAAGAAACAAGGCTAGATTGGTAGCCAAAGGGTATAACCAAGAAGAAGGCATAGATTATGATGAAACATATGCACCAGTAGCAAGATTAGAAGCTATAAGAATGCTACTTGCTTATTCTTGCATAATGAGATTTAAATTGTATCAAATGGATGTTAAGAGTGATTTCTTAAATGGATTTATACAAGAGGAAGTGTATGTTGGTCAACCACCTGGTTTTGAGAATAATGAATTGCCTAACCATGTTTATAAATTGTCTAAAGCACTATATGGCTTAAAGCAAGCTCCTAGAGCTTGGTATGAAAGGTTAAGTAATTTTCTCATTGAAGAAGGATTTAAAAGAGGTAAAGTTGACACAACCTTGTTCACTAAGAAAAAGGCACACAACATTTTACTTGTACAAATATATGTGGATGATATAATTTTTGGTGCCACTAATGAGCATTTGTGCTATGAGTTTGCAAGTCTTATGTAGAGTGAGTTTGAAATGTCAATGATGGGTGAGCTGAACTTTTTCCTTGGACTGCAAATAAAGCAAACTGAAAATGGAATCTTTGTTAGCCAAACCAAGTACTGCAATGAGTTGATCAAGAAGTTTGGCATGGAAAATGCTAAGGAGATGGCTACTCCAACGAGTACCTCCTGTTATCTGGACAAGGATGAGCAAGGTAAACCTGTTGATGTTTCTAAATTCAGAGGTATGATAGGCTCGCTACTTTATCTTACTGCTAGTAGGCCCGATATCATGTTTATTGTATGCATGTGTGCTAGATATCAAGCAAATCCAAAAGAATCACACTTAACAGCAGTTAAAAGGATAATTAAGTATCTGTTAGGAACAAAAGACAAGGGATTATGGTATCCTAAGAGAGCTACATGTACTTTAATTAGCTATTCAGACTCTGATTTTGCTGGTTGTAAACTAGATAGAAAGAGTACTAGTGGAACTTGCCATTTACTAGGAAACTCATTAGTATTATGGTTCAGTAAGAAACAATCTAGTGTGGCTTTATCCACTGCAGAGGTTGAATATGTAGCAGCTGGTAGCTGTTGTGCTCAGGTTTTATGGATGAAACAATAATTAGTTGATTATGGTGTGCAACTAAACCAAGTTCCTATTAGATGTGACAATACGAGTGCAATTAACTTAACTAAGAATCCCATAATGCATTCTAGAACTAAACACATATAAATCAGACATCATTTCATTAGAGATCATATTCAGAGTAGAGAAATTGAGATTGAATATGTTGATACAACTAAACAACTTTTCGATATCTTTACCAAGCCCTTGAACAAGAAAAGCTTCTTTTTCATTTGAAGAGAATTGGGCATAATTGATCAATCCTATGTCTAATCTCTATCCCTCTATCATGAACAATTTTATAAGCTATGTTTGAATGTTTAAATGCTTACCTTCTCTATTGCTTTGAATGTTTCTTTTCTTTACCTTTTTTATAATGCCAAAGGGGGAGGAAAAAGTATGATATAGATAAAGGGGATAATAACAAATTATACATGAAAAAAAAGTATGATATAGAGAAAACGAATTATACATGCATATGTTGAGGGGGAGCTTAAAAGATTACATGATTAATGGGAAGTAAATCAAATTCTGCTATGTTAATATATTTTTTTCTCTGATATACTTCTGCTCTGACTGCTTTGATACCATGATATAAATCTGCTAAAAACACTTAGCGTCTGCTACAATTGTACTCTGATCTTATAATTTGTTAAAATATTTGTCATAATAAAAAAAGGGGGAGATTGTACGACTCAATGACTTAGAGATTTTAATATATGACAAATACAACTTAATGTGTATGCAAGTGTTTTAGTATCAAATAGCAAAGACAGGTATCAAGCAGTGATCAACAAGTTCAGTGAGCTATCAAAGGAGAATATTCAAGGAAGAACTTAAAGGAAACAAAGAGCAAAGACAGAGATCAAAGGATCATCAAACAAAGAGCTTAAAGGAGAAATTAGTTTTAAGTCTTAGATGATTTGTAAGAGATGAAATCTCTTATTCACAAATAAGCTCAATTAAAAAGATGCATGAAGAAAATCATTTTCCATAACCCGCATTAAAAGGAATAAGTTTTCGTTAATGAAAATGATTTTTGGAAATAAGAAGTGCTCGTCCAAAGCGCTCGTCCAACACAAGTGACAAAAGCGCCCGTCCAACTAAAGTAATAGAAGCGCTCGTCCAACAATGAAGTAATACAAGTGCTCATCCAACACTGAAGTAATACAAGCGCTCGTCCATTAAAGTGACAAAAGTGCTCGTCCACTGTAGTGACAGAAGCGCTCGTCCACTGTAGTGACAGAAGCGCTCGTGCACAAAAGTCTTTGGACCTGCTAAATCCTTAAATGAGAAGCTCCGTCCAATGACATGGCATATGGAGCTCGTCTACTAATTAGAGCTCGTCCAATTACTGTGTTTTAGTACTCCCGTCTGCTGACATGGCATATGGAGCTCGTCTACTTGCCCGTCCGAATGTAAAATCTTAATGGCTAGATGGACGCGGTTATTATCACGATGGACGCGAATTCTATAAACCGATGTAGAATCTTATTTCAAGAACAAGAATCAAGAAAACAGATTCTGTTAATCAGATCCAAATCTGTTTTGATTGATCCCAACGACTATAACTTGTTTTCTTTATAAAGTGGGATCAAAGGAACACTTTTAACAATCACAACCAGATCAGAAATTTTATACGAAATCAATTGTGAAAATCATTCATCTTCTTGCTTGAGCTTATTGTGAAAAGAGTGATTTGTTCCCATAAGTGCTTCAATTTGTTTATCTAACTATTGAGAGTTAGGAATCAACTTTTGCTTTACATTTTGATTGTAAAGAGAGAGGGAGTCACTCCGAGTGATTAGGGTGAGGTATCCCTAAGGTTGAACATTGAGGCTCTTCACAAGAGTGTGGTATCTCGAGGTGAATGAGTGCTCTGTGGTGTAAAGGTTTTTCAAGCTACTTGGCAAAGCTTGTGTGTTAGTGTGTGAAATCCCATAGGTGGAGTGGGGACTGGATGTAGGTCACAGTGGAGGTGACTGAACCAGGATAAATCTGGTTGTGTGGTATCCCTAAACTCAAACTCTTTTACTTTCTGTTTATGATCAAGAACCTGTGATTTTGATGTTTAAGTTCAATATAATTTCTGTTCTTGATCTGTATAAATGTTGGACGAATCTGGGCAAGTATACCCAGTCGTGCAAGTAATACGGTGGTAAGACCGGTTATCGTATCCACGGGGATTGGATGTCAACTACCAATTCGAAAACTCAGCAACTATCTAGACTAAACTATTAATCAAGAGAGAAAGTAAAACAACAAAAGAAAAAGGGAATAAAATCTTTATGTCTTTTTGGGGACTTTTGACAAACACTTGGAGTGCAGAAAGGATATGTTGGGACTAGACTTCACCAAACCTCTAACTCATGCACTATCAGGACTAGATACCTCCCATTCATGCTTCAGATATTAAAATCAATCCACTAAAATACTCAAACCCCGATTCCTCGGATGGCAAGAGCCTAAATCCACTAATAGACCCTAATTCCTTAGGTGGCCTAGATTAATGAATTTGCATTAAGATTAGGGATTACGCGATTACTAATAAACGTAGTTCCATTCCTAGATACAAGGCTTACTAGGTGATTAAATTCAGTTCCGGTTATGATACGAACATTCCCATTGCATACCAAAACACAAAACAAGTCATGGGGGTGCTAGCCACAACAAGCATTAAGCACAGAAAAATAACCACTAATACGAAGACATGAACATAGATTAATCAGTCAAGATAAATACATAAACATAAGTTTGATTACATCTAATCCCAACACAGGGATTTAACTACTCATAAACAAAGAAAACCAAACCAGAGAAATAGGAGAAGAGGAGAGAAGAGGCCCCATGGGAGCTTTCCTTCTTCTTCAAAGCAACCCCTCTTGGCTCCCTTCTAGGGTTGAAACCCTAGCCCAGCTGCAGCCTCCAAATGCCTCCCTCTGGACCCTAAAAAAACTCCTCTGTCCTGTCTGCTGCGCTCTTATTTATAGGTCTGCTGCGCGTCACGGCCGTGATGGCCATCACGGGCAGGCCGTGACGCGTTATGTCCAAGGCGTGTTTTCCACTTTTGAGCTCTTGCTAGGCGAGCTAGGTTTCGCGACGCGAAACCCTAATTTTCTGGTTGGCCACGGCTGTGATGTCTATCACGGGCAGGCCGTGACAGCCTTTGACTTTTGCCTTCTGCTCTGCTTGATCACGGCCGTGATGGTCATCACGGTAGGCCGTGATGGGCTCTGTTTGGCTCATATTCTTCACTTTTCAAGCTCTATTTCATCCAAGCTCCACCATGGCTGATTTTGATCATTTTTACATTGAATTCCTGCAAAACAACACCAAGACACCGCTTCACCCGTTCCAAGGGAAAATCTAATAAAAACCAAATAAAGAATGCCTAATCTATATGCAAAATGCATGCAAAAGAGTACATAAAATATCATGTAAAATCCCACTATCAAATCACCCCAAGCTTATTCAATTGCTTGTCCTCAAGCAATCACTAAGGCCAGAAGAAGAAAACATAACATGGATAGTGAACTAAGAACCCGAGTAAATGATCCAAGTAATAGGCATTTCAAACAATTCAGTAAAAGACAATCAATTCAAGTCCAATTAGAGGCTTAGGTTCCTTAGACTCATATTCTCACTGATCTGAGCACTCTTTCTCACCTGAAGCTCACCCCAAGCTTGTTCATTTGCTTGGCTCTCTTTTCTCCCTCACTCAAGTGTTTAGGAGATAAGACATTTCACTCAATTTTCCTCAAGGAATGAATCCTACCATAGGCTTGACTATCAACCAAATCTCTACTTTATTAATGAAAACAATTAAGAATCAAGAGGTCTTTACTTCGGTTGTAACGTGGCCATGGGATTAATCGTTAGGTGGGGAAATCAAGAAAAGGACATTTCAAAAGGGCTAAACCAAGTATCAAACATTTCAACACATGACACCTTCTAAAATACCTTGTTGGGTTTTCAATTCATTTTTCCACCTTTCTTTTCTTTCTTTTTCTTTTATTTCTCATTTCTTTTTTTGTCATCCCCTTCTCTAAAGAATTTTCTTTTTCTTTTGTTTTTATTTTGCTTGGAGAAGGGGAGATTTTTCAACTCAAGAGAAATACTGATTCTTTTCATCCCAAACTTTTTTCAACTACCTTTTTACCCTTTTGTAATACTTTAGAAGGTCCTATCAAACATCATTCATCAATATGTTTCAGGGTACCAAGAAAAGCATTTTATTCTTTTAGGCTCAAAATTGGGCAACTATATGGTAGCATTTCATCATTCAAAGCTCAGAAGGCCAGAAAAATACCTATTGCCTCAATCATTTTCAAAAATGTTCTCAAAAATTTTTAAGCTTCAAAATGGTTTCAAGTCAAGTTCTAGAGAAAGCAAACCAAGAGGAATAACACTCTAACACAAAGAATGGGGTAGATATAGTGAGTACCCCTTTGGCTCAAAATCTCACATTTTTAGCAGTTCAAAAATCAATGAGAAACAAAAATCTTCAGAACCATATGCTAATTATCAACTATCCAAGATTATCTCAAACACTTTCATT
Source organism: Sophora flavescens (assembly GCA_030762895.1). Taxonomy (NCBI): domain Eukaryota; kingdom Viridiplantae; phylum Streptophyta; class Magnoliopsida; order Fabales; family Fabaceae; genus Sophora; species Sophora flavescens. Next base: position 103,682,871 of record CM061064.1, read on the forward strand.
TGCAGCCATATCACAAGAATAAAAAATTGGGTTCAAAAATTCACTATCACAAAATATTTGGCACTTAGTTCTCACAATTGGATGCAAAATCTAAACAAGGGCAATCTGATCATGTGATCATGCAAAACTATCATGCAAAACTATATGAATGCAATATGAAAGATGCAAATGCAAAATACCCCTACCCCAAGCTTAAGAATTTACATTGTCCCCAATGTAAACAATCAAGATGGAGAGAGGAGCAAAATAAAATAAAATAAAAATGGAACGGCTTACCGAGGCGGTAGCGGGTGTTGACTTTCATTTCAGTCAGAACTGCTTGAAAGTTGGGTTGCTTTTTCTTGTCTTCTTGCTCTTCCCTCCTTCGTTCTTACCCTGGAATCACTTGGCAATTTTATTAGTAAAAGAAAACTCTTGATCTTCTCAAATTATTCAAGAGTTTAAAGTCAAAAATAAAATCTAACTAAAGAGAAAGGAAAAAGGAAAAGGAAAAGAAAAATTGGGTTGCCTCCCAATGAGCGCTGCTTTAATGTCACTAGCTTGACTTATTAAAAAGCATCCACCTGGATCCTCCTCCCGGATCAAATGGAAATTGGGATGGTGATTGTAGCAGTAAAATAACTTTATTCTCAATTCCACCCAGCCATTGGGTGGAAACTCCCTTGACCTTTGCAATTATGAATTCACTTCCTCTCGGGTCAAGTGGAATTTTCAAGAGGAAGTTTTCCATACAAGTGGAAGGGGCTAACTTACCATTATCCACACATGCATGCGTGCCAACATATTTATTTATTGCAGTAAATTCAGCAAGCATGGTGGAGGGAGTGCTTTCCAAATGCACCGCCTTCTCACTTGTTTCTCTCCAAGGATGTGTGGAAGGTAATTCCTCTTGTTGTTGTTCACTTACCAACACCTCTTCATCTTCAATTTGATCCATTCCCATAACCAGATTTTTCTCAAATTCTGCTTCATGTGGCTCTATGGGAATCATACATGGTGGTGGAGGTGGCAAATATGAACAAAAGGTTTCCCACTCCTCCACGGAGAAGTTATATGTAAGCCTTCCCGTCATATAATCAACTTGTGCAGGAGTAACATGGTCCATCAAATCCATGACGTCTCCCAAACACCAGTTGTCTTCCAAAACGCGACTTGAGGCTTCCTCATCAGGTGGATAATAAAATTTTTCCATGAACTGCATCCACCTTGCAAAAACAAAACTCAAACAAAAAGATCAAATATATACAGAAAATAAAAATAATAACAAAAATGTCTAAACTAGTTGCCTCCTCTGTTACTAATGATATTGGCAAAACCAATCCCCGGCAACGGCGCCAAAAACTTGTTGGACGAATCTGGGCAAGTATACCCAGTCGTGCAAGTAATACGGTGGTAAGACCGGTTATCGTATCCACGGGGATTGGATGTCAACTACCAATTCTCAAACTCAGCAACTATCTAGACTAAACTATTAATCAAGAGAGAAAGTAAAACAACAAAAGAAAAGGGAATAAAATCTTTATGTCTTTTTGGGGACTTTTGACAAACACTTGGAGTGCAGAAAGGATATGTTGGGACTAGACTTCACCAAACCTCTAACTCATGCACTATCAGGACTAGATACCTCCCATTCATGCTTCAGATATTAAAATCAATCCACTAAAATACTCAAACCCCGATTCCTCGGATGGCAAGAGCCTAAATCCACTAATAGACCCTAATTCCTTAGGTGGCCTAGATTAATGAATTTGCATTAAGATTAGGGATTACGCGATTACTAATAAACCTAGTTCCATTCCTAGATACAAGGCTTACTAGGTGATTAAATTCAGTTCCGGTTATGATACGAACGTTCCCATTGCATACCAAAACACAAATCAAGTCATGGGGGTGCTAGCCACAACAAGCATTAAGCACAGAAAAATAACCACTAATACGAAGACATGAACATAGATTAATCAGTCAAGATAAATACATAAACATAAGTTTGATTACATCTAATCCCAACACAGGGATTTAACTACTCATAAACAAAGAAAACCAAACCAGAGAAATAGGAGAAGAGGAGAGAAGAGGCCCCATGGGAGCTTTCCTTCTTCTTCAAAGCAACCCCTCTTGGCTCCCTTCTAGGGTTGAAACCCTAGCCCAGCTGCAGCCTCCAAATGCCTCCCTCTGGACCCTAAAAAAACTCCTCTGTCCTGTCTGCTGCGCTCTTATTTATAGATCTGCTGCGCGTCACGGCCGTGATGGCCATCACGGACAGGCCGTGACGCGTTCTGTCCAAGGCGTGTTTTCCACTTTTGAGCTCTCGCGAGGCGAGCTAGGTTTCGCGATGCGAAACCCTAATTTTCTGGTTGGCCACGGCTGTGATGTCTATCACGGGCAGGCCGTGACAACCTCTGACTTTTGCCTTATGCTCTGCTTGATCACGGCCGTGATGGTCATCACGGCCAGGCCGTGATGGGCTCTGTTTGGCTCATATTCTTCACTTTTCAAGCTCTATTTCATCCAAGCTCCACCATGGCTGATTTTGATCATTTTTACATTGAATTCCTGCAAAACAACACCAAGACACCGCTTCACCCGTTCCAAGGGAAAATCTAATAAAAACCAAACAAAGAATGCCTAATCTATATGCAAAATGCATGCAAAAGAGTACAGAAAATATCATGTAAAATCCCACTATCAATAAACTGTATTGAAAACTGAGTTCGATTGTAATCAAGACTGTGTTATCTACGTTCAAAACTGAGTTGATCAAAACCATTCTTGATTGCTAAAACTGAACTATTACTGAAAATGAAACCTGCAAGTTCGTTCTTGATTGTTAATGCTTGTATCTGAAACTTGCATAACTTGTTCTTAATCTTTAAAGGTTTAATCAGTTTCTGTATTTTGTTATTACTGAGTTATTGAACCTGAATCTATTCTCTATTAATTCTGAATCAATCTTTCTTATCCTCATCACCTTCTACTGAAGATTTTATATAAACCCTTCATTGATCTTGTAAAATATCCCGAAGCCATAAATCCGCAACTCTGATTTGAAAAACTTTGTGAATAAGTTTTAAGAGGGAAATATTTTTTTGAAAACTCAATTCACCCCCCCCCCCCCCTTGAGTCGTTGAAGCCAAAACAACACATTTCCCATATGGAATGATGGGTCCAACCCTTTTCGACATGTCGTCCATTACAGGACTTCATCTGGATGGCCCTTCCATGCATACCTCGAGGTCAAGAGATCAATTGATGTCTATGTCCCAAGATGTTCTTTTTCTAAATATGTCACAGATTTCAAAGGTAAATAAAACGAACCGGTGACAGAAACTGAGCATGTAGCCTTTTTATTTCTTTGGCTATGTGCTTATGTCTTTTGTAGTAAATCTGCCACTTTGATTGCAACTTATGTTCCTCTTGCCAACCTTCTTGCTACTGGCAAGAGGACAACACTAGGCCAATGTGTTCTGGCCAATCTTTATGATAGCATGAGTATGTTGGTCGACACTGTCAGATCAAATAAAAAGAAAACTAACATAGGAGGTCCTCTTTGGCTTATCCAATTGTGGCTTCATGCCGTCTTAGAGCGTCGACTTTCTTACAAGGCTCCTGCAGAATTGTCAATAGACACTTATGGTTCTTATCTTTGTTATGTTTCTGCTGTGTCTTTGTCAAAAGATGAAACTGTCAATTTCAAATTCTATTTCAAAATTTTCCATTCTCTTTCGTCGACTTCTTCAAAAATCAATTTCGCCCCTTTTGTCGACCGAAAGTATGGTCCAGAGTGGTTTACTAAGCTGAGTACTATTGTGTCTAAATCCAATGAATCAATTTTGGCCAATTTTCTCTGTCAAAGAGTCATTTTTGTCGATGTTCCTGGTTTTAAAACCCATCAAATCTATCTTCATTTACCCAATACCACTTCCTGTCAGCTTGGTTTCTGTCAATCTATCCCCTCTCCTTACTCATCAGACCCGGATGAGCACTTCATCAATGCCAAGGTTCCAATATACGAAGATATCATGGCCATCAGTGACTAAGATAAAGCTCGCAGGGGCTCTTTACAACTTGTCCCATTTTCTACTTTTCATGGAGCAACTCAAAGTTGTCTTGACTGGTGGGATGATTATTACTCTAATTATCATCCAAGTCTAAAAGTCTGCTTGAGTCGCATTACAGAAGCTGCTGGTAATGGTGATGATTCTTCTGTGCAGGAACAAGATCCAGCATAAAAAACTCAAGGTGAACTTCGGAAAGAAATTCGAGCCTTTGAGAAATTTTACAAAATCAAGTGGAATCCCATGAGACCACATGATATGGTTCGTCATGTCAACAGTGTTTTAGCTAAAGCCAAAAGGAAGCATGATAATAAGGAATCCGAAAGACTTGCCAAATATTGGGAAATTCCAAATATGACCAAAGAATATTTTGACAGTTTAAAAGCTCCTTTTCCTGATCCTATGCCTATTCCTTGTGCTCCTTTTGGTATAGCTGATTCACACCCAGGGAAGTCGACGAAGGGAGGTAACTTCATTTTTCTAGAAAGCGTAAGTGCTTATGTTGATCCTTTTGAAAAACCAAAGGCAAACTCCTTATTTATGTTTTCATTGACTGCTGCTCCTCTTGACAAACCTCTTCCTGGCAAATCTAAAGCTGTCATATCAGTGGAAGAGATGTTTGAAGATGATAAGAATGAGGAGGAAGATTTGATCCCTGCGAAGACCAAGCCTGCCAAGAAAGGATCAAAAGCTCCTGTGTCTAAGACAACAAAAGGGACAAGAAAAAGAAAAGAAAAAACTCCAGTCTTTGATTCTCTTTCCAAGGAATCAAGATCTGTCAAGAGTTCTTCTATCTCAGCAGATTCTGATGCTACCAAGACTTCATCCAAACCAAAAGACCCCATTGCTGGTTCATCCAACAATTCCCCTTCTGATCAATCCAAGGTAAAGCTTCAATCCTTATGACTAGTTTGTTGGATTAAAATAGATTTATCCATAATCTCTAAATTTCTTTTCCATTTTGACAGAAAAAGAAAACTGTCCAACCTACTGCAAAAGCACAAGAAGTAGGCGTGGATGTTGATTTGGTGTCTTCAGACTCCAATATGGTGTTTTTTTCATTATCTTGCCACATGCTCATATATATTATATCTCTGTCTCACTCTGTTTCCTCAATTAGGAAAAAACTTCCCAAGGTGATGACTTAATGACCATTCGAGAAATTGTCAACCAAACCGTCAAACCAACAAATCTTCCTGATCCAGAGGTACAAGACAATTTGTTCACAATCTCCCTTCATTTAATTATTTTAATTCTAACTCATTTATTTTCTTACCTTTCCAGGTTGTAGAAAATTTCAAGCACTTGGCTCTTGAGGGTGAAGTTCTGACAAAGAACTTTCCAAACTCTAAATCCGTTCAGGAACTGGCTCCCAGTTCTCAACAACCCGAATTGGCTGCTCAGACTTCAACTCCCGTGACCGACAAACCAGTCGAAGTGACTACCATCATTGAGATTCCAGATGAGGATATTGATATGGAAGCTTTATTGTTAGAATCAGTTCCCATTGCTCTTCCTCCACCACCAGTCAGACTTCCAACCACTAAATCTCCTGAGCCTAAACCCTTTCTTCATTTCCATACTTGGATCAACATGTTGGCAGAGGTTAGCCGGAAAGAATCTACATTTTCTGCCAATTCTTCGTCAACCTAGCAGGACTCCAGTGACTCTCGAGTCGTTAATCTCATGCATGACTTGAAAGCTCTTCTTGGCAACTCCTTTAACACTCTTTGCTCTGATGTCAACATTCAACAAGAGTTGTCAAGACTGATTAAAGAAATTACTCCCTTTCATTCCAATCTTCCTTTGTCTAGCCGCACCCATTTCCTCTCAATCTACAAATTTTGGGAGCGGTTCTCTGACAAATTAGAGAAGATGTCTTTTGTCATTCCTTCCTATGAAGAGGAGGTAAATATTAAGGACAATCTTCTAGCCAAGTTCTAGGATCTAGAGGCCTCCAAAAAGAGCTTGATCTTATCTTGACAGGAACTCAGACTAAAGAATCCCTCCTGGACTACCGAAAAAAGTTATTAGCAGAGATTGAATTGACAGACCGACAGTGCGCCAAGTTTGACAAGGCTCTGGAGAAAAGCAGAGACAAAGTCAAGGCCATTGATGATGAATCTGTTCAACTTGGCCAAAGAGCTGAAACCGTAGTTGGCAAACTTCGTGCTCTACAACCTGAATATGATGCTGCAGTTGCCAACAAGGCTGATCTTACTTTTGCATGGGATCAGTTGTCTCTTGACATTGGCTTAGACAAAAATTAATTTGCTGTAATTTTCTTTCTGTCTGCCAAATTTTGTGATTCCGACACTTATTTTGTCATCCATTTAACGAGAATGACTATTGGTTTACTTGCACATTTATTTAATTTTAACTGTTGGTTCCAATAAATTCCGTAACTTACCTGTATGAATTTACAATTAATTTCGGGTAAGTTTCAAAACATTGGTAAACCCGCTACATTTAATATCTTGTCTCTCCAGAATACTTATAAATAGCAAGGCTTACTTCTCATAACATTTGTGTCCTTAAACACTGTGATTTTACATAAAATATGCTCCCATCAACGACTAACTTTTCCTTATTTTTCTTACTACCTCCATGGGAGCCTGACCTTACAACCTTTAACTTTCAGATTCAAGGTCTTTGTCTTGATGGTCATCTTGTTAGTAAAGATCAGTAACCAACGTAATGGGCACGGTAGAGATCAGCAACCAACGTAACCACTAGAGCTGACTATCGCTGCCCGCCTCTGGTTAGAGTAGACTTGAAACAGAATGAGTGCATCTGTTTCCAGTTCCATCATTCTTCTCGGAGGATGGTTATCTCTCTTGGTGTTGTCTTTACTACACTATAAGCAACCACCACCTTCTGGGTTAAATGATGGTGAAATCTGCTCGTGCCAGATTTTTTCTTTACACTCTGCGCACTCTTGACATATGAAGCAGATGAAACCTCATCAAATGGGAATAAAGCCTCAACAAATTAGGTTACGCTACTGCATTGTCGAAGAGTGAAGGAGAAAAGTCTGCCAATCTTATCAGAGTTTCGGACTCTTAGTTATTTTTAGGAATAAGTTAGCTTCGATTGATCATTTGTACTTTTGACAAACAATGAATAATTTAGATTGACAATTTGTACTTTTGACAATGTATGGTTGTATTGCCAAGTTAGTGAATAAAATATTCTCATTTCTTTTCACTTATTGTCAATCTTTACTTCCAGCATTGTTGGTTGATATTTCTTCAAATACTTGCCATTAATTGAATTAATTCTTAGGCCCGTATTGACATCGGCAAAGTGCATAAGCATTTCCAGAAAATGCTTTAGAAATCTTAAAAGGTCCTTCCCATTTTGGTGACCACTTACCATAATCTCGACAACTTTTATCCATAGGCAAAATGACTTTCCACACTAAGTCATCTACTTTGAATGATTTAAACTTAACTCCATTATTGTAGAATTTTGCAATTCTTTCTTTCCGTCGAATCAAGTTTTCCAATGCAATCAACCTTTTATCACTTAATTCGTCCAATTCATCCAATATTGCATCCTAATGTTGGTCGACAGGCAAGTCATCTTGTCTTTGAATACGAATTGATTGAAGATTGATTTCGACAGACAATACAGGATCATGTCCATATACCAACCTGTATGGTGAGGTCCCTGTCGATTGTCTGGGTGAATTTCTATATGCCCACAGTATTTGGTCAAGAGTGTTATGCCAGTTCTTAGGTTGTCGACCCACATGCTTTTTAATAAGACCAATAATAATCTTATTTATGGCCTCAACTTGGCCATTAGCTTGTGCATAGTACGGAGTAGATATAAGTATCTTTATATAACTAGAGTTGGCATATTCTATGATTTTCTTTTCGGTAAAAACCGATCCTTGATCAGTTGTCTAGGTTTGTGGTATTCCAAACCGACAAACAATGTGATTTTCAATAAAGTCAATCACATCTTGTTGGGTGACTGCTTTGAGACAAACTGCTTCTACCCATTTGGTAAAATAACCAACTCCAACCAAAATGAATTGATGTCCTTTTGATGAAGACGGGTGTATTTGGCCAATTAAATCCAAATCCCATCCTCTGAATGGCCTTGGTTTGACTATAGAATGTAATTTGCTGGCCGGAACATTCTGTATGTGGCCATATTTCTGACATTGCTCACAAGACTTGGCAAACAAAATACAGTCCCTAACCATAGTTGGCCAATAATACAAACTCCGTCGGAGCACCTATTTAATTTTATCTCCTGCTTGGTGGGCCCCACATATGCCTTCACGGACCTCAGACAAAGCCAAATATGCATTGTGCTCACTTAGGCATTAATGTAAAGTTCCATCGACATACCTTCTATGTAATAGTCCACCCTGCATAGTATAATTCAATGCTTTGTATTTTACCTTTTTATCTGCATTCTGACTTGGGTTTTCCAAATATTTAATTATTAGTAATCTCCAGTCATTAGATAGATTTAAATCATTGACCAAGACATCTCTTTCTTCCAGTGGATATAATAATTCTCTAATCCCACTAATCATGACAAAGTCTTTTGAGATATCTTGTACCCTGAAGCTATTTGAGCTAACTCATTAGCCTCTTGATTCCGTTCACTGGGGATATATTTGACAATTACGTCATCGAATTTTCTCATTAACTTACTTGCTTTGATTCAATATTTTGTCAAATTATAACTGACACATTTGTATTCTTGAGTAAGATGTTTAATAACCAACTAGGAATCCCCAACTATCTGCACATTTCGTGCCTTCATTTCCACTAGTATCTCTAATCCAACAATCAAAGCTTCATACTCAGCTTCATTGTTAGAACATGGATATTTAAGCTCAAACATGAACTTAGTAGGAGTTCCTTGTGGATTCACAATTAAGATTCCTACTCCGCTACCTCCTTGATGCCTTGATCCATCAAAGTAAAGTTTCCAAGGTTGTAAACTGACAAAGTTTATTCCCAGCACATCCAATCCTGGATGTTCTACCAAGAAGTCGGCAACTGCCTGACATTTGATAGCTTTGGCTGACACGTATTGTAAAGAATATTCCGACAAAGCAATGGTCCATTTACCAATACGCCCATTAAGGACTGGTTTTGACAACATATACTTTATTACATCATTCTTAGAAATTACTAATACATTACAAGGCATCATATAATATTTCAGTTTGGTACATGAAAAATACAATGCTAGACATAATTTCTCTATAGCACTATATATTTTCTCAGCATCATTGAGAACTTTGCTTAGATAATACACAACCCTCTCGACATTGTCATAGTCATCCTGGGCCAAGAGACATCCTATAGTATCTTCAGATGCTGATATGTACAACTTGAACGGTCGACGAGGCATAGCAGGCATCATGACCGGTGGATTAACTAAGTATTGCTTGATCTGGTCAAAAGCTTCTTGGTGACAAGATTCCCATACGAAACTTTGTTCTGCTTTCAACTTGACCAATGGTGCAAATACTCTTGTTCTTACTGACAAATTCGATATAAACCTCCGCAGAAAGTTAACCATTCCTAGGAAGGACTGTAATTCCCTCTTATTTGTCGGTGCCATGGCTTCCATAACTGCTTTGGCTTTATTTTTTTCCACCTCGATTCCTTTCTTATGAACTGAAAAGCCCAAGAATTTGGCAGTCGATACTCCGAAGCTGCATTTCTCTGGGTTCATTTTGAGGTTATGTTTTCTCATCCTTTCAAACCCTTGCTTTAGATGCTCTAAGTGGTCATCCTTAGTTTTTGATTTGACAACTGTAAGACTAAGCCCTCATTCATGTTTTGATGTATGACAAACAAAGTGTATTTTTTATAAGATTTTTGATTTTGACTATATACTTATTATGTGTTAAGTTGTATGCAAGGTCACTCATGAAAAAGGAAAATCAAGGATTAAAGGATGGAAGACCAATGACACAAAGTAATGGACAAGGACTAAAGCATCAAGCAATGAAGATCTCATACTTTAGATGCTATTGTAAAAATAGCACATTTGATTTCTTAGATGAAGCACTTAAATTTAAGAAGAAACTAATTTTTACAAAGGATAAACAAAATAGTTTTTCAAAATAAAGGTTTTTCAAAAAGTGATTAATTGATAAAGAAATAAAGTTTGTTGTACACATGTGTATGTAAAGCTAAATTTCAAATTTTAGAAAGAACCTTTCTGTACACAGGCATCATACACATGTGTATGAAAAGTTGGGTTTTAAAAACAAAAGAAAATTTGCCTGTACACATGTGTTGTACACCTGTGTACACGAATACATGCTCTCGGGTTCAAAGTTGAAAGGCTGTACACATGTGTTGTACACCTGTGTACACAAAAGTGAGCTCTCGGGTCTGGAACTAAAATTCGTACACATGCGTTGTACACATGTGTATCAGTGTATTGTTTTGAAAAATATGACAATACACAGATGTACAAAAATGATACACCTGTGTATTGAACATTCTGGGTTGATGTTCTATTATACATCTGTGAACGCAAGGTATACACATGTGTATTAAAGCACAACGAAATAAATACACATGTGTACAAAAGAAGCTAATTTGTGTATACATTTGAAAAAGGTGAAAACTTGGTTTAATAAACAGATGTACAAAATATCTAATATGTGTACAAGCTTTGAAAATGTCTGAAAAATTCGAATACACAGATGTAGTACACAGACTATTCTGTTACAACTTTTCAAACTGATTTGTAATCACTTGTAACAAGTTTTGTGATAAGACCCATGGATCAAAATCTTCCAAAACCTATAAAAGGACTTCATATCAACAGTTTTCAGCATCTTACACATTCTGAAAGTGAAAATACGAAAGATTGAAAAGCTTCCAAAAGTGCTTCATCTTAGAGAAAAGTGTGATATTTCTTAGAACTTCAATTTGTATAATCAGACTTTTAGAGTCTTTCTTCTACTCAATTCTTTCTGCGAATTAGTGTGATTAAGAGAGGGTATCTCTTAGGATTGAACAAGGATAGAAGGGATCCTTGGGAATAGAAAAGCAAGTGTTCTTTTTGGTGTGTTCTTGAGCAAGGAGGTTATCCTTGTGATGCTGTAATTGGATATTATAATTTATGGTTATAGTGGAGAAAACCACAGAGATGTGGGACTGGATGTAGGCTTACCAGAGGAGGTAGCTGAACCAGGATAAATCGGTTTGCGTGTTCTTCTCATCTCTAAACTCCATATACATGTTATATGCACTTGTGTGTTGTGAATGAGTTTTAAGAATGCTTGTTTACTTGAATCTTTGATCTGCAATCTGTGTTAAACTTGTTGTTACTTCTTATAATTCTTCTTAACATCATTACTTGTTACATAACCTGATTCTTGGGAATTAAAATTGAGTGAAAACCAATTTTCTTTAAGAAAACTCTGTTTTGCTTTAAATTGTTGAAAAAGTTTTCAATATCTCAATTCACCCCCCCCCCCCCTCTCTTAAGACTGTAGCCATTACCAACAAGTGGCATCAGGGCTAAAACTCTTGTTACAAAGCTTAATAGCTTCAAGAGATGGCTACAAATGATATCCTGGGTGATGGGGCTTCACTCACTAGACCCCCTGCTGATAAGCCTCTGGCTCGACTAGTTTTATAACTAGTAAAACCATGTTTTTTTGCACCAATTACTCGAGTTTAATCTCGTTTTTGTCCAAAATTGGATTTAATTGTCCTCAAGCAACATTTTTAGTTTCTTAAGTAGTTTAGGGCGTTTTAGTTAATTATGAGTCAAATAAAGCATTTACTGCTATTTCATATTTTTAGGTTGAAAGGGAAGCACTTAAAGTCAAGGGAATGAAGAAAATGGTGGAAAATGAAATTCTGGAAGTTTCGCCTCACGAGCCTGAAGACCAGCCTGAACAGCAACAGTCACCCCTTTCTGTCTCGCCTTGCGAATCACTATCTCGCCATGCGAGCCTGAAGGACTGACTGTGCCAGAGAATGTCACGTTTTCGGTCTCGCCTCGCGAATCACCATCTCGCCTCGCGAGAACCCAATTTTGAACTCGCGCCACTTTTAATATTCGCCTCGCGAGAGTCTACTCGCCTCGCGAGCGGGCGCATATTCTGAAAGTTATAAATTGCTGTTTTAGGGAAGATTAGGGAGAACTTTTGATTGACTGTTTTGCGAATTTTCTAGGTTTTGTATTACGTTTGTAATGGAGAACTAATTCCCTGAGGTTAATCTGCTGTAATCGGTTTCCATCGCCACTTGAGGTTCTATAATCCCCAATCTTATTGTTTTTCCCTTTCAATATTCTCCTATATGTCTTGTTTGCTTAATTCAAGTTATATAGGATAAGTCTTGATTAATTTCGATGATTGTATGTTCCTATACGCTAATCGCGTTTGCTTAATTCGCGTGTGTTCAATCGTGTTTGCTTAATTCACGAAGGTCTTAATCCGTTTGCATAATTCGGAATAGGAACATATATCTCGTAGTGTCAATTGCGCTTGTCTAATTGTTGCTACAATCAAAAAGGGATTAGAATTCGCTTAGGGCATGGAATTTATATGAATCAATGATAGTTGGGAAACCGAAAACAGTAGATTAATCGTTTTTAGCTTATTGATAATCACTTATTTGCATTGTTTTTCTTAATTGAATCATTCAACTTCACCCCCCCCCCCCCAAAAAAAACTGATTTTGAGGTTAATAACAGTCCAAGAGTCCTTGTTATATGATACTCGAGTTGTCGCGCCCTAACTACAGTTTTTGTAATCCACTTGTTTTTGACCTATGTGCGACATCGTGTCAAAATTGGCGCCGTTGCCGGGGACTCTTGTTGTTATTTTTGCATTTTCTTTTTGATTTTATGCTGAATTAGTTCTGGCTACTAGGTCTGGTTGTTCTAATCTGTTTGATTTTGATTCTGAAATTGAAAGAACTTTGCACACACGCCGTAGAGCAATTCAGGCTAGCACTAGTTCACCAACCAGTAGCGATTCTGATTCTGTACTTGCTTTTGATAACATGACTGATCAAAGAACATTAAGGCAACTTGCTGCTCCTGATGTTAATTATAATGGTTTGTGTATTGAATATGCTGATGTTGTTGCTCCTTTTGAATTAAAATCTGGTTTAATACACTTGTTGCCAAGGTTTAGTGGTCTTGCAGGTGAGGATCCGCACAAGCATCTGAAGGAGTTCCAGGTTGTCTGCTCTACACCTTTGAGACCGGAAGGAATAACAGAAGACCATATCAAGCTGAGAGCCTTCCCATTCTCGCTTCAAGGAGCTGCGAAGGATTGGTTGTATTACCTTGAACCGAATTCTGTTACACCCTGGAATGATTTGAAGAAGGTCTTCCTAGAGAGATACTTCCCTGCCTCCAGAGCTGCATCAATCAGGAAGGAGATATGTGGTATTAGACAGGGCAATGAATCATTGACTGAGTACAGGGAGAGATTCAAGAAGTTGGTATTCAGTTGTCCTCAACACCAGATTTCCGAGCAACTGCTTATTTAGTACTTTTATGAGGGGTTGCTACCGATGGACAGAAACATTTTGGATGCTGCTAGTGGGGGAGCACTTGTCGATAAGACTCCAGTTGCTGCCAAGGCATTGATTGAGAACATGTCACTCAACTCCCAGCAGTTCACAACTAGAAGCAATTTTGTCGAAGCAAGGGGTGTGAATGAGATCCATGGTTCTTCTTCCAACAAGGCCCTTGAAACCAGACTTGATGAGCTTACTTCTCTAGTGAAACAGTTGGCTGTGGATAAAGTTCAAACAGCAAGGTTGTGTGGTATTTGTACTTCTCCTGAGCACCTGACTGATGCATGTCCCATTCTGAAAGATGAGTCGGTCACTGATTTGCCTCAAGCATATGCAGCCAATATTTACCATCAAGGCAACAATCAGAACAGGTACAACATTCCTGACCTTTCCACTAATAAGTACCACCCCAACTGGAGAAACCATCCGAACCTTCGGTATGGAAATTCATCCACACAACAACAACAGCTGATGTTACCACCACAGAATCCACCCCAAGTGACCACCTCTGCACCTCCCGGACCTTCACTAGTGGACCTTGCCAAGTAAATGGCTGCACAAAATCTCCAGTTTCAGCAGCGAACGGATTCTAGTATTCATGCTTTGCCAACACAGATTGGACAGCTTGCCACTTCGATGAATTCCATGCAGCAAGCTCAAGGATCGAACCAACTGCCTGCTCAACCAGTAGTAAATCCTAATGTCCCAAATCCTAATGTGAGTGCAATGACTTTGAGATCCGAAAAAGTTGCAGAACCAGCCCCTGAAAATAAAAAAACTGTTGAGGTAACACCTGAACCTTCCGTCGTTGTTGAAGCTGAGAAAGAGTATGTGCCACCAATCCCTTTCCCACAAAGAGTGCTAAAAAATAAGAAGACTGATGAGGAAAACAAAGAGAGAGAGATTTTGGATGTATTCAGAAAAGTGGCAGTGAACATTCCGCTCCTTGATGCGATTAAGCAGGTTCCGAAATATGCAAAGTTTCTGAAGGATTTGTGCACACACAAGAGGAGGTTGAAGGGTAATGAGAGAGTCAATTTGGGGTGAAATGTTTCAGCCCTCATTCAACCTAAGCCTGCACCTGAAAGGGTTACTGTTTCAGCCCTCACTCAGGCAATACCACTGAAATGCAAGGATCCGGGAACTTTTGCTATTCCATGCACTATTGGGGATACTTAATTCGACAATTGCATGTTGGATTTAGGAGCTTCTATTAATGTCATGCCCACTTCTATTTTCAACAACCTTGATCTTGGTCCTTTGGAGCATACAAATCTTACTATCCAGTTGGCAAACAGGACCAATGCTCGCCCCATTGGAGTGGTAGAAGATGTGCTGGTACAAGTTAATGACTTGATTTTCCCTGCTGATTTTTACATCCTGGACATGGCAGGGGAAACAAATTCAAGCAGATCACCAATCATTCTGGGCAGACCGTTCATGAAAACGGCAAAGACAAAGATTGATGTTGATGATGGAACCATGTCCATGGAATTTGGTGACATTGTTGCAAAATTAAACATTTTCGATGCTATGAAGCATCCATTGGAAGAGCACTCTGTTTTTCAAATAGAGTTGCTCTCTGAAATTGTTGATGACACTTAAGATGACTTGGTCGCTGATTTTCCATCTATTTCTGGTTTTGATGATGTTTACTCATGTTCTGATTGCACTAACACTGACCCTTGTGCTGTTTGTGCTGAGATTGATGCTACCTTGCAGGGTTACAGTGTAAGTGAAGCTGTTTGTTCAGCTGAAGTTCTTGACAGCACGGCTGCCCCAAACATACCATCCATTGAGCAGCCACCCTCCCTAGAGCTTAAGCCACTTCCTGAAAATCTGGAATATGCTTATTTGGAGAGGAATGAAAAACTTCCGGTTATAATTTCCTCTAACCTTGATTCTGACCAGGAAACTAAGCTCTTGGAGGTTTTGAAGAAGCATAAGAAGGCGATTGGGTGGACCTTGGCTGACATACCAGGTATTAGCCCCTCCAGGTGTATGCATAGGATTTTGTTGGAGGATGGGGCTAAAAGAGTTAGGCAGCCCCAAAGGCGGCTCAATCCCTTGATTCTTGATGTTGTGAAGAAGGAGGTAACAAAACTCTTGCATGCAGGTATCATATACCCTATCTCTGACAGTAATTGGGTGAGCCCAGTGCAAGTTGTACCTAAGAAATCTGGACTCACAGTGGTGAAAAATGAAAATAATGAACTTGTTCCCACTAGAGTTCAGAATAGCTGGAGAGTTTGCATTGATTACAGGAGATTGAACCAGGCTACTAGAAAGGATCACTTTCCTTTGCCGTTCATCGATCAAATGCTTGAACGGCTAGCCGATAAATCACACTATTGCTTTCTTGATGGTTTTTCAGGTTACTTCCAGATCCACATTGCACCAGAGGATCAAGAGAATACAACTTTCACGTGCCCCTTCGGCACGTTTGCTTAGAAGAGGATGCCATTTGGTCTTTGCAATGCTCCTGGCACATTCCAGAGATGCATGATTAGTATTTTTATTGAATATATTGAGAATTGCATGGAAGTGTTCATGGATGATTTTACTATTTATGGTTCCTCATTTGATGCATGGTTGAACAGTTTGAATCTGGTTTTGGAAAGATGCATTGAAACTGACCTTGTTTTAAATTATGAAAAATGCCATTTTATGGTTGAACAGGGGATTGTTTTGGGGCATATTATTTCCGAAAAGGGTATTTCAGTAGATCCCGCTAAGATTGATGTGATTTCTACACTGCCTTACCCATCTTGCGTTCACGAGATTCGTTCTTTTCTTGGTCATGCAGGTTTTTACAGGCGCTTCATAAAGGATTTCAGCAAGATAGCTCTCCCTCTGTCAAACTTGTTGAATAATGACGCCATTTTCAACTTTGATGACAACTGCAAAAAGGCGTTTGATTTCTTGAAGAAAGCATTGACCTCCACTCCCATCATCCAGTCTCCTGACTGGATCCTCCCTTTTGAGATTATGTGCGATGCCTCTAACTATGCTGTGGGGGCGGTCCTTGCACAAAGGGTGGGCAAGGCTGCCCATGTTATTTACTATGCTTCTAGAACTTTAGATGTTGCGCGGGCTAATTACACCACCACTGAAAAGGAACTTCTAGCTATTGTTTTTGCTCTTGATAAATTCAGATCATATTTGCTAGGTTCAAAGGTTGTTGTTTTCACTGACCATGCAGCTTTAAAGTATTTGTTGAAGAAACCAGAAGCAAAACCGAGATTGATTCGGTGGATGTTGTTGCTTCAATAGTTTAGTGTGGAGATTAAAGATAAGAGTGGAGCTGAGAATTTAGTAGCTGACCACTTGAGCAGAATAGAAAGCGATAAGGATCCTTCCTCCATTCAGGATGACTTTCCCGATGAGCAGCTCTTACAGTTACATGGAGTAACTCCTTGGTTTGCTGATATTGTTAATTATCTTGTTGCTGGTATTTTTCCGACAGGTGCAACTAGGTCACAAATTCACAAACTAGGGAGTGATGCCAAATATTACGTTTGGGATGATCCATATCTTTGGAAATTTGGCAGTGATCAGGTAATTAGGAGATGTGTCCCCAACTATGAGATTGAATCTATTCTGCACTTTTCTCATGCTTCTCAAGTAGGGGGACACTATGGGCCACAGATGACTGCAAGAAAAATCCTAGATTCAGGTTTTTACTGGCCCACCATTTTTAAATATTCTTATGAGGTTTACCGCACTTGTAGAGAGTGTCAGACAGCAGGTACAGCCATCACTCGTAAGAGTGAAATGCCTCAGCAACCTATGCTTTTCTGTGAGGTGTTTGATGAGTGGGGAATCGACTTTATGGGTCCTTTCCATGGATCTTTTGGTTTTCTCTACATTTTACTTGCTGTCAATTATGTTTCAAAGTGGGTGGAAGCTGTCCCCACTAGGACTAATGATTCTAGAGTTGCAAATTTTGTCAGGTCCAATATCTTCTGCAGGTTCAGAATACCTCGGGCTATCACAAGTGACCAAGGCACTCATTTCTGCAACCGCACCATGGAAGCTTTACTCCGGAAGTATGGAGTTATGCACATGGTATCCACTGCATATCATCCCCAAACTAATGGGCAAGCCGAGATCTCAAACAGAGAAATTAAACAGATCTTAGAGAAAGTGGTGCAGCCAAACAGGAAGGACTGGAGCCGCCGTCTAGAAGACGCACTTTGGGTTCAAAGAACAGCTTTCAAGACACCAATAGGGATGTCCCCCTATAGACTTGTGTTCGGTAAGGCATGCCATCTTCCTGTAGAGATTGAGCACCGAGCTTATTGGGCGGTCAGAAGCTGTAATTTGGAAATGCAAAAGGCAGGCATTGAAAGGAAACTCCAATTATAGAATCTTGAAGAGCTTAGGTTGGAAGCCTATGAAAGCTCTCGAATTTACAAAGAGAAAACCAAGCACTTCCATGATAAGATGATTTCTAGGAAGGAATTCTCTGTGGGCCAACAGGTTTTATTGTTTAACTCCTGCCTGAAAGTGATGGCTGGGAAACTTCGATCCAAGTGGATTGGCCCATTTGCTGTCACTAATGTTTTCCCTCATGGTGCAGCAGAAATAAAAAGTGCAGGTAGCAACAAGGTCTTTAAGTTTAATGGGAAGCGCTTGAAGCTATTCCATGAGAGCTCAGTGCCTGAAGATGCAACCGTTGAAGAGCTCTCCTTGGGAGAGCTCTCCTTCATGGTTTGTATGCTTATGTGGTTGCATCAGATGATTTAGGCAATTTTATTTGAAATAACTACTTGGCCTAAAAGAACCATCCCTAACGCATGTTCCCTAGTTAGCCGCATTGAGCCTAAAAAGCCTATTGTTTCTTGATGACCTTATGCTATAAGCCAAAAATCTGGAAAAACCATGTTAACCCAATCTTAGGATTAGGAGAGCATGGAAGCTTAGCAAGAGAAGGGTTGCAAGAAACTAAGTTTGGGGTGGCTACAAGGTTTGATATGTCATTTTGGGTTGCGAAAAAGAAAAATAAAGGTTGAAGCCAAAGGCAAAAAAAAAAAAGAAAAAAAAAGAAAAAAAGAAAAAAAAAATTTGCCAAAAGAAAAGGGGCAAAAAAAAAATGGTGTCATAGGAAAAAGGCTGTAGTCACCCAAAGCAAAAAGAAAAATGGAAAAAGGAACTTCAGTGGAAGTTCAATGTACCAAAATGCTCATGCTCTCTTAGTTCCTAGGGACTTAAGCCTAGTACCTTTGAATATCCTACCTTTAGCCAGGCCCCATTACAACCTTTAAAAGACCTTTTGATGTTGCATGCATGTTTGCGTGGGAACTTTGTTTGAGATGAAAATCAAATTCATGGGAAGTGCTCTTGAAATGTGAAAATGAGTTAAAAGTTGATAGCCTAGACAAATTGAGCGAATGAGTGAAATGTTAAATGCCCCTGTGAGGAAGGCAATTATTTGAAATTGGTGATCTCCCTTTTGTGTGTAGCTTGGATCCTCAACTCAGATTACTGATTGCATGAATGATGGAATTCTCAATTGTTTAAAGTAAATGAATGTGGGGATTGCATTGTTGAAAAGGGTGGAAACATTGAAGAAAAATTGTCTTGTCAAAATTGCATGAAATTTGTGCGGAATTGATTGAATCCTTTAAGCTTGCCAAGTTCGAGTCTTTTTGAGTTTTAGTTTGCTTGGGGACAAGCAAAGTTTAAGTTTGGGGTATTTTGATAAGCCTCTGGCTTGACTAGTTTTATAACTAGTAAGACCATGGTTTTTTGCACCAATTACTCGAGTTTAATCTCGTTTTTGCCTAAATTTTGATTTAATTGTCCTCAAGCAACATTTTGAGTTTCTTAAGTAGTTTAGGGCGTTTTAGTTAATTATGAGTCAAATAAAGCATTTACTGCTATTTCATATTTTTCAGGTTGAAAGGGAAGCACTTAGAGTCAAGGGAATGAAGAAAACGGTGGAAAATGCAATTCTGGAAGTTTCGCCTCGCGAGCCTGAAGACCAGCCTGAACAACACAGTCACCCCTTTCTGTCTCGCCTCGCGAATCACTATCTCGCCACGCGAGCCTGAAGGCCTGACTGTGCCAGAGAATGTCACCCTTTCGGTCTCGCCTCGCGAGAACCCAATTTTGAACTCGCGCCACTTTTAATATTCGCCTCACGAGAGTCTACTCGTCTCGCGAGCGCAGATTCTGAAAGTTATAAATTGTTGTTTTAGGGCAGATTAGGAAGAACTTTTGATTGACTGTTTTGCAAATTTTCTAGGTTTTGTATTATGTTTGTAATGGAGAACTAATTCCCTGAGGTTAATCTGCTGTAATCGGTTTCCACCGCCACTTGAGGTTCTATAATCCCCAATCTTATTGCTTTTCCCTTTCAATATTCTCCTATATGTCTTGTTTTCTTAATTCAAGTTATATAGGATAAGTCTTGATTAATTTCGATGATTGTATGTTCCTATACTCTAATCGCGTTTGCTTAATTCGCGTGTGTTCAATCATGTTTTCTTAATTCACGAAGGTCTTAATCTATTTGCTTAATTCGGAATAGGAACATATATCTCGTAGTGTCAATTGCGCTTGTCTAATTGTTGCTACAATCGAAAATGTATTAGAATCCGCTTAGGGCATGGAATTTATATGAATCAATGATAGTTGGGAAACCGAAAACAGTAGATTAATCTTTTTAGCTTTTTGACAATCACTTATTTACATTGTTTTCCTTAATTGAATCATTCAACTTCAACCCCCCCCAAAAAAAAAAAAAAAAAAAAAAAAAACTGATTTTGAGGTTAATAACAATCCAAGAGTCCTTGTGATACGATACTCGAGTTGTCGCGCCCTAATACATGTATTGGAAAGAGACAATGCTTATTTTTCTTGAGGCTGCAGGTTTAGATGTATTAGATGCTGTTGAAAATGGTCTTTATGTTCCATTTACACTTGATGAGAAGGGAAATAAAGTTGGTAAACCAAAAGATGATTGGAATGATGATGATAAAAGAAGAGTTGGTTATAATGCTAAGGCAAAAAATATTAAAACAGCTGCTTTGAATTATGATGAGTTTTTCAGGGTCTCCAATTGCAAAACGGCAAAGTAAATAGGGATGTTCTTCAACTCACTCATGAAGGAACCAACGATGTGAAAAGAGCAAGAATGAATGCACTAGTCCATGAATATGAACTCTTTCACATGAAGAATGGTGAGGAGATAGATGAGCTGCAAAAGAGGTTTACACACATTGTGAACCAGCTAGAAGGACTCGGACATACAATCACAGATGAGAAAAATGTTAACA
The DNA here is from genome assembly GCA_030762895.1 of Sophora flavescens. Taxonomy (NCBI): domain Eukaryota; kingdom Viridiplantae; phylum Streptophyta; class Magnoliopsida; order Fabales; family Fabaceae; genus Sophora; species Sophora flavescens. The sequence continues at coordinate 103,703,751 of CM061064.1, forward strand.
AGATAATGAGATGTTTGAGTCGTGAATGGCTGCAAAAAATTACTGCAATTGCTGAAGCAAAGGATCTAGACACCATGCAGATTGCTACTTTATTTGGCAAGTTGAAAGAACACAAATTGGAGCTTAATAGATTGAAAAACCATGAAGATAAGGAGAAAATGAAGAAAGGAATCTCACTCAAGGCTCATGTCTCTAAAGAACCAAAAGAAAGTGATGATGATGATGACCTTGATGAAGATGAAGAATCCGAAGAAGAAGATATGGAATTGCTTATGAAGAAATTTAGAAGATTCATAAAAAAGAATAGAAACAAGAAGCAGTTCAGTTTTCCTACCAAAAAGAACACAAACAAAGGTGAAATCTCTTCCTCTACAATCAAATGCTTTGAATGTGGAAAGCTTGGACACTACAAAAATGAATGTCCAAAGCTTCAAAAGAAAGAAAAGTATGAGAAGAATGACAACAAAGAGAAGAATGGAAGAAAGCCTAGAAGAGCATACATAGCTTGGGAAGAAAATGATATGAATTCCACTAATAGTGAATCTGAAAATAAAGAAGCCAACCTATGTCTCGTGGAAAGTCAACAAAGTGATAGTGAAACCGAGGTAAATGATTCTTCTCCTACCTATGATGAGTTACAAGATGCTTTTGATGAATTGCATGAAGAATATGTTAAAATTGGTAAACAACTTATATCTTCTAGGAAGATCATTGCAAAACAATGTAGTGACTATGCATCTTTACAAATAAAGCTTAAAGAACTAGAAGCTAAAAATTCACAATTACTTGCATCTAGTTCAACTTGCACCAAATGCACTACACTTGAAAACGAAGTTGAGAAACTGAATGTAGTTCTATCTAAGTTCACTGTGGGAAGAGATAACTTGAATGCCATATTAGGACAGCAAAAAGGTGTTTATGATAAAGCTGGAATCGTATATAAGCCAATGGTATATGAAAAATCTTTCAAGAAGCTTTTTGTTGCCCCTAGTTCTTTAACTAGTCCTTTTTGTGAAATGTTATTATTGTTTAAAGAAAGGTCATACAGCTGCTACTTGTAAACTTAGGAAGAATATACATGTTGGCATTAAACAAATTTGGGTTCCAAAAGAAACATATGTTGCTACTAACACCAAAGGACCCAACCAGATTTGGGTACCTATAGAACACACATAAATTCTGTGTTGCAGATGTGTTTGAAGGCCAAGAACTCAAATTGGTATCATGATAGAGGCTTTTCCAAACATATTACGGGTAACAATAAAGAAAGAATATTGATTGAATATCTTTTGAAATTATCATTATTAATCTGTGATTGTACATCCTTTTGTTCAAAGTTATTTGATCAATCATGAATCAACCATTGGAACCAAATGAATTTTTATTATGAACAAGTTTGATGAGAATGAAACCATAGTGAAAAATAAAGCTAGATAAATGGCAATGGGCAAAATTGTTTGATATTTGATGTTATAGAATGCTTGATTGCTCTTAAAATGTGTTTTAAAATGGTTTGAATCAATTTGTATGAAATATAGGGTGTTTATTTTGAATTATAAGTTGATTTTGATTGGTTGGTACTTCTGTACATAGGACCAATACACAGATGTATTGAATCAGTTTAGTGTTGAAGATTCTGTACATAGATGGCATACATCGATGTACTTAGTGTTTTTAGGATTTACTATTTCTGTACACAGGCTCAGTACACAGGTGTACTGTGTAAAGGAAGTATTGGGCCATTTGTACACAGGATGTGTACACAGATGTATATATCAGAAAATATTTCTGGTTTGCATCTGCTATGCTATACACAGATGTACAAATTTGTACACAGATGTACAATTTGTCAAAACTCAAAAATTTATTTAATACATCGATGTAATACATCGATTCTGTACCAAAACTGAAAGTTCAAGCTTATGTCTCCCCGTGTACACCGATGTACCACTTTATACACAGATGTACATAATCTATGTACAAAGGCCAGAAATGCATTTTAAAGAGAAATTTTTGTTTTTTTGGTTGTGTTTTGTTTATCTGACTATGTTTAAACCATGTTATGTTTTTATGTATTGCATATGCTCTGTAATGATTTATTATCAATGAATGCAAGACTGTTTTCAGTTTGATTTCAATATTCTCCATAGTTTCTTTTTGATAATGACAAAGGGGGAGAAAGATGAACCATACAACCATTAATTATGTCTTGCATTTGCTGTAAATTTTGCTCTGATACCTAAGTATGAACTGCATTGAAAAGACATACTTGAACTAATAATAAATGCAAGATGACTTTTTCATGATAATGATATGATAACACTTGATTTTTGAAAGATATCAATGAGACAGGGGGGATGAAAATGACTCAAGAACCATGCTTACTCAACAGCTGCACTCTGATTTTTAATAACTAAGGTTAAGTATGGTAAGGTTTGTCATAATAAAAAAAGGGGGAGTTTGTAAGACTAAACCCTCATTCATGTTTTGATGTATGGCAAACAAAGTGTATTTTGCATAAGATTTTTGATTTTTACTATATACTTATTATGTGTTAAGTTGTATGCAAGATCACTCATGAAAAAGGAAAATAAAGGATTAAAGGATGGAAGACCAAGGACACAAAGCAATGGACAAGGACTAAAGCATCAAGCAATGAAGATCTCATACTATAGATGCTATTATAAAAATAGCACATTTGATTTCTTAGGTGAAGCACTTAAATTTAAAAAGAAACTAATTTTTACAAAGGATAAACAAAATAACTTTTCAAAAGAAAGGTTTTCAAAAAGTGATTAATTGATAAAGAAATAAAGTTTGTTGTACACATGTGTATGTAAAGCTAAATTTCAAATTTTAAAAAGAACCTTTCTGTACACAGGCATCATACACATGTGTATGAAAAGTTGGGTTTTAAAAACAAAAGAAAATTTGCCTGTACACATGTGTTGTACACCTGTGTACATGAATACATGCTCTCGGGTTCAAAGTTGAAAGGCTGTACACATGTGTTGTACACCTGTGTACACAAAAGTGAGCTCTCGGGTCTGGAACTAAAATTCGTACACATGCGTTGCACACATGTGTATCAGTGTATTGTTTTGAAAAATATGACAATACACAGATGTACAAAAATGATACACCTGTGTATTGAACATTCTGGGTTGATGTTCTATTATACATCCGTGTACGCAAGGTATACACATGTGTATTAAAGCACAACGAAATAAATACACATGTGTACAAAAGAAGCTAATTTGTGTATACGTTTGAAAAAGGTGAAAACTTGGTTTAATACACAGATGCACAAAATATCTAATATGTGTACAAGCTTTGAAAATGTCTGAAAAATTTGAATACACAGATGTAGTACACAGACTATTATGTTACAACTTTTCAAACTGATTTGTAATCACTTGTAACAAGTTTTGTGATAAGACCCACGGATCAAAATCTTCAAAAACCTATAAAAGGACTTCATATCAACACTTTTCAACATCTTACACATTCTGAAAGTGATAATACGAAAGATTCAAAAGCTTCCAAAAGGGCTTCATCTTAGAGAAAAGTGAGATATTTCTTAGAACTTCAATTTGTATAATCAGACTTTTAGAGTCTTTCTTCTACTCAATTCTTTCTACGAATTAGTGTGATTAAGAGATGGTATCTCTTAGGATTGAACAAGGATAGAAGGGATCATTGGGTATAGAAAAGCAAGTGTGCTTTTTGGTATGTTCTCGTGCAAGGAGGTTATCCTTGTGAATGCTGTAATTGGATACTGTAATTTCTGGTTATAGTGGAGAAAACCACAGAGGTGTGGGACCGGATGTAGGCTTACCAGAGGAGGTAGCTAAACCAGGATAAATCGGTTTGCGTGTTCTTCTCATCTCTAAACTCCATATACTTGTTATATGCACTTGTGTATTGTGAATGAATTTTAAGAATGCTTGTTAACTTGAATATTTGATCTGTAATCTATGTTAAAATTGTTGTTACTTCTTATAATTCTTCTTAACATCATGACTTGTTACATAAACTGATTCTTGGGAATTAAAATTGAGTGAAAAACAATTTTCTTTAAGAAAACTCTGTTTTGCTTTAAATTGTTGAAAATGTTTTCAATATCACAATTCACCCCCCTCTTGAGATTGTAGCCATTACCAACAAAAACCACATCATCAATGTATACTTCTATAAATTTCCCAATCACATCATGGAAAATAGTATTCATTACTCGTTGATAGGTGGCTCTAGCATTCTTTAAACCGAAAGGCATGACAATCCATTCATATGTCCCAATTACTCCTGGACACTTAAAAGCAGCCTTTGACACGTCTTCTTCGGCTATAAAGATTTGATTATAACCTGCATGTCCATCCATCAACTTAAAATTTCATTTCCTGATGCTGAGTCGACAAGCATGTCGACTATTGGCATCGGATATTCATCTTTAGGGGTAGTAGTATTTAGATTTCTAAAATCTATGCATACCCTCATTTTACCATTCTTTTTAATAATAGGAACTACGTTAGAAAGCCAATCGACATACCTGGTTGTTCAAATGAACTTTGCTTTAAGCAGTCTCTCTACTTCCTCTTTGATTTTATGCACCACCTCTGCGGCAAATCTTCCGCTCTCCTGCTTGACAGGTTTGCAATCCTCCCTGAGTGGTAACCGATGTTCGACAAGATCCCTGCTTAAACCAGGCATTTCATCATAGTCCCATGAGAAGCAATCTTTATACTCTGCAATTAGTTTGACAAGTTTTTGTTTGTAATCCTCTGGCAGAAAAGCACTCACAAAGATATGCCTTTTATTTTCCTCCGTACCTAAGTTTATTTCTTCCAGGGCATCTTCCACTTCCACATTTTACTTAACTTCGGCGCCCTTTTCAAAACCCAAAGGGCCATCGTCAATGATACAATCCACTAACACACTTTCTGAAGTGTGTACTTCTTTGTCGATCAGATAGGCCGGCAATCTTCTCAGTTGTATTTCAAGGCTCATTGTCGTAATTTGGCCGAGATTTGTCGGCCTCTTCCATTATCTTAACGCCAAATTGACTGAGAAGACTCGCTTCCAATGCATCCTTGTCAATGACCCCTTCTTTGGCAGTTATAGGTCTAATGTTTGGTGAATATACCTTGAAATCAACATGTAATTGCTGAGCATAACAAGCGCTTTCATCTGCTTCGACTATTTCTACCCGATCTTGCGCATTCCACACGATTACTTTCTGATGCACTGTTGACGGAATTGCTCCCACAACATGAATCCAATCCCTGCCAAGTAATAGGTTGTAGCTTGACTTGACGGGGATTATCACTAATAGAGTCATCCTTTCGACGGTGCCAACTTGAATATTCAACAAAATGACGCCATCTGACAGAGAAGTTTTGCCACTGAAATCAGTGACGACCATATCCGTCGGAACTAAATCCGACCGATCCTTCCCTAGCTTTTTGAACATTGTTCTAGGCATCAGATTCACAGCAGCTCCCCCGTCAATTAAAACTTTGTTGGTAGGTCTTCTATCTATTATGGCCTTTACATGCAAAGGACTTAAATGGTTTCTTTGCTCATCTGTGGGCTTCTCTAACTAGGCTACATTGTCGAATGCGGTAACCAAGTTTTCTTGAACGTACATCCAAAAATCACCTGGATCTCTATCATTGTTGACGACATCATCATCGTCGGAGAAGTCAACTTCGAGATATCCCTCATATTCTGCTGGGATGAACGAAATCAATCCTATCTTCATTCTCATACCTGGTTCCAGTATGATTTTGTTTTCTAGTTCTTCATCCAAGAATGCACCTCCAGCCATTATGCCATGATTTCTTCTTAAATCACCCTCGTCATCTGATCCTGACCTATCTGACAGAGGTCGGGCCATCCTTGCAACACAGTTGTCTAATGCCTTAATGATATCAGCTAGATCTTCATTTTGGCTATCCATGTCCATGTCTTTACTGATGTTTATGTCATCATTTGGATCATTCAATGCTTCGATGACAGCATCGAAAGACAATTCTTCTTTGGTCAAGTCGCATTCAGGCTTGAACGTTGCCAACTGTTGTTCTTGCATTCTTGCATCAACCTCATTCTCGAGCCCCGCAACCTTTTCCATGTCTATCAAACCGACAGGCCATTTACCTGTGAATTTTGTTGGTCGTGATGCCGTCTCTAAGGCCTTCTTTTTCTCTACATAGACCTGCGACACATGCTTATTCGGCCTGACCAGATTAACAGGCACCCTCATGTCAACTTCCATTTGGTGAGCCTCTATCACGCTTTTCATTTTGACATCTCCACTCTTGTCAGCCTTATTGTCAGCCACTGCCACCAAGCAACCAGTATCCTGTGAAGGCAATTCCTTTATAATGATGTCCCCTTGCTTGACAAGCCTTGTCTTTTGAGCTTGTCGGAGCCTTTGTAGTCTTCTCTTCTGGCTCTTAGATATAACTGACTGATTCGACGGTCCTGACAAACCAGGTCTTGTCATCTGAGTGTTATGAGCTAATTTCCCTCTCCGGTAATCCTCATTCCAGAAGGGTGGATTACGATTGTTGAACTTATTTCTTCTGACCCATTTCTGCTTTTGTAATTCTGGATAATAGGCCATGGCAAAATTTCTTACCTATCGATCCACCATTATGTTGGCTAGGGGCTTCCTAGTCCTGCTCGGGTGTGAGAACCTACCTTGACTATTACCGTCACGAGACTCAGTTCTGTCTTGTGGGTGATATGATGGCATTTTCTGCTCCCTTGCCTTCTTGGCAGCAGCATCGTCACAAAATCCTTCACATTTTGGGTAAACTTTGAAAATACCACCAGATTTCTTGCGTGTCATGAAGTCGACAAGTGGTTCCCTTGGCTTTGGATTGATATCAAATGAATCTGCCAGGTCCATCTGAATATTCTGTCTAGCTCTTATATTAACCATGCCTATTCCCATAGGGACTTGGCGGTCAGTTTTGTTAACTTCAGGACCGATTGGTTCTGTATCAACCTTCATGTCTGGTTTCTTGTTTGAAAACTTTAATCTTCCTTTTGTCAAACCTTTTTGAATGATATCCCTGAAATGCATACAGTCGTTAGTTACATGACCAAAAGTATTATGAAACTTACAATACTTCCGATCTTTTATTTTATGGGCTTTCAATAGTCTATGATCATCTGACAACTTTAACTGCTTATCTTTGAGCCGTATGTCAAATATTTGGTCGGCTTTAGTCACGTCAAATGTATACACTTTCTTATTGATGAAAGGAATCCTTTCTCCGGCCCTTGCAGGCCTCAAGGCTTGACATGTACGTGGGGGACCAGTTTTCAATTCAACATAGTCTACCTTATATTCCCTAGAATCATTGCCTTCTTCGTCGGAATCACTACATCCGACAAAATTAATCTTTTCTCTTTTGAGGAATTTCCTCTACTTGAAAACCTTTCTGGCCTTCAGTTGTTCAATTTGTCGAACTTTGTCACCCAACCGGGCAAGAAGATTGTCCAAAAGATGGTGGTGACATATAAGGATTGGCACGAGATGTTAAATTTTGCTTTGCACGGCTACCGTACCTCTATTCGCACCTCGACAGGGGCAACTCCGTATTCTTTAGTTTATGGGATGGAAGCAGTACTCCCGATTGAAGTAGAGATCCTATCATTAAGAGTATTGAGAGAGGCAGAATTGGAAGAAGCCGAGTGGGCCTAAGATTGACTCGACCAATTGAATCTTATTGAAGAGAAGAGATTACCAGAACTGTGTCACGGCCAATTGTACCAGAAAAGGTTGATGAGAGCTTGTGAGAAGAAAGTACCCCCCCCCCCCCGACAGTTTCAGGAAGGTGATCTAGTGCTCAAAAAGATCCTACCAATCCAAAAGGATCATCGTGGGAAGTGGACCCCGAACTACGAAGGACCTTACATTGTGAAAAAGGCCTTCTCGGGAGGAGCTTTAATTCTCACCAGGATGGATGGGGAAGATCTTCCACTCCCTATAAACTTGGATGCAGTCAAAAAGTACTATGCTTGAATGCACTTCCCAAAAAAAAAAAAAAAACAGAAACAAAAAAAAAATAAAAAAAAAATAATAAATCAGAAAGAAAGAATGAACAGAAAAATAAATGGAAAAGCTCGCTAGACTAAAAATCTGAAAAGATGGTCTAGGCAAAAGTTAGAGCAGCCCGATAGACTGAAAACCTGAAAAAGGCAGTCTAGGCAAGTTAGGGTTAAAAGAAAAAAAACATAACAATGGAAGTATCGTTAAGCCAATGAATTGGGACAATCAGTGGGCTAGATGCATGAAGACTGGGGTAGATAGCATTCTCAGATGTTGATTAGTGAGCAGTCGATATGGTATGAGAGATACTAACACTGGTCATGGAAAGAGATGTCACTCGAGGAGATGTGTTTCCACTCCACGACCTTTTTGCAATTCCATACTCCATTGTAATATCTGCTTTGTATACCTTTTCAGTCCAAATATAATGACATTGACTCCCAATTCTTTTACCCTTATCTATTTCTCTTAACTTTTTTCAATTGTGTGTGTGCATTCATCATGATAAGTATATACCAAAATGTGAAACATATATTGATGCCTTCAAAAGAATTTAGAATTTCTTTGGAAGTCTCAAAAGGCCGTAAATGACAAGATGGTCTCCCAACAAAGGGTACTGTGGTCTACTGACCGGAGGCATTGGGACAATCATCGCAAAGGAAGCATACCCTTGCAAAAGTACTCAACCCTTTGTCTCCACAAAGACATGACTTCTTTTAGTTCATCTCAAAGCTTGCCTGTGATCAACACTTTAAGGGGTCGAAGGTGATAATAAAAACCACCTAAACGATGAAAATAAAATAAAAATAGTAATGTATTACAGGCTTTCCTTGTGTTGCATTGAAATCATCTGAGGTTTTCATCAAGCATATAAGACATTTCTGGTATCATGCATTATCTCATTGTAAGCTTCAGCGGATAACCAACTCCGCAAGCTTTTAACCTTTTGTTTTCAAGCTTCAGCGGATAACCGACTCCGCATGCTTTTTTATTTTTATTATTTCAAGCTTCAGCGGATGACCGACTCCGCAAGCTTTTAACCTTTTGTTTGCAAGCTTCAACGGATAATCGAATCTGCAAGTTTTTTTACCTTTCCTCTCAAGCTTCAGCGGACAACCGACTCCGTAAGCTTTTAACATTCAGCGGATAACCGACTCCGCGTGCTTTTTATTTTCTGTCAAGCATCAGTGGATAACCGACTCCGCAAGCTTTCTATGTTTTCTGTCAAGTTTCAGTGGATAACCGACTCCACAAGCTTTTTACCTCTTGTCAAGCTTCAGTGGATAACCGACTCCACAAGCTTTTTTTTACCTTTCTTCTCAAGCTTCAGCAGATAACCGACTCTACAAGCTTTTAACCTTGGTTCAGCGGATAACCGACTCCACAAGCTTTTAATCCTTTTGCTTCCAAGCTTCCGCGGACAACCGACTTCGTAAGCTTTTAATCTTTCTTTTCAGGCTTCAGTGGATAACCGACTCTGCAAGCTTTATATATTTGGCAGGCTTCAACAGATACCCGACTCCGCAAGCTTTTCACCTTTCAAGCTTCAGCGGACAAGCGACTCTGCAAGCTTTTTATCTTTTTGTTCGAGCTTCTATGGGCAATCCATCCCGTGAGCTCTTTTAATTATGCATCCTTTTACTTGTCAGCGAACCCCGGCCAAAATTGGAGTTCATGTCTTTACTCGTCTCTTATAACAATAATAGGTTAACTACGGTTACACCGACTATCTAATAAGAAACAAATAAAGAGGGGCAGCTGTGAACACCTAATTTTATCCGGGTATTTTATCTTTTAATTAATACTGTAAAATATTAAAAAAATAAAAATAAAAATAAAAATATCTTTGTTATGTTCTTGACCCAATTTTATTTTTATCGTTGCAAATGTTGAGCCCATAGCCCAAACTCAAATAAAAAAAATGTCTAAAATAAAAAAAATTATGTTTTGCTGTTCTGCTTCTTGTGCTCCCACGCCTGTACCCCCCTTTTGTCATCTTCTTCTTTTTCAAAGAAAATGAGGGATAATGGTACACTCTTCTTTGCCTCTCTACACCATTGCTGCACCTGCAAGGTCACCACTACCTGCAAGGCTGATATGCTCCCCACTACCTGTACCTACACCAGCTGGCCTAACAAGAACATTTGTCATCTTCTTCAATAATTTTCTGCTATAAATTAGGCATCCAACAGTGGAAAGAAAAAAAAAAGGAGGAGAGTCACCAATTTTCTCTACTCTTAGACCAAATATTGTCTTTCAAAAATCAACAACCTCTCCTCCATCTTTCATCCTACCATGGCAACCACTATCTTATACCATTGAACCAGATTTTCCAGTAGTGTCTAATTCCTCCAAATCATCTACCACAACCCATGACTATCTCAGCAAAACCAAAATAAACCCAAAAAAACAAAACAAAATAAAGACAGATCTGAACTAACACCCCTCCTCCGCCCTTGCGTGCCACCGTAGCTCCGCCCCAGATCTGCCGTTGGCCGCCTGAGACGCCCCGACGTCCCAGTAAAGAAAACCCAAAATATTAAGACCTAATTTCGTTATTGTCATTAAGCGAGTATATTAAAACAGCGGAAAATTTAAAACTTAACATACATACATAACATATACACCTCAAGTCCTGATACAATACAGTAGAGGGAATCCCATCAGTCGGATCCCAAAATGCACAAACTGATAATCAAACAAAATAAAAACAACATCCTAAAGAGACAGGACGCGCTGACCATAGACTCTGTACTCAACTATAAGGATCCACTGCTTATCCTACAACATTTGGCTCATACGAGGTCCCATCAAGCTCCTCCATAGATGGCTCCCCCGTAGGATCTTCTCATCACAATCACAAAAAGAAAACATATGCAATATAGAGAAGACAGGGATAAGAAACCATATAACATCAAACATGTAAAGGGTTTAGCAACATTTAATTAAATAACGGCACACTAAACATCCGTCTCCCAAGTATAAATATATGTAACACAATCACCCTCAATCCACATCTAGGATCTTTCCTCTACCCACCATCATGATGCAATGCAAATGCTGTATGAATAATCTCCTCAGGTATCGGCCATATCCGGATATCACAACAATATAATCGACACGTCCCAGAGTCCCCGGCGCACACCCTCGTCCGCGGATGGAGGGTGCCCACGCAAAGCAATGGCACTATAGCTACACAACCCGGTGCACACCTCTGGACCACAATCCAGGATGATCATGCAAATGCATGAACTATAGCTGCAACTAAAAATAAAATCATCTCTGGATGGTCTGTCGTTAGCCTATCCCCGGGAATTTTCCCTACGAGGCATAGACCCCACTCAACCATGTTTCAGGTCCACTCGACCATGTTTCAGGTCCCTCATATCACAGACCAGGTTTCAGGTCACCCCCTAGTGCCCTAACCGGTCATCTTAATCTCATAGATAACCTCAAAATAATATCATCTCATTAATCTCAACCCCATCTCACGATAATTATCTCGGTTGGGCACTGCTATCACCTATCGTATGCAATCCCCAAATACATCCTCGTGTCTCAACATGACTTATGATTTACTCAATCCTCTAAGCACAATCATTACACTCATCCTATCATCATAATCGTCATCATGTTATCCAAAATCATCATCAAATATCCTCATATCATAATATCATTTCCGAACAATAAATACCGAAATATAATAATAATAATAATAATAATAATAATAATAATAATAATAATAATAATAATAATGAGAATAATGACAATAATAATAATAATACTCATCATCATCATCATCATCATCATCATAATAATAACAATCACAGTAATAGTAGTAGTAGTAATAATAATAATAATAATAATAATAATAATAATAATGACAATAATAATAATACTACTCATAATAATAATAATAATAATAATAACAATCACAGTAGTAGTAGTAGCAATAATAATAATAATAATAATAATAATAATAATAATAATAATAATAATAATGAGTATAAACACTTCTAAAATAATTATCACACTCATAATATCATATATCAAGTATCAAGTTCACATCAACCAGTCCAACAGGCAATCATCACGTAATGAAATAATCTATGTATGTAGCGTAATGACGATAAACGCACAATTTATATATCATCATCGGTACCACTGAGTAGTTCCCAATGTGGTATAGACATTGTCCGTTACTCGCTCTCGTGTAGGGTTTGGGTCGCCCTACGCCATTATCTAATTAAATATAACTGCACCGTTTCCGACGTTAAATAGTTTATTTCCCCCACCTAGGATGTCTTAAGCTAGCTCTGGAGCAACGAAACGGACACTCCCTATACTCCCTCAAATTTGCCACGCACAGTTCTACACCCTCCGGGGCTCCAAAAATTCACATGGACACATCATTGTGAAGCACCCATTACGTATAATCCAAATCTGAAGACGGAATTGGAAGTCGATAAATGAATTGAAAGATAACCTCAATACCGTCACCAATGACATTTCGGCATAAAAAGGACATAGACTTACCTTAGCCTAGATGAGAAAAGAAAGATAGAGTAATGAAGTAGACGTCGCGAGGATCACAATGGTATAATTGGTTTCTCGATAGGACGAACGAATTGATCGGAATTGGCTCCGGAAACTCAACTGTCTCTCTTGGCCCTCTCTCTCTCTCTCTTTATTTTTCTATGCCATTCTCTTATTCCTTCTAGTTGTACGTTACTTTTGGATGATGACTCTATCTCACTTTCTTCATATTTCGATGGTGACTCACTTAAAGCTATGGTTATTAGGCCTCAATGCTGGCGTGAATTTGAGAGAGGAAGTGTAGGCAGGAGAAGTGTCTTCCTTATGAGCATAGAAATGAATTTACCATTTAATGAAAGAAAAGAAAGAATTAAAGGCACGAAATAATTAAGCAGCTAGGTGTCGTGGTTCTTTTTAAGCATAGAACAAATCTTAAAAACTTGAATGACTTTATAATAGCCACAAGCAGGAGGTAGCATGCTTTCCTCCTGTCAAAATTTTGAAAGGTGGAGGTGTTATCTATTATAGAATTGTCGTGTACTACTACTCATAAGATAAATAAAATTTATTTTAGTTAATTTCATTAAGTTGAAACTTGTAACTAGAGTATAGTAAATTAAGATTAGTGCTAATTAATCATGATGACTAAAACTTGAGTCAATTGATTATAACTATCTAGCTAGCTATGATTAAGATCTATATCTATGGCTAATTATCTTTTAATGTTGTTAATGATAAATCACCTTAATTAATAATTTAAATTGAGGTGCTTCCAATAGGGGTTTTTGACGTACTTGCTTGAGGTGTTTACCTACTGAAAAATTTGGGTTGCTTGAATTTTATTTTGAACTTGCATATGTGTTTGGATTCTTAAATAAATTTTTAGATTTATCTAACCCTCACTCCCATCTAATTAAAATATTTAATTTCTCGAAAGATAGGATGTTACATTACTACCCCCTTAAAAGAAATTCCGTCCTCGGAATTTACGTTCCTCAGAAAAGATGTGGATACTGCTGCTGTATATCCGCCTCGCACTCCCACGTAGCATCTCCAGTAACCTCATCCCAAATGACCTTAACCAAAGGAATTTGTCGACCACGGAGTTCTTTAATCCTTCTATCTGCGATCTTAATCGGTAAAGCCTCATATTCTAGATTCTCTCAGAGTTGTATAGATTCAGGCTCAAGTACATGAGAAGGATTAGGGTAATATTTTCTCAACTGGGAAACATGGAAGACATCGTGAAGGTTGGAAAGGTAAGGCGGTAAGGCTATCTGGTAAGCTACTAGACCAATTCGTCGAAGAATCTGAAATGGTCCAATGAATCAGGGAGTGAGCTTTTTGGACTTTATAGCTCTGCCAATTCCGGTCTTCGGAGTGAAACTCAAGAACACGTGATCACCTTCTTGGAAATCTAAGGGTCTCCTCCTCTGGTTATTGCATCTTCTCTGCCGATCCTGGGCTTCCTTCATTTTCTCTCTTATTTTCCTAACTTGTTCTGTTGTTTGTTGTACCACATCAGGACCCAACACTTGGTTCTCGCCAGTCTCATACCAACATATTGGAGTCCTACACTTTCTCCCATACAGAGCCTCATACGGTGCCATCCCGATGCTACTGTGGAAACTGTTATTGTATGTGAACTCAATCAATGGTAAGAATTCATCCCAACTGCCAACATGTTCCAACACACAAGCTCTTAAAAGATCCTCCAACGATTGAATTGTTCTCTCAGACTGTCCATCCGTCTGAGGATGATAAGCAGAACCCATCCTCAACTTTGTTCCCAAAGCGTCGTGTAATTGTCTCCAAAATCTAGATGTAAATCTAGGATCTCGGTCGGAGACAATACTCGACGGCACACCGTGCAACCTCACTACTTCCTTGATATAGATCTGGGTCAACCTTTCAAGACTATAACTTTCACCAATAGGTAAGAAGTGAGAACACTTCGTCAACCTATCAATGATAACCCAAATCGCATCAAACATCTTCGGAGTTCGTGGTAATCCGACCACAAAGTCCATCGCTATATTATCCCATTTCCACTCTGGGATATCCAAGGACTGCAACAACCCAGCGGGCTTTTGATGCTCTATCTTATTTTTCTGACATACCAAACATGATAGAACATATTCCACCACTTCTTTCTTCATCCTTGGCCACCAAAACATCTTCTTCAAGTCTTGGTACATCTTGGTGGCTCCTGGGTGGAAACTCAGCTTACTTTTATGTGCCTCCTCTAAGATCATCTTCCAAATCTCTAAGTTCTTTGGCACACATATCCGATCCTTAAACCTTAACACTCCATCTGATCCTCTCCTAAACTCTGAAACTTTACCCTCATCTGTACCTCGATTCACATCCACTAAATATTCATCCTGACCCTGCTTAATCTTAAGGTCTCTCAAAAACTCACTACTGATGGTGATCATACCTAAGCATATTCTATCCTCAATCAAATCTATATCTAGGTTCAAATCTCTAAATTGTTCAAGCAATTCCATCTCTTTCACCATCATTACGGATATGTGCAAGGATTTTCGACTTAGTGCATCTGCCACAACATTAGCCTTCCCTGGATGGTATTGAAGATCCAACTCATAGTCCTTAATGAATTCCATCCATCTATGTTGCCTCATGTTCAGCTCCTTCTGATCAAACAAATACCTTAAACTCTTGTGATCACTGAACACATTAAACTTAACTCCATAGAGATGGTGTCGCCATATCTTCAATGCGAACACTATAGCTGCTAACTCCAGATCATGGGTTGGGTAATTCCTTTCATGAACTCTCAATTGTCGGGAAGCATAAGCCACAAATCTTCCCTCTTTCATCAAAACACAACCCAATCCTTGATACGACGCGTCACAATATACGTCAAACTGTCCTAATGGATCTGGTAACGTTAGCACAGGAGATGTAGTCAACTTCTCCTTTAGCTTTTGAAAGCTCTCTTCACACTTCTCTGTCCAAACAAATGTCGTACCTTTTCTCGTTAACTGCGTCATAGGCAACGTAATCTTTGAGAAACCCTCGATGAACCTCCTGTAATACCCGGCTAATCCTAGGAAACTCCTCACCTCACTCACTGACTTAGGCCTCTCCCATTTAATCACGACCTTTACCTTAACTGGATCAACAGCTATCCCTTTCTTGTTGATTACATGCCCTAGAAACTGTACTTCCTCTAACCAAAATTCACAATTGGATAGCTTTGCATACAACTGTCTATCTCTCAACACCTGTAACACCACTCTCAGACATTCCTCGTGTTCTTCCCGACTACGGGAGTAGATAAGAATATCATATATAAACACCATAACAAACTTGTCAAGGAACGGTCTAAAGATCCTGTTCATGTAATCCATGAACACCGCTGGAGCATTAGTTACACCAAAAGGCATAACTAGGTACTCGTAATGTCCATACCTTGTCCTAAAAGCGGTCTTAGGTACGTATATCCTCCTTCTTCACCCTAATATTATGGTATCACGATCTTAAGTCTATCTTGGAAAACACCGAAGCTCCCTTCAACTGATCCATCAGATCATCTATCCTAGGCAACAGATATTTGTTCTTGATTGTAACTTTATTCAACTACCTATAATCCGTGCACAACCTAGAACTTCCGTCCTTATTCTTGACAAACAATACCGGTGCTCCCCAAGGCGAAACACTCGATCTGATGAATTCCTTCTTCATCATGTCATCCACCTGTTTCTTTAACTCTGCCAACTCCACTGGTGACATCCTATAAGGAGCTACTGAAATAGGTCCAGCCCCTGGTATGAGATCTATAGCGAACTCCACCTCTCTCTCTGGTGGCAAACCTGGAACATCAGGAGGGAAAACCTCGGGAAACTCTCTAGCAATAGGCAGAGAATCTATACTCGAAGTCTCCTTAGCTTCCAAAGAGAAAAGTATCACATACTGCCGAGAACCGCTACCCCTCATAATTGCTCCTTCATTGGCAGATACTATACTAGAAGGCTCAATAAAAGATAAAGTCTTTCGGGCACAGTCTAACACTACATGGTTAGCCGAAAGCCAATCCATGCCAAGAATAACGTCCATCTGCTGCATAGGCAAACAGATGAGATCTACAAGGAATGCCTTATTTTCAACAATTATAGGACACTGTAAGCAAACAGACATAGTGATCAAAGGATCACTGGTAGGGGTGGATACTGTCAAGGTATATGGTAGCTGAGAAACGGGCAAATGTAAATGATCTACGCACTCATGGGACACAAAAGAATGTGTAGCGCCTGAATCAAACAACACAGACGAGAGTCTTCTAGATATTAAACACATACCTTGAATAAAATCTGCAGATCGAGAGGACTCGGATCCTCTCACTGTAAACACCCTCCCCGTGACCTGAGGTCTAACCGTCTGTCGTCCCGCTGCTGGAACCCCTCTCCCAGCTCCTTCTCTAAAACCACTGTCTCCTCTGAAACTACCAGCTCCTCTGCCGACTGCTGGCTGCTGCTGTATCGCTCTCTGTCTACAATCCCTAGCAAAATGACCTGGTTTGCCACATACGTAGCAACCAGATCTATCTGTACAATCCCTGATATAATGTGGACCTCTGCATCTGAAACACACTAGGGCCCTCGACTGCTGGCCCTCTCTGGTAACTGGTGCTGATGGTACAGATGTCTGAGTGCTCTGTCCTGGTCTAACGTATGGTCCTCTCCTCCACTGAGAACCTCCATCACCTCTCCTCTGAAGACCTGCTCTGATAGGACCCCCACTATGCTTTCTTGTCTGCCTCTCTGTGCAGCCTGCCTCCTGTCCATGCTCTCAATAGCACTGGCCCTCTCCACCATCTCCAGAAAGCTCAAAATATCCAAGGGCGCTATATCCCTCCTCAACTCATGCCGTAAACCCTCCTCGAATCTCCGGCACATCCAGTCCTCATCTGGAAACCTCTGGTAGTACTCAGAAAACTGTATCAGGACCTCGAATCTGGCCGCGTAATCACCAATAGACCCGTCTCCCTGCTGGAGACTCATGAACTCTCTCTCCTTCTCGCGTCTGACTAATCGCGGGAAGTACTTCTCAAAGAAACACTCTCTGAACAGCTCCCAACTGATGAGTCTGCCCTCAGCCTCTAGTAATCTCCTCTTGCCTCTCCACCATGACTCAGCCCCTCCGGTCATCATGAAGGCGGCTGTTGCGTAATTTTTAAGAATAAAGGCAAGTGCACCTCGTCGCAAACAAGTAATACGGTGGTAAGACCGGTTATCGTATCCACAGGGATCGGTTGTCAATTACCAATTCACAAACTCAACAACTATCTAGACTAAACTAAAGTATGAAAAGATCATAAAACAAAGAAATAAAATATTTTTGGTCTTTTGGGAATTTTATCGAACACTTGGTATGCAAACAGAGATGTGGCTAGAATTGTCAGGGTTAGACTACACTAATCCTCCCTTAATTGCAATGAAATGGCTTCTAACACAAGTCCTAATTCAATAATGACAATCAAGCCTTTTCTAAAATACTCAAGCCTAATGTCTTAGGTGCATTGAGCCTAAAACCCCAAATTAAGCCCTAATGTCTTAGGTGGAATAACCTGAGATTTTGCATTAAGTCAAGACTTATAAGATTGCAAGCATCCAACACCTATGTCTAGATTCTTGAACTACTTGGCATATGATTCATGAGCATGCCTTAACATCAATCTATCAATTGTCTATCAAAGCAACATATCATTCCTATGGGTAGCTAATCCAAGGAAAGCATTAAGCACATAATCACATACTCATAAAGAAATAGAAACTTGCATTAAACAACCAAATCAATTTACAAACAAGTTCAGAAAAGTAATCATCTAACCCCAACAATAGGGGATTTAACTACTCATGATAAAAGGAAATACAAAAGAGAATGAGAGAAGCGATGGAGAACACTCATAGAAGAATCCTCCAAGCTTCCTCCATTCCCAGAGCAAGGAAATCTCCCCTTCTAGGGCTGGAACCCTAGTCAAGCCGCAGCCTCTAAGTGCTCCCAAGTGCTCCTCCTCCAAAAGCTCCCAAAAAAACTCTCCCTTTTCTGCCCTAAAACAGCAACTTATACCAGTCAGTTCTACGCGCGTTCGCGAGGCGAGACACGTCTCGCGAGGCGAATATTAAAAATCTGCTTCAGAGAATTGAGCTCTCGCAAGGCGAGAGTTTCTTCGCGACGCGAGACCGAACGGTTTTTCTTTAATACGCCCGTGAGGAGCATCAGGGCCTGGGCGTGATGGCTTCTGGTTTTCAGACTCGCGAGGCGAGACATGGGTTCGCGAGGCGAACCAGAAAGGCTTGCATTTTCTCCAACAATCAGCTTTCAGGGTGGGGCGAATCCAGGCTCGCGGGCGAATCTCCAGTCGCTTGGCTCAATTTCTTCTCTTTTCAGGCTCTTTTTCATCCAAGCTCCATCAAGGCTAATTTCTGAGCATTTTTACATTAATTCCTGCAAAACAACACCAAGAAACCGCTTCACCCGTTCCAAGGGAAAATCTAACTGAAATCAAATAAAGAATGCCTAATCTATATGAAAAATGCATGCAAAAGTGTAAAGAAAATGAGGTGAAATCACACTCATCAAATCACCCCAAGCTTAAGACTTTGCTTGTCCTCAAGCAAAAACTAAGGCCAGAAGAGATAAACAGTCAAAGCATGGATAGTGAACCAAGAACCCGAGTAAATACTAATCCAAGTAATAGGCAATTCAAACAATTCAGTAAGAGACAATCAATTCAAGTCCAATTAGAGGCTTAGGTTCCTTAGACTCATATTCTCATTGATTTGGGCACTCTTTCTCACCTGAAGCTCACCCCAAGCTTGTTCATTTGCTTGGTTCTCTTTCTACCTCACTCAAGTGTTTAGGGGATAAGACATTTCGCTCAATTTTCCTCAAGGAATGAATCCTACCATAGGCTTGACTATCAACCAAATCTTTACTTTATTGATGAAAACAAATTAGAATCAAGAGGTCTTTTATTTGGTTGTAACGTGGCCATGGGATTTAATCGTTAGGTGCGGATAACAAGAAAAGGACATTTCAAAAGGCTACACAAACATCAAGCATTTGCAAAGCATGACCTTCTTAAATACCTTCTTGGGTTTTCAATTTATTTTTCCACCTTTCTTTTCTTTCTTTTTCTTTTTATTTCTCATTTCTTTTTGTCATCCCCTTCTCTATATATTTTTCTTCTTTTTCTTTTATTTGGAGAAGCGAAAATTTTCAGCTCAAGAGAATTTTTTTTTCCTGATTCTTTCATCCCATACTTTCTTCAACTACCCTTTTACCCTTTTGTAATACTTTAGAAGGTATCCTACCAAACATCATTCAACAATATATTTCAAGGTACCAAGAAAAGTATTTCTATTCTTTCAGGCTCAAAATTGGGCAACTAAGGGGTAGCATTTCATCATTCAAAGCTCAGAAGGCCAGAAAAATACCTATTGCCTCGATCATTTTCAAAAATGTTTTCAAAAATTTTTAAGCTTCAAAATGGTTTCAAGTCAAGTTCTAGAGAATAACAAACCAAGAGGAATAACACTCTAACACAAAGAATGGGGTAAAATTTTGTGAGTACCCCTTTGGCTCAAAATCTCACATTTTAGTTCAGAATTCAATGAAAAACACAAGTCCTCAGAACCATATGCTAATTATCAACTATCCAAGATTATCTCAACATTTTCATTTGCAGCCATATCACAAGAATAACAAACTGGGTTCAAAAATTCACTAGCACAATTTAATTGGCACTTAGTTCTCACAATCGGATGCAAAATCTAAACAAGGGCAATCTAATTGTGTGATCATGCAAAACTATCATGCAAAACTATATGAATGCAACATGAAAAATGCAAATGCAAAATACCCCTACCCCAAGCTTAAAAATTTACATTGTCCCCAATGTAAACAATCAAGTTGGAAAGAGGGAAGAAAAATAAAAAAAAAATAAAATAAAAAATTGGAACGGCTTACAGAGGCGGTAGAGTCGTTGTTGACTTTGCTTTTTCTCTGCCCTTTTTGCTCATCTCCTTGTCTTCTTGCTCTCCCTTCCTTCCTTATTACCCTGCAAACACTTGGCAATTGACAATTTATTATTTTCCTCTTGAGCTTCTCAAATTATTCAAGAGGTTAAAATCAAAAACAAAATTATTAAGAAAATGAAACAACTAAAGAGAAGAGTTAAGAAACTTGGGTTGCCTCCCAAGAAGCGCTTCTTTAACGTCACTAGCTTGACGTTCTAGGATCCTCCTCCCGGATCAAATGGAACTTGGATTGGAGATTGTAGCAGTAGTATGACTTCATCTTCAACTCCACCCAGCCAGTGTGTAAAAGCACCATTGACCTCTTCAACTATAATACTGCACTTACTTCCTAGCGGGTCAAATGGCATTTTCACCAGGAAGTTTAAAAGACAAGTGGAAGGGGTTAGTTTACCAATATCCACACACGCATGCAAGCCAACATATTTGTCCAATGCAGAAAATCCAGATTCCTTAGCAAGCATGGTGGTGCTCTCCAAATGCCCTGTCTTCTCACTTGTTTCTCTCCAAGGATGCGCGAAAGGTAATCCCTCTTCTTGTGGTTCATCTACCACCACCTCTTCATCTTCATTGTGATCCATTCCCACAACCAGATTCTGCTCAACTTCTGCTTCATGTGGCTCTGTGGGAATCACAATACACGGTGGTGGAGGTGGCAAATATGAACAAAAGGTTTCCCAATCCTCCTTGGTGTATATATATACAAGCTCGCCAATCATAGGATCGTCTCGTGATGGAATATTATGAGATAAGGAAAACTCCTCGAAGAATTCTCCCAAATTTATATCGTCTTCCCAACACAAGTTGTCCTCCCAAGTGTGACTTGCGGCTTCCGCATCGGTGGATAATAAAAATCTTCCATGACGTTAGTCCACCTTGCAAAAACAAAACTCAAACAAAAAGATCAAATATATACAGAAAATAAAAATAATAAAAATGTCTAAACTAGTTGAATCCTCTGTTACTAATTATATTGGCAAAACCAATCCCCAACGGCGCCAAAAACTTGTTGCGTAATTTTTAAGAATAAAGGCAAGTGCACCTCGTCCGCAAACAAGTAATACGGTGGTAAGACCGGTTATCGTATCCACAGGGGATCGGTTGTCAATTACCAATTCACAAACTCAACAACTATCTAGACTAAACTAAAGTATGAAAAGATCATAAAACAAAGAAATAAAATATTTTTGGTCTTTTGGGAATTTTATCGAACACTTGGTATGCAAACAGAGATGTGGCTAGAATTGTCAGGGTTAGACTACACTAATCCTCCCTTAATTGCAATGAAATGGCTTCTAACACAAGTCCTAATTCAATAATGACAATCAAGCCTTTTCTAAAATACTCAAGCCTAATGTCTTAGGTGCATTGAGCCTAAAACCCCAAATTAAGCCCTAATGTCTTAGGTGGAATAACCTGAGATTTTGCATTAAGTCAAGACTTATAAGATTGCAAGCATCCAACACCTATGTCTAGATTCTTGAACTACTTGGCATATGATTCATGAGCATGCCTTAACATCAATCTATCAATTGTCTATCAAAGCAACATATCATTCCTATGGGTAGCTAATCCAAGGAAAGCATTAAGCACAGAATCACATACTCATAACGAAATAGAAACTTGCATTAAACAACCAAATCAATTTACAAACAAGTTCAGAAAAGTAATCATCTAACCCCAACAATAGGGGATTTAACTACTCATGATAAAAGGAAATACAAAAGAGAATGAGAGAAGCGATGGAGAACACTCATAGAAGAATCCTCCAAGCTTCCTCCATTCCCAGAGCAAGGAAATCTCCCCTTCTAGGGCTGGAACCCTAGTCAAGCCGCAGCCTCTAAGTGCTCCCAAGTGCTCCTCCTCCAAAAGCTCCCAAAAAAACTCTCCCTTTTCTGCCCTAAAACAGCAACTTATACCAGTCAGTTCTACGCGCGTTCGCGAGGCGAGACACGTCTCGCGAGGCGAATATTAAAAATCTGCTTCAGAGAATTGAGCTCTCGCAAGGCGAGAGTTTCTTCGCGACGCGAGACCGAACGGTTTTTCTTTAATACGCCCGTGAGGAGCATCAGGGCCTGGGCGTGATGGCTTCTGGTTTTCAGACTCGCGAGGCGAGACATGGGTTCGCGAGGCGAACCAGAAAGGCTTGCATTTTCTCCAACAATCAGCTTTCAGGGTCGCGGGGCGAATCCAGGCTCGCGGGGCGAATCTCCAGAATTCTGCTTGGCTCAATTTCTTCTCTTTTCAGGCTCTTTTTCATCCAAGCTCCATCAAGGCTAATTTCTGAGCATTTTTACATTAATTCCTGCAAAACAACACCAAGAAACCGCTTCACCCGTTCCAAGGGAAAATCTAACTGAAATCAAATAAAGAATGCCTAATCTATATGAAAAATGCATGCAAAAGTGTAAAGAAAATGAGGTGAAATCACACTCATCAAATCACCCCAAGCTTAAGACTTTGCTTGTCCTCAAGCAAAAACTAAGGCCAGAAGAGATAAACAGTCAAAGCATGGATAGTGAACCAAGAACCCGAGTAAATACTAATCCAAGTAATAGGCAATTCAAACAATTCAGTAAGAGACAATCAATTCAAGTCCAATTAGAGGCTTAGGTTCCTTAGACTCATATTCTCATTGATTTGGGCACTCTTTCTCACCTGAAGCTCACCCCAAGCTTGTTCATTTGCTTGGTTCTCTTTCTACCTCACTCAAGTGTTTAGGGGATAAGACATTTCGCTCAATTTTCCTCAAGGAATGAATCCTACCATAGGCTTGACTATCAACCAAATCTTTACTTTATTGATGAAAACAAATTAGAATCAAGAGGTCTTTTATTTGGTTGTAACGTGGCCATGGGATTTAATCGTTAGGTGCGGATAACAAGAAAAGGACATTTCAAAAGGCTACACAAACATCAAGCATTTGCAAAGCATGACCTTCTTAAATACCTTCTTGGGTTTTCAATTTATTTTTCCACCTTTCTTTTCTTTCTTTTTCTTTTTATTTCTCATTTCTTTTTGTCATCCCCTTCTCTATATATTTTTCTTCTTTTTCTTTTATTTGGAGAAGCGAAAATTTTCAGCTCAAGAGAATTTTTTTTTCCTGATTCTTTCATCCCATACTTTCTTCAACTACCCTTTTACCCTTTTGTAATACTTTAGAAGGTATCCTACCAAACATCATTCAACAATATATTTCAAGGTACCAAGAAAAGTATTTCTATTCTTTCAGGCTCAAAATTGGGCAACTAAGGGGTAGCATTTCATCATTCAAAGCTCAGAAGGCCAGAAAAATACCTATTGCCTCGATCATTTTCAAAAATGTTTTCAAAAATTTTTAAGCTTCAAAATGGTTTCAAGTCAAGTTCTAGAGAATAACAAACCAAGAGGAATAACACTCTAACACAAAGAATGGGGTAAAATTTTGTGAGTACCCCTTTGGCTCAAAATCTCACATTTTAGTTCAGAATTCAATGAAAAACACAAGTCCTCAGAACCATATGCTAATTATCAACTATCCAAGATTATCTCAACATTTTCATTTGCAGCCATATCACAAGAATAACAAACTGGGTTCAAAAATTCACTAGCACAATTTAATTGGCACTTAGTTCTCACAATCGGATGCAAAATCTAAACAAGGGCAATCTAATTGTGTGATCATGCAAAACTATCATGCAAAACTATATGAATGCAACATGAAAAATGCAAATGAAAAATACCCCTACCCCAAGCTTAAAAATTTACATTGTCCCCAATGTAAACAATCAAGTTGGAAAGAGGGAAGAAAAATAAAAAAAAAATAAAATAAAAAATTGGAACGGCTTACAGAGGCGGTAGCTGTTGTTGACTTTGCTTTTTCTCTGCCCTTTTTGCTCATCTCCTTGTCTTCTTGCTCTCCCTTCCTTCCTTATTACCCTGCAAACACTTGGCAATTGACAATTTATTATTTTCCTCTTGAGCTTCTCAAATTATTCAAGAGGTTAAAATCAAAAACAAAATTATTAAGAAAATGAAACAACTAAAGAGAAGAGTTAAGAAACTTGGGTTGCCTCCCAAGAAGCGCTTCTTTAACGTCACTAGCTTGACGTTCTAGGATCCTCCTCCCGGATCAAATGGAACTTGGATTGGAGATTGTAGCAGTAGTATGACTTCATCTTCAACTCCACCCAGCCAGTGTGTAAAAGCACCATTGACCTCTTCAACTATAATACTGCACTTACTTCCTAGCGGGTCAAATGGCATTTTCACCAGGAAGTTTAAAAGACAAGTGGAAGGGGTTAGTTTACCAATATCCACACACGCATGCAAGCCAACATATTTGTCCAATGCAGAAAATCCAGATTCCTTAGCAAGCATGGTGGTGCTCTCCAAATGCCCTGTCTTCTCACTTGTTTCTCTCCAAGGATGCGCGAAAGGTAATCCCTCTTCTTGTGGTTCATCTACCACCACCTCTTCATCTTCATTGTGATCCATTCCCACAACCAGATTCTGCTCAACTTCTGCTTCATGTGGCTCTGTGGGAATCACAATACACGGTGGTGGAGGTGGCAAATATGAACAAAAGGTTTCCCAATCCTCCTTGGTGTATATATATACAAGCTCGCCAGTCATAGGATCGTCTCGTGATGGAATATTATGAGATAAGGAAAACTCCTCGAAGAATTCTCCCAAATTTATATCGTCTTCCCAACACAAGTTGTCCTCCCAAGTGTGACTTGCGGCTTCCGCATCAGGTGGATAATAAAAATCTTCCATGACGTTAGTCCACCTTGCAAAAACAAAACTCAAACAAAAAGATCAAATATATACAGAAAATAAAAATAATAAAAATGTCTAAACTAGTTGCCTCCTCTGTTACTAATGATATTGGCAAAACCAATCCCCGGCAACGGCGCCAAAAACTTGTTGCGTAATTTTTAAGAATAAAGGCAAGTGCACCTCGTCGCAAACAAGTAATACGGTGGTAAGACCGGTTATCGTATCCACAGGGATCGGTTGTCAATTACCAATTCACAAACTCAACAACTATCTAGACTAAACTAAAGTATGAAAAGATCATAAAACAAAGAAATAAAATATTTTTGGTCTTTTGGGAATTTTATCGAACACTTGGTATGCAAACAGAGATGTGGCTAGAATTGTCAGGGTTAGACTACACTAATCCTCCCTTAATTGCAATGAAATGGCTTCTAACACAAGTCCTAATTCAATAATGACAATCAAGCCTTTTCTAAAATACTCAAGCCTAATGTCTTAGGTGCATTGAGCCTAAAACCCCAAATTAAGCCCTAATGTCTTAGGTGGAATAACCTGAGATTTTGCATTAAGTCAAGACTTATAAGATTGCAAGCATCCAACACCTATGTCTAGATTCTTGAACTACTTGGCATATGATTCATGAGCATGCCTTAACATCAATCTATCAATTGTCTATCAAAGCAACATATCATTCCTATGGGTAGCTAATCCAAGGAAAGCATTAAGCACAGAATCACATACTCATAACGAAATAGAAACTTGCATTAAACAACCAAATCAATTTACAAACAAGTTCAGAAAAGTAATCATCTAACCCCAACAATAGGGGATTTAACTACTCATGATAAAAGGAAATACAAAAGAGAATGAGAGAAGCGATGGAGAACACTCATAGAAGAATCCTCCAAGCTTCCTCCATTCCCAGAGCAAGGAAATCTCCCCTTCTAGGGCTGGAACCCTAGTCAAGCCGCAGCCTCTAAGTGCTCCCAAGTGCTCCTCCTCCAAAAGCTCCCAAAAAAACTCTCCCTTTTCTGCCCTAAAACAGCAACTTATACCAGTCAGTTCTACGCGCGTTCGCGAGGCGAGACACGTCTCGCGAGGCGAATATTAAAAATCTGCTTCAGAGAATTGAGCTCTCAAGGCGAGAGTTTCTTCGCGACGCGAGACCGAACGGGTTTTTCTTTAATACGCCCGTGAGGAGCATCGGGGCCTGGGGCGTGATGGCTTCTGGTTTCGGACTCGCGAGGCGAGACATGGGTTCGCGAGGCGAACCAGAAAGGCTTGCATTTTCTCCAACAATCAGCTTTCGTGGTCGCGGGCGAATCCGAGGCTCGCGTGGCGAATCTCCAGTGCAGCGCTGGCTCAATTTCTTCTCTTTTCAGGCTCTTTTTCATCCAAGCTCCATCAAGGCTAATTTCTGAGCATTTTTACATTAATTCCTGCAAAACAACACCAAGAAACCGCTTCACCCGTTCCAAGGGAAAATCTAACTGAAATCAAATAAAGAATGCCTAATCTATATGAAAAATGCATGCAAAAGTGTACAAAAAATGAGGTGAAATCACACTCATCAGCGGCATATGTCACCTTCCTATCATCTCTGCATCTCATAGTATCAAAGATCTTCTCGAGCTCCTGAATCCACCACTCTGCTCGCTCTGGATCATACTCTCCTCCAAACTGTGGTGGCTTACCTTTGAGAAAGGTAGCCAATCCTGCATCCTCAGCATCGGCGGCTATCCTCCTATCATGCCGCTCCTGTAGATTTGCCTCTCTCTGTACCCTCTGAGCATTCTGCTGTGCTTGCTGCAACAGAACGGATGCTAACTCGCGGATAGTCCAAAGAGTCTCGGCGGACTCTCTTCCACCTCCAATCCCTGCCTCTTGCTGATGGGGCTCATCCTCTACACCCCCTATCGCTCTACCACCACCCCGTCTGCCACGTCCTCGACCTCGGCCTCGAGCCATGATCCTGTTAATAGAAATCATTAGCCCACATCAATATGACATATAATACTACATAAAACTAGAATATAAATACTACATGCCATAGAGATGTTGCATTGGACTCACTATCCAACTTCTAAGCATAGTTGTTATCCGATGTGGATTCAACTAAATGGCCAGTTCACCCTAATCATAGTGCTCACAGTCCGTTTCAGAACCGAACAGCTCTGATACCACTAAATGAGACGCCCCGACGTCCCAGTAAAGAAAACCCAAAATATTAAGACCTAATTTCGTTATTGTCGTTAAGCGAGTATATTAAAATAGCAGAAAATTTAAAACTTAACATACATACATAACATATACACCTCAAGTCCTGATACAGTACAGTAGAGAGAATCCCATCAGCCGGATCCAAAAATGTACAAACTGATAATCAAATAGAAAATAAAAACAACATCCTAAAGAGACAGGACGCGCTGGCCATAGACTCTACTCAACTATGAGGATCCACTACTCATCCTACAACATCTGGCTCATACGAGGTCCCATCAAGCTCCTCCATAGATGGCTCCCCCGTAGGATCTTCTCATCACAATCACAAAAAGAAAACATATGCAATATAGAGAAGACACACTAGTGCAATAAGTGCTTTTTACGTCAGTTAAAATTGATTTTTTACGTCAGAATACTGACTGACGTAAATACAGCCGACGTTAAAAGTTAAACTTTTAACGTCAGTTTAGAACTGACGTTAAATATAACACTATTAACGTTGGTTCTTTAACACAACTGACGTTAATTTTGTCAAAATTAACGTCAGTTCTTTAACAAAACTGACGTGAATTTTGTTAAAACTAACGTCAATTGTTATCAAGAACTGACGTTAAAGGTCTTAATTTTAACGTCAGTTGTAATAAACAACTGACGTTAATAGTGTACTGTATATTTTATAAAATACTATTAACATCAGTTTTATGATAAAACTGACGTTAATAGTATTTTTTTTTTAAATTCAGTTTTAAAATATCACTCCCCTCAGTTATCCCTGCATTCAGTAAATATCCCAGTAACACAGAATATCACGCACATTACAGAATTGCAAAGGAAAAATGGAACAATGATCCATATGTATGCCTGTTCAGAAACAATATATATTTATTAACACAGGTTATAACTCAAAATAAATACAGAAATAAAAATAAAAATAAATGTATACTAAGTTTAAACTACCTATATCAATATCCCTTCGTGATGATCATCACGAGTGGCATGTACATCGTCCACCTGTGTCTCCTCGATTATAGTAGGCATGTTTTTTGAAAAAGAAGGAGTCTCAGGAATATCAAGATTTGAATCTTCATTTTCATCACTACCATTATGCATGCTTTTTCCTTGGAGAACCACGGACAACCTTTTGTTAGAAGGATCAGTGATGTAGAACACTTGTTTTGCTTGGGAAGCCATTATGAAAGGCTCATTTATATGACCTAACTTGTTGAGGTCTACCAATGTGAACCCCAATTCGTCGGTTTGTACACCACCGTTACTATCAACCCACTTACATTTAAATACCGGCACCGTAAGCTTAGTGTAATCGAGCACCCAAATATCTTCAATATATCCAAAGTAAGGTCTCGGTCTTTGTAACGGGTTTTGTGTCCTTTGCACTAGAGAAGTGCATTGCTTCGGCCACGATCATAACCCCACTATTTTACATGGTACTCTTGTTATCTTGTTCCTTTGTATAAAAGGAAAAGTTATTTATGTCGTATCCGCTCCAACATATGACGTTGAAGCTAGGCCCACGTGCTAGCCATCTTACGTCATCAGAAGCAGTACTACCATCCTTAAGCATTTCTTCCTTAAACCATGGTAAGAAAGTCTTGTTATGCTTGTTCAACAACCACCTTTCGCTCATTCGAGGGTTTTCTTGATTGACTTTTCTTTTATGTTCAAATAAGAAAGGCTGAACACATTCGATGTTGTTCAATACATACAAATATGCTTGAAGCACTTCCTCCCGATCCTTCCTATTAATTCTTAAGCCATGTGTACCCTTACCTTGACATCTAATCTCATCATGCCGAGGCTTAGCAACCCCTATAGGATCCGTGTTATGAAGGTAGTCCGAACAAAACTCAATAGCTTCTTCTGCAACATACCTTTGAACAATAGATGCTTCCGAACGATGAGGATTCTTCACGTACCCTTTCAAGATCTTCATGTAGCGCTCAACTGGGTACATCCATCTCAGAAAAACCGGCCCACATAATCTAATCTCCCTCACCAAATGAACAATTAAGTGAACCATTATGTCGAAAAAGGAAGGAGGAAAATACATCTCCAATTGGCACAAGATTGTAGCAGCCTCAACTTCCAAGTCATCCAACATACGGGGGTCAACGACTTTGCTACATATAGAATTGAAGAATAAGCACAACCGAGTAATGGCATGTCTCACATTTTTTGTAGCAATACCACGAATAGCAACGGGCAGAAGTTGTTGCATCAAGATGTGACAATCATGAGACTTCAAGCCAACCAATTTAAGATCACTAGAGACAAGACTCTTCATATTTGAAGATTAACCATGTGGAACTTTGATGCCCTGAAGACACCCGCAGAAACTTTGTCTCTCTTTTTTTGACAAAGTATGACATGCTGGAGGCAAATAAGTCCGCTTACCATCCTCAACAACTGGAGGTAACTGCTCTCGTATACCCATAGCAACGAGGTCGAGACGAGCATTCACACCATCCTTTGTCTTGCCCTGAATGTTGAGAAGCGTCCCGATCACACTATCACACACATTTTTCTCCACATGCATCACATCAATGCAGTGTCTGACATCAAGCTTGCGCCAAGATGGGAAGATCAAAGAATATCGACCTCTTCTTCCATATGTTTTTCTCAAAGACTTTACCTTTCTTTTTGGACTTGCCGAATATAACATCGATGTCCTTTACCCTCTGATAAACCTGCTCTCCAATTAAGGCCGCCGGTGCTTCTTCTGTCTCTTGGCATCCATTAAAAGCTTTTTTCATCTTACGATATGGGTGATCACGTCTAAGAAATCTCCGATGCCCAAGGTAAACCGTCTTCTTTCCATGATGCAACTGAGTGTAGCATGTGCCTTCTTCACATATAGGGCATGCTTTATGCCCCTTGACACTGTACCTAGACAAGTTACCGTATGCTGGAAAGTCGTTGATGGTGCAACATAACATGGCACGAAGCTTGAAAGTCTCATGAGAATACCCATCAACTATATCAACACCTTCCACCCACAGCGTTTTCAAGTCTTCAATCAAAGGACCTAGATAAACATCTAAGTCATTTCCCGGTTGCTTTGGGCCCGAAATCATCATAGACAACATCATGTATTTGCGCTTCATGCACAACCAAGGGGGCATGTTGTAAATTATCAACAGAACAGGTCATGAACTATGAATACTACTCATGTTACCATAAGGATTCATTCCATCCGTAGCAAGTCCAAGCCTTAGGTTTCTTGGCTCATCGGCAAAATCCGGAAACATAGTATCGATATTCTTCCATTGAATAGAATCAGCAGGATGACGAACCTTTCCATCACGTTTCCTCTCATCATTATGCCATCTAATATTCTTCGCATCTTTCGCATTGGCAAACAATCGCTTGAACCTTGGAATTATTGGAAGATACCACAACACCTTCGCAGGAGGACCCTTTTTTATCACATCATCAAGATCATCATTATCATCACCACCATTCACTTTGTATCGTGATAACCCACATTTGGGGCAATCGTGATTGTCTTCATGAACACCGGTGTACAATATGCAATCATTGGGGCATGCGTGTATCTTCTTATACTCCATACCCATAGGACACAATACCTTCTTGGTCTCATAGTTACGGTCAGGCAATGTGTTGTCCTCCGGAAGCAAGTCTTTCAAAACTTCAAGCAATTCCGTGAAGTTTTTATCGGTCCAACCATTTTTCGCCTTCACACAAACCAATTTTAGCACCGCCGACAACCGTGTATGAGTAGTACACCCTGGATATAAAGGCTTATCCGCATCACCGCACAACCTATCATACACATGAGCTCGATGAAAAGATTCTTGTCCAATATCACGGATCATGTCCTCTACTCGATCATCCTCCATATCTACGTCAACGTCCTAACTTTGGGAGACACTCGCCGTACCACTCAACAACACATCACCATGCCATATCCATCTTGTATAACTCAAGCAAATCCCTTCACAAATCAAATGAGTACATATATCCTTCACCGTACATTTCCTCGTATTCAAACACTTGACACAAGGACAACAGAACATTCCATTACTATTAGGAACATTCCTTTGAGCAAATTCTATAAATTCTCCCACCCCCTTCAAATACTTAGCACTAGTACGCTTACAAACCATCCAACTACGATCCATAACTAGATAGGTCCTGTAGACATACAAAACATATATCCAATATAAGGACAATACGGGAGATTGAAAACTATAGTTTTTGAAGATTGGCAAGCACTGGTCACGGCCTGGCAGTGATGTCCATCACGACCGTAACGTGCCAACTGAACCAGACCATGCCATCACAGGCAGAACTGATCACGGCCTAGCCGTGATGAGCATCACGGCCGTGACAGATCAACCAGCAGAGAAACATGCACTCAAAACCAAAAATAGAGACGTACATTCCAAACAACTCAAACTCACGGTTTCAAGTTTCAACTACTAAGACTACAGTTTCAACATACACACAAAACCAAAAATACAAAAATGTGCCCTAAATACTCACCAGAAATAGGTGCTCGCGTGGTGGTGGGGAGGGGAGCTCGAGTGGTGGCCAACGTTCAATGTGGTTACTGAGAGCAGAGGGACAAGGAGAGTTAGTGCGCCGGAAGGGGAAACAGAGATGTCAAGTTATTGCAAAGAATGAATGGAAAGACAGAGTTAGGGTTAATAGTGTACCTCACGGTGGTGGCGAAGAAGCCCTCGCGGTGGTTGCGGTGTAGATGAGCTCGCGATTAGGGTTCTGTGCTGGGTGAGAGTGAGAGTGAGGGTTGAGAGTGATCTAGGGATGAGCGTGATGAAAAGAGAAAAGAGACGTACGTATAGAGCGAAGTGCAGAAGGCGTGCGGGTGTAAACGTTATAATCAAAATAAAACAACATTTAACGTCAGTTGTTTAATACAACTAACATTAAAAGTAATTGTTTAACGTCAGTTGTATTAAAAAACTGACGTTAAATATTAATATTTTTTTAAAAACACTTTTAACGTCAGTTGTTGAATACAACTGACGTTAAAAATGTCGTGTAAATAAACTTGTTTAAACAAAAAAGTTTAGAAATAAACTGCACTATAGATGTGGATTGACCTGTGTTAAGAGTGACAACAGGGCATTTTAGATAGGGATATAGGATTATTTACGTCACTTTGTTTATTTAATCAAGTAAAAATCACACTTTTAACGTCAGTTGTATAAACAACTGACGTTAAAAATAAATATTTTTTATTTTAAAAACACTTTTAACGTCAGTTTTATTCAACAACTGTCGTTAAAAGTGTATAAGTTTCTGCAAAAGCATTCATTCCTCTGACTACTCTGCTACTTAATTACCCATTACTGTTGTGCTACTTACCCATGCACATTGTAACCTATAATCCTCTTTATGAGCACTAAGTTTATACCTAGACTTAAAGGTCTATTTCTTCCTATTCCTTCGGGCGTTTTCTTTTCTGCACGTTTATAATATATGACTGCCAACTCCCAATGCGCCTTGGAACCTAATGCTCTTAATGATCAATTTAATTTTTTAGCAACTTACGACGCCTAGTAACTTCATCCCCTACTCCTATAAATAGCTTCCTTACTTCCTTTAATTTTTCTGCTTCACAATATGGCTCTGCCATGGAGATTAACTTCATCACTCTTTCTTCCTATACCTAGACTTAAAGGTCTCTGTCTTAATGGTCAAACAACTTCTGAGGTTGTGTAAATCGCATTACATGGGTGATAAGGGTGTGTAAATCGCATTATGTGAATTGCACACACTATCATCCTTCGGAGAATCGCAGACTACGGTTCCAAAACCTCGACTTTGGAACCAAGTGACTGTTCCAAGAATATTCTTTGAAACAGATCGAGTGCACCCTTCACTCTGCTTTGGCTCCAAATTGACTGTGGATTCAGATGGAGCATCAAGGACTTCAAGTAAGGGAGGAGATGCATCCATTGGAGTTTCTGAGGACAGGACTGAGAAGAAAATGATGTTGAAGCAGAAACTTTTTTATATTTTAGTGCTATCTTGCGGAAATTTTTTATCTTTTAATCATGTAATTGTAACTTATGAATCGCTTCAATGAGATACGATTTGATTATACATATAACTTGTTTTATGTTAAGTGTTTATTTATTTTAATTTGCACAAGAATTTGTTTACTAATTCAAGATAATTAATTAAGATTAAAAATAAACTTTTTAAAAAAAAAGATTAGAAATAAACTACACTATATATGGAGTGATGATCTGCGTTAAGAGTGACAACAGGGAGATGACAACGAAAGAAAGATAGGAATGAGTTGATTATTTACGTCAGTTATTTATTTAACTGAAGTAAAAATCACATTTGATAACGCCGATTGTATAAACAACTGACGTTAAAAGTGTTAATAATCACTTTTAACGTCAGTTCATTAAACAACTGACGCAAATAGTAATTTAATATTTACAAAACTGCCACCGCCTCATTTTTAACGTCAAACATATGGTCAACTGACGTAAAACGTTCCCGTATATTACATTATTTCCACTAGTGACAGGGATAAAAAACCATATAACATCAAACGTGGAAAGGGTTTAGCAACATTTAATTAAATAACGGCACACTAAACATCCGTCTCCCAAGTATAAATATATGTAACACAATCACCCTCAATCCACATCTAGGTTCTTTCCTCTACCCTTCATCATGATGCAATGCAAATGCTGTATGAATAATCTCCTCAGGTATCGGCCATATCCTAATATCACAACAATATAATCGACACGTCCCAGAGTCCCCGGCGCACATCCTCGTCTGCGGATGGAGGGTGCCCACGCAAAGCAATGGCACTATAGCTACACAACTCGGTGCACACCTCTGGACCACAATCCAAGATGCTCATGCAATGCGTGAACTATAGCTGCGACTAAAAATGAAATCATCTCTGGACGGTCTGCCGTTAGCCTATCCCCGGGAATTTTCCCTCCGAGGCATAGACCACACTCGACCATGTTTCAGGTCCACTCGACCATGTTTCAGGTCACCCCCTAGTGCCCTAACCGGTCATCTTAATCTCATAGATAACCTCAAAATAATCTCATCTCATTAATCTCAACCCCATCTCACGATAATTATCTCGGTTAGGCACTGCTATCACATATCGTATGCAATCCCCAAATACATCCTCGTGTCTCAACATGACTTATGATTTACTCAATCCTCTAAGCACAATCATTACACTCATCCTATCATCATAATCGTCATCATGTTATCCAAAATCATCATCATATATCCTCATATCATAATATCATTTCCGAACAATAAATACCGAAATATAATAATAGTAATAATAATAATAATAATAATAATAATAATAATGAGAATAATGACAATAATAATAATAATACTCATCATCATCATCATCATCATCATCATCATAATAATAATAATAATAATAATAATAATAATAATAATAATAATAATAATAATAACAACAATCACAGTAGTAGTAGTAATAATAATAATAATAATAATAATAATAATAATAATAATAATGACAATAATGACAATAATAATAATAATACTCATAATAATAATAATAATAACAATCACAGTAGTAGTAATAGTAATAATAATAATAATGAGTATAAACACTTCTAAAATAATTATCACACTCATGATATCATATATCAAGTATCAAGTTCACATCAACCAGTCCAACAGGCAATCATCACGTAATAAAATAATCTATGTATGTAGCGTAATGACGATAAACGCACAATTTCTATATCATCATCGGTACCACTGAGTAGTTCCCAATGTGGTATAGACGTTGTCCGTTACTCGCTCTCGTGTAGGGTTTGGGTCGCCCTACGCCATTATCTAATTCAATATAACTGCACCGTTTTCGATGTTAAATAGTTTCATTCCCCCACCTGGGATGTCTTAGGCTAGCTCTGGAGCAACGAAACGGACACTCCCTATACTCCCTCAAATCTGCCACGCACTGTTCTACACCCTCCGGGGCTCCAAAAATTCACCTGGACACATCATTGTGAAGCACCCGTTACGTATAATCCAAATCTGAAGACGGAATTGGAAACCGATAAATGAATTGAAAAATAACCTCAATACCATCACCGACGGTATTTCGGTATAAAAAGGACATAGACTTACCTTAGCCTAGATGAGAAAAGAAAGATAGAGTAATGAAGTAGATGTCGCGAGGATCACAATGGTATAATTGGTTTCTCGATAGGACGAACGGATTGATCGAAATTGGCTCCTAAAACTCAACTCTCTCTCTTGACCCTCTCTCTCTCTCTTTATTTTTCTACGCCATTCTTTTCTTCCTTCTAGTTGTACGTTACTTTTGGATGACGACTCTATCTCACTTTCTTCATATTTGGATGGTGACTCACGTAAAGCTATGGTTATTAGGCCTCAATGCTTTTGAGAGAGAAAGTGTAGGCAGGAGACATGTCTTCCTTATGAGCATAGAAATGAATTTACCATTTCATGAAAGAAAAGAAAGAATTAAAGGCACAAAATAATTAAGCAGCTAGGTGGCGTGGTTCTTTGTTAAGCATAGAATGAATCTTAAAAACTTGAATGACTTTATAATAGCCACAAGCAGGAGGTGGCATGCTTTCATGCAGTCAAAATTTTGGAAGGTGGAGGTGTTATCTATTATAGAATTGTCGTGTACTACTACTCATAAGATAAATAAAATTTATTTTAGTTAATTTCATTAAGTTGAAACTTGTAACTAGAGTATAGTAAATTAAGATTAGTGCTAATTAATCATGACGACTAAAACTTGAGTAACTAAAAATTGAAAGGAACTAAAAAAAAACTTTTAAAAAAATAATTTTTTTCTTTTTATTAAATCCTTTTCAAAAATTAAAAAAAAAATGAAACATCATTTCCTTCTTTAAAAAAGGGAAAGCTTTGTGCTTTTCTAAGTTTAAAAAATCTCTCTTTTAATAGCGTCTTTCAATCTCCTTTTAATAAATATATTTAAAGAAAAAATTTATAAAGTGACAAATCTCTCCAAATTCACGCAACAATCTATGACGTTGATGTATGATTTTTTCATCCTCAA
Source organism: Sophora flavescens (assembly GCA_030762895.1). NCBI lineage: Eukaryota > Viridiplantae > Streptophyta > Magnoliopsida > Fabales > Fabaceae > Sophora > Sophora flavescens. Next base: position 103,740,496 of record CM061064.1, read on the forward strand.
GTGTCATATGAATAGTAAGGGTTAATCGTATGACGTTACTATCTTTAACTTTGTGCAAGAGTGAATTCCCACTTTTTAAAAAAATATAAAAATAAATAATAAACACTTTTTTAAATTTCAGTTTTATTAAAATTTTATTCAAATAAAAATGTATTTGAATTCATGCAACAATCTACGGTGTTGATGTATGAATTTTTCATCCTCAAGTGGCGTATGAATTGTAAGGGTTTATCGTATAGCACCGCTATCTCAAACCCTGTGCATAAGTGGATAAATTTAAAATGAAATCTTTTTAAATTATTAAAAAAGAAATCAAATCTTTATTAAAAATTAAAATCAACCAATCAAACAAACATTTTTTAAAGAACTACGTGGCTTTGAGTTTCCCATGGCACCCGAGAATACGTAGGAGCAGAATCAATCATTCTGTCAAGCCAAAATTTAATTTTCTCTTTTATTGTGTTTAACTTTTAATTTAATTTAAAAAGTGGGGTAAAATAAATATTTTCAAATGCTATTAAAATTATTTTTCACAATTAACTTGAGGTACCATATTTAAACGGGCGATGTAGGGTGCTAACACCTTCCTTACTCATAACAGTCTCCCAGACTCAAATCTCTATCTTTTTTAGACCATTTTCCTTTAAATAAATGGTTTTTCCAATGTTTTTCCCAAATAAAATATTGGTGGCGACTCCTTTGTTTTTTTACCTTTATATTCGCGGCGCTCGGACGGGACGGTCGCGACACAAGTATTTAAGATTCATTAGAGACATTCCTTCAAATGTTGGCTTCAAGCAGAGCTTCATTAAATGGAACAGAGTCGTTCTGGGTAGTCATTAATGCAATAGGAACGTTGGTTGTACTCTAACACGAAGGATCGTGGCTTTATTCATCGTGCAGTAGCCAAATCAGAGTTGTGCAGAATGTTTTTGTATTTTGTAGAGAACATTTCCCTTTTCGTGTAATAACCAAGAGTACAAGGGAATAAAGTATGTTGGAAACATTCTTTAACTAGACTTCATCTCTTATTTCCTAGGTAGCTTGTGAGGATGACTTTTGATTTTTCTTGATAAGCGTGAGATTAAAAAAAAGAGAGCTTCAGAGTCTTTTGTATGAGGGGACACCTTCCAAAAGCTATTTGTACTTGGGTTCTTCATCAAAGAACCTCAAACAAGTATAGGAACTTGTCAGAAGGCACGTTGAAACTTCAATGCAGAAAGTCAATAATCCTAGTATTTACTAACCATCATCCCCCAATTTACTGTAGATGAATAGTAAATTGGGTATATTATTTCATTCTTCCTCCATCATTTCATATTACCTTTTTAACTTACATTTTTATTTAATAATTTTTCTTAACTTAATTTTATCATTACAATTTCATCTCTCTCACAAAAGCTCTTTTCCTCATCGATTTATTTTGTGATATTATAATTAATATATTTGAAATTAATATAATCATCTTAATTATTAGATATTTAAATTATTTTTATAAACAAAATTTGGAATCATAATTTTTAATATTTTTCTCTATCAAACACAATTAATATAAACATTTTTATTTTTCTTCCTCTCAAGTTTTTTTTTTACCAATTTAACTTTTTTCATTTTCTTGTTATATGTAACATCCCGTTTTCTCGATTATTGTATGAGGAAATGATTAAGCATATTTGGAGGCTTAATTATGTTCCTTAGGTATTAGTTAACTTGTGTTTCAAGTTTGAGGAGAATCGGAGTTGAAACAAGTCTGAAACACAAACACATATAAAACCAAGAGATTAATTGGTCAATTAATTAATTATTTGAGAGTTGAAATATTAAAATTAGGTCGAGATTGAGTAAAATAGATTTTTAGGTATAGCCTAAAATAACATAGGAGGATATCCCAGCAGTAAGTTGCACAGGACAATGCCGACGGAACAACACGCAGTGACACGTGTCGTGACCAAGAGGAAGATGGTCATGGTGGCGCCACCTCACACTCCACTAACATATCCTAATGACACCTATCTTCCACTACCCTTTGCATGCATGACACTTGTACTCCACTAAAAAAATAAAGATAATAATAATATAATTCTAACTAATTAATATAAAAGCAAGTGAATTATGCATGTAGGCCTTTTCCCATGTTCTTCATGGCAACTTTAGAGAAATTTACAGGGTGAAGAAAAATGGAAGCTTTGTCAGCCATGGTTATGACACTTTGAAGCTTGGTTGAAGTAGTCGCAATGAAATCATCACTATACATTCTTTAACCGTTGGATCGTCCTGAAAATTGATAAGAAGGTTCAATACTTGTGGTTCTTAATATCCAACGGTCGGAATCTCGAAGTCACCTCCAGAGTGTGAGATATTTAGCTCGTACAGTGGACATGGGTGGTGAGAAACTCAACTCCTATACCACCAAACCTGTCACCATATAACTAATATCCGAGACTTGTGCACGGTTGGATCGAGCTAAAATTTTATGAAGAGGGGTAGGACAGATTGTTCTTTATTGTCACTGTTCAGTTTTTGAATTAAAAGTCTTTAGCTAAAGATATGGAGCTCATACAAGTAGTTTTGTTTTGGTAGTTTTCCCTTGGATTCTTGAGCTTACTTTTGAGTCTGACTTCTCCTAAGTACAACTAATGTTCTCACTTGTGGACGTTGTTGGAAAGTGTGCCGAGATTCGTGTCAGTAACACTGATCCATTCAGAGCTTGTTCAGGAAGTTCGCTTTAGGCAATGCAGGAGCTATGACCTTCTCCACCCTACATATCATGCAAGGGGGGATTGCCTGAGGGATACTCATTACGATAGCTATGTGTTGTTTTGTGATTGATTCTATGTGTTTTGATTTTGATTGGTGACTTGAGTTGTTTTGCTTGATTTGATAATATGTTTAATTTTTTATGATTGATTGATTATTCATGAATATATTTGATGTAGTTGATTTATACTATATCTGTCATGAGACTATTTTGGTTGATGGCCTGAGAAGCCTAACCTTTGGTTAGAGCTCAATTAATAATCAAAGATAAAAGCTTTAAGAAAACTATATGAAGAATATCAAAAATAAAATAAAATTTTAGTTGAAGAAACATTTTTGTTAAAAGAGAAAGTAACTATCTTTTCAAAAAAAATCTATAAGAAATTACGAATTTAAATTATTTCTATGAAGGAAAATTATTTGAAGATTTAAATGATTTTATCTTAAGAAAAATTTAATTGTCTTTATTGTACAAGACCATAAAGAAAAAAAAACAAGGTTTTTTCAAAAATTTAAAAAGATTTTCTTTAAAAGCTTCAAATATTTTTCAGAAAAAGAATGTTTCAAAATAAAATAGATTTTTAGAAAAGAAATAGATTTTTTATAACTCAAAGTTTTTAAAAATGAATTTCAATTGAAAAAGTTTTTCTTTTGCCAAAAGTTTCACTCAACAAAAATATTCCGATAACTTGGATAAGTTACGAAGGTTTTGTTTTGTATTTGTGTTTCAATGAACAAAAAATAACATTGAAAAGTGACTCTAGTAACTGAGACGTCGGGACACTGATGTTTATGTAGTAAAAAGCACGTGGATCTATGATCTGTATCACGATGTTGTGGACTGTGTGTCCTACATATGTTGTTGTGGACTGTGTGTCCTATATACATTGTTGTGGACTGTGTGTCCTATATACATCGTTGTGGACTGTGTGTCCTACATACGTTGTTGTGGACGGTGTGTCCTATATACATCGTGATGAACGTGGTTAAAGATGAATGTTGTTTTCTATGACCACAAAGGCTAATACTGGTGCATCGGTCTAGGAATGTTGTGATTGGACACTCGGACTAAAACGTCCTATGTTGACAAGGAAAAGTTTTAAAACGTTGAAAAATTCATGGATGGTCGTGAGCCTTGAGCCTCGACGAAGGAAAGAACAAAACACAAAGAAAAGCTGCGAAAATAAAATGTTTTTACATGCATTTGGCAGACGTGCCCACGTTGTTTTGTATGAATGCCTTGAAGGGTAAAGTATTTCATACTACATTGTATCATTGTGCCTTGATGGACAATGAAATTCATCTCACCGTGCCTTGTGTTGGACAGTGTGCTCTAGAATCCACATGCGTTGATCACCAAGCCTTTAAATGGACAATGCTGTGGAAAACACATTGTGCCTTATTTGGCAATCGAGCTTGATCAACTCATTTTAAATTGAAGTTGGGATCTCCAGAGATTATGATAGATGTTGAAGTGTCATTCATTTTTCAAAAAACCACGATGATTATTGAATGATATGCTTATTGTGAAGATCTTATGTTGAATATGAATATTTATTTGTACATGTTGTTTTTATGTGTGTGCATGTAGTTATCGTAATTAATCCATATATTGGTATCTCACCCTTACAATATATCAGGTTTTCCTAGTTTTTTGTTGTTGTACTTTGGTACATGAGGACAGGTGGTGTCGAGAAGTTTCTAATCTCACCTTAGGATATTACTCTCGATCCTTGAGGAGGTGGGTAAAAATTTTAATGGTAAGAACTACGGAGTTCTTTCCAGTAAATGTGTTATAAAGTGACCAGCTTAGGATGTATTTCTTTGGGTTATGTGTGTTTGTAAGGAAGTCGATATAGGAAGTTCTGAAAAACCTTGTATGATTTCATAAATTTCAGTATGAAAGACTATTTCATGAAAATTTATATGTTGAGGTGTTTTGATTTATAAATAAACCTAGTTTTTGTGTGTTATTAAGTGTGGTGTGACTTAACTTTTGTGACGTGTGTATCATTTTTCCGAAGTGTACCTCAGAAGAGAAAAATTTTAACCCCATTCTCAGACTTATGAAAAATAATAGAAGTATTTCCAAAAACAACCGAGCTTTTCTAACTTAAAGTAAATTAATTTTTCCTAAAACAACCAGTAAACTTTCCTTTCATTTTATCTCCGCAAGTGTTTACGAGGTAATGCCCAAGGGGGGTGTTACATTGGTGGTATCAGAGCTAGTCGAGTCTTTCGGGAACTTGGGGAATAGGTCCGTTATGTTTTTGTTGTGTGATCCCTGTTTGGTCATTGCTTGAATTGTTTTCTTGTCGAAACAACGTGTGTTGATGCACCAGTAGGTGTGTTTTAATGGGTTCTAATTTGGTTGAGATTTTGTGAGAACTCATGTTTAGTAAATGGTACTTTGGTTCAAGTTGACACGTTCGTTTATCCTTTGGGATGGTGTCAAACATTTGAATGAAGTACCCGTTGTGGAAGATTTTCCGGGAGTATTCCCTGAGAATGTTTCAGGTTTGTCCCTGCGATGGATATTGAGCTTTCGATTGATCTAGTTCCTAGATGTAATCGGATCTCCATCGCTTCGTGTAGGATATCGCCTTCAAAGTCAGTCGAGTTAGATGACTTGACTTAAAGGGGGATCTGATGTTAGAACAGTTTGTGGGACAAAGTGTGTCTCGAGGGGAGTGTCAGTGTTGCTCATGAGGATGAAGCGTCACTTTTGTGAAAGTGACCGTAGACGGTAATTAAAATCCGTATTTTTTTAAGCTAACCGGTTATTTCAAAGGCGCATCGAGGAAATGTCTATGATTTTGGAGCCGTTGACTCACCTTACCAGGAAAGACCAACTCTTCGTATGACTGAGAGACGAACTAAGTCATCGGTTATTGTACGCCGTTCAGAGAAGAATGCGGAAGATGGCAACAAATCAGATCAAGCGTGTTTAGAAAAACCTTCGTGCTTGTACGAAGTCAAGACAAGCCAACCCAAATCTTCACTCTTAGACCGAGTGTCTCATGATTAAGGAAACTCTTCACTGTATTATTTGATTCTTTATGAAGGTGTCAGTTGACATTTGTTCCTCGAGTCCCTATGGTTGTATCAAACAATCGTAGTAATCAAGTTTGCGTGTATCAGACAAACTTTTTTGAGTATGATTTAAAATTTATCAGGACTCCTAAATTGGTTATAGATGTTTCTTGAGTTATAACCCAAATAATTTCTTACAAGTCACTTTTAATTTTGGTAAACGTGACCCAGCCCAATTTTGTCGGACTGATTCCCTTTAAAATCATCCTTTGACGAACGTCTTGTAGTACGTTGAATACTCTTAGAGTTAAAACTATCCAAGGAAATTATAATGGAAGGAGCAACTCTATTAGATTCATGTTTGTAAATGTGTATTGACCATACATTTTTACATCCACGAACCTAATTGAAGAATCTTTTTCCATACGGGATGTTCCTGTATCTTTCAAATTGATGAAATTCTTCTCTAAGCTTTTGTGAAGCTGAAATCAAGAAACTTCTTTTCTTGAAAATTTCTTTTTGTAATCTTCAAGACCATGCCTTATTGTAATTCGAAAGGATTTGTCATCCTTGATCAATTTTACCCTACATATTCTCCCCAAATGTCATTGACATGTAATCTACCTCATGAGTCATGAGGATGGATATCTGATTCACACCAGGATGTCGGAGTTAGTCGAGTACAGTGAAAGAGAGATAACTTGACACTTGAGACATTCATTGTCAAGAAGTTAATGTTGAGATGGATTTCGTTATGAATTTATCGAAGACCTCTAAGAGATTCGTTTTGTTTCAAGTGATCGTAGATAGGCTGACGAAGTTAACATCCTTCTTACCTGTTAAGATCCACCATGCAGTGGAAAAACTAACTGACATAGATATCAGAGGACTGATCATACTTCATGGAATATCTTCAAACTTCGCTCTAAAGTGAAGACCCGAAGTTTACCAAAGTTGTCATCAGAATTCACTCCAAGTGTCGAAGACTGAGTTGAGATTGATTTCAACGGACCACCCTTGACTCAAGTGGACAAACGATAGAAATAATATGATCTTTAGGAAGTTGGTTTGGGAGTACGGGTAGTATTTGGCTACAATCATCTCTTTAGCTGGATGGACAAGAAGTGACGAAAGTTTTGCTGAGGTATACTTGTGGCTAGTAAGATGTGACCTTAAGATCAATTGTCACCTGGAGGAAGGTGGCAATGGTGGCGCCACCTCACACTCCACTAACATATCCTAATGACACCTATCTTCCACTACCCTTTGCATGCATGACACCTAAAATGCATGCATGACACTTGTACTCCACTAAAAAAAGATAATAATAATATAATTCTAACTAACTAATATAAAAGCAAGTGAATGATGCATGTAGGCCTTTTCCCATGTTCTTAATGGCAGCTTTAGAGAAATTTACAGGGTGGAGAAAAATGGAAGCTTGGTCAGCCATGGTTATGACACTTTGAAGCATGGTTAAAGCAGTCCCAATGAAATCATCACCATACATTCTTCAACGTTTGGACCGTCCTGAAATTTGATAAAAAGGTTCAATACTTGTGGTTCTTCATATCCAACAGTCAGAATCTCGATACCAGCTCCATAGTGTGAGATATTTAGCTCGCACAGTGGACACGGGTGGTGAGAAACTCAACTCGTATACCACCAAACCTGTCACCATAGAACTGTCATCCGAGACATGTTCACCGTTGGATCGAGCTGAAATTCTGTCAAGAGGTTTGGGACAGATTGTTCTTCGTTTTAACCGTTCGGTTTTTTAATTAAAGGTCTTTAGTTGAAGATATGGAGCTCATACAAGTAGTTTTGTTTTGGTAGTTTTCCTTTGGATTCTTGAGCTTACTTTTGAATCCAACTTCTCCTAAGTACAATCAATGTTCTCACTTGTGGATGTTGTTGGAAAGTGTGCCGAGGTTCGTGTCAGTAACACTGATGTATTCGGAGCTTGTTCAGGAAGTTCGCTTTAGGCAACGCAGGAACTAAGACCTTTTCTACCCTTCGGATCAGGTAAGGGGGGATTGCCTAAGGGATACTCATGACGATAGCTATGTGTTGTTTTGTGATTGATTCTATGTGTTTTGATTTTGATTGGTGACTTGAGTTATTTTACTTGATTTGATAATATGTTTAAATTTTTATGATTGATTGATTATTCATGAATATATTGAATGCAGTTGATTTTTACTATATCTGTTATGAGACTGTTTTGGTTGATGGCCTGAGAAGCCTAACCTTTGGTTAGAGCTCAATTAACAATCAAAGATAAAAGCTTTAAGAAAACTATATGAAGAGTATCAAAAATAAAATAAAATTTTAGTTGAAGAAACATTTTTGGTAAAAGAGAAAGTAACTATCTTTTCAAAAAAATTCTATAAGAATTTACGAATTTAAATTATTTTTATGAAGGAAAATTATTTGAAGATTTAAATGATTTTATCTTAAGAAAAATTTAATTCTCTTTATTGTACAAGACCATATAGAAAAAAAAGGTTATTTTGAAATTTTAAAAAGATTTTCTTTAAAAGCTTCACATATTTTTCAGAAAAAGAACGTTTCAAAATAAAATAGATTTTTGGGAAAGAAATAGATTTTCTATAACTCGATGTTTTAAAAATGAATTTCAAATGAAAAAGTTTTTCTTTTGCCAAAAGTTTTACTCAACAAAAGTATTCCGATAACTTGATAAGTTTCGGAGGTTTTGTTTTGTATTTGTGTTTCACTGAACGAAAAATAACATTGAAAAGTGAACCTAGTAACCGAGACGTCGGGACACTAGTGTTTTTGTAGTAAAAAGCACGTGGATCTATGATCTGTATCACGATGTTGTGGACTGTGTGTCCTACATATGTTGTCGTGGACTGTGTGTCCTATATACGTTGTTGTGGACGGTGTGTTCTATATATGTCGTTGTGGACTGTATGTCCTACATACGCTATTGTGGATCGTGGTGTCATATATGGATCGTGATGAACGGGGTTAAAGGTGAATGTTGTTTTCTATGACCACAAAGTCTACGACTGGTGCATCGATCTAGGACTGTTGTGATTGGACACTCGGACTAAAACGTCACGTGTTGACAAGGAAAATTTTTAAAACGTTGAAAAATTCATGGATGGTCGTGAGTCTTGAGTCTCGACGAAGGAAAGAACAAAACACAAAGAAAAGCTGCGAAAATAAAATGTTTTTACATGCATTTGGCAGACATGCCCACGTTGTTTTGCATGAATGCCTTGAAGGGTAATGTATTTCATGCTACGTTGTATCATTGTGCCTTGATGGACAATGAAATCCATCTTACCGTGCCTTGTGTTGGACAGTGTGCTATGAAATCCACACACATTGATCACTGAGTCTTGAGATGGACAATGTTGTGGAAAACACGTTGTGCCTTATTTGGCAATCGAACTTGATCAACTCATTTTGAATTGAAGTTGGGATATCCGGAGATTAGGATAGATGTTGAATATAGAAGTGTCATGCATTTGCTATATTATTATTTTTCTCCCCTCTTAAAAATATATTTGATTTATTTCTTATCTTTCCCTGTGTAAGTTAATCATTTTTTGAAAATTTATTTATCTTATTTTTTCTTCTCTCTCGATATTTATTTGATTTATTTTTTCTCTTTCATCATGCAAGTTAACTAATTTTAGAAATTATCATATTATTTTTCCTTTTCTCTTGAAAATGTAACAATATGATTTAACCATGTAATTTAATAATAACTAACAATCTTATATCATGATAAAAAAATTAACATTGAATTGTCACAACATGAATAGAATATAAAAAAAAGTCCATAAATTTTAAAAATTGTTTGCATTTTTAGGAAAAAAAAAGGAAGGATCCATTATCCGATTTTAAATATAAACATCATTTATATAAAAATTTAGAATATGAAACAATAGTGATATGCATGATATAGACGTGCTGGTAAATTCTTATTCTTATTTTTATTTTGGCTTAATTGTTCTTTTGATATCTGTACTTTTGATCCTAATAGCAAAAATTTACTAGATTTTCACAATATTTATATTGTTAGGTAACTTGACTATGATAGAGATGAGATGATTGACATGCATGTTGATTGTTTTGGGAAAGTAAATTTTGGAATTGATATATGATGAGATTGTGGATGTTGTGTTAAATGAAAATGGTGGTTTCTCATTTATAGATGATTATGGTGGTATGGGAAAAACTTTCCTTTGAAAGGCTTTGTCCTATCGATTTCTTATGAAAAAAAGTAAGAAAAAAAATGCAAAAACGTCACAATAAGAGAAATGATCCCAACTAGGTTGACATCAAGACTCCTAACAAAATTTTGCAGCATGCCAAAATAGAATTAAATTGTACATGCTTTTAGCTTAAAGATTTTCATATTGTTTAGAATTATATAGTGATGTATTATAAAAAAATATTTATTCTATAAATGTTTCTCCACTATCATAACAAAATTAATGTAGGCATAATATTGCCTTTATATTTTTTATAATAATGTAAAATTAATTATTTTTTGGAAAATTATTAATATTATCAATCAATATTATAAAATTTGAAAGAAATTTCCTTAATGAGATTTATACCCGTGCATTTGCACGGGTGCACACGCGTAACACTTTGTTAAATCGTTTGAGTTTTGAATGAAAGGCAAATGGGTTGAAATCCAAAGTCCAAAAACCAAGCCTCTTGGTCCAATGGTTGTAAGACCTGTCCTGTGACATTCTAGGGATCGACTCGGTTTACTCTCGGGTTCAATTGTTGGCGGTGTTAAAATAATGCCTGACCAACGGAAGTCACACCCCACGAACAATGATTAATCCTTCATTACCAGGTGTTGGGATATACTGAGTTTACACAAAAATAAAAATAAAAATACAAAGCCCAAAACTGTAGTTCTCGACTCTTCAGTCCCAAAATTTCAGTACCCGTCCAAACATCCCCCTCTTTCACCGGTCATGCCTCCAACTTTCCCCTCTTTCCGCGCAAAGAATACTTCGATCCGCGACACTCAAGCCAATTCAATCTAAACTGTCCATAATAAAACATCAACGGCCACCACCCTTCATATGCCACGTCACCGATCCGCATGCTGCCTTCAGTCCAAACAAAACGACACCCCTCGATTCCCCTCCCAAACAAATCAACGGTCACGATCATTTCTTACAAACCACAATTTCAAAAAAACTCCCACTACATAAACAACATCTCCATCGTCTTTCACCTTCATCACTACTAGATCTCTCAATCTTCTCCTTCACAACGACAGCGTTTCGCTAATTCCTTCTGGTGATCGGAAAATGGCTCGTACCAAGCAAACCGCTCGCAAGTCCACCGGCGGCAAGGCGCCGAGGAAGCAACTGGCCACCAAAGCTGCTCGGAAATCTGCCCCGGCGACCGGCGGTGTGAAGAAGCCTCACAGGTTCCGGCCAGGCACTGTGGCTCTCCGTGAGATCCGAAAGTATCAGAAGAGCACTGAGCTTCTGATTCGTAAGCTTCCGTTTCAGCGATTGGTCCGTGAAATCGCACAGGACTTCAAGACTGACCTCCGTTTCCAGAGCTCTGCCGTGTCGGCGCTGCAGGAGGCGGCGGAGGCTTATCTTGTTGGACTATTTGAGGACACTAACCTTTGTGCCATTCATGCTAAGAGGGTTACTATTATGCCTAAGGATATTCAGCTTGCGAGGCGCATTAGGGGTGAGCGTGCTTGAAGTGTTGGTTAGTGTTTGATGTTGATGTAGATGGTATTTTGGTTAAGGGTTATGTAATATTGTAGTGTTGTTAATGCTCTATCAAATGGAATTAGTACTTTTGTTCTTAATTTCTTGGATTTTAAGAATACGGAGTTTCGTCTTATTTTTTGTTGTTTAAAATGTTTCATAGCCAAACTTTTAAAAAATAAATGTTTTAAAATATATGAATTACTAATTTATTATTATATAATCTATAAATTATTATTATAAATAATTGATAATCGATAGCTTCAGCTTTGTTTTTCATATCTCGTTGTTGTTAACGTGCCATTGAAAGTGGTTGGCCATGGTTTCTATATTTCATTTCACTCTCTTTATGTTGTCCATGTCGTTTTTATATATTTAGGCTAATATGAAGCGAGTGAATAGATGGCTTATTTAGGGCCTGTTTGTTTACTGTTTTCAAAAACAGCTGTTTCCCGTGTCACCCCAAAACATTACGAAATTACCAAGAAATGGCACTTTGCTATAAAGATATAAGGTTCAGAATTCAGATGTACTTCTATGCGGCATATTAAGGAATTGTCACTACACGAATTAGCAGTATTTCCATCCAGTTCTTTGCAAAAGCAATCTTTCTGCTTTCTATATAACTATTAAAAGGCGAGTTAACCCTCAAAAGCTCAAGATAAATGAATACTTCAGCCGAAGAACACTTTCTTGGATGACCCCAAATCCTTTTTTCTTTTTATCTTTAGAGACTCACACTTGGGAATTTGCAAGAACCTCGACCTGCTCCAAAAAAGCATATAATCAAAACATATTAACAAAGAAATCTCAAAATTGTAGGATTATAAGATAAGGTGATGAAGTGATCATGCAAATAGGATAGGAGAAAAACTCACTGGGATCCTTAGTTGTTTGCTCAGCAAGTCCATTGAAATAGCAAGTTCCTCCCTCTCTTCTTAACTTTGCCCAGTAGGAGCTAAACACATAACTTGCATGATCAATAACTGAAACTGGAGCATAACACTCCCTACCTGGTGCAAGTGCATCACAATTCACATTCCCTTCATTGCAAGCATAGCTCAAAGCTGCTGCCAACTCCATTTCATTTGCATCTCTAGCTGCCACACACCACACCTTCCCTTGGTATGGCACATTGTTCTCTGCAGCTGGCAGTGATGCAAAATCTGTCAAAGGCCTCTTTCCTGTCAAGTCAATTTCATAAATTGGTGTCCCATCTGGGTGCAACAAGCCCCAGTGCCTTTCTGTTCCTGGACCAGTCTTTTGGTTTTCATCAAACAGTGAAAAGATGAAGGTTGGAATTGCAACCCCAGGTCTAGCCGGTGTCCCGATCGGTGGTTTTGCGGTCATCCTGTTGACGAGATTGCGATTGTATGTCGCCGCATTGAATATATTTGCTCCAGGTTCTTCTATGTCACCAAAATTAGGCCATCCTGTTTCAGATATTACAAGCTGGATGTTGGAGTAACCAAGTTTAGACATTGCAAAGATAAGGGAATCTAGCATTTGGTCTAACAAATTGGTGTAGGTTAAGCCACTAGCAGGGTCCCTTATGGTGAAACTTCCCCTGAACAATGCAAAGTCAAGGCTAATATTGTCGGGGTCCTGTGACCATGGGAAATATGGGTATGCATCAATGAAGAAAAATGACTTGGTTCTGTTTAAGAACTTGAGTATTGGTGCCATCACAGTGTGTATGATGTCGGACCGGAATGTCCCGCTTGATGGTGGGAAAGTTGATTGTAAGACATCCATGGCTAATGGGGTGCCAATTTTGATGCCTCTGATGTTCTGAGCCTTGAGTGATCTTTTGATGCTTCTCATTGCTGGGACAAGATCATGCCACATCTGGTGGCCTTGTTCTGAATCGTAGCTCAGCACTTCATTGCCGACAAGAAGAAAGCGAATCTTGGTTTCGGGGTAGTAAGGGAGGACATTGTTCCTCACCCATTCATCTGCTATGCTTTGGTTTGCAGCAATGCCTGAGATCTCATTGTTTGGGATCATGATGGAAACTTGGAGGTTGGTTGTTGATAAAAGATTTAAAATTTCAGGGTTGGAATCATAGAGCTTCACGCTGCCGGCATTCATCGTTGTTAGTAGCTCAATGGACCTATATGGAGAAGGTAGATTGTTCCCAAGTTGACCATAGTTCACACCAATGTTGCTTGAGGCTTCTGCTCCTGTAGAATCAGTTGAAAATTGGTGATAATATTGTTTACAAAATAAGATACTGAAGCAGTAAAGGAATGTGTATGTTTCAAACTTACTTGATAATGAAAGTATGCAGATGAGAAATATAGCCACAGGACTCATTTCTCCAACTTTTATGTTAGTGACTACTTGCCTCCCACTAGGTGCTGTAATGGGTAAGGAATAGAGTGAGGTTAAGAGAGTAATAGCAGTATGGATTTATACAAATGAAATGAAGACTACTAGCAAGAAATCATATATTTCTGGCTAAAGGATCTTTATGTGTATCAAAGAAAGAGAGCATCATTTTTTTTACTGTCCAGTGGAAGCTATGAAATAGAGAAGGAATGAAGGTGTTCAGCACATAGATAAATGATCAAACTATAGTAGTAAAATGTATATGGCATTGGCAAGGGTGTGGTTTCTTTGTTTCTTGCTTGCTTTGACATGTTTCTCAACGTGTTTTATTTCAAGAAATGCAGTTTCATTAGTCACAAACTTTAGAAGGGTACAGAAGCTACTAGCGTATGGAAATTAGACTAATGAAATGGTGTCACGTATCTCTTGTGACTTGGGACAAACTCTGAAGCAGCAATTTTTGAGCATCTACCTTCTAAATCAAGACACTACCGTCGGTGGTGGTTCTGAGCATGATTTGGTGCGATCGTATAAGACACCAAATTTTTATTTTTTTACTTAGTATATATACTAATGTATATATTAAAAGAACAATTTTATATTTGAGGGTCCAATTGTTTTTTAAAATTCACGCTCAAAACTTGACAAGCCTAATAAGTAGGAGTGGGAATAGGTCGACCTGTTTACAATTAATATTATATTTTAATAAAATGTATAATATACGATGTAAAAAATTTAATTTTATTAGAAAATTAATATATTATTAAAAAATTCTAAAAAAATGGAAACTCTGCCTGTGACCACTCTCATTGTCCCTTCTTTCGCTCGAATTAGAAAGTAGAAACCCTTTGTTTTATTTCTCCCTCTACATGACTGACTGACTAGGTAGGTATCCTGATAGGCACTTCTCGTCATCATATTACATTCATTATTGTTCTAATGGAGAAAACCAAGATAAGAGTTGACTTGTTTATTCAAAAGAATTAGATATAGTTTTTTTTTTTGCTATAAGTTATTTAAAACAGGTCATAGAACAAACCACTTAGCAAATGAAGGTTTTAATGATTGGAATCAAATCACTATTTTTGTTATAATTCTATTGTAGTTTGCTCTTTTAATCTTTTTCTTTTCTTTGATAATATTTTGTTTAACTTGAGGTTGTATAAAATAATGAATGACTAGTTTTTTGCACCTCTTTACGCACTTTTGAGACACACACATATTCGCCTTATAAAAAAAAGGACATCAATTTCTCAGTTCATATGGAACACTCAAAATCTCGGGGACGACCTACACGACCATCCATAGTTTCTACTAACCAAATGAAACTCAACTCTACAAATAGCTCCTTCTTCATGACTTGGCTAGTTTGATGTCTATTACTTGAGCATTTCATGGCAGTGGAATATTGTGTATCGTAAGAGAAATTATTCAGGCTGTAATATGTACTTAATCATCGATATTAGTACACTCCCTTCCTTCATAGGAGTGGATAACTAATTTACTATTAACAAAAATGGCTTATTACATCCAATGTACTAAGTTTGTTTCGAATTTATAATAAATAAAAAAGATATTAGGGTTGTACCAAAGAAAAAAGAAGAGGAAGATATTAGGGTATTTAATGCAATTTGTAATTTCATAACATATCAAATGAAGTATTCTACTATTGCCTTTCGTTTTTTTTAGAGTAATCTATTTATTCTCTTTATCTCTAATTATGCGTTAGAAGGAAACAATAAAACATCTCATAAACATTTTTATTGCGATTTTTTTTTTGAATTTTATAGAAACTCAATTCTTCCTCTTTGTTTGGATAGGGAAAAAAATATGAGAAAATAAGTAGAATAGAAAAAAAGTAGGAAAAAAGAGATAATAATTAGATTTTTAGCTTATGTGAATTGGAAAATAGAGAAAAGAACAAAGACAAATTAAAGATTCCTATATAATCCATAGGGCAATCAAAGGTAGGCACCAGAACAGAGACCTCGAAACACGAATTGTTCCGTAAGTTGACAAAAAATAGACTGAGGCCATTTCAAAATTAACCCAGCCAATCACGTGACCAATCTTCAACAATGTACCCACCAAACTTAGTCACAAACACCCCAAGCAATAACATAGCAGCATTACTGTGGAAAGCATAAAACTCCCCGATCAACCCTATCCAACCAAATAGGGACACAAAAACAAGGGACATACACAGCATGGGCATAAATAGCAGCATCAGAATTTATCATCCAAAACAAGTCAGAGACACTCTTCTCAATCACACAAATAGCAGGCACACCCTCTTAAGGATCTGTTAACGCAGTTTTTTGGTTTCTGACCAAAATTCCTTCATTGCAAATAATTAAAGATCAAACGAGTATGGAATTTATGAGTTATGCAATAATCTTGTCAAGAATAGGAATGAACTGTCTGCCAAGTATGAATTTTACAAGTTAGTCAAATCTAGTAATATACTAGCAATGACTTGAAGCTATGACAAGTATATGAGTTTGAAAATGGTGTTTAAAATTATCGTAAATAATGAAAGGTAACTTTGAAATTTAAAAGATGAATGTAGTTTCTACTGTAGAAAATAACTTCTTAATCGAACTAAGTTTATAACGAACAAGAAACAAAAGTTTGGAAAAGAGAGGTTAAGTAAAATAAAATCTAAGAATAGAAATTACTTGGGAAAAGTAAAAGAAATTAGAAGAATAATTTGAGAGGAATACCGGAAATAATGAAGAACAAGTGAAGAACTTGAAAGACATAACCAGTATTATACTGGGTTTTTATATTGAATTGAAATAAGAAGGGTGGAGGGAATACTTGAATGTTATCCGTCAATCTGCTGTGTGATCGAGATGTGTATGATGTGTATCAAGTAACCGACCCTTATTACATTATAATTACTAGTATTTATAGGCAAATAAAATAACTACCTAGAAATAACTCCCTATCTAAATGACTGCCACATGTCTTTGGCAGTTCTCTTAAGTTTTATACTTAAACTGTTTTGTCAAGCAATCCCACTAACTGCTCAATGTCTTGAACTGCTCCGTGTCAATTTGCTTATCTTCGACGGTTTGAACTGCTTGACAATTTGTATTGGTACCTTTCGTCGGATTGGAGACTTAACCAATTTCTTCACTTTTCTATTTCTCTTGACGACTCTTCCTTCGACTAAGTCTTCCTTTATTATTTTGTCAGGCATTTGATTATCGAATCTTTTCCTCTGTTGAACTGTATTTTCTTGTCAAACCAAATATCTTTAATACTTAGAAAATTTTGATTACCTCCTCAATCCCTTCATCATCCTGTCAAGAAAACATCTGTCAGAAATCCAAAATTTCATCCTTAACAGATACCCCCAAGTTTTGCTTTTCGACGGCTTTGTCCGAAAGAATAGCAAAATTTGAATTTTCAAATCCTTAACAGATTTTTAATTCTGGGTTTAACTTCAGTTATCAAATCTTATCAACTCAATCATATCCCTACTTAATGGGGATAATCATAACGTTGTAGCTGTCTTGGAAATCGAACCACCAACCCCCACTTTCTTTAAATTTCTATCACATCACCGCCGCCTCCTTGTTCTTCTACTCGCTTCTTTTCTTTGTGAAAAATTTTCTCTTTTACAAAGTTACTTCATTCTTCACCATTTCGCTTAGTGCTCATGACGACTTCTTCCAAAACTTCAGCTTTAGCACCCCAATCCTAGGTGGCTGCTCCTAGGGCGGTGGTTCAGGATCCACTTTTGGATAAATCAGAGCTATGATAAAAATATAAGGTAATTTATCCTATTCATGACTCTTCCATTTCTCTAAACCCACCTGATGCGTTCTTGGGTCCCCTCATTGCCCAGAACGAAATTCCTGATAATTTGCGGGGTTCTTTTCCTTGCCATAACACTGATGAAGCTATCTTAGCCTTTTTACCTTCACTTCCTATTCATGCATTCAAAAAGGGCGATAGGATTTTTAGGATGCCCCCTGCTACCAAATTTGATGCCTGCGTTGGTTGGCTTGATCGTGTCCAAGCCCAGAAACGTGAGGTATGGGAAGAAGCTGGAATCTTTGAATTTATTCAGCTTTCTCGTCACCTTAAACTGGTAGACTTTTCTTTAATTGGGGCATCAGCCTTTTTCTGGAATAAAACTACCAACAATTTCCATTTTGTAAGACTCAATGACTTAGAGATTTTGATATATGAAAAATACAACTTAATGTATATGCAAGTGTTTTAGCATCAATTAGCAAAGACAGGTATCAAGTAGTGATTAACAAGTTCAGTGAGCACTCAAAGAAGAATATTCAAGGAAGAACTTAAGGGGATCAAAGAGCAAAGACAGAGATCAAAGGATCATCAAGACAAGAGCTTAAAGGAGAAATTAGTTTTAAGTCTTAGATGATTTGTAAGAGATGAAATCTCTTATTCATAAATAAGCTCAATTAAAAAGATGCACGAAGAAAATCATTTTTCATAACCTGCATTAAAAGGAATAAATTTTCGTTAATGAAAATTATTTTTGGAAATAAGAAGTGCTCGTCCAAAGCGCTCGTCCAATACAAGTGACAAAAGCGCTCGTCCAACTGAAGTAATAGAAGCGCTCGTCCAATAATGAAGTAATACAAGCGCTCGTCCAACAGTGAAGCAATACAAGCGCTCGTCCACTAAAGTGACAGAAGTGCTCGTCCACTGTAGTGACAGAAGCGCTCGTCCACTGTAGTGACAGAAGCGCTCGTCCACAAAAGACTTTGGACCTGCTAAATCCTTAAATGAGAAGCTCCGTCCAATGACATGGCATATGGAGCTCGTCTACTAATTGGAGCTCGTCCAATTACTTTGTGTTTTAGTACCCCGCCTCACGACGTGGCATATGGAACTTGTCTACTAGCCCGTCCGGATGTAAAATCTTAATGGCTAGATGGACGCGGTTATTATCACGATGGACGCGAATTCTATAAACCGATGTAGAAGCTTATTTCAAGAACGTGAATCAAGAAAACAGATTCTGTTAATCAGATCCAAATCTGTTTTGATTGGTCTCAACGGCTAAACTTGTTTTCTATATAAAGAGGGATCAAAGGAACACTTTTAATAATCACAACCAGATAAAATTTTTTATACGAAATCAATTGTGAAAATCATTCATCTTCTTGCTTGAGCTTATTGTGAAAAGAATGTTTCGTTCTTATAAGTGCTTCAATTTGTTTATCTGACTATTGAGAGTTAGGAATCAATTTTTGTTTTACATTTCGATTGTAAAGAGAGAGGGAGTCTCTCTGAGTGATTAGGGTGAGGTATCCTTAAGGTTGAACATTAAGGCTCTTCACAAGCGTGTGGTATCTCGAGGTGAAGGAGTGCTATGTGGTGTAAAGGTTTTTCAAGCTACTTGGCAAAGCTTGTGTGTTAGTGTGTGAAATCCCACAGGTGGAGTGGGGACTGGATGTAGGTCATAGTGGAGGTGACTGAACCAGGATAAATCTGGTTGTGTGGTATCCCTAAACTCAAACTCCTTTACTTTCTGTTTAGGATCAAGAACCTGTGATTTTGATGTTTAAAGTTCAATATAATTTCTGTTCTTGATCTTGAGGCAGCAGGCGTAGACATTTGGGATGCAGTAGAAAATGGACCATTTGTCCCCTCTACTGTAGATGCTAATGGTGCTCCAAGAAATAAGCCTAAAACTGAATGGAATGAGGATGATAAGAAAAGAGTTCAATATAATGCATGTGCTAAGAATATTATAACATCTGCTTTGAGCCGTGATGAGTTTTTTAGGGTTTCAAATTGCAAATCAGCAAAGGAGATGTGGGATACATTGCAAGTAATACATGAGAAATCCACTGACGAATTTGAATTTGAGGAGGAAAACTTGTGCTTTATGGCCAGCAAGAACAGTGATTCAGAAAGTGAAGCAAGTTCTGATTATCAACCTTCTTATGATGAATTGCAAAATGCTTTTGAAGAACTTCATAAAGAATCCGTTAGACTTGCTAGATTGCTAACTAAGTCTAAGAAAACCATCACATGCTTAGAGGAGAAAACTTCTGTTTTAAACAAAGAGGTAGATCAATTAAAAACAGAAAATTGTGCTTTAAAAGAAAAATTAGCTACAGTTTTAGATGCATCTATATGTGATAAATGTCCTACGTTGGAGAAACATATAAATCATTTGAATGATGATCTATCTAGAATTACTAGTGATAAAGAAATCTTGAATGCATCTAGCTGTACATTGACTAAAGAGGTTGAAAAACTGAAAATGACCTAGCAAGATTCACAAATGGTAAAGATAACTTGAATGCTTTGTTAGGACAGCAAAAGTGTGTTAATGATAAGGCTGGAATAGGCTATAAACCTAAGATACATGAGAAATCTTTCAAGAATTTTTTTTGCTGCACCTAAGACATCAAACACACCATTTGTTAAATGCAATTTTTGTGTCAGTAAAGGTCACACAGCTTCTACATGTCAATACAGAAAATCAGCATATAATAAATCTAAGTATATATGGGTTCCTAAAGGAACTATTGCTGCGACTAACCATGAAGGACCCAAACAGATTTGGGTACCTATAGCAAAAACATGATTCTGTTTTGTAGGTGTGGTGGAAGGTCAAGAGCAAAAATCGGAATAATGACATAGAGCCTTCGCCGAACACAAAATAGGTAACAATAAAGAAATAATATTGATTGAATATGTTTTCTAATTATCATTATTAATGTATGATTGTGAATCTTTCTGTGTTGACTTATATATCATTGTATAGTACGTCTACATTGTTGTATTAAAGTTATTCGGTCAATCTTGGAATAATCATATGGCATTTGTGTCTCAAGTAGAACCTAAGAATATAGATGATGCTATAATTGATGAACATTGTATGATGGCTATGCAAGATGAGTTAAACCAGTTTGAAAGAAACCAAGTTTGGAAACTAGTGCCTAAACCCAAGAACTGTCAAGTAATAGGTACAAAATGGGTTTTTAGGAATAAACTAGATGAAAATGGTATAATTGTAAGAAACAAGGCTAGATTGGTAGCCAAAGGGTATAACCAAGAAGAAGGCATAGATTATGATGAAACATATGCACCAAAGAGCAAGATTAGAAGCTATAAGAATGCTACTTGCTTATTCTTGCATAATGAGATTTAAATTGTATCAAATGGATGTTAAGAGTGATTTCTTAAATGGATTTATACAAGAGGAAGTGTATGTTGGTCAACCACCTGGTTTTGAGAATAATGAATTGCCTAACCATGTTTATAAATTGTCTAAAGCACTATATGGCTTAAAGCAAGCTCCTAGAGCTTGGTATGAAAGGTTAAGTAATTTTCTCATTGAAGAAGGATTTAAAAGAGGTAAAGTTGACACAACCTTGTTCACTAAGAAAAAGGCACACAACATTTTACTTGTACAAATATATGTGGATGATATAATTTTTGGTGCCACTAATGAGCATTTGTGCTATGAGTTTGCAAGTCTTATGTAGAGTGAGTTTGAAATGTCAATGATGGGTGAGCTGAACTTTTTCCTTGGACTGCAAATAAAGCAAACTGAAAATGGAATCTTTGTTAGCCAAACCAAGTACTGCAATGAGTTGATCAAGAAGTTTGGCATGGAAAATGCTAAGGAGATGGCTACTCCAACGAGTACCTCCTGTTATCTGGACAAGGATGAGCAAGGTAAACCTGTTGATGTTTCTAAATTCAGAGGTATGATAGGCTCGCTACTTTATCTTACTGCTAGTAGGCCCGATATCATGTTTATTGTATGCATGTGTGCTAGATATCAAGCAAATCCAAAAGAATCACACTTAACAGCAGTTAAAAGGATAATTAAGTATCTGTTAGGAACAAAAGACATGGGATTATGGTATCCTAAGAGAGCTACATGTACTTTAATTAGCTATTCAGACTCTGATTTTGCTGGTTGTAAACTAGATAGAAAGAGTACTAGTGGAACTTGCCATTTACTAGGAAACTCATTAGTATCATGGTTCAGTAAGAAACAATCTAGTGTGGCTTTATCCACTGCAGAGGTTGAATATGTAGCAGCTGGTAGCTGTTGTGCTCAGGTTTTATGGATGAAACAATAATTAGTTGATTATGGTGTGCAACTAAACCAAGTTCCTATTAGATGTGACAATACGAGTGCAATTAACTTAACTAAGAATCCCATAATGCATTCTAGAACTAAACACATATAAATCAGACATCATTTCATTAGAGATCATATTCAGAGTAGAGAAATTGAGATTGAATATGTTGATACAACTAAACAACTTTTCGATATCTTTACCAAGCCCTTGAACAAGAAAAGCTTCTTTTTCATTTGAAGAGAATTGGGCATAATTGATCAATCCTATGTCTAATCTCTATCCCTCTATCATGAACAATTTTATAAGCTATGTTTGAATGTTTAAATGCTTACCTTCTCTATTGCTTTGAATGTTTCTTTTCTTTACCTTTTTTATAATGCCAAAGGCGGAGGAAAAAGTATGATATAGATAAAGGGGATAATAACAAATTATACATGAAAAAAAAGTATGATATAGAGAAAACGAATTATACATGCATATGTTGAGGGGGAGCTTAAAAGATTACATGATTAATGGGAAGTAAATCAAATTCTGCTATGTTAATATATTTTTTTCTCTGATATACTTCTGCTCCGACTGCTTTGATACCATGATATAAATCTGCTAAAAACACTTAGCGTCTGCTACAATTGTACTCTGATCTTATAATTTGTTAAAATATTTGTCATAATAAAAAAAGGGGGAGATTGTACGACTCAATGACTTAGAGATTTTAATATATGACAAATACAACTTAATGTGTATGCAAGTGTTTTAGTATCAAATAGCAAAGACAGGTATCAAGCAGTGATCAACAAGTTCAGTGAGCTATCAAAGGAGAATATTCAAGGAAGAACTTAAAGGAAACAAAGAGCAAAGACAGAGATCAAAGGATCATCAAACAAAGAGCTTAAAGGAGAAATTAGTTTTAAGTCTTAGATGATTTGTAAGAGATGAAATCTCTTATTCACAAATAAGCTCAATTAAAAAGATGCATGAAGAAAATCATTTTTCATAACCCGCATTAAAAGGAATAAGTTTTCGTTAATGAAAATGATTTTTGGAAATAAGAAGTGCTCGTCCAAAGCGCTCGTCCAACACAAGTGACAAAAGCGTCCGTCCAACTAAAGTAATAGAAGCGCTCGTCCAACAATGAAGTAATACAAGTGCTCATCCAACACTGAAGTAATACAAGCGCTCATCCACTAAAGTGACAAAAGTGCTCGTCCACTGTAGTGACAGAAGCGCTCGTCCACTGTAGTGACAGAAGCACTCGTGCACAAAAGTCTTTGGACCTGCTAAATCCTTAAATGAGAAGCTCCGTCCAATGACATGGCATATGGAGCTCGTCTACTAATTAGAGCTCGTCCAATTACTGTGTTTTAGTACTCCCGTCTGCTGACGTGGCATATGGAGCTCGTCTACTTGCCCGTCCGAATGTAAAATCTTAATGGCTAGATGGACGCGGTTATTATCACGATGGACGCGAATTCTATAAACCGATGTAGAATCTTATTTCAAGAACGAGAATCAAGAAAACAGATTCTGTTAATCAGATCCAAATCTGTTTTGATTGATCCCTACGACTATAACTTGTTTTCTTTATAAAGAGGGATCAAAGGAACACTTTTAACAATCACAACCAGATCAGAAATTTTATACGAAATCAATTGTGAAAATCATTCATCTTCTTGCTTGAGCTTATTGTGAAAAGAGTGATTCGTTCCCATAAGTGCTTCAATTTGTTTATCTGACTATTGAGAGTTAGGAATCAACTTTTGCTTTACATTTCGATTGTAAAGAGAGAGGGAGTCACTCTGAGTGATTAGGGTGAGGTATCCCTAAGGTTGAACATTGAGGCTCTTCACAAGAGTGTGGTATCTCGAGGTGAATGAGTGCTCTGTGGTGTAAAGGTTTTTCAAGCTACTTGGCAAAGCTTGTGTGTTAGTGTGTGAAATCCCATAGGTGGAGTGGGGACTGGATGTAGGTCACAGTGGAGGTGACTGAACCAGGATAAATCTGGTTGTGTGGTATCCCTAAACTCAAACTCTTTTACTTTCTGTTTATGATCAAGAACCTGTGATTTTGATGTTTAAGTTCAATATAATTTCTGTTCTTGATCTGTATAAATGTTGGACGAATCTGGGCAAGTATACCCAGTCGTGCAAGTAATAAGGTGGTAAGACCGGTTATCGTATCCACGGGGATTGGATGTCAACTACCAATTCGAAAACTCAGCAACTATCTAGACTAAACTATTAATCAAGAGAGAAAGTAAAACAACAAAAGAAAAGGGAATAAAATCTTTATGTCTTTTTGGGGACTTTTGACAAACACTTGGAGTGCAGAAAGGATATGTTGGGACTAGACTTCACCAAACCTCTAACTCATGCACTATCAGGACTAGATACCTCCCATTCATGCTTCAGATATTAAAATCAATCCACTAAAATACTCAAACCCCGATTCCTCGGATGGCAAGAGCCTAAATCCACTAATAGACCCTAATTCCTTAGGTGGCCTAGATTAATGAATTTGCATTAAGATTAGGGATTACGCGATTACTAATAAACGTAGTTCCATTCCTAGATACAAGGCTTACTAGGTGATTAAATTCAGTTCCGGTTATGATACGAACATTCCCATTGCATACCAAAACACAAAACAAGTCATGGGGGTGCTAGCCACAACAAGCATTAAGCACAGAAAAATAACCACTAATACGAAGACATGAACATAGATTAATCAGTCAAGATAAATACATAAACATAAGTTTGATTACATCTAATCCCAACACAGGGATTTAACTACTCATAAACAAAGAAAACCAAACCAGAGAAATAGGAGAAGAGGAGAGAAGAGGCCCCATGGGAGCTTTCCTTCTTCTTCAAAGCAACCCCTCTTGGCTCCCTTCTAGGGTTGAAACCCTAGCCCAGCTGCAGCCTCCAAATGCCTCCCTCTGGACCCTCAAAAAACTCCTCTCGTCTCCGTCACGCTGCGCTCTTATTTATAGGTCTGCTGCGCGTCACGGCCGTGATGGCCATCACGGGCAGGCCGTGACGCGTTCTGTCCAAGGCGTGTTTTCCACTTTTGAGCTCTCGCGAGGCGAGCTAGGTTTCGCGACGCGAAACCCTAATTTTCTGGTTGGCCACGGCTGTGATGTCTATCACGGGCAGGCCGTGACAGCCTCTGACTTTTGCCTTCTGCTCTGCTTGATCACGGCCGTGATGGTCATCACGGCCAGGCCGTGATGGGCTCTGTTTGGCTCATATTCTTCACTTTTCAAGCTCTATTTCATCCAAGCTCCACCATGGCTGATTTTGATCATTTTTACATTGAATTCCTGCAAAACAACACCAAGACACCGCTTCACCCGTTCCAAGGGAAAATCTAATAAAAACCAAATAAAGAATTCCTAATCTATATGCAAAATGCATGCAAAAGAGTACATAAAATATCATGTAAAATCCCACTATCAAATCACCCCAAGCTTATTCAATTGCTTGTCCTCAAGCAATCACTAAGGCCAGAAGAAGAAAACATAACATGGATAGTGAACTAAGAACCCGAGTAAATGATCCAAGTAATAGGCATTTCAAACAATTCAGTAAAAGACAATCAATTCAAGTCCAATTAGAGGCTTAGGTTCCTTAGACTCATATTCTCACTGATCTGAGCACTCTTTCTCACCTGAAGCTCACCCCAAGCTTGTTCATTTGCTTGGCTCTCTTTTCTCCCTCACTCAAGTGTTTAGGAGATAAGACATTTCACTCAATTTTCCTCAAGGAATGAATCCTACCATAGGCTTGACTATCAACCAAATCTCTACTTTATTAATGAAAACAATTAAGAATCAAGAGGTCTTTACTTCGGTTGTAACGTGGCCATGGGATTAATCGTTAGGTGGGGAAATCAAGAAAAGGACATTTCAAAAGGGCTAAACCAAGTATCAAACATTTCAACACATGACACCTTCTAAAATACCTTGTTGGGTTTTCAATTCATTTTTCCACCTTTCTTTTCTTTCTTTTTCTTTTATTTCTCATTTCTTTTTTTGTCATCCCCTTCTCTAAAGAATTTTCTTTTTCTTTTGTTTTTATTTTGCTTGGAGAAGGGGAGATTTTTCAACTCAAGAGAAATACTGATTCTTTTCATCCCAAACTTTTTTCAACTACCTTTTTACCCTTTTGTAATACTTTAGAAGGTCCTATCAAACATCATTCATCAATATGTTTCAGGGTACCAAGAAAAGCATTTTATTCTTTTAGGCTCAAAATTGGGCAACTATATGGTAGCATTTCATCATTCAAAGCTCAGAAGGCCAGAAAAATACCTATTGCCTCAATCATTTTCAAAAATGTTCTCAAAAATTTTTAAGCTTCAAAATGGTTTCAAGTCAAGTTCTAGAGAAAGCAAACCAAGAGGAATAACACTCTAACACAAAGAATGGGGTAGATATAGTGAGTACCCCTTTGGCTCAAAATCTCACATTTTTAGCAGTTCAAAAATCAATGAGAAACAAAAATCTTCAGAACCATATGCTAATTATCAACTATCCAAGATTATCTCAAACACTTTCATTTGCAGCCATATCACAAGAATAAAAAATTGGGTTCAAAAATTCACTATCACAAAATATTTGGCACTTAGTTCTCACAATTGGATGCAAAATCTAAACAAGGGCAATCTGATCATGTGATCATGCAAAACTATCATGCAAAACTATATGAATGCAATATGAAAGATGCAAATGCAAAATACCCCTACCCCAAGCTTAAGAATTTACATTGTCCCCAATGTAAACAATCAAGATGGAGAGAGGAGCAAAATAAAATAAAATAAAAATGGAACGGCTTACCGAGGCGGTAGCGGGTGTTGACTTTCATTTCAGTCAGAAACTGCTTGAAAGTTGGGTTGCTTTTTCTTGTCTTCTTGCTCTTCCCTCCTTCGTTCTTACCCTGGAATCACTTGGCAATTTTATTAGTAAAAGAAAACTCTTGATCTTCTCAAATTATTCAAGAGTTTAAAGTCAAAAATAAAATCTAACTAAAGAGAAAGGAAAAAGGAAAAGGAAAAGAAAAATTGGGTTGCCTCCCAATGAGCGCTGCTTTAATGTCACTAGCTTGACTTATTAAAAAGCATCCACCTGGATCCTCCTCCCGGATCAAATGGAAATTGGGATGGTGATTGTAGCAGTAAAATAACTTTATTCTCAATTCCACCCAGCCATTGGGTGGAAACTCCCTTGACCTTTGCAATTATGAATTCACTTCCTCTCGGGTCAAGTGGAATTTTCAAGAGGAAGTTTTCCATACAAGTGGAAGGGGCTAACTTACCATTATCCACACATGCATGCGTGCCAACATATTTATTTATTGCAGTAAATTCAGCAAGCATGGTGGAGGGAGTGCTTTCCAAATGCACCGCCTTCTCACTTGTTTCTCTCCAAGGATGTGTGGAAGGTAATTCCTCTTGTTGTTGTTCACTTACCAACACCTCTTCATCTTCAATTTGATCCATTCCCATAACCAGATTTTTCTCAAATTCTGCTTCATGTGGCTCTATGGGAATCATACATGGTGGTGGAGGTGGCAAATATGAACAAAAGGTTTCCCACTCCTCCACCGGAGAAGTTATATGTAAGCCTTCCCGTCATATAATCAACTTGTGCAGGAGTAACATGGTCCATCAAATCCATGACGTCTCCCAAACACCAGTTGTCTTCCAAAACGCGACTTGAGGCTTCCTCATCAGGTGGATAATAAAATTTTTCCATGAACTGCATCCACCTTGCAAAAACAAAACTCAAACAAAAAGATCAAATATATACAGAAAATAAAAATAATAACAAAAATGTCTAAACTAGTTGCCTCCTCTGTTACTAATGATATTGGCAAAACCAATCCCAAGAACGGCGCCAAAAACTTGTTGGACGAATCTGGCAAGTATACCCGATCGTGCAAGTAATACTGATGGTAAGACTGGTTATCGTATCCACGGGGATTGGATGTCAACTACCAATTCTCAAACTCAGCAACTATCTAGACTAAACTATTAATCAAGAGAGAAAGTAAAACAACAAAAGAAAAGGGAATAAAATCTTTATGTCTTTTTGGGGACTTTTGACAAACACTTGGAGTGCAGAAAGGATATGTTGGGACTAGACTTCACCAAACCTCTAACTCATGCACTATCAGGACTAGATACCTCCCATTCATGCTTCAGATATTAAAATCAATCCACTAAAATACTCAAACCCCGATTCCTCGGATGGCAAGAGCCTAAATCCACTAATAGACCCTAATTCCTTAGGTGGCCTAGATTAATGAATTTGCATTAAGATTAGGGATTACGCGATTACTAATAAACCTAGTTCCATTCCTAGATACAAGGCTTACTAGGTGATTAAATTCAGTTCCGGTTATGATACGAACGTTCCCATTGCATACCAAAACACAAAACAAGTCATGGGGGTGCTAGCCACAACAAGCATTAAGCACAGAAAAATAACCACTAATACGAAGACATGAACATAGATTAATCAGTCAAGATAAATACATAAACATAAGTTTGATTACATCTAATCCCAACACAGGGATTTAACTACTCATAAACAAAGAAAACCAAACCAGAGAAATAGGAGAAGAGGAGAGAAGAGGCCCCATGGGAGCTTTCCTTCTTCTTCAAAGCAACCCCTCTTGGCTCCCTTCTAGGGTTGAAACCTTAGCCCAGCTGCAGCCTCCAAATGCCTCCCTCTGGACCCTAAAAAAACTCCTCTGTCCTGTCTGCTGCGCTCTTATTTATAGGTCTGCTGCGCGTCACGGCCGTGATGGCCATCACGGGCAGGCCGTGACGCGTTCTGTCCAAGGCGTGTTTTCCACTTTTGAGCTCTCGCGAGGCGAGCTAGGTTTCGCGATGCGAAACCCTAATTTTCTGGTTGGCCACGGCTGTGATGTCTATCACGGGCAGGCCGTGACAACCTGACTTTTGCCTTCTGCTCTGCTTGATCACGGCCGTGATGGTCATCACGGCCAGGCCGTGATGGGCTCTGTTTGGCTCATATTCTTCACTTTTCAAGCTCTATTTCATCCAAGCTCCACAATGGCTGATTTTGATCATTTTTACATTGAATTCCTGCAAAACAACACCAAGACACCGCTTCACCCGTTCCAAGGGAAAATCTAATAAAAACCAAACAAAGAATGCCTAATCTATATGCAAAATGCATGCAAAAGAGTACAGAAAATATCATGTAAAATCCCACTATCAATAAACTGTATTGAAAACTGAGTTCGATTGTAATCAAGACTGTGTTATCTACGTTCAAAACTGAGTTGATCAAAACCATTCTTGATTGCTAAAACTGAACTATTACTGAAAATGAAACCTGCAAGTTCGTTCTTGATTGTTAATGCTTGTATCTGAAACTTGCATAACTTGTTCTTAATCTTTAAAGGTTTAATCAGTTTCTGTATTTTGTTATTACTGAGTTATTGAACCTGAATCTATTCTCTATTAATTCTGAATCAATCTTTCTTATCCTCATCACCTTCTACTCAAGATTTTATATAAACCCTTCATTGATCTTGTAAAATATCCCGAAGCCATAAATCCGGAACTCTGATTTGAAAAACTTTGTGAATAAGTTTTAAGAGGGAAATATTTTTTTGAAAACTCAATTCACCCCCCCCGAGTCGTTGAAGCCAAAACAACACATTTCCCATATGGAATGATGGGTCCAACCCTTTTCGACATGTCGTCCATTACAGGACTTCATCTGGATGGCCCTTCCATGCATACCTCGAGGTCAAGAGATCAATTGATGTCTATGTCCCAAGATGTTCTTTTTCTAAATATGTCACAGATTTCAAAGGTAAATAAAACGAACCGGTGACAGAAACTGAGCATGTAGCCTTTTTATTTCTTTGGCTATGTGCTTATGTCTTTTGTAGTAAATCTGCCACTTTGATTGCAACTTATGTTCCTCTTGCCAACCTTCTTGCTACTGGCAAGAGGACAACACTAGGCCAATGTGTTCTGGCCAATCTTTATGATAGCATGAGTATGTTGGTCGACACTGTCAGATCAAATAAAAAGAAAACTAACATAGGAGGTCCTCTTTGACTTATCCAATTGTGGCTTCATGCCGTCTTAGAGCGTCGACTTTCTTACAAGGCTCCTGCAGAATTGTCAATAGACACTTATGGTTCTTATCTTTGTTATGTTTCTGCTGTGTCTTTGTCAAAAGATGAAACTGTCAATTTCAAATTCTATTTCAAAATTTTCCATTCTCTTTCGTCGACTTCTTCAAAAATCAATTTCGCCCCTTTTGTCGACCGAAAGTATGGTCCAGAGTGGTTTACTAAGCTGAGTACTATTGTGTCTAAATCCAATGAATCAATTTTGGCGAATTTTCTCTGTCAAAGAGTCATTTTTGTCGATGTTCCTGGTTTTAAAACCCATCAAATCTATCTTCATTTACCCAATACCACTTCCTGTCAGCTTGGTTTCTGTCAATCTATCCCCTCTCCTTACTCATCAGACCCGGATGAGCACTTCATCAATGCCAAGGTTCCAATATACGAAGATATCATGGCCATCAGTGACTAAGATAAAGCTCGCAGGGGCTCTTTACAACTTGTCCCATTTTCTACTTTTCATAGAGCAACTCAAAGTTGTCTTGACTGGTGGGATGATTATTACTCTAATTATCATCCAAGTCTAAAAGTCTGCTTGAGTCGCATTACAGAAGCTGCTGGTAATGGTGATGATTCTTCCCGTGCGGAACAAGATCCAAAGATAAAAACTCAAGGTGAACTTCGGAAAGAAATTCGAGCCTTTGAGAAATTTTACAAAATCAAGTGGAATCCCATGAGACCACATGATATGGTTCGTCATGTCAACAGTGTTTTAGCTAAAGCCAAAAGGAAGCATGATAATAAGGAATCCGAAAGACTTGCCAAATATTGGGAAATTCCAAATATGACCAAAGAATATTTTGACAGTTTAAAAGCTCATTTTCCTGATCCTATGCCTATTCCTTGTGCTCCTTTTGGTATAGCTGATTCACACCCAGGGAAGTCGACGAAGGGAGGTAACTTCATTTTTCTAGAAAGCGTAAGTGCTTATGTTGATCCTTTTGAAAAACCAAAGGCAAACTCCTTATTTATGTTTTCATTGACTGCTGCTCCTCTTGACAAACCTCTTCCTGGCAAATCTAAAGCTGTCATATCAGTGGAAGAGATGTTTGAAGATGATAAGAATGAGGAGGAAGATTTGATCCCTGCGAAGACCAAGCCTGCCAAGAAAGGATCAAAAGCTCCTGTGTCTAAGACAACAAAAGGGACAAGAAAAAGAAAAGAAAAAACTCCAGTCTTTGATTCTCTTTCCAAGGAATCAAGATCTGTCAAGAGTTCTTCTATCTCAGCAGATTCTGATGCTACCAAGACTTCATCCAAACCAAAAGACCCCATTGCTGGTTCATCCAACAATTCCCCTTCTGATCAATCCAAGGTAAAGCTTCAATCCTTATGACTAGTTTGTTGGATTAAAATAGATTTATCCATAATCTCTAAATTTCTTTTCCATTTTGACAGAAAAATAAAACTGTCCAACCTACTGCAAAAGCACAAGAAGTAGGCGTGGATGTTGATTTGGTGTCTTCAGACTCCAATATGGTGTTTTTTTCATTATCTTGCCACATGCTCATATATATTATATCTCTGTCTCACTCTGTTTCCTCAATTAGGAAAAAACTTCCCAAGGTGATGACTTAATGACCATTCGAGAAATTGTCAACCAAAGTCACAAACCAACAAATCTTCCCGATCCGGAGGTACAAGACAATTTGTTCACAATCTCCCTTCATTTAATTATTTTAATTCTAACTCATTTATTTTCTTACCTTTCCAGGTTGTAGAAAATTTCAAGCACTTGGCTCTTGAGGGTGAAGTTCTGACAAAGAACTTTCCAAACTCTAAATCCGTTCAGGAACTGGCTCCCAGTTCTCAACAACCCGAATTGGCTGCTCAGACTTCAACTCCCGTGACCGACAAACCAGTCGAAGTGACTACCATCATTGAGATTCCGGATGAGGATATTGATATGGAAGCTTTATTGTTAGAATCGGTTCCCATTGCTCTTCCTCCACCACTCACCGGACTTCCAACCACTAAATCTCCCGAGCCTAAACCCTTTCTTCATTTCCATACTTGGATCAACATGTTGGCGAGGTTAGCCGGAAAGAATCTACATTTTCTGCCAATTCTTCGTCAACCTAGCAGGACTCCAGTGACTCTCGAGTCGTTAATCTCATGCATGACTTGAAAGCTCTTCTTGGCAACTCCTTTAACACTCTTTGCTCTGATGTCAACATTCAACAAGAGTTGTCAAGACTGATTAAAGAAATTACTCCCTTTCATTCCAATCTTCCTTTGTCTAGCCGCACCCATTTCCTCTCAATCTACAAATTTTGGGAGCGGTTCTCTGACAAATTAGAGAAGATGTCTTTTGTCATTCCTTCCTATGAAGAGGAGGTAAATATTAAGGACAATCTTCTAGCCAAGTTCTAGGATCTAGAGGCCTCCAAAAAGAGCTTGATCTTATCTTGACAGGAACTCAGACTAAAGAATCCCTCCTGGACTACCGAAAAAAGTTATTAGCAGAGATTGAATTGACAGACCGACAGTGCGCCAAGTTTGACAAGGCTCTGGAGAAAAGCAGAGACAAAGTCAAGGCCATTGATGATGAATCTGTTCAACTTGGCCAAAGAGCTGAAACCGTAGTTGGCAAACTTCGTGCTCTACAACCTGAATATGATGCTGCAGTTGCCAACAAGGCTGATCTTACTTTTGCATGGGATCAGTTGTCTCTTGACATTGGCTTAGACAAAAATTAATTTGCTGTAATTTTCTTTCTGTCTGCCAAATTTTGTGATTCCGACACTTATTTTGTCATCCATTTAACGAGAATGACTATTGGTTTACTTGCACATTTATTTAATTTTAACTGTTGGTTCCAATAAATTTCGTAACTTACTTGTATGAATTTACAATTAATTTCGGGTAAGTTTCAAAACATTGGTAAACCCGCTACATTTAATTTCTTGTCTCTCCAGAATACTTATAAATAGCAAGGCTTACTTCTCATAACATTTGTGTCCTTAAACACTGTGATTTTACATAAAATATGCTCCCATCAACGACTAACTTTTCCTTATTTTTCTTACTACCTCCATGGGAGCCTGACCTTACAACCTTTAACTTTCAGATTCAAGGTCTTTGTCTTGATGGTCATCTTGTTAGTAAAGATCAGTAACCAACGTAATGGGCACGGTAGAGATCAGCAACCAACGTAACCACTAGAGCTGACTATCGCTGCCCGCCTCTGGTTAGAGTAGACTTGAAACAGAATGAGTGCATCTGTTTCCAGTTCCATCATTCTTCTCGGAGGATGGTTATCTCTCTTGGTGTTGTCTTTACTACACTATAAGCAACCACCACCTTCTGGGTTAAATGATGGTGAAATCTGCTCGTGCCAGATTTTTTCTTTACACTCTGCGCACTCTTGACATATGAAGCAGATGAAACCTCATCAAATGGGAATAAAGCCTCAACAAATTAGGTTACACTACTGCATTGTCGAAGAGTGAAGGAGAAAAGTCTGCCAATCTTATCAAAGTTTCGGACTCTTAGTTATTTTTAGGAATAAGTTAGCTTCGATTGATCATTTGTACTTTTGACAAACAATGAATAATTTAGATTGACAATTTGTACTTTTGACAATGTATGGTTGTATTGCCAAGTTAGTGAATAAAATATTCTCATTTCTTTTCACTTATTGTCAATCTTTACTTCCAGCATTGTTGGTTGATATTTCTTCAAATACTTGCCATTAATTGAATTAATTCTTAGGCCCGTATTGACATCGGCAAGTGCATAAGAATTTCCAGAAAATGCTTTAGAAATCTTAAAAGGTCCTTCCCATTTTGGTGACCACTTACCATAATCTCGACAACTTTTATCCATAGGCAAAATGACTTTCCACACTAAGTCATCTACTTTGAATGATTTAAACTTAACTCCATTATTGTAGAATTTTGCAATTCTTTCTTTCCGTCGAATCAAGTTTTCCAATGCAATCAACCTTTTATCACTTAATTCGTCCAATTCATCCAACATTGCATCCTAATGTTGGTCGACAGGCAAGTCATCTTGTCTTTGAATACGAATTGATTGAAGATTGATTTCGACAGACAATACAGGATCATGTCCATATACTAACCTGTATGGTGAGGTCCCTGTCGATTGTCTGGGTGAATTTCTATATGCCCACAGTATTTGGTCAAGAGTGTTATGCCAGTTCTTAGGTTGTCGACCCACATGCTTTTTAATAAGACCAATAATAATCTTATTTATGGCCTCAACTTGGCCATTAGCTTGTGCATAGTACGGAGTAGATATAAGTATCTTTATATAACTAGAGTTGGCATATTCTATGATTTTCTTTTCGGTAAAAACCGATCCTTGATCAGTTGTCTAGGTTTGTGGTATTCCAAACCGACAAACAATGTGATTTTCAATAAAGTCAATCACATCTTGTTGGGTGACTGCTTTGAGACAAACTGCTTCTACCCATTTGGTAAAATAACCAACTCCAACCAAAATGAATTGATGTCCTTTTGATGAAGACGGGTGTATTTGGCCAATTAAATCCAAATCCCATCCTCTGAATGGCCTTGGTTTGACTATAGAATGTAATTTGCTGGCCGGAACATTCTGTATGTGGCCATATTTCTGACATTGCTCACAAGACTTGGCAAACAAAATACAGTCCCTAACCATAGTTGGCCAATAATACAAACTCCGTCGGAGCACCTATTTAATTTTATCTCCTGCTTGGTGGGCCCCACATATGCCTTCACGGACCTCAGACAAAGCCAAATATGCATTGTGCTCACTTAGGCATTAATGTAAAGTTCCATCGACATACCTTCTATGTAATAGTCCACCCTGCATAGTATAATTCAATGCTTTGTATTTTACCTTTTTATCTGCATTCTGACTTGGGTTTTCCAAATATTTAATTATTAGTAATCTCCAATCATTAGATAGATTTAAATCATTGACCAAGACATCTCTTTCTTCCAGTGGATATAATAATTCTCTAATCCCACTAATCATGACAAAGTCTTTTGAGATATCTTGTACCTCGAAGCTATTTGAGCTAACTCATTAGCCTCTTGATTCCGTTCACTTGGGGATATATTTGACAATTACGTCATCGAATTTTCTCATTAACTTACTTGCTTTGATTCAATATTTTGTCAAATTATAACTGACACATTTGTATTCTTGAGTAAGATGTTTAATAACCAACTAGGAATCCCCAACTATCTGCACATTTCGTGCCTTCATTTCCACTAGTATCTCTAATCCAACAATCAAAGCTTCATACTCAGCTTCATTGTTAGAACATGGATATTTAAGCTCAAACATGAACTTAGTAGGAGTTCCTTGTGGATTCACAATTAAGATTCCTACTCCGCTACCTCCTTGATGCCTTGATCCATCAAAGTAAAGTTTCCAAGGTTGTAAACTGACAAAGTTTATTCCCAGCACATCCAATCCTGGATGTTCTACCAAGAAGTCGGAACAAGCGCACGACATTTGATAGCTTTGGGCGACACGTATTGTAAAGAATATTCCGACAAAGCAATGGTCCATTTACCAATACGCCCATTAAGGACTGGTTTTGACAACATATACTTTATTACATCATTCTTAGAAATTACTAATACATTACAAGGCATCATATAATATTTCAGTTTGGTACATGAAAAATACAATGCTAGACATAATTTCTCTATAGCACTATATATTTTCTCAGCATCATTGAGAACTTTGCTTAGATAATACACAACCCTCTCGACATTGTCATAGTCATCCTGGGCCAAGAGACATCCTATAGTATCTTCAGATGCTGATATGTACAACTTGAACGGTCGACGAGGCATAGCAGGCATCATGACCGGTGGATTAACTAAGTATTGCTTGATCTGGTCAAAAGCTTCTTGGTGACAAGATTCCCATACGAAACTTTGTTCTGCTTTCAACTTGACCAATGGTGCAAATACTCTTGTTCTTGCTGACAAATTCGATATAAACCTCCGCAGAAAGTTAACCATTCCTAGGAAGGACTGTAATTCCCTCTTATTTGTCGGTGCCATGGCTTCCATAACTGCTTTGGCTTTATTTTTTTCCACCTCGATTCCTTTCTTATGAACTAAAAAGCCCAAGAATTTGGCAGTCGATACTCCGAAGCTGCATTTCTCTGGGTTCATTTTGAGGTTATGTTTTCTCATCCTTTCAAACCCTTGCTTTAGATGCTCTAAGTGGTCATCCTTAGTTTTTGATTTGACAACTGTAAGACTAAGCCCTCATTCATGTTTTGATGTATGACAAACAAAGTGTATTTTTTATAAGATTTTTGATTTTGACTATATACTTATTATGTGTTAAGTTGTATGCAAGGTCACTCATGAAAAAGGAAAATCAAGGATTAAAGGATGGAAGACCAATGACACAAAGCAATGGACAAGGACTAAAGCATCAAGCAATGAAGATCTCATACTTTAGATGCTATTGTAAAAATAGCACATTTGATTTCTTAGATGAAGCACTTAAATTTAAGAAGAAACTAATTTTTACTAAGGATAAACAAAATAGTTTTTCAAAATAAAGGTTTTTCAAAAAGTGATTAATTGATAAAGAAATAAAGTTTGTTGTACACATGTGTATGTAAAGCTAAATTTCAAATTTTAGAAAGAACCTTTCAGACACGGGCATCATACACATGTGTATGAAAAGTTGGGTTTTAAAAACAAAAGAAAATTTGCCTGTACACATGTGTTGTACACTGTGTACACGAATACATGCTCTCGGGTTCAAAGTTGAAAGGTCAGTACACATGTGTTGTACACTGTGTACACAAAAAGTGAGCTCTCGGGTCTGGAACTAAAATTCGTACACATGCGTTGTACACATGTGTATCAGTGTATTGTTTTGAAAAATATGACAATACACAGATGTACAAAAATGATACACCTGTGTATTGAACATTCTGGGTTGATGTTCTATTATACATCTGTGAACGCAAGGTATACACATGTGTATTAAAGCACAACGAAATAAATACACATGTGTACAAAAGAAGCTAATTTGTGTATACATTTGAAAAAGGTGAAAACTTGGTTTAATAAACAGATGTACAAAATATCTAATATGTGTACAAGCTTTGAAAATGTCTGAAAAATTCGAATACACAGATGTAGTACACAGACTATTCTGTTACAACTTTTCAAACTGATTTGTAATCACTTGTAACAAGTTTTGTGATAAGACCCATGGATCAAAATCTTCCAAAACCTATAAAAGGACTTCATATCAACAGTTTTCAACATCTTACACATTCTGAAAGTGAAAATACGAAAGATTGAAAAGCTTCCAAAAGTGCTTCATCTTAGAGAAAAGTGTGATATTTCTTAGAACTTCAATTTGTATAATCAGACTTTTAGAGTCTTTCTTCTACTCAATTCTTTCTGCGAATTAGTGTGATTAAGAGAGGGTATCTCTTAGGATTGAACAAGGATAGAAGGGATCCTTGGGAATAGAAAAGCAAGTGTTCTTTTTGGTGTGTTCTTGAGCAAGGAGGTTATCCTTGTGATGCTGTAATTGGATATTATAATTTATGGTTATAGTGGAGAAAACCACAGAGATGTGGGACTGGATGTAGGCTTACCAGAGGAGGTAGCTGAACCAGGATAAATCGGTTTGCGTGTTCTTCTCATCTCTAAACTCCATATACATGTTATATGCACTTGTGTGTTGTGAATGAGTTTTAAGAATGCTTGTTTACTTGAATCTTTGATCTGCAATCTGTGTTAAACTTGTTGTTACTTCTTATAATTCTTCTTAACATCATTACTTGTTACATAACCTGATTCTTGGGAATTAAAATTGAGTGAAAACCAATTTTCTTTAAGAAAACTCTGTTTTGCTTTAAATTGTTGAAAAAGTTTTCAATATCTCAATTCACGCCCCCTCTCTTCAGATCGTAGCCATTACCAACAAGTGGCATCAGGGCTAAAACTCTTGTTACAAAGCTTAATAGCTTCAAGAGATGGCTACAAATGATATCCTGGGTGATGGGGCTTCACTCACTAGACCCCCTGCTGATAAGCCTCTGGCTCGACTAGTTTTATAACTAGTAAAACCATGTTTTTTTGCACCAATTACTCGAGTTTAATCTCGTTTTCGTCCAAAATTGGATTTAATTGTCCTCAAGCAACATTTTTAGTTTCTTAAGTAGTTTAGGGCGTTTTAGTTAATTATGAGTCAAATAAAGCATTTACTGCTATTTCATATTTTCAGGTTGAAAGGGAAGCACTTAAAGTCAAGGGAATGAAGAAAACGGTGGAAAATGAAATTCTGGAAGTTTCGCCTCACGAGCCTGAAGACCAACAGTCACCCCTTTCTGTCTCGCCTCGCGAATCACTATCTCACCACGCGAGCCTGAAGGCCTGACTGTGCCAGAGAATGTCACGTTTTCGGTCTCGCCTCGCGAATCACCATCTCGCCTCGCGAGAACCCAATTTTGAACTCGCGCCACTTTTAATATTCGCCTCGCGAGAGTCTACTCGCCTCGCGAGCGGGCGCAGATTCTGAAAGTTATAAATTGTTGTTTTAGGGAAGATTAGGGAGAACTTTTGATTGACTGTTTTGCGAAATTTCTAGGTTTTGTATTACGTTTGTAATGGAGAACTAATTCCCTGAGGTTAATCTGCTGTAATCGGTTTCCATCGCCACTTGAGGTTCTATAATCCCCAATCTTATTGTTTTTCCCTTTCAATATTCTCCTATATGTCTTGTTTGCTTAATTCAAGTTATATAGGATAAGTCTTGATTAATTTCGATGATTGTATGTTCCTATACGCTAATCGCGTTTGCTTAATTCGCGTGTGTTCAATCGTGTTTGCTTAATTCACGAAGGTCTTAATCCGTTTGCATAATTCGGAATAGGAACATATATCTCGTAGTGTCAATTGCGCTTGTCTAATTGTTGCTACAATCGAAAAGGGATTAGAATTCGCTTAGGGCATGGAATTTATATGAATCAATGATAGTTGGGAAACCGAAAACAGTAGATTAATCGTTTTTAGCTTATTGATAATCACTTATTTGCATTGTTTTTCTTAATTGAATCATTCAACTTCAACACCCCCCCAAAAAAAAAAAAAAACTGATTTTGAGGTTAATAACAGTCCAAGAGTCCTTGTTATATGATACTCGAGTTGTCGCGCGCTAACTACAGTTTTTGTAATCCACTCGTTTTTGACCTATGTACGACATCGTGTCAAAATTGGCGCCGTTGCCGGGGACTCTTGTTGTTATTTTTGCATTTTCTTTTTGATTTTATGCTGAATTAGTTCTGGCTACTAGGTCTGGTTGCTCTAATCTGTTTGATTTTGATTCTGAAATTGAAAGAACTTTGCACACACGCCGTAGAGCAATTCAGGCTAGCACTAGTTCACCAACCAGTAGCGATTCTGATTCTGTACTTGCTTTTGATAACATGGCTGATCAAAGAACATTATGGCAACTTGCTGCTCCCGATGTTAATTATAATGGTTTGTGTATTGAATATGCTGATGTTGTTGCTCCTTTTGAATTAAAATCTGGTTTAATACACTTGTTGCCAAGGTTTAGTGGTCTTGCAGGTGAGGATCCGCACAAGCATCTGAAGGAATTCCAGGTTGTCTGCTCTACACCTTTGAGACCGGAAGGAATAACAGAAGACCATATCAAGCTGAGAGCCTTCCCATTCTCGCTTCAAGGAGCTGCGAAGGATTGGTTGTATTACCTTGAACCGAATTCTGTTACAACCTGGAATGATTTGAAGAAGGTCTTCCTAGAGAGATACTTCCCTGCCTCCAGAGCTGCATCAATCAGGAAGGAGATATGTGGTATTAGACAGGGCAATGAATCATTGACTGAGTACAGGGAGAGATTCAAGAAGTTGGTATTCAGTTGTCCTCAACACCAGATTTCCGAGCAACTGCTTATTTAGTACTTTTATGAGGGGTTGCTACCGATGGACAGAAACATTTTGGATGCTGCTAGTGGGGGAGCACTTGTCGATAAGACTCCAGCTGCTGCCAAGTCATTGATTGAGAACATGTCACTCAACTCCCAGCAGTTCACAACTAGAAGCAATTTTGTCGAAGCAAGGGGTGTGAATGAGATCCATGGTTCTTCTTCCAACAAGGCCCTTGAAACCAGACTTGATGAGCTTACTTCTCTAGTGAAACAGTTGGCAGTGGATAAAGTTCAAACAGCAAGGTTGTGTGGTATTTGTACTTCTCCTGAGCACTGACCGATGCATGTCCCATTCTCGAAAGATGAGTCGGTCACTGATTTGCCTCAAGCATATGCAGCCAATATTTACCATCAAGGCAACAATCAGAACAGGTACAACATTCCTGACCTTTCCACTAATAAGTACCACCCCAACTGGAGAAACCATCCGAACCTTCGGTATGGAAATTCATCCACACAACAACAACAGCTGATGTTACCACCACAGAATCCACCCCAAGTGACCACCTCTGCACCTCCCGGACCTTCACTAGAGGACCTTGCCAAGTAAATGGCTGCACAAAATCTCCAGTTTCAGCAGCGAACGGATTCTAGTATTCATGCTTTGCCAACACAGATTGGACAGCTTGCCACTTCGATGAATTCCATGCAACAAGCTCAAGGATCGAACCAACTGCCTGCTCAACCAGTAGTAAATCCTAATGTCCCAAATCCTAATGTGAGTGCAATGACTTTGAGATCCGAAAAAGTTGCAGAACCAACCCCTGAAAATAAAAAAACTGTTGAGGTAACACCTGAACCTTCCGTCGTTGTTGAAGCTGAGAAAGAGTATGTGCCACCAATCCCTTTCCCACAAAGAGTGCTAAAAAATAAGAAGATTGATGAGGAAAACAAAGAGAGAGAGATTTTGGATGTATTCAGAAAAGTGGCAGTGAATATTCCGCTCCTTGATGCGATTAAGCAGGTTCCGAAATATGCAAAGTTTCTGAAGGATTTGTGCACACACAAGAGGAGGTTGAAGGGTAATGAGAGAGTCAATTTGGGGTGAAATGTTTCAGCCCTCATTCAACCTAAGCCTGCACCTGAAAGGGTTACTGTTTCAGCCCTCACTCAGACAATACCACTGAAATGCAAGGATCCGGGAACTTTTGCTATTCCATGCACTATTGGGGATACTTAATTCGACAATTGCATGTTGGATTTAGGAGCTTCTATTAATGTCATGCCCACTTCTATTTTCAACAACCTTGATCTTGGTCCTTTGGAGCATACAAATCTTACTATCCAGTTGGCAAACAGGACCAATGCTCGCCCCATTGGAGTGGTAGAAGATGTGCTGGTACAAGTTAATGACTTGATTTTCCCTGCTGATTTTTACATCCTGGACATGGCAGGGGAAACAAATTCAAGCAGATCACCAATCATTTTGGGCAGACCGTTCATGAAAACGGCAAAGACAAAGATTGATGTTGATGATGGAACCATGTCCATGGAATTTGGTGACATTGTTGCAAAATTAAACATTTTCGATGCTATGAAGCATCCATTGGAAGAGCACTCTGTTTTTCAAATAGAGTTGCTCTCTGAAATTGTTGATGACACTTAAGATGACTTGGTCGCTGATTTTCCATCTATTTCTGGTTTTGATGATGTTTACTCATGTTCTGATTGCACTAACACTGACCCTTGTCTTTGTTTGTCTTTGAGATTGATGCTACCTTGCAGGGTTACAGTGTAAGTGAAGCTGTTTGTTCAGCTGAAGTTCTTGACAGCACGGCTGCCCCAAACATACCATCCATTGAGCAGCCACCCTCCCTAGAGCTTAAGCCACTTCCTGAAAATCTGGAATATGCTTATTTGGAGAGGAATGAAAAACTTCCGGTTATAATTTCCTCTAACCTTGATTCTGACCAGGAAACTAAGCTCTTGGAGGTTTTGAAGAAGCATAAGAAGGCGATTGGGTGGACCTTGGGCGACATACTGGTATTAGCCCCTCCAGGTGTATGCATAGGATTTTGTTGGAGGATGGGGCTAAAAGAGTTAGGCAGCCCCAAAGGCGGCTCAATCCCTTGATTCTTGATGTTGTGAAGAAGGAGGTAACAAAACTCTTGCATGCAGGTATCATATACCCTATCTCTGACAGTAATTGGGTGAGCCCAGTGCAAGTTGTACCTAAGAAATCTGGACTCACAGTGGTGAAAAATGAAAATAATGAACTTGTTCCCACTAGAGTTCAGAATAGCTGGAGAGTTTGCATTGATTACAGGAGATTGAACCAGGCTACTAGAAAGGATCACTTTCCTTTGCCG
Source organism: Sophora flavescens (assembly GCA_030762895.1). Taxonomy (NCBI): domain Eukaryota; kingdom Viridiplantae; phylum Streptophyta; class Magnoliopsida; order Fabales; family Fabaceae; genus Sophora; species Sophora flavescens. The sequence continues at coordinate 103,782,894 of CM061064.1, forward strand.
TTCATCGATCAAATGCTTGAACGGCTAGCCGATAAATCACACTATTGCTTTCTTGATGGTTTTTTAGGTTACTTCCAGATCCACATTGCACCAGAGGATCAAGAGAATACAACTTTCACGTGCCCCTTCGGCACGTTTGCTTAGAAGAGGATGCCATTTGGTCTTTGCAATGCTCCTGGCACATTCCAGAGATGCATGATTAGTATTTTTATTGAATATATTGAGAATTGCATGGAAGTGTTCATGGATGATTTTACTATTTATGGTTCCTCATTTGATGCATGGTTGAACAGTTTGAATCTTGTTTTGGAAAGATGCATTGAAACTGACCTTGTTTTAAATTATGAAAAATGCCATTTTATGGTTGAACAGGGGATTGTTTTGGGGCATATTATTTCCGAAAATGGTATTTCAGTAGATCCCGCTAAGATTGATGTGATTTCTACACTGCCTTACCCATCTTGCGTTCACGAGATTCGTTCTTTTCTTGGTCATGCAGGTTTTTACAGGCGCTTCATAAAGGATTTCAGCAAGATAGCTCTCCCTCTGTCAAACTTGTTGAAGAATGACGCCATTTTCAACTTTGATGACAACTGCAAAAAGGCGTTTGATTTCTTGAAGAAAGCATTGACCTCCACTCCCATCATCCAGTCTCTTGACTGGATCCTCCCTTTTGAGATTATGTGCGATGCCTCTAACTATGCTGTGGGGGCGGTCCTTGCACAAAGGGTGGGCAAGGCTGCCCATGTTATTTACTATGCTTCTAGAACTTTAGATGTTGCGCGGGCTAATCACACCACCACTGAAAAGGAACTTCTAGCTATTGTTTTTGCTCTTGATAAATTCAGATCATATTTGCTAGGTTCAAAGGTTGTTGTTTTCACTGACCATGCAGCTTTAAAGTACTTGTTGAAGAAACCAGAAGCAAAACCGAGATTGATTCGGTGGATGTTGTTGCTTCAATAGTTTAGTGTGGAGATTAAAGATAAGAGTGGAGCTGAGAATTTATTAGCTGACCACTTGAGCAGAATAGAAAGCGATAAGGATCCTTCCTCCATTCAGGATGACTTTCCCGATGAGCAGCTCTTACAGTTACATGGAGTAACTCCTTGGTTTGCTGATATTGTTAATTATCTTGTTGCTGGTATTTTTCCGACAGGTGCAACTAGGTCACAAATTCACAAACTAGGGAGTGATGCCAAATATTACGTTTGGGATGATCCATATCTTTGGAAATTTGGCAGTGATCAGGTAATTAGGAGATGTGTCCCCGACTATGAGATTGAATCTATTCTGCACTTTTCTCATGCTTCTCAAGTAGGGGGACACTTTGGGCCACAGATGACTGCAAGAAAAATCCTAGATTCAGGTTTTTACTGGCCCACCATTTTTAAATATTCTTATGAGGTTTACCGCACTTGTAGAGAGTGTCAGACAGCAGGTACAGCCATCACTCGTAAGAGTGAAATGCCTCAGCAACCTATGCTTTTCTGTGAGGTGTTTGATGAGTGGGGAATCGACTTTATGGGTCCTTTCCCTGGATCTTTTGGTTTTCTCTACATTTTACTTGCTGTCAATTATGTTTCAAAGTGGGTGGAAGCTGTCCCCACTAGGACTAATGATTCTAGAGTTGCAAATTTTGTCAGGTCCAATATCTTCTGCAGGTTCGGAATACCTCGGGCTATCACAAGTGACCAAGGCACTCACTTCTGCAACCGCACCATGGAAGCTTTACTCCGGAAGTATGGAGTTGTGCACAGGGTCTCCACTGCATATCATCCTCAAACTAATGGGCAAGCTGAGATCTCAAACAGAGAAATTAAACAGATCTTAGAGAAAGTGGTGCAGCCAAACAGGAAGGACTGGAGCCGCCGTCTAGAAGACGCACTTTGGGTTCAAAGAACAGCTTTCAAGACACCAATAGGGATGTCCCCCTATAGACTTGTGTTCGGTAAGGCATGCCATCTTCCTGTAGAGATTGAGCACCGAGCTTATTGGGCGGTCAGAAGCTGTAATTTGGAAATGCAAAAGGCAGGCATTGAAAGGAAACTCCAATTATAGAATCTTGAAGAGCTTAGGTTGGAAGCCTATGAAAGCTCTCGAATTTACAAAGAGAAAACCAAGCACTTCCATGATAAGATGATTTCTAGGAAGGAATTCTCTGTGGGCCAACAGGTTTTATTGTTTAACTCCTGCCTGAAAGTGATGGCTGGGAAACTTCGATCCAAGTGGATTGGTCCATTTGCTGTCACTAATGTTTTCCCTCATGGTGCAGTAGAAATAAAAAGTGCAGGTAGCAACAAGGTCTTTAAGTTTAATGGGAAGCGCTTGAAGCTATTCCATGAGAGCTCAGTGCCTGAAGATGCAACCGTTGAAGAGCTCTCCTTGGGAGAGCCCACCTACACTACAACTTGATCAGGGAGCACCTTCTCCTTTCCCTCACTCTTATTTTATATTTGTGCTCTTTCATTGAGGACAATGTATGACTTAAGTGTGGGGGAGGGAACCAATTGTTTGTTTTTGTTTTGTTTCCTTGTTTGTGTTGCTTTGAGTCGTATGTGTGTTGAGTCTTGTGTCGGTGAGCTTATTGGATTTTAATCAAATTTTGCGAAGATGGATTGCATGATATGTGTTGGTTGTTGATGATTTCCCCCTAGGTTTTAAAAATTGAAAATTGATCCCTAAAAATTGAAAATTGATCCCCATGTGAAAAATTGAAAACTGAACTTTGAGATATTTTGTTGTGATTGCATGATTTATGATAAGTTTGGAGTGAAGGGATGCACACACTAGGGATTGAATCTCGGTCAAACAATTTGCGAAAAGTATCCAGGTGAGGATTTGAGCCTCCAACATGTTTTTAATTGTGTGAATCACTTTTAAGTTGCACTTTCCCAGATTTGCTTGAATCTCTTCATGGTTTGCATGCTTATGTGGTTGCATCAGATGATTTAGGCAATTTTATTTGAAATAACTACTTGGCCTAAAAGAACCATCCCTAACGCATGTTCCCTAGTTAGCCGCATTGAGCCTAAAAAGCCTATTGTTTCTTGATGACCTTATGCTATAAGACAAAAATCTGGAAAAACCATGTTAACCCAATCTTAGGATTAGGAGAGCATGGAAGCTTAGTAAGAGAAGGGTTGCAAGAAACTAAGTTTGGGGTGGCTACAAGGTTTGATATGTCATTTTGGGTTGCGAAAAAGAAAAATAAAGGTTGAAGCCAAAGGCAAAAAAAAAAAGAAAAAAAAAGAAAAAAAGAAAAAAAAAATTTGCCAAAAGAAAAGGGGCAAAAAAAAAATGGTGTCATAGGAAAAAGGCTGTAGTCACCCAAAGCAAAAAGAAAAATGGAAAAAGGAACTTCAGTGGAAGTTCAATGTACCAAAATGCTCATGCTCTCTTAGTTCCTAGGGACTTAAGCCTAGTACCTTTGAATATCCTACCTTTAGCCAGGCCCCATTACAACCTTTAAAAGACCTTTTGATGTTGCATGCATGTTTGCGTGGGAACTTTGTTTGAGATGAAAATCAAATTCATGGGAAGTGCTCTTGAAATGTGAAAATGAGTTAAAAGTTGATAGCCTAGACAAATTGAGCGAATGAGTGAAATGTTAAATGCCCCTGTGAGGAAGGCAATTGTTTGAAATTGGTGATCTCCCTTTTGTGTGTAGCTTGGATCCTCAACTCAGATTACTGATTGCATGAATGATGGAATTCTCAATTGTTTAAAGTAAATGAATGTGGGGATTGCATTGTTGAAAAGGGGGGAAACATTGAAGAAAAATTGTCTTGTCAAAATTGCATGAAATTTGTGCGGAATTGATTGAATCCTTTAAGCTTGCCAAGTTCGAGTCTTTTTGAGTTTTAGTTTGCTTGGGGACAAGCAAAGTTTAAGTTTGGGGTATTTTGATAAGCCTCTGGCTTGACTAGTTTTATAACTAGTAAGACCATGGTTTTTTGCACCAATTACTCGAGTTTAATCTCGTTTTTGCCTAAATTTCGATTTAATTGTCCTCAAGCAACATTTTGAGTTTCTTAAGTAGTTTAGGGCGTTTTAGTTAATTATGAGTCAAATAAAGCATTTACTGCTATTTCATATTTTTCAGGTTGAAAGGGAAGCACTTAGAGTCAAGGGAATGAAGAAAACGGTGGAAAATGCAATTCTGGAAGTTTCGCCTCGCGAGCCTGAAGACCAGCCTGAACAACGCAGTCACCCCTTTCTGTCTCGCCTCGCGAATCACTATCTCGCCACGCGAGCCTGAAGGCCTGACTGTGCCAGAGAATGTCACCCTTTCGGTCTCGCCTCGCGAGAACCCAATTTTGAACTCGCGCCACATTTAATATTCGCCTCACGAGAGTCTACTCGCCTCGCGAGCGCAGATTCTGAAAGTTATAAATTGTTGTTTTAGGGCAGATTAGGAAGAACTTTTGATTGACTGTTTTGCAAATTTTCTAGGTTTTGTATTACGTTTGTAATGGAGAACTAATTCCCTGAGGTTAATCTGCTGTAATCGGTTTCCACCGCCACTTGAGGTTCTATAATCCCCAATCTTATTGCTTTTCCCTTTCAATATTCTCCTATATGTCTTGTTTTCTTAATTCAAGTTATATAGGATAAGTCTTGATTAATTTCGATGATTGTATGTTCCTATACTCTAATCGCGTTTGCTTAATTCGCGTGTGTTCAATCATGTTTTCTTAATTCACGAAGGTCTTAATCTATTTGCTTAATTCGGAATAGGAACATATATCGCGTAGTGTCAATTGCGCTTGTCTAATTGTTGCTACAATCGAAAATGTATTAGAATCCGCTTAGGGCATGAAATTTATATGAATCAATGATAGTTGGGAAACCGAAAACAGTAGATTAATCTTTTTAGCTTATTGACAATCACTTATTTACATTGTTTTCCTTAATTGAATCATTCAACTTCAACCCCCCCCCCCCCCCCAAAAAAAAATGATTTTGAGGTTAATAACAATCCAAGAGTCCTTGTGATACGATACTCGAGTTGTCGCGCCCTAACTACAGTTTTTGTAAACCACTCGTTTTTGACCCGTGTGCGACAGCGTGTCACCTGCCTTTAATGGCTCCCAATACCTGTATTGGAAAGAGACAATGCCTATTTTTCTTGAGGCTGCAGGTTTAGATGTATTAGATGCTATTGAAAATGGTCCTTATGTTCCATTTACACTTGATGAGAAGGGAAATAAAGTTGGTAAACCAAAAGATGATTGGAATGATGATGATAAAAGAAGAGTTGGTTATAATGCTAAGGCAAAAAATATTATAACAGCTGCTTTGAATTATGATGAGTTTTTCAGGGTCTCCAATTGCAAAACGGCAAAGTAAATAGGGATGTTCTTCAACTCACTCATGAAGGAACCAACGATGTGAAAAGAGCAAGAATGAATGCACTAGTCCATGAATATGAACTCTTTCATATGAAGAATGGTGAGGAGATAGATGAGCTGCAAAAGAGGTTTACACACATTGTGAACCAGCTAGAAGGACTCGGACATACAATCACAGATGAGAAAAATGTTAACAAGATAATGAGATGTTTGAGTCGTGAATGGCTGCAAAAAATTACTGCAATTGCTGAAGCAAAGGATCTAGACACCATGCAGATTGCTACTTTATTTGGCAAGTTGAAAGAACACAAATTGGAGCTTAATAGATTGAAAAACCATGAAGATAAGGAGAAAATGAAGAAAGGAATCTCACTCAAGGCTCATGTCTCTAAAGAACCAAAAGAAAGTGATGATGATGATGACCTTGATGAAGATGAAGAATCCGAAGAAGAAGATATGGAATTGCTTATGAAGAAATTTAGAAGATTCATAAAAAAGAATAGAAACAAGAAGCAGTTCAGTTTTCCTACCAAAAAGAACACAAACAAAGGTGAAAGCTCTTCCTCTACAATCAAATGCTTTGAATGTGGAAAGCTTGGACACTACAAAAATGAATGTCCAAAGCTTCAAAAGAAAGAAAAGTATGAGAAGAATGACAACAAAGAGAAGAATGGAAGAAAGCCTAGAAGAGCATACATAGCTTGGGAAGAAAATGATATGGATTCCACTAATAGTGAATCTGAAAATAAAGAAGCCAACCTATGTCTCGTGGCAAGTCAACAAAGTGATAGTGAAACCGAGGTAAATGATTCTTCTCCTACCTATGATGAGTTACAAGATGCTTTTGATGAATTGCATGAAGAATATGTTAAAATTGGTAAACAACTTATATCTTCTAGGAAGATCATTGCAAAACAATGTAGTGACTATGCATCTTTACAAATAAATCTTAAAGAACTAGAAGCTAAAAATTCACAATTACTTGCATCTAGTTCAACTTGCACCAAATGCACTACACTTGAAAACGAAGTTGAGAAACTGAATGTAGTTCTATCTAAGTTCACTGTGGGAAGAGATAACTTGAATGCCATATTAGGACAGCAAAAAGGTGTTTATGATAAAGCTGGAATCGTATATAAGCCAATGGTATATGAAAAATCTTTCAAGAAGCTTTTTGTTGCACCTAGTTCTTTAACTAGTCCTTTTTGTGAAATGTTATTATTGTTTAAAGAAAGGTCATACAGCTGCTACTTGTAAACTTAGGAAGAATATACAAGTTGGCATTAAACAAATTTGGGTTCCAAAAGAAACATATGTTGCTACTAACACCAAAGGACCCAACCAGATTTGGGTACCTATAGAACACACATAAATTCTGTGTTGCAGATGTGTTTGAAGGCCAAGAACTCAAATTGGTATCATGATAGAGGCTTTTCCAAACATATTACGGGTAACAATAAAGAAAGAATATTGATTGAATATCTTTTGAAATTATCATTATTAATCTGTGATTGTACATCCTTTTGTTCAAAGTTATTTGATCAATCATGAATCAACCATTGGAACCAAATGAATTTTTATTATGAACAAGTTTGATGAGAATGAAACCATAGTGAAAAATAAAGCTAGATAAATGGCAATGGGCAAAATTGTTTGATATTTGATGTTATAGAATGCTTGATTGCTCTTAAAATGTGTTTTAAAATGGTTTGAATCAATTTGTATGAAATATAGGGTGTTTATTTTGAATTATAAGTTGATTTTGATTGGTTGGTACTTCTGTACATAGGACCAATACACAGATGTATTGAATCAGTTTAGTGTTGAAGATTCTGTACATAGATGGCATACATCGATGTACTTAGTGTTTTTAGGATTTACTATTTCTGTACACAGGCTCGCATACAGGTGTGTCTTATGTAAAGGAAGTATTGGGCCATTTGTACACAGGATGTGTACACAGATGTATATATCAGAAAATATTTCTGGTTTGCATCTGCTATGCTATACACAGATGTACAAATTTGTACACAGATGTACAATTTGTCAAAACTCAAAAATTTATTTAATACATCGATGTAATACATCGATTCTGTACCAAAACTGAAAGTTCAAGCTTATGTCTCCCCGTGTACACCGATGTACCACTTTATACACAGATGTACATAATCTATGTACAAAGGCCAGAAATGCATTTTAAAGAGAAATTTCTGTTTTTCTGGTTGTGTTTTGTTTATCTGACTATGTTTAAACCATGTTATGTTTTTATGTATTGCATATGCTCTGTAATGATTTATTATCAATGAATGCAAGACTGTTTTCAGTTTGATTTCAATATTCTCCATAGTTTCTTTTTGATAATGACAAAGGGGGAGAAAGATGAACCATACAACCATTAATTATGTCTTGCATTTGCTGTAAATTTTGCTCTGATACCTAAGTATGAACTGCATTGAAAAGACATACTTGAACTAATAATAAATGCAAGATGACTTTTTCATGATAATGATATGATAACACTTGATTTTTGAAAGATATCAATGAGACAGGGGGGGATGAAAATGACTCAAGAACCATGCTTACTCAACAGCTGCACTCTGATTTTTAATAACTAAGGTTAAGTATGGTAAGGTTTGTCATAATAAAAAAGGGGGAGTTTGTAAGACTAAACCCTCATTCATGTTTTGATGTATGGCAAACAAAGTGTATTTTGCATAAGATTTTTGATTTTTACTATATACTTATTATGTGTTAAGTTGTATGCAAGATCACTCATGAAAAAGGAAAATAAAGGATTAAAGGATGGAAGACCAAGGACACAAAGCAATGGACAAGGACTAAAGCATCAAGCAATGAAGATCTCATACTATAGATGCTATTATAAAAATAGCACATTTGATTTCTTAGGTGAAGCACTTAAATTTAAAAAGAAACTAATTTTTACAAAGGATAAACAAAATAACTTTTCAAAAGAAAGGTTTTCAAAAAGTGATTAATTGATAAAGAAATAAAGTTTGTTGTACACATGTGTATGTAAAGCTAAATTTCAAATTTTAAAAAGAACCTTTCTGTACACAGGCATCATACACATGTGTATGAAAAGTAGGGTTTTAAAAACAAAAGAAAATTTGCCTGTACACATGTGTTGTACACCTGTGTACATGAATACATGCTCTCGGGTTCAAAGTTGAAAGGCTGTACACATGTGTTGTACACCTGTGTACACAAAAGTGAGCTCTCGGGTCTGGAACTAAAATTCGTACACATGCGTTGCACACATGTGTATCAGTGTATTATTTTGAAAAATATGACAATACACAGATGTACAAAAATGATACACCTGTTTATTGAACATTATGGGTTGATGTTCTATTATACATCCGTGTACGCAAGGTATACACATGTGTATTAAAGCACAACGAAATAAATACACATGTGTACAAAAGAAGCTAATTTGTGTATACGTTTGAAAAAGGTGAAAACTTGGTTTAATACACAGATGCACAAAATATCTAATATGTGTACAAGCTTTGAAAATGTCTGAAAAATTCGAATACACAGATGTAGTACACAGACTATTATGTTACAACTTTTCAAACTGATTTGTAATCACTTGTAACAAGTTTTGTGATAAGACCCACGGATCAAAATCTTCAAAAACCTATAAAAGGACTTCATATCAACACTTTTCAACATCTTACACATTCTGAAAGTGATAATACGAAAGATTCAAAAGCTTCCAAAAGGGCTTCATCTTAGAGAAAAGTGAGATATTTCTTAGAACTTCAATTTGTATAATCAGACTTTTAGAGTCTTTCTTCTACTCAATTCTTTCTACGAATTAGTGTGATTAAGAGATGGTATCTCTTAGGATTGAACAAGGATAGAAGGGATCCTTGGGTATAGAAAAGCAAGTGTGCTTTTTGGTATGTTCTCGTGCAAGGAGGTTATCCTTGTGAATGCTGTAATTGGATACTGTAATTTCTGGTTATAGTGGAGAAAACCACAGAGGTGTGGGACCGGATGTAGGCTTACCAGAGGAGGTAGCTAAACCAGGATAAATCGGTTTGCGTGTTCTTCTCATCTCTAAACTCCATATACTTGTTATATGCACTTGTGTATTGTGAATGGATTTTAAGAATGCTTGTTAACTTGAATATTTGATCTGTAATCTATGTTAAAATTGTTGTTACTTCTTATAATTCTTCTTAACATCATGACTTGTTACATAAACTGATTCTTGGGAATTAAAATTGAGTGAAAAACAATTTTCTTTAAGAAAACTCTGTTTTGCTTTAAATTGTTGAAAATGTTTTCAATATCTCAATTCACCCCCCTCTTGAGATTGTAGCCATTACCAACAAAAACCACATCATCAATGTATACTTCTATAAATTTCCCAATCACATCATGGAAAATAGTATTCATTACTCGTTGATAGGTGGCTCTAGCATTCTTTAAACCGAAAGGCATGACAATCCATTCATATGTCCCAATTACTCCTGGACACTTAAAAGCAGCCTTTGACACGTCTTCTTCGGCTATAAAGATTTGATTATAACCTGCATGTCCATCCATCAACTTAAAATTTCATTTCCTGATGCTGAGTCGACAAGCATGTCGACTATTGGCATCGGATATTCATCTTTAGGGGTAGTAGTATTTAGATTTCTAAAATCTATGCATACCCTCATTTTACCATTCTTTTTAATAATAGGAACTACGTTAGAAAGCCAATCGACATACCTGGTTGTTCAAATGAACTTTGCTTTAAGCAGTCTCTCTACTTCCTCTTTGATTTTATGCATCACCTCTGCGGCAAATCTTCTGCTCTCCTGCTTGACAGGTTTGCAATCCTCCCTGAGTGGTAACCGATGTTCGACAAGATCCCTGCTTAAACCAGGCATTTCATCATAGTCCCATGAGAAGCAATCTTTATACTCTGCAATTAGTTTGACAAGTTTTTGTTTGTAATTCTCTGGCAGAAAAGCACTCACAAAGATATGCCTTTTATTTTCCTCCGTACCTAAGTTTATTTCTTTCAGGGGATCTTCCACTTCCACATTTTACTTAACTTCGGCGCCCTTTTCAAAACCCAAAGGGCCATCGTCAATGATACAATCCACTAACACACTTTCTGAAGTGTGTACTTCTTTGTCGATCAGATAGGCCGGCAATCTTCTCAGTTGTATTTCAAGGCTCATTGTCGTAATTTGGCCGAGATTTGTCGGCCTCTTCCATTATCTTAACGCCAAATTGACTGAGAAGACTCGCTTCCAATGCATCCTTGTCAATGACCCCTTCTTTGGCAGTTATAGGTCTAATGTTTGGTGAATATACCTTGAAATCAACATATAATTGCTGAGCATAACAAGCGCTTTCATCTGCTTCGACTATTTCTACCCGATCTTGCGCATTCCACATGATTACTTTCTGATGCACTGTTGACGGAATTGCTCCCACAACATGAATCCAATCCCTGCCAAGTAATAGGTTGTAGCTTGACTTGACGGGGATTATCACTAATAGAGTCATCCTTTCGACGGTGCCAACTTGAATATTCAACAAAATGACGCCATCTGACAGAGAAGTTTTGCCACTGAAATCAGTGACGACCATATCCGTCGGAACTAAATCCGACCGATCCTTCCCTAGCTTTTTGAACATTGTTCTAGGCATCAGATTCACAGCAGCTCCCCCGTCAATTAAAACTTTGTTGGTAGGTCTTCTATCTATTATGGCCTTTACATGCAAAGGACTTAAATGGTTTCTTTGCTCATCTGTGGGCTTCTCTAACTAGGCTACATTGTCGAATACGGTAACCAAGTTTTCTTGAACGTACATCCAAAAATCACCTGGATCTCTATCATTGTTGACGACATCATCATCGTTGGAGAAGTCAACTTCGAGATATCCCTCATATTCTGCTGGGATGAACGAAATCAATCCTATCTTCATTCTCATACCTGGTTCCAGTATGATTTTGTTTTCTGGTTCTTCATCCAAGAATGCACCTCCAGCCATTATGCCATGATTTCTTCTTAAATCACCCTCGTCATCTGATCCTGACCTATCTGACAGAGGTCGGGCCATCCTTGCAACACAGTTGTCTAATGCCTTAATGATATCAGCTAGATCTTCATTTTGGCTATCCATGTCCATGTCTTTACTGATGTTTATGTCATCATTTGGATCATTCAATGCTTCGATGACAGCATCGAAAGACAATTCTTCTTTGGTCAAGTCGCATTCAGGCTTGAACGTTGCCAACTGTTGTTCTTGCATTCTTCCATCAACCTCATTCTCGAGCCCCGCAACCTTTTCCATGTCTACCAAACCGACAGGCCATTTGCCTGTGAATTTTGTTGGTCGTGATGCCGTCTCTAAGGCCTTCTTTTTCTCTACATAGACCTGCGACACATGCTTATTCGGCCTGACCTGATTAACAGGCACCCTCATGTCAACTTCCATTTGGTGAGCCTCTATCACGCTTTTCATTTTGACATCTCCACTCTTGTCAGCCTTATTGTCAGCCACTGCCACCAAGCAACCAGTATCCTGTGAAGGCAATTCCTTTATAATGATGTCCCCTTGCTTGACAAGCCTTGTCTTTTGAGCTTGTCGGAGCCTTTGTAGTCTTCTCTTCTGGCTCTTAGATATAACTGACTGATTCGACGGTCCTGACAAACCAGGTCTTGTCATCTGAGTGTTATGAGCTAATTTCCCTCTCCGGTAATCCTCATTCCAGAAGGGTGGATTACGATTGTTGAACTTATTTCTTCTGACCCATTTCTGCTTTCGTAATTCTGGATAATAGGCCATGGCAAAATTTCTTACCTATCGATCCACCATTATGTTGGCTAGGGGCTTCCTAGTCCTGCTCGGGTGTGAGAACCTACCTTGACTATTACCGTCACGAGACTCAGTTCTGTCTTGTGGGTGATATGATGGCATTTTCTGCTCCCTTGCCTTCTTGGCAGCAGCATCGTCACAAAATCCTTCACATTTTGGGTAAACTTTGAAAATACCACCAGATTTCTTGCGTGTCATGAAGTCGACAAGCGGTTCCCTTGGCTTTGGATTGATATCAAATGAATCTGCCAGGTCCATCTGAATATTCTGTCTAGCTCTTATATTAACCATGCCTATTCCCATAGGGACTTGGCGGTCAGTTTTGTTAACTTCAGGACCGATTGGTTCTGTATCAACCTTCATGTCTGGTTTCTTGTTTGAAAACTTTAATCTTCCTTTTGTCAAACCTTTTTGAATGATATCCCTGAAATGCATACAGTCGTTAGTTACATGACCAAAAGTATTATGAAACTTACAATACTTCCGATCTTTAATTTTATGGGCTTTCAATAGTCTATGATCATCTGACAACTTTAACTGCTTATCTTTGAGCCGTATGTCAAATATTTGGTCGGCTTTGGTCACGTCAAATGTATACACTTTCTTATTGATGAAAGGAATCCTTTCTCCGGCCCTTGCAGGCCTCAAGGCTTGACATGTACATGGGGGACCAGTTTTCAATTCAACATAGTCTACCTCATATTCCCTAGAATCATTGCCTTCTTCGTCGGAATCACTACATCCGACAAAATTAATCTTTTCTCTTTTGAGGAATTTCCTCTTCTTGAAAACCTTTCTGGCCTTCAGTTGTTCAATTTGTCGGACTTTGTCACCCAACCGGGCAAGAAGATTGTCCAAAAGATGGTGGTGACATATAAGGATTGGCACGAGATGTTAACTTTTGCTTTGCACGGCTACCGTACCTCTATTCGCACCTCGACAGGGGCAACTCCGTATTCTTTAGTTTATGGGATGGAAGCAGTACTCCCGATTGAAGTAGAGATCCTATCATTAAGAGTATTGAGAGAGGCAGAATTGGAAGAAGCCGAGTGGGCCTAAGATTGACTCGACCAATTGAATCTTATTGAAGAGAAGAGATTACCAGAACTGTGTCACGGCCAATTGTACCAGAAAAGGTTGATGAGAGCTTGCGAGAAGAAAGTACCCCCCCGACAGTTTCAGGAAGGTGATCTAGTGCTCAAAAAGATCCTACCAATCCAAAAGGATCATCGTGGGAAGTGGACCCCGAACTACGAAGGACCTTACATTGTGAAAAAGGCCTTCTCGGGAGGAGCTTTAATTCTCACCAGGATGGATGGGGAAGATCTTCCACTCCCTATAAACTCGGATGCAGTCAAAAAGTACTATGCTTGAATGCACTTCCCAAAAAAAAAAAAAAACAGAAACAAAAAAAAAATAATAATAATAATAAATCAGAAAGAAACAATGAACAGAAAAAGAAATGGAAAAGCTCGCTAGACTAAAAATCTGAAAAGATGGTCTAGGCAAAAGTTAGAGCAGCCCGATAGACTGAAAACCTGAAAAAGGCAGTCTAGGCAAGTTAGGGTTAAAAGAAAAAAAACATAACAATGGAAGTATCGTTAAGCCAATGAATTGGGACAATCAGTGGGCTAGATGCATGAAGACTGGGGTAGATAGCATTCTCAGATGTTGATTAGTGAGCAGTCGATATGGTATGAGAGATACTAACACTGGTCATGGAAAGAGATGTCACTCGAGGAGATGTGTTTCCACTCCACGACCTTTTTGCAATTCCATACTCCATTGTAATATCTGCTTTGTATACCTTTTCAGTCCAAATATAATGACATTGACTCCCAATTCTTTTACCCTTATCTATTTCTCTTAACTTTTTTCAATTGTGTGTGTGCATTCATCATGATAAGTATATACCGAAATGTGAAACATATATTGATGCCTTCAAAAGAATTTAGAATTTCTTTGGAAGTCTCAAAAGGCCGTAAATGACAAGATGGTCTCCCAACAAAGGGTACTGTGGTCTACTGACCGGAGGCATTGGGACAATCATCGCAAAGGAAGCATACCCTTGCAAAAGTACTCAACCCTTTGTCTCCATAAAGACATGACTTCTTTTAGTTCATCTCAAAGCTTGCCTGTGATCAACACTTTAAGGGGTCGAAGGTGATAATAAAAACCACCTAAACGATGAAAATAAAATAAAAATAGTAATGTATTACAGGCTTTCCTTGTGTTGCATTGAAATCATCTGAGGTTTTCATCAAGCATATAAGACATTTCTGGTATCATGCATTATCTCATTGTAAGCTTCAGCGGATAACCGACTCCGCAAGCTTTTAACCTTTTGTTTTCAAGCTTCAGCGGATAACCGACTCCGCATGCTTTTTTATTTTTATTATTTCAAGCTTCAGCGGATGACCGACTCCGCAAGCTTTTAACCTTTTGTTTGCAAGCTTCAACGGATAATCGAATCTGCAAGTTTTTTTACCTTTCCTCTCAAGCTTCAGCGGACAACCGACTCCGTAAGCTTTTAACATTCAGCGGATAACCGACTCCGCGTGCTTTTTATTTTCTGTCAAGCATCAGTGGATAACCGACTCCGCAAGCTTTCTATGTTTTCTGTCAAGTTTCAGTGGATAACCGACTCCACAAGCTTTTTACCTCTTGTCAAGCTTCAGTGGATAACCGACTCCACAAGCTTTTTTTTACCTTTCTTCTCAAGCTTCAGCAGATAACCGACTCTACAAGCTTTTAACCTTGGTTCAGCGGATAACCGACTCCACAAGCTTTTAATCCTTTTGCTTCCAAGCTTCCGCGGACAACCGACTTCGTAAGCTTTTAATCTTTCTTTTCAGGCTTCAGTGGATAACCGACTCTGCAAGCTTTATATATTTGGCAGGCTTCAACAGATACCCGAATCCGCAAGCTTTTCACCTTTCAAGCTTCAGCGGACAAGCGACTCTGCAAGCTTTTTATCTTTTTGTTCGAGCTTCTATGGGCAATCCATCCCGTGAGCTCTTTTAATTATGCATCCTTTTACTTGTCAGTGAACCCCGGCCAAAATTGGAGTTCATGTCTTTACTCGTCTCTTATAACGATAATAGGTTAACTACGGTTACACCGACTATCTAATAAGAAACAAATAAAGAGGGGCAGCTGTGAACACCTAATTTTATCCGGGTATTTTATCTTTTAATTAATACTGTAAAATATTAAAAAAATAAAAATAAAAATAAAAATATCTTTGTTATGTTCTTGACCCAATTTTCTTTTTATCGTTGCAAATGTTGAGCCCATAGCCCAAACTCAAATAAAAAAATGTCTAAAATAAAAAAATTATGTTTTGCTGTTCTGCTTCTTGTGCTCCCACGCCTGTACCCCTCTTTTGTCATCTTCTTCTTTTTCAAAGAAAATGAGGGATAATGGTACACTCTTCTTTGCCTCTCTACACCATTGCTGCACCTGCAAGGTCACCACTACCTGCAAGGCTGATATGCTCCCCACTACCTGTACCTACACCAGCTGGCCTAACAAGAACATTTGTCATCTTCTTCAATAATTTTCTGCTATAAATTAGGCATCCAACAGTGGAAAGAAAAAAAAAAGGAGGAGAGTCACCAATTTTCTCTACTCTTAGACCAAATATTGTCTTTCAAAAATCAACAACCTCTCTTCCATCTTTCATCCTACCATGGCAACCACTATCTTATACCATTGAACCAGATTTTCTAGTAGTGTCTAATTCCTCCAAATCATCTACCACAACCCATGACTATCTCAACAAAACCAAAATAAACCCAAAAAAACAAAACAAAATAAAGACAGATCTGAACTAACACCCCTCCTCCGCCCCTGCGTGCCACCGTAGCTCCGCCCCAGATCTGCCGTTGGCCGCCTGAGACGCCCCGACGTCCCAGTAAAGAAAACCCAAAATATTAAGACCTAATTTCGTTATTGTCATTAAGCGAGTATATTAAAACAGCGGAAAATTTAAAACTTAACATACATACATAACATATACACCTCAAGTCCTGATACGATACAGTAGAGGGAATCCCATCAGTCGGATCCCAAAATGCACAAACTGATAATCAAACAAAATAAAAACAACATCCTAAAGAGACAGGACGCGCTGACCATAGACTCTGTACTCAACTATAAGGATCCACTGCTTATCCTACAACATTTGGCTCATACGAGGTCCCATCAAGCTCCTCCATAGATGGCTCCCCCGTAGGATCTTCTCATCACAATCACAAAAAGAAGACATATGCAATATAGAGAAGACAGGGATAAGAAACCATATAACATCAAACATGTAAAGGGTTTAGCAACATTTAATTAAATAACGGCACACTAAACATCCGTCTGCCAAGTATAAATATATGTAACACAATCACCCTCAATCCACATCTAGGATCTTTCCTCTACCCACCATCATGATGCAATGCAAATGCTGTATGAATAATCTCCTCAGGTATCGGCCATATCCGGATATCACAACAATATAATCGACACGTCCCAGAGTCCCCGGCGCACACCCTCGTCCGCGGATGGATGGTGCCCACGCAAAGCAATGGCACTATAGCTACACAACCCGGTGCACACCTCTGGACCACAATCCAGGATGATCATGCAAATGCATGAACTATAGCTGCAACTAAAAATAAAATCATCTCTGGATGGTCTGCCGTTAGCCTATCCCCGGGAATTTTCCCTACGAGGCATAGACCCCACTCAACCATGTTTCAGGTCCACTCGACCATGTTTCAGGTCCCTCATATCACAGACCGTGTTTGTGTCACCCCCTAGTGCCCTAACCGGTCATCTTAATCTCATAGATAACCTCAAAATAATATCATCTCATTAATCTCAACCCCATCTCACGATAATTATCTCGGTTGGGCACTGCTATCACCTATCGTATGCAATCCCCAAATACATCCTCGTGTCTCAACATGACTTATGATTTACTCAATCCTCTAAGCACAATCATTACACTCATCCTATCATCATAATCGTCATCATGTTATCCAAAATCATCATCAAATATCCTCATATCATAATATCATTTCCGAACAATAAATACCGAAATATAATAATAATAATAATAATAATAATAATAATAATAATAATGAGAATAATGACAATAATAATAATAATACTCATCATCATCATCATCATCATCATAATAATAATAACAATCACAGTAATAGTAGTAGTAGGAATAATAATAATAATAATAATAATAATAATAATAATAACGACAATAATAATAATACTACTCATAATAATAATAATAATAATAATAATAATAACAATCACAGTAGTAGTAGTAGCAATAATAATAATAATAATAATAATAATAATAATAATAATAATAATAATAATGAGTATAAACACTTCTAAAATAATTATCACACTCATGATATCATATATCAAGTATCAAGTTCACATCAACCAGTCCAACAGGCAATCATCACGTAATGAAATAATCTATGTATGTAGCGTAATGACGATAAACGCACAATTTCTATATCATCATCAGTACCACTGAGTAGTTCCCAATGTGGTATAGACATTGTCCGTTACTCGCTCTCATGTAGGGTTTGGGTCGCCCTACACCATTATCTAATTAAATATAACTGCACCGTTTCCGACGTTAAATAGTTTATTTCCCCCACCTAGGATGTCTTAGGCTAGCTCTGGAGCAACGAAACGGACACTCCCTATACTCCCTCAAATTTGCCACGCACAGTTCTACACCCTCCGGGGCTCCAAAAATTCACCTGGACACATCATTGTGAAGCACCCATTACGTATAATCCAAATCTGAAGACGGAATTGGAAGCCGATAAATGAATTGAAAGATAACCTCAATACCGTCACCGACGACATTTCGGCATAAAAAGGACATAGACTTACCTTAGCCTAGATGAGAAAAGAAAGATAGAGTAATGAAGTAGACGTCGCGAGGATCACAATGGTATAATTGGTTTCTCGATAGGACGAACGAATTGATCGGAATTGGCTCCGGAAACTCAACTGTCTCTCTTGGCCCTCTCTCTCTCTCTCTTTATTTTTCTATGCCATTCTCTTATTCCTTCTAGTTGTACGTTACTTTTGGATGATGACTCTATCTCACTTTCTTCATATTTCGATGGTGACTCACTTAAAGCTATGGTTATTAGGCCTCAATGCTGGCGTGAATTTGAGAGAGGAAGTGTAGGCAGGAGAAGTGTCTTCCTTATGAGCATAGAAATGAATTTACCATTTAATGAAAGAAAAGAAAGAATTAAAGGCACGAAATAATTAAGCAGCTAGGTGTCGTGGTTCTTTTTAAGCATAGAACAAATCTTAAAAACTTGAATGATTTTATAATAGCCACAAGCAGGAGGTAGCATGCTTTCCTCCAGTCAAAATTTTGAAAGGTGGAGGTGTTATCTATTATAGAATTGTCGTGTACTACTACTCATAAGATAAATAAAATTTATTTTAGTTAATTTCATTAAGTTGAAACTTGTAACTAGAGTATAGTAAATTAAGATTAGTGCTAATTAATCATGATGACTAAAACTTGAGTCAATTGATTATAACTATCTAGCTAGCTATGATTAAGATCTATATCTATGGCTAATTATCTTTTAATGTTGTTAATGATAAATCACCTTAATTAATAATTTAAATTGAGGTGCTTCCAATAGGGGTTTTTGACGTACTTGCTTGAGGTGTTTACCTACTGAAAAATTTGGGTTGCTTGAATTTTATTTTGAACTTGCATATGTGTTTGGATTCTTAAATAAATTTTTAGATTTATCTAACCCTCACTCCCATCTAATTAAAATATTTAATTTCTTGAAAGATAGGATGTTACATTACTACCCCCTTAAAAGAAATTCCGTCCTCGGAATTTACGTTCCTCAGAAAAGATGTGGATACTGCTGCTGTATATCCGCCTCGCACTCCCACGTAGCATCTCCAGTAACCTCATCCCAAATGACCTTAACCAAAGGAATTTGTCGACCACGGAGTTCTTTAATCCTTCTATCTGTGATCTTAATCGGTAAAGCCTCATATTCTAGATTCTCTCAGAGTTGTATAGATTCAGGCTCAAGTACATGAGAAGGATTAGGGTAATATTTTCTCAACTGGGAAACATGGAAGACATCGTGAAGGTTGGAAAGGTAAGGCGGTAAGGCTATCTGGTAAGCTACTAGACCAATTCGTCGAAGAATCTGAAATGGTCCAATGAATCGGGGAGTGAGCTTTTCGGACTTTATAGCTCTGCCAATTCCGGTCTTCGGAGTGAAACTCAAGAACACGTGATCACCTTCTTGGAAATCTAAGGGTCTCCTCCTCTGGTTATTGCAGCTTCTCTGCCGATCCCGAGCTTCCTTCATTTTCTCTCTTATTTTCCTAACTTGTTCTGTTGTTTGTTGTACCACATCAGGACCCAACACTTGGTTCTCGCCAGTCTCATACCAACATATTGGAGTCCTACACTTTCTCCCATACAGAGCCTCATACGGTGCCATCCCGATGCTACTGTGGAAACTGTTATTGTATGTGAACTCAATCAATGGTAAGAATTCATCCCAACTGCCAACATGTTCCAACACACAAGCTCTTAAAAGATCCTCCAACGATTGAATTGTTCCCTCAGACTGTCCATCCGTCTGAGGATGATAAGCAGAACCCATCCTCAACTTTGTTCCCAAAGCGTCGTGTAATTGTCTCCAAAATCTAGATGTAAATCTAGGATCTCGGTCGGAGACAATACTCGACGGCACACCGTGCAACCTCACTACTTCCTTGATATAGATCTGGGTCAACCTTTCAAGACTATAACTTTCACCAATAGGTAAGAAGTGAGAACACTTCATCAACCTATCAATGATAACCCAAATCGCATCAAACCTCTTCGGAGTTCGTGGTAATCCGACCACAAAGTCCATCGCTATATTATCCCATTTCCACTCTGGGATATCCAAGGACTACAACAACCCAGCGGGCTTTTGATGCTCTATCTTATTTTTTCTGACATACCAAACATGATAGAACATATTCCACCACTTCTTTCTTCATCCTTGGCCACCAAAACATCTTCTTCAAGTCTTGGTACATCTTGGTGGCTCCTGGGTGGAAACTCAGCTTACTTTTATGTGCCTCCTCTAAGATCATCTTCCAAATCTCTAAGTTCTTTGGCACACATATCCGATCCTTAAACCTTAACACTCCATCTGATCCTCTCCTAAACTCTGAAACTTTACCCTCATCTATACCTCGATTCACATCCACTAAATATTCATCCTGACCCTGCTTAATCTTAAGGTCTCTCAAAAACTCATTACTGATGGTGATCATACCTAAGCATATTCTATCCTCAATCAAATCTATACCTAGGTTCAAATCTCTAAATTGTTCAAGCAATTCCATCTCTTTCACCATCATTACGAATATGTGCAAGGATTTTCGACTTAGTGCATCTGCCACAACATTAGCCTTCCCTGGATGGTATTGAAGATCAAACTCATAGTCCTTAATGAATTCCATCCATCTATGTTGCCTCATGTTCAGCTCCTTCTGATCAAACAAATACCTTAAACTCTTGTGATCACTGAACACATTAAACTTAACTCCATAGAGATGGTGTCGCCATATCTTCAATGCGAACACTATAGCTGCTAACTCCAGATCATGGGTTGGGTAATTCCTTTCATGAACTCTCAATTATCGGGAAGCATAAGCCACAACTCTTCCCTCTTTCATCAAAACACAACCCAATCCTTGATACGACGCGTCACAATATACGTCAAACTGTCCTAATGGATCTGGTAACGTTAGCACAGGAGATGTAGTCAACTTCTCCTTTAGCTTTTGAAAGCTCTCTTCACACTTCTCTGTCCAAACAAATGTCGTACCTTTTCTCGTTAACTGCGTCATAGGCAACGTAATCTTTGAGAAACCCTCGATGAACCTCCTGTAATACCCGGCTAATCCTAGGAAACTCCTCACCTCACTCACTGACTTAGGCCTCTCCCATTTAATCACGACCTTTACCTTAACTGGATCAACAGCTATCCCTTTCTTGTTGATTACATGCCCTAGAAACTGTACTTCCTCTAACCAAAATTCACAATTGGATAGCTTTGCATACAACTGTCTATCTCTCAACACCTGTAACACCGCTCTCAGACGTTCCTCGTGTTCTTCCCGACTACGGGAGTAGATAAGAATATCATATATAAACACCATAACAAACTTGTCAAGGAACGGTCTAAAGATCCTGTTCATGTAATCCATGAACACCGCTGGAGCATTAGTTACACCAAAAGGCATAACTAGGTACTCGTAGTGTCCATACCTTGTCCTAAAAGCGGTCTTAGGTACGTATATCCTCCTTCTTCACCCTAATATTATGGTATCACGATCTTAAGTCTATCTTGGAAAACACCGAAGCTCCCTTCAACTGATCCATCAGATCATCTATCCTAGGCAACAGATATTTGTTCTTGATTGTAACTTTATTCAACTACCTATAATCCGTGCACAACCTAGAACTTCCGTCCTTATTCTTGACAAACAATACCGGTGCTCCCCAAGGCGAAACACTCGATCTGATGAATTCCTTCTTCATCATGTCATCCACCTGTTTCTTCAACTCTGCCAACTCCACTGGTGACATCCTATAAGGAGCTACTGAAATAGGTCCAGCCCCTGGTATGAGATCTATAGCGAACTCCACCTCTCTCTCTGGTGGCAAACCTGGAACATCAGGAGGGAAAACCTCAGGAAACTCTCTAGCAATAGGCAGAGAATCTATACTCGAAGTCTCCTTAGCTTCCAAAGAGAAAAGCATCACATACTGCCGAGAACCGCTACCCCTCATAATTGCTCCTTCATTGGCAGATACTATACTAGAAGGCTCAATAAAAGATAAAGTCTTTCGGGCACAGTCTAACACTACATGGTTAGCCGAAAGCCAATCCATGCCAAGAATAACGTCCATCTGCTGCATAGGCAAACAGATGAGATCTACAAGGAATGCCTTATTTTCAACAATTATAGGACACTGTAAGCAAACAGACATAGTGATCAAAGGATCACTGGTAGGGGTGGATACTGTCAAGGTATATGGTAGCTGAGAAACGGGCAAATGTAAATGATCTACGCACTCATGGGACACAAAAGAATGTGTAGCGCTGAATCAAACAACACAGACGCATTGAGTCTTCTAGATATTAAACACATACCTTGAATAAAATCTGCAGATCGAGAGGACTCGGATCCTCTCACCGTAAACACCCTCCCCGTGACTCGAGGTCTAACTGCCTGTCGTCCCGCTGCTGGAACCCTCTCCCGGCTCCTTCTTCTCTCAAAACCACTGTCTCCTCTCGAAACTACCAGCTCCTCTGCGCGATCGCCGCCGCTGCTTCTTTAGACGCTCTCTGTCTACAATCCCTAGCAAAATGACCTGGTTTGCCACATACGTAGCAACCAGATCTATCTGTACAATCCCTGATATAATGTGGACCTCTGCATCTGAAACACACTGGGGCCCTCGACTGCTGGCCTCTCTCGGTAATCAGTGCTGATGGTACAGATGTCTGAGTGCTCTGTCCTGGTCTAACGTATGGTCCTCTCCTCCACTGAGAACCTCCATCACCTCTCCTCTGAAGACCTGCTCTGATAGGACCCCCACTATGCTGCTGTCTCTGCTCTGCAGCCTGCCTCCTGTCCATGCTCTCAATAGCACCGGCCCTCTCCACCATCTCCAGAAAGCTCAAAATATCCAAGGGCGCTATATCCCTCCTCAACTCATGCCGTAAACCCTCCTCGAATCTCCGGCACATCCAGTCCTCATCTGGAAACCTCTGGTAGTACTCAGAAAACTGTATCAGGACCTCGAATCTGGCCGCGTAATCACCAATAGACCCGTCTCCCTGCTGGAGACTCATGAACTCTCTCTCCTTCTCGCGTCTGACTAATCGCGGGAAGTACTTCTCAAAGAAACACTCTCTGAACAGCTCCCAACTGATGAGTCTGCCCTCAGCCTCTAGTAATCTCCTCTTGCCTCTCCACCATGACTCAGCCCCTCCGGTCATCATGAAGGCGGCTGTTGCGTAATTTTTAAGAATAAAGGCAAGTGCACCTCGTCGCAAACAAGTAATACGGTGGTAAGACCGGTTATCGTATCCACAGGGATCGGTTGTCAATTACCAATTCACAAACTCAACAACTATCTAGACTAAACTAAAGTATGAAAAGATCATAAAACAAAGAAATAAAATATTTTTGGTCTTTTGGGAATTTTATCGAACACTTGGTATGCAAACAGAGATGTGGCTAGAATTGTCAGGGTTAGACTACACTAATCCTCCCTTAATTGCAATGAAATGGCTTCTAACACAAGTCCTAATTCAATAATGACAATCAAGCCTTTTCTAAAATACTCAAGCCTAATGTCTTAGGTGCATTGAGCCTAAAACCCCAAATTAAGCCCTAATGTCTTAGGTGGAATAACCTGAGATTTTGCATTAAGTCAAGACTTATAAGATTGCAAGCATCCAACACCTATGTCTAGATTCTTGAACTACTTGGCATATGATTCATGAGCATGCCTTAACATCAATCTATCAATTGTCTATCAAAGCAACATATCATCCTATGGGTAGCTAATCCAAGGAAAGCATTAAGCACAGAATCACATACTCATAACGAAATAGAAACTTGCATTAAACAACCAAATCAATTTACAAACAAGTTCAGAAAAGTAATCATCTAACCCCAACAATAGGGGATTTAACTACTCATGATAAAAGGAAATACAAAAGAGAATGAGAGAAGCGATGGAGAACACTCATAGAAGAATCCTCCAAGCTTCCTCCATTCCCAGAGCAAGGAAATCTCCCCTTCTAGGGCTGGAACCCTAGTCAAGCCGCAGCCTCTAAGTGCTCCCAAGTGCTCCTCCTCCAAAAGCTCCCAAAAAAACTCTTCCTTTTCTGCCCTAAAACAGCAACTTATACCAGTTAGTTCTACGCGCGTTCGCGAGGCGAGACACGTCTCGCGAGGCGAATATTAAAAATCTGCTTCAAAGAATTGAGCTCTCGCAAGGCGAGAGTTTCTTCGCGACGCGAGACCGAAAGGTTTTTCTTTAATACGCCCGTGAGGAGCATCAGGGCCTGGGCGTGATGGCTTCTGGTTTTCAGACTCGCGAGGCGAGACATGGGTTCGCGAGGCGAACCAGAAAGGCTTGCATTTTCTCCAACAATCGACTTTCAGGGTCGCGGGGCGAATCCAGGCTCGCGGGGCGAATCTCCAGAATTCTGCTTGGCTCAATTTCTTCTCTTTTCAGGCTCTTTTTCATCCAAGCTCCATCAAGGCTAATTTCTGAGCATTTTTACATTAATTCCTGCAAAACAACACCAAGAAACCGCTTCACCCGTTCCAAGGGAAAATCTAACTGAAATCAAATAAAGAATGCCTAATCTATATGAAAAATGCATGCAAAAGTGTACAGAAAATGAGGTGAAATCACACTCATCAGCGACATATGTCACCTTCCTATCATCTCTGCATCTCATAGTATCAAAGATCTTCTCGAGCTCCTGAATCCACCACTCTGCTCGCTCTGGATCATACTCTCCTCCAAACTGTGGTGGCTTACCTTTGAGAAAGGTAGCCAATCCTGCATCCTCAGCATCGGCGGCTATCCTCCTATCATGCCGCTCCTGTAGATTTGCCTCTCTCTGTACCCTCTGAGCATTCTGCTGTGCTTGCTGCAACAGAACGGATGCTAACTCGCGGATAGTCCGAAGAGTCTCGGCGGACTCTCTTCCACCTCCAATCCCTGCCTCTTGCTGATGGGGCTCATCCTCTACACCCCCTATCGCTCTACCACCACCCCGTCTGCCACGTCCTCGACCTCGGCCTCGAGCCATGATCCTGTTAATAGAAATCATTAGCCCACATCAATATGACATATAATACTACATAAAACTAGAATATAAATACTACATGCCATAGAGATGTTGCATTGGACTCACTATCCAACTTCTAAGCATAGTTGTTATCCGATGTGGATTCAACTAAATGGCCAGTTCACCCTAATCATAGTGCTCACAGTCCGTTTCAGAACCGAACAGCTCTGATACCACTAAATGAGACGCCCCGACGTCCCAGTAAAGAAAACCCAAAATATTAAGACCTAATTTCGTTATTGTCGTTAACCGAGTATATTAAAATAGCAGAAAATTTAAAACTTAACATACATACATAACATATACACCTCAAGTCCTGATACAGTACAGTAGAGAGAATCCCATCAGCCGGATCCCAAAATGTACAAACTGATAATCAAATAGAAAATAAAAACAACATCCTAAAGAGACAGGACGCGCTGGCCATAGACTCTGTACTCAACTATGAGGATCCACTACTCATCCTACAACATCTGGCTCATACGAGGTCCCATCAAGCTCCTCCATAGATGGCTCCCCCGTAGGATCTTCTCATCACAATCACAAAAAGAAACATATGCAATATAGAGAAGACACACTAGTGCAATAAGTGCTTTTTACGTCAGTTAAAATTGATTTTTTACGTCAGAATACTGACTGACGTAAATACAGCCGACGTTAAAAGTTAATAGAACTGACGTTAAATATAACACTATAAACGTTGGTTCTTTAACACAACTGACGTTAATTTTGTCAAAATTAACGTCAGTTCTTTAACAAAACTGACGTGAATTTTGTTAAAACTAACGTCAATTGTTATCAAGAACTGACGTTAAAGGTCTTAATTTTAACGTCAGTTGTAATAAACAACTGACGTTAATAGTGTACTGTATATTTTATAAAATACTATTAACGCCGGTTTATGATAAAACGACGTTAATAGTATTTTTTTTTAAATTCAGTTTTAAAATATCACTCCCCTCGATTATCCCCGCATTCAAGAAATATCCCAAGAATACGTAATATCACGCACATTACAGAATTGCAAAGGAAAAATGGAACAATGATCCATATGTATGCCTGTTCAGAAACAATATATATTTATTAACACAGGTTATAACTCAAAATAAATACAGAAATAAAAATAAAAATAAATGTATACTAAGTTTAAACTACCTATATCAATATCCCTTCGTGATGATCATCACGAGTGGCATGTACATCGTCCACCTGTGTCTCCTCGATTATAGTAGGCATGTTTGTTGAAAAAGAAGGAGTCTCAGGAATATCAAGATTTGAATCTTCATTTTCATCACTACCATTATGCATGCTTTTTCCTTGGAGAACCACGGACAACCTTTTGTTAGAAGAATCAGTGATGTAGAACACTTGTTTTGCTTGGGAAGCCATTATGAAAGGCTCATTTATATGACCTAACTTGTTGAGGTCTACCAATGTGAACCCCAATTCGTCGGTTTGTACACCACCGTTACTATCAACCCACTTACATTTAAATACCGGCACCATAAGCTTAGTGTAATCGAGCACCCAAATATCTTCAATATATCCAAAGTAAGGTCTCGGTGCTGTAACGGGTTTTGTGTCCTTTGCACTAGAGAAGTGCATTGCTTCGGCCACGATCATAACCCCACTATTTTGCATGGTACTCTTGTTATCTTGTTCCTTTGTATAAAAGGAAAAGTTATTTATGTCGTATCCGCTCCAACATATGACGTTGAAGCTAGGCCCACGTGCTAGCCATCTTACGTCATCAGAAGCAGTACTACCATCCTTAAGCATTTCTTCCTTAAACCATGGTAAGAAAGTCTTGTTATGCTTGTTCAACAACCACCTTTCGCTCATTCGAGGGTTTTCTTGATTGACTTTTCTTTTATGTTCAAATAAGAAAGGCTGAACACATTCGATGTTGTTCAATACATACAAATGTGCTTGAAGCACTTCCTCCCGATCCTTCCTATTAATTCTTAAGCCATGTGTACCCTTACCTTGACATCTAATCTCTTCATGCCGAGGCTTAGCAACCCCTATAGGATCCGTGTTATGAAGGTAGTCCGAACAAAACTCAATAGCTTCTTCTGCAACATACCTTTGAACAATAGATGCTTCCGGACGATGAGGATTCTTCACGTACCCTTTCAAGATCTTCATGTAGCGCTTAACTGGGTACATCCATCTCAGAAAAACCGGCCCACATAATCTAATCTCCCTCACCAAATGAACAATTAAGTGAACCATTATGTCGAAAAAGGAAGGAGGAAAATACATCTCCAATTGGCACAAGATTGTAGCAGCCTCAACTTCCAAGTCATCCAACATACGGGGGTCAACGACTTTGCTACATATAGAATTGAAGAATAAGCACAACCGAGTAATGGCATATCTCACATTTTTTGTAGCAATACCACGAATAGCAACGGGCAGAAGTTGTTGCATCAAGATGTGACAATCATGAGACTTCAAGCCAACCAATTTAAGATCACTAGAGACAAGACTCTTCATATTTGAAGATTAACCATGTGGAACTTTGATGCCCTGAAGACACCCGCAGAAACTTTGTCTCTCTTTTTTTGACAAAGTATGACATGCTGGCGGTAAATAAGTCCGCTTACCATCCTCAACAACTGGAGGTAACTGCTCTCGTATACCCATAGCAACGAGGTCGAGACGAGCATTCACACCATCCTTTGTCTTGCCCTGAATGTTGAGAAGCGTCCCGATCACACTATCACACACATTTTTCTCCACATGCATCACATCAATGCAGTGTCTGACATCAAGCTTGCGCCAGTATGGAAGATCAAAGAATATCGACCTCTTCTTCCATATGTTTTTCTCAGCAGCTTTACCTTTCTTTTTGGACTTTTCGAATATAACATCGATGTCCTTTACCCTCTGATAAACCTGCTCTCCAATTAAGGCCGCCGGTGCTTCTTCTGTCTCTTGGCATCCATTAAAAGCTTTTTTCATCTTACGATATGGGTGATCACGTCTAAGAAATCTCCGATGCCCAAGGTAAACCGTCTTCTTTCCATGATGCAACTGAGTGTAGCATGTGCCTTCTTCACATATAGGGCATGCTTTATGCCCCTTGACACTGTACCTAGACAAGTTACCGTATGCTGGAAAGTCGTTGATGGTGCAACATAACATGGCACGAAGCTTGAAAGTCTCATGAGAATACCCATCAACTACATCAACACCTTCCACCCACAGCGTTTTCAAGTCTTCAATCAAAGGACCTAGATAAACATCTAAGTCATTTCCCGGTTGCTTTGGGCCCGAAATCATCATAGACAACATCATGTATTTGCGCTTCATGCACAACCAAGGGGGCATGTTGTAAATTACCAACAGAACAGGTCATGAACTATGAATACTACTCATGTTACCATAAGGATTCATTCCATCCGTAGCAAGTCCAAGCCTTAGGTTTCTTTGCTCATCGGCGAAATCCGGAAACATAGTATCGATATTCTTCCATTGAATAGAATCAGCAGGATGACGAACCTTTCCATCACGTTTCCTCTCATCATTATGCCATCTAATATTCTTCGCATCTTTCGCATTGGCAAACAATCGCTTGAACCTTGGAATTATTGGAAGATACCACAACACCTTCGCAGGAGGACCCTTTTTTCTCACATCATCAAGATCATCATTATCATCACCACCCTTCACTTTGTATCGTGATAACCCACATTTGGGGCAATCGTGATTGTCTTCATGAACACCGGTGTACAATATGCAATCATTGGGGCATGCGTGTATCTTCTTATACTCCATACCCATAGGACACAATACCTTCTTGGTCTCATAGTTACGGTCAGGCAATGTGTTGTCCTCCGGAAGCAAGTCTTTCAAAACTTCAAGCAATTCCGTGAAGCTTTTATCGGTCCAACCATTTCTCGCCTTCACACAAACCAATTTTAGCACCGCCGACAACCGTGTATGAGTAGTACACCCTGGATATAAAGGCTTATCCGCATCACCGCACAACCTATCATACACATGAGCTCGATGAAAAGATTCTTGTCCAATATCACGGATCATGTCCTCTACTCGATCATCCTCCATATCTACGTCAACGTCCTAACTTTGGGAGACACTCGCCGTACCACTCAACAACACATCACCATGCCATATCCATCTTGTATAACTCAAGCAAATCCCTTCACAAATCAAATGAGTACATATATCCTTCACCGTACATTTCCTCGTATTCAAACACTTGACACAAGGACAACAGAACATTCCATTACTATTAGGAACATTCCTTTGAGCAAATTCTATAAATTCTCCCACCCCCTTCAAATACTTAGCACTAGTACGCTTACAAACCATCCAACTACGATCCATAACTAGATAGGTCCTGTAGACATACAAAACATATATCCAATATAAGGACAATACGGGATATTGAAAACTATAGTTTTTGAAGATTGCCAAGCACTGGTCACGGCCTGGCAGTGATGTCCATCACGACCGTAACGTGCCAACTGAACCAGACCATGCCATCACAGGCAGAACTGATCACGGCCTAGCCGTGATGAGCATCACGGCCGTGACAGATCAACCAGCAGAGAAACATGCACTCAAAACCAAAAATAGAGACGTACATTCCAAACAACTCAAACTCACGGTTTCAAGTTTCAACTACTAAGACTACAGTTTCAACATACACACAAAACCAAAAATACAAAAATGTGCCCTAAATACTCACCAGAAATAGGTGCTCGCGTGGTGGTGGGGAGGGGAGCTCGAGTGGTGGCCAACGTTCAATGTGGTTACTGAGAGCAGAGGGACAAGGAGAGTTAGTGCTGTGGGAAGGGGAAACAGAGATGTCAAGTTATTGCAAAGAATGAATGGAAAGACAGAGTTAGGGTTAATAGTGTACCTCACGGTGGTGGCGAAGAAGCCCTCGCGGTGGTTGCGGTGTAGATGAGCTCGCGATTAGGGTTCTGTGCTGGGTGAGAGTGAGAGTGAGGGTTGAGAGTGATCTAGGGATGAGCGTGATGAAAAGAGAAAAGAGACGTACGTATAGAGCGAAGTGCAGAAGGCGCGCGGGTGTAAACGTTATAATCAAAATAAAACAACATTTAACGTCAGTTGTTTAATACAACTAACATTAAAAGTAATTGTTTAACGTCAGTTGTATTAAAAAACTGACGTTAAATATTAATATTTTTTTAAAAACACTTTTAACGTCAGTTGTTGAATACAACTGACGTTAAAAATGTCGTGTAAATAAACTTGTTTAAACAAAAAAGTATAGAAATAAACTGCACTATAGATGTGGATTGACCTGTGTTAAGAGTGACAACAGGGCATTTCAGATAGGGATATAGGATTATTTACGTCAGCTGTTTATTTAACTGAAGTAAAAATCACACTTTTAACGTCAGTTGTATAAACAACTGACGTTAAAAATAAATATTTTTATTTTAAAAACACTTTTAACGTCGGTTTTATTCAACAACCGACGTTAAAAGTGTATAAGTTTCTGCAAAAGCATTCATTCCTCTCGACTACTCGCTACTTAATTACCCATTACTTGTTGTGCTACTTACCCATGCACATTGTAACCTATAATCCTCTTTATGAGCACTAAGTTTATACCTAGACTTAAAGGTCTATTTCTTCCTATTCCTTCGGGTGTTTTCTTTTCTGCACGTTTATAATATATGACTGCCAACTCCCAATGCGCCTTGGAACCTAATGCTCTTAATGATCAATTTAATTTTTTAGCAACTTACGACGCCTAGTAACTTCATCCCCTACTCCTATAAATAGCTTCCTTACTTCCTTTAATTTTTCTCGCTTCAGAATATGGCTCTGCCATGGAGATTAACTTCATCACTCTTTCTTCCTATACCTAGACTTAAAGGTCTCTGTCTTAATGGTCAAACAACTTCTGAGGTTGTGTAAATCGCATTACATGGGTGATAAGGGTGTGTAAATCGCATTATGTGAATTGCACACACCATCATCCTTCGGAGAATCGCAGACTACGGTTCCAAAACCTCAGCTTTGGAACCAAGTGACTGTTCCAAGAATATTGCTGAAACATATCGAGTGCACCCTTCACTCTGCTTTGGCTCCAAATTGACTGTGGATTCAGATGGAGCATCAAGGACTTCAAGTAAGGGAGGAGATGCATCCATTGGAGTTTCTGAGGACAGGACTGAGAAGAAAATGATGTTGAAGCAGAAACTTTTTTATATTTTAGTGCTATCTTGCGGAAATTTTTTATCTTTTAATCATGTAATTGTAACTTATGAATCGCTTCAATGAGATACGATTTGATTATACATATAACTTGTTTTATGTTAAGTGTTTATTTATTTTAATTTGCACAAGAATTTGTTTACTAATTCAAGATAATTAATTAAGATTAAAAATAAACTTTTTTAAAAAAAAGATTAGAAATAAACTACACTATATATGGAGTGATGATCTGCGTTAAGAGTGACAACAGGGAGATGACAACGAAAGAAAGATAGGAATGAGTTGATTATTTACGTCAGTTATTTATTTAACTGAAGTAAAAATCACACTGTTAACGTCAGTTGTATAAACAACTGACGTTAAAAGTGTTAATGATCACTTTTAACGTCAGTTCATTAAACAACTGACGCAAATAGTAATTTAATATTTACAAAACTGCCACCGCCTCATTTTTAACGTCAAACATATGGTCAACTGACGTAAAACGTTCCCGTATATTACATTATTTCCACTAGTGACAGGGATAAAAAACCATATAACATCAAACGTGGAAAGGGTTTAGCAACATTTAATTAAATAACGGCACACTAAACATCTGTCTCCCAAGTATAAATATATGTAACACAATCACCCTCAATCCACATCTAGGTTCTTTCCTCTACCCTTCATCATGATGCAATGCAAATGCTGTATGAATAATCTCCTCAGGTATCGGCCATATCCTAATATCACAACAATATAATCGACACGTCCCAGAGTCCCCGGCGCACATCCTCGTCTGCGGATGGAGGGTGCCCACGCAAAGCAATGGCACTATAGCTACACAACTCGGTGCACACCTCTGGACCACAATCCAAGATGCTCATGCAATGCGTGAACTATAGCTGCGACTAAAAATGAAATCATCTCTGGACGGTCTGCCGTTAGCCTATCCCCGGGAATTTTCCCTCCGAGGCATAGACCACACTCGACCATGTTTCAGGTCCACTCGACCATGTTTCAGGTCACCCCCTAGTGCCCTAACCGGTCATCTTAATCTCATAGATAACCTCAAAATAATCTCATCTCATTAATCTCAACCCCATCTCACGATAATTATCTCGGTTAGGCACTGCTATCACATATCGTATGCAATCCCCAAATACATCCTCGTGTCTCATCATGACTTATGATTTACTCAATCCTCTAAGCACAATCATTACACTCATCCTATCATCATAATCGTCATCATGTTATCCAAAATCATCATCATATATCCTCATATCATAATATCATTTCCGAACAATAAATACCGAAATATAATAATAGTAATAATAATAATAATAATAATAATAATAATAATGACAATAATAATAATAATACTCATCATCATCATCATCATCATCATAATAATAATAATAATAATAATAACACTCACAGTAGTAGTAGTAATAATGATAATAATAATAATGATAATAATAATAATAATAATAATAATGACAATAATGACAATAATAATAATAATACTCATAATAATAATAACAATAATAACAATCACAGTAGTAGTAATAGTAATAATAAT
Source organism: Sophora flavescens (assembly GCA_030762895.1). Classification (NCBI taxonomy): domain Eukaryota; kingdom Viridiplantae; phylum Streptophyta; class Magnoliopsida; order Fabales; family Fabaceae; genus Sophora; species Sophora flavescens. The sequence continues at coordinate 103,815,866 of CM061064.1, forward strand.
AATAATGAGTATAAACACTTCTAAAATAATTATCACACTCATGATATCATATATCAAGTATCAAGTTCACATCAACCAGTCCAACAGGCAATCATCACGTAATAAAATAATCTATGTATGTAGCGTAATGACGATAAACGCACAATTTCTATATCATCATCGGTACCACTGAGTAGTTCCCAATGTGGTATAGACGTTGTCCGTTACTCGCTCTCGTGTAGGGTTTGGGTCGCCCTACGCCATTATCTAATTCAATATAACTGCACCGTTTTCGATGTTAAATAGTTTCATTCCCCCACCTGGGATGTCTTAGGCTAGCTCTGGAGCAACGAAACGGACACTCCCTATACTCCCTCAAATCTGCCACGCACTGTTCTACACCCTCCGGGGCTCCAAAAATTCACCTGGACACATCATTGTGAAGCACCCATTACGTATAATCCAAATCTGAAGACGGAATTGGAAACCAATAAATGAATTGAAAAATAACCTCAATACCGTCACCGACGGCATTTCGGTATAAAAAGGACATAGACTTACCTTAGCCTAGATGAGAAAAGAAAGATAGAGTAATGAAGTAGATGTCGCGAGGATCACAATGGTATAATTGGTTTCTCGATAGGACGAACGGATTGATCGAAATTGGCTCCTAAAACTCAACTCTCTCTCTTGACCCTCTCTCTCTCTCTTTATTTTTCTACGCCATTCTTTTCTTCCTTCTAGTTGTACGTTACTTTTGGATGACGACTCTATCTCACTTTCTTCATATTTGGATGGTGACTCACTTAAAGCTATGGTTATTAGGCCTCAATGCTTTTGAGAGAGAAAGTGTAGGCAGGAGACATGTCTTCCTTATGAGCATAGAAATGAATTTACCATTTCATGAAAGAAAAGAAAGAATTAAAGGCACAAAATAATTAAGCAGCTAGGTGGCGTGGTTCTTTGTTAAGCATAGAATGAATCTTAAAAACTTGAATGACTTTATAATAGCCACAAGCAGGAGGTGGCATGCTTTCATGCAGTCAAAATTTTGGAAGGTGGAGGTGTTATCTATTATAGAATTGTCGTGTACTACTACTCATAAGATAAATAAAATTTATTTTAGTTAATTTCATTAAGTTGAAACTTGTAACTAGAGTATAGTAAATTAAGATTAGTGCTAATTAATCATGACGACTAAAACTTGAGTAACTATAAATTGAAAGGAACTAAAAAAAACTTTAAAAAAAATAATTTTTTTCTTTTTATTAAATCCTTTTCAAAAATTAAAAAAAATGAAACATCATTTCCTTCTTTAAAAAAGGGAAAGCTTTGTGCTTTTCTAAGTTTAAAAAATCTCTCTTTTAATAGCGTCTTTCAATCTCCTTTTAATAAATATATTTAAAGAAAAAATTTATAAAGTGACAAATCTCTCCAAATTCACGCAACAATCTATGACGTTGATGTATGATTTTTTCATCCTCAAGTGTCATATGAATAGTAAGGGTTAATCGTATGACATTACTATCTTTAACTTTGTGCAAGAGTGAATTCCCACTTTTTAAAAAAATATAAAAATAAATAATAAACACTTTTTTAAATTTCAGTTTTATTAAAATTTTATTCAAATAAAAATGTATTTGAATTCATGCAACAATCTACGGTGTTGATGTATGAATTTTTCATCCTCAAGTGGCGTATGAATTGTAAGGGTTTATCGTATAGCACCGCTATCTCAAACCCTGTGCATAAGTGGATAAATTTAAAATGAAATCTTTTTAAATTATTAAAAAAGAAATCAAATCTTTATTAAAAATTAAAATCAACCAATCAAACAAACATTTTCTAAAGAACTACGTGGCTTTGAGTTTCCCATGGCACCCGAGAATACGTAGGAGCAGAATCAATCATTCTGTCAAGCCAAAATTTAATTTTCTCTTTTATTGTGTTTAAATTTTAATTTAATTTAAAAAGTGGGGTAAAATAAATATTTTCAAATGCTATTAAAATTATTTTTCACAATTAACTTGAGGTACCATATTTAAACGGGCGATGTAGGGTGCTAACACCTTCCTTACTCATAATCGTCTCCCAGACTCAAATCTCTATCTTTTTTAGACCATTTTCCTTTAAATAAATGATTTTTCCAATGTTTTTCCCAAATAAAATATTGGTGGCGACTCCTTTGTTTTTTTACCTTTATATTCGCGGCGCTCGGACGGGACGGTCGCGACACAAGTATTTAAGATTCATTAGAGACATTCCTTCAAATGTTGGCTTCAAGCAGAGCTTCATTAAATGGAACAGAGTCGTTCTGGGTAGTCATTAATGCAATAGGAACGTTGGTTGTACTCTAACACGAAGGATCATGGCTTTATTCATCGTGCAGTAGCCAAATCAGAGTTGTGCAGAATGTTTTTGTATTTTGTAGAGAACATTTCCCTTTTCGTGTAATAACCAAGAGTACAAGGGAATAAAGTATGTTGGAAACATTCTTTAACTAGACTTCATCTCTTATTTCCTAGGTAGCTTGTGAGGATGATTTTTGATTTTTCTTGATAAGCGTGAGATTAAAAAAAAGAGAGCTTCAGAGTCTTTTGTATGAGGGGACACCTTCCAAAAGCTATTTGTACTTGGGTTCTTCATCGAAGAACCTCAAACAAGTATAGGAACTTGTCAGAAGGCACGTTGAAACTTCAATGCAGAAAGTCAATAATCCTAGTATTTACTAACCATCATCCCCCAATTTACTGTAGATGAATAGTAAATTGGGTATATTATTTCATTCTTCCTCCATCATTTCATATTACCTTTTTAACTTACATTTTTATTTAATAATTTTTCTTAACTTAATTTTATCATTACAATTTCATCTCTCTCACAAAAGCTCTTTTCCTCATCGATTTATTTTGTGATATTATAATTAATATATTTGAAATTAATATAATCATCTTAATTATTAGATATATTAAATTATTTTTATAAACAAAATTTGGAATCATAATTTTTAATATTTTTCTCTATCAAACACAATTAATATAAACATTTTTATTTTTCTTCCTCTCAAGTTTTTTTTTTACCAATTTAACTTTTTTCATTTTCTTGTTATATGTAACATCCCGTTTTCTCGATTATTGTATGGGGAAATGATTAAGCATATTTGGAGGCTTAATTATGTTCCTTAGGTATTAGTTAACTTGTGTTTCAAGTTTGAGGAGAATCGGAGTTGAAACAAGTCTGAAACACAAACACATATAAAACCAAGAGATTAATTGGTCAATTAATTAATTATTTGAGAGTTGAAATATTAAAATTAGGTCGAGATTGAGTAAAATAGATTTTAAGGTATAGCCTAAAATAACATAGGAGGATATCCCAGCAGTAAGTTGCACAGGACAATGCCGACGGAACAACACGCAGTGACACGTGTCGTGACCAAGAGGAAGATGGTCATGGTGGCGCCACCTCACACTCCACTAACATATCCTAATGACACCTATCTTCCACTACCCTTTGCATGCATGACACTTGTACTCCACTAAAAAAATAAAGATAATAATAATATAATTCTAACTAATTAATATAAAAGCAAGTGAATTATGCATGTAGGCCTTTTCCCATGTTCTTCATGGCAACTTTAGAGAAATTTACAGGGTGAAGAAAAATGGTAGCTTTGTCAGCCATGGTTATGACACTTTGAAGCTTGGTTGAAGTAGTCGCAATGAAATCATCACTATACATTCTTTAACCGTTGGATCGTCCTGAAAATTGATAAGAAGGTTCAATACTTGTGGTTCTTAATATCCAACGGTCGGAATCTCGAAGTCACCTCCAGAGTGTGAGATATTTAGCTCGTACAGTGGACATGGGTGGTGAGAAACTCAACTCGTATACCACCAAACCTGTCACCATATAACTAATATCCGAGACTTGTGCACGGTTGGATCGAGCTAAAATTTTATGAAGAGGGGTAGGACAGATTGTTCTTTATTGTCACTGTTCAGTTTTTGAATTAAAAGTCTTTAGCTAAAGATATGGAGCTCATACAAGTAGTTTTGTTTTGGTAGTTTTCCCTTGGATTCTTGAGCTTACTTTTGAGTCTGGCTTCTCCTAAGTACAACTAATGTTCTCACTTGTGGACGTTGTTGGAAAGTGTGCCGAGATTCGTGTCAGTAACACCGATCCATTCAGAGCTTGTTCAGGAAGTTCGCTTTAGGCAATGCAGGAGCTATGACCTTCTCCACCCTACATATCATGCAAGGGGGGATTGCCTGAGGGATACTCATTACGATAGCTATGTGTTGTTTTGTGATTGATTCTATGTGTTTTGATTTTGATTGGTGACTTGAGTTGTTTTGCTTGATTTGATAATATGTTTAATTTTTTATGATTGATTGATTATTCATGAATATATTTGATGTAGTTGATTTATAATATATCTGTCATGAGACTATTTTGGTTGATGGCCTGAGAAGCCTAACCTTTGGTTAGAGCTCAATTAATAATCAAAGATAAAAGCTTTAAGAAAACTATATGAAGAATATCAAAAATAAAATAAAATTTTAGTTGAAGAAACATTTTTGTTAAAAGAGAAAGTAACTATCTTTTCAAAAAAAATCTATAAGAAATTACGAATTTAAATTATTTCTATGAAGGAAAATTATTTGAAGATTTAAATGATTTTATCTTAAGAAAAATTTAATTGTCTTTATTGTACAAGACCATAAAGAAAAAAAAACAAGGTTTTTTCAAAAATTTAAAAAGATTTTCTTTAAAAGCTTCAAATATTTTTCAGAAAAAGAATGTTTCAAAATAAAATAGATTTTTAGAAAAGAAATAGATTTTTTATAACTCAAATTTTTTAAAAATGAATTTCAATTGAAAAAGTTTTTCTTTTGCCAAAAGTTTCACTCAACAAAAATATTCCGATAACTTGGATAAGTTACGAAGGTTTTGTTTTGTATTTGTGTTTCAATGAACAAAAAATAACATTGAAAAGTGAATCTAGTAACTGAGACGTCGGGACACTGATGTTTATGTAGTAAAAAGCACGTGGATCTATGATCTGTATCACGATGTTGTGGACTGTGTGTCCTACATATGTTGTTGTGGACTGTGTGTCCTATATACATTGTTGTGGACTGTGTGTCCTATATACGTCGTTGTGGACTGTGTGTCCTACATACGTTGTTGTGGACGGTGTGTCCTATATACATCGTGATGAACGTGGTTAAAGATGAATGTTGTTTTCTATGACCACAAAGGCTAATACTGGTGCATCGGTCTAGGACTGCTGTGATTGGACACTCGGACTAAAACGTCCTATGTTGACAAGGAAAAGTTTTAAAACGTTGAAAAATTCATGGATGGTCGTGAGCCTTGAGCCTCGACGAAGGAAAGAACAAAACACAAAGAAAAGCTGCGAAAATAAAATGTTTTTACATGCATTTGGCAGACGTGCCCACGTTGTTTTGTATGAATGCCTTGAAGGGTAAAGTATTTCATACTACATTGTATCATTGTGCCTTGATGGACAATGAAATTCATCTCACCGTGCCTTGTGTTGGACAGTGTGCTCTAGAATCCACATGCGTTGATCACCAAGCCTTTAAATGGACAATGCTGTGGAAAACACATTGTGCCTTATTTGGCAATCGAGCTTGATCAACTCATTTTAAATTGAAGTTGGGATCTCCAGAGATTATGATAGATGTTGAAGTGTCATTCATTTTTCAAAAAACCACGATGATTATTGAATGATATGCTTATTGTGAAGATCTTATGTTGAATATGAATATTTATTTGTACATGTTGTTTTTATGTGTGTGCATGTAGTTATCGTAATTAATCCATATATTGGTATCTCACCCTTACAATATATCAGGTTTTCCTAGTTTTTTGTTGTTGTACTTTGGTACATGAGGACAGGTGGTGTCGAGAAGTTTCTAATCTCACCTTAGGATATTACTCTCGATCCTTGAGGAGGTGGGTAAAAATTTTAATGGTAAGAACTATGGAGTTCTTTCCAGTAGATGTGTTATAAAGTGACCAGCTTAGGATGTATTTCTTTGGGTTATGTGTGTTTGTAAGGAAGTCGATATAGGAAGTTCTGAAAAACCTTGTATGATTTCATAAATTTCAGTATGAAAGCCTATTTCATGAAAATTTATATGTTGAGGTGTTTTGATTTATAAATAAACCTAGTTTTTGTGTGTTATTAAGTGTGGTGTGACTTAACTTTTGTGACGTGTGTATCATTTTTCCGAAGTGTACCTCAGAAGAGAAAAATTTTAACCCCATTCTCAGACTTATGAAAAATAATAGAAGTATTTCCAAAAACAACCGAGCTTTTCTAACTTAAAGTAAATTAATTTTTCCTAAAACAACCAGTAAACTTTCCTTTCATTTTATCTCCGCAAGTGTTTACGAGGTAATGCCCAAGGGGGGTGTTACATTGGTGGTATCAGAGCTAGTCGAGTCTTTCGGGAACTTGGGGAATAGGTCCGTTATGTTTTTGTTGTGTGATCCCTGTTTGGTCATTGCTTGAATTGTTTTCTTGTCGAAACAACATGTGTTGATGCACCAGTAGGTGTGTTTTAATGGGTTCTAATTTGGTTGAGATCTTGTGAGAACTCATGTTTAGTAAATGGTACTTTGGTTCAAGTTGACACGTTCGTTTATCCTTTGGGATGGTGTCAAACATTTGAATGAGGTACCCGTTGTGGAAGATTTTCCGGGAGTATTCCCTGAGAATGTTTCAGGTTTGTCCCTGCGATGGATATTGAGCTTTCGATTGATCTAGTTCCTAGATGTAATCGGATCTCCATCGCTTCGTGTAGGATATCGCCTTCAAAGTCAGTCGAGTTAGATGACTTGACTTAAAGGGGGATCTGATGTTAGAACAGTTTGTGGGACAAAGTGTGTCTCGAGGGGAGTGTCAGTGTTGCTCATGAGGATGAAGCGTCACTTTTGTGAAAGTGACCGTAGACGGTAATTAAAATCCGTATTTTTTTTAAGCTAACCGGTTATTTCAAAGGCGCATCGAGGAAATGTCTATGATTTTGGAGTCGTTGACTCACCTTACTAGGAAAGACCAACTCTTCGTGTGACTGAGAGACGAACTAAGTCATCGGTTATTGTACGCCGTTCAGAGAAGAATGCGGAAGATGGCAACAAATCAGATCAAGCGTGTTTAGAAAAACCTTCGTGCTTGTACGAAGTCAAGACAAGCCAACCCAAATCTTCACTCTTAGACTGAGTGTCTCATGATTAAGGAAACTCTTCACTGTATTATTTGATTCTTTATGAAGGTGTCAGTTGACATTTGTTCCTCGAGTCCCTATGGTTGTATCAAACAATCGTAGTAATCAAGTTTGCGTGTATCAGACAAACTTTTTTGAGTATGATTTAAAATTTATCAGGACTCCTAAATTGGTTATAGATGTTTCTTGAGTTATAACCCAAATAATTTCTTACAAGTCACTTTTAATTTTGGTAAACGTGACCCAGCCCAATTTTGTCGGACTGATTCCCATTAAAATCATCCTTTGACGAACGTCTTGTAGTACGTTGAATACTCTTAGAGTTAAAACTATCCAAGGAAATTATAATGGAAGGAGCAACTCTATTAGATTCATGTTTGTAAATGTGTATTGACCATACATTTTTACATCCACGAACCTAATTGAAGAATCTTTTTCCATACGGGATGTTCCTGTATCTTTCAAATTGATGAAATTCTTCTCTAAGCTTTTGTGAAGCTGAAATCAAGAAACTTCTTTTCTTGAAAATTTCTTTTTGTAATCTTCAAGACCATGCCTTATTGTAATTCGAAAGGATTTGTCATCCTTGATCAATTTTACCCTACATATTCTCCCCAAATGTCATTGACATGTAATCTACCTCATGAGTCATGAGGATGGATATCTGATTCACACCAGGATGTCAGAGTTAGTCGAGTACAGTGAAAGAGAGATAACTTGACACTTGAGACATTCCTTGTCAAGAAGTTAATGTTGAGATGGATTTTGTTATGAATTTATCGAAGACCTCTAAGAGATTCGTTTTGTTTCAAGTGATCGTAGATAGGCTGACGAAGTTAACATCCTTCTTACCTGTTAAGATCCACCATGCAGTGGAAAAACTAACTGACATAGATATCAGAGGACTGATCATACTTCATGGAATATCTTCAAACTTCGCTCTAAAGTGAAGACCCGAAGTTTACCAAAGTTGTCATCAGAATTCACTCCAAGTGTCGAAGACTGAGTTGAGATTGATTTCAACGGACCACCCTTGACTCAAGTGGACAAACGATAGAAATAATATGATCTTTAGGAAGTTGGTTTGGGAGTACGGGTAGTATTTGGCTACAATCATCTCTTTAGCTGGATGGACAAGAAGTGACGAAAGTTTTGCTGAGGTATACTTGTGGCTAGTAAGATGTGACCTTAAGATCAATTGTCACCTGGAGGAAGGTGGCAATGGTGGCGCCACCTCACACTCCACTAACATATCCTAATGACACCTATCTTCCACTACCCTTTGCATGCATGACACCTAAAATGCATGCATGACACTTGTACTCCACTAAAAAAAAGATAATAATAATATAATTCTAACTAACTAATATAAAAGCAAGTGAATGATGCATGTAGGCCTTTTCCCATGTTCTTAATGGCAGCTTTTGAGAAATTTACAGGGTGGAGAAAAATGGAAGCTTGGTCAGCCATGGTTATGACACTTTGAAGCATGGTTAAAGCAGTCCCAATGAAATCATCACCATACATTCTTCAACTTTTGGACCGTCCTGAAATTTGATAAAAAGGTTCAATACTTGTGGTTCTTCATATCCAACAGTCAGAATCTCGATACCAGCTCCATAGTGTGAGATATTTAGCTCGCACAGTGGACACGGGTGGTGAGAAACTCAACTCGTATACCACCAAACCTGTCACCATAGAACTGTCATCCGAGACATGTTCACCGTTGGATCAAGCTGAAATTCTGTGAAGAGGTTTGGGACAGATTGTTCTTCGTTTTAACCGTTCGGTTTTTTAATTAAAGGTCTTTAGTTGAAGATATGGAGCTCATACAAGTAGTTTTGTTTTGGTAGTTTTCCTTTGGATTCTTGAGCTTACTTTTGAATCCAACTTCTCCTAAGTACAATCAATGTTCTCACTTGTGGATGTTGTTGGAAAGTGTGCCGAGTTTCGTGTCAGTAACACTGATGTATTCGGAGCTTGTTCAGGAAGTTCGCTTTAGGCAACGCAGGAACTAAGACCTTTTCTACCCTTCGGATCAGGTAAGGGGGGATTGCCTAAGGGATACTCACGACGATAGCTATGTGTTGTTTTGTGATTGATTCTATGTGTTTTGATTTTGATTGGTGACTTGAGTTATTTTACTTGATTTGATAATATGTTTAAATTTTTATGATTGATTGATTATTCATGAATATATTGAATGCAGCTGATTTTTACTATATCTGTTATGAGACTGTTTTGGTTGATGGCCTGAGAAGCCTAACCTTTGGTTAGAGCTCAATTAACAATCAAAGATAAAAGCTTTAAGAAAACTATATGAAGAGTATCAAAAATAAAATAAAATTTTAGTTGAAGAAACATTTTTGGTGAAAGAGAAAGTAACTATCTTTTCAAAAAAATTCTATAAGAATTTACGAATTTAAATTATTTTTATGAAGGAAAATTATTTGAAGATTTAAATGATTTTATCTTAAGAAAAATTTAATTCTCTTTATTGTACAAGACCATATAGAAAAAAAAAGGTTATTTTGAAATTTTAAAAAGATTTTCTTTAAAAGCTTCACATATTTTTCAGAAAAAGAACGTTTCAAAATAAAATAGATTTTTGGGAAAGAAATATATTTTCTATAACTCGATGTTTTAAAAATGAATTTCAAATGAAAAAGTTTTTCTTTTGCCAAAAGTTTTACTCAACAAAAATATTCCGATAACTTGATAAGTTTCGGAGGTTTTGTTTTGTATTTGTGTTTCACTGAACGAAAAATAACATTGAAAAGTGAACCTAGTAACCGAGACGTCGGGACACTAGTGTTTTTGTAGTAAAAAGCACGTGGATCTATGATATGTATCACGATGTTGTGGACTGTGTGTCCTACATATGTTGTCGTGGACTGTGTGTCCTATATACGTTGTTGTGGACGGTGTGTTCTATATATGTCGTTGTGGACTGTATGTCCTACATACGCTATTGTGGACTGTGTGTCATATATGGATCGTGATGAACGGGGTTAAAGGTGAATGTTGTTTTCTATGACCACAAAGTCTACGACTGGTGCATCGATCTAGGACTGTTGTGATTGGACACTCGGACTAAAACGTCACGTGTTGACAAGGAAAATTTTTAAAACGTTGAAAAATTCATGGATGGTCGTGAGTCTTGAGTCTCGACGAAGGAAAGAACAAAACACAAAGAAAAGCTGCGAAAATAAAATGTTTTTACATGCATTTGGCAGACATGCCCACGTTGTTTTGCATGAATGCCTTGAAGGGTAATGTATTTCATGCTACGTTGTATCATTGTGCCTTGATGGACAATGAAATCCATCTTACCGTGCCTTGTGTTGGACAGTGTGCTATGAAATCCACACACATTGATCACTGAGTCTTGAGATGGACAATGTTGTGGAAAACACGTTGTGCCTTATTTGGCAATCGAGCTTGATCAACTCATTTTGAATTGAAGTTGGGATATCCGGAGATTAGGATAGATGTTGAATATAGAAGTGTCATGCATTTGCTATATTATTATTTTTCTCCCCTCTTAAAAATATATTTGATTTATTTCTTTCCTTCCCTGTGTAAGTTAATCATTTTTTGAAAATTTATTTATCTTATTTTTTCTTCTCTCTCGATATTTATTTGATTTATTTTTTCTCTTTCATCATGCAAGTTAACTAATTTTAGAAATTATCATATTATTTTTCCTTTTCTCTTGAAAATGTAACAATATGATTTAACCATGTAATTTAATAATAACTAACAATCTTATATCATGATAAAAAAATTAACATTGAATTGTCACAACATGAATAGAATATAAAAAAAGTCCATAAATTTTAAAAATTGTTTGCATTTTTAGGAAAAAAAAAAAGGAAGGATCCATACTCTGATTTTAAATATAAACATCATTTATATAAAAATTTAGAATATGAAACAATAGTGATATGCATGATATAGATGTGCTGGTAAATTCTTATTCTTATTTTTATTTTGCCTTAATTGTTCTTTTGATATCTGTACTTTTGATCATAATAGCAAAAATTTACTAGATTTTCACAATATTTATATTGTTAGGTAACTTGACTATGATAGAGATGAGATGATTGACATGCATGTTGATTGTTTTGGGAAAGTAAATTTTGGAATTGATATATGATGAGATTGTGGATGTTGTGTTAAATGAAAATGGTGGTTTCTCATTTATAGATGATTATGGTGGTATGGGAAAAACTTTCCTTTGAAAGGCTTTGTCCTATCGATTTCTTATGAAAAAAATTAAGAAAAAAATGCAAAAACATCACAATAAGAGAAATGATCCCAACTAGGTAGACACCAAGACTCCTAACAAAATTTTGCAGCATGCCAAAATAGAATTAAATTGTACATGCTTTTAGCTTAAAGATTTTCATATTGTTTAGAATTATATAGTGATGTATTATAAAAAAATATTTATTCTATAAATGTTTCTCCACTATCATAACAAAATTAATGTAGGCATAATATTGCCTTTATATTTTTTATAATAATGTAAAATTAATTATTTTTTGGAAAATTATTAATATTATCAATCAATATTATAAAATTTGAAAGAAATTTCCTTAATGAGATTTATACCTGTGCATTTGCACGGGTGCTAACAACTAGTATTTAAACAACGTTTTTATTTGTTTTGGGTTTGAATTAAATCAGTGATTAGTGAATGAAAGAGCATATTAAGCGTTTGGGTTTCGACAAACGGGTTGAAATCCAAAGTCCAAAAACCAAGCCTCTTGGTCCAATGGTTGTAAGACCTGTCCTGTGACATTCTAGGGGTCGACTCGGTTTACTCTCGGGTTCAATTGTTGGCGGTGTTAAAATAATGCCTGACCAACGGAAGTCACACCCCACGAACAATGATTAATCCTTCATTACCAGTGTTGGGATATACTGAGTTTACACAAAAATAAAAAATAAAAATACAAAGCCCAAAACTGTAGTTCTCGACTCTTCAGTCCCAAAATTTCAGTACCCGTCCAAACATCCCCCTCTTTCACCGGTCATGCCTCCAACTTTCCCCTCTTTCCGCGCAAAGAATACTTCGATCCGCGACACTCAAGCCAATTCAATCTAAACTGTCCATAATAAAACATCAACGGCCACCACCCTTCATATGCCACGTCACCGATCCGCATGCTGCCTTCAGTCCAAACAAAACGACACCCCTCGATTCCCCTCCCAAACAAATCAACGGTCACGATCATTTCTTACAAACCACAATTTCAAAAAAACTCCCACTACATAAACAACATCTCCATCGTCTTTCACCTTCATCACTACTAGATCTCTCAATCTTCTCCTTCACAACGACAGCGTTTCGCTAATTCCTTCTGGTGATCGGAAAATGGCTCGTACCAAGCAAACCGCTCGCAAGTCCACCGGCGGCAAGGCGCCGAGGAAGCAACTGGCCACCAAAGCTGCTCGGAAATCTGCCCCGGCGACCGGCGGTGTGAAGAAGCCTCACAGGTTCCGGCCAGGCACTGTGGCTCTCCGTGAGATCCGAAAGTATCAGAAGAGCACTGAGCTTCTGATTCGTAAGCTTCCGTTTCAGCGATTGGTCCGTGAAATCGCACAGGACTTCAAGACTGACCTCCGTTTCCAGAGCTCTGCCGTGTCGGCGCTGCAGGAGGCGGCGGAGGCTTATCTTGTTGGACTATTTGAGGACACTAACCTTTGTGCCATTCATGCTAAGAGGGTTACTATTATGCCTAAGGATATTCAGCTTGCGAGGCGCATTAGGGGTGAGCGTGCTTGAAGTGTTGGTTAGTGTTTGATGTTGATGTAGATGGTATTTTGGTTAAGGGTTATGTAATATTGTAGTGTTGTTAATGCTCTATCAAATGGAATTAGTACTTTTGTTCTTAATTTCTTGGATTTTAAGAATACGGAGTTTCGTCTTATTTTTGTTGTTTAAAATGTTTCATAGCCAAACTTTTAAAAAATAAATGTTTTAAAATATATGAATTACTAATTTATTATTATATAATCTATAAATTATTATTATAAATAATTGATAATCGATAGCTTCAGCTTTGTTTTTCATATCTCGTTGTTGTTAACGTGCCATTGAAAGTGGTTGGCCATGGTTTCTATATTTCATTTCACTCTCTTTATGTTGTCCATGTCGTTTTTATATATTTAGGCTAATATGAAGCGAGTGAATAGATGGCTTATTTAGGGCCTGTTTGTTTACTGTTTTCAAAAACAGCTGTTTCCCGTGTCACCCCAAAACATTACGAAATTACCAAGAAATGGCACTTTGCTATAAAGATATAAGGTTCAGAATTCAGATGTACTTCTATGCGGCATATTAAGGAATTGTCACTACACGAATTAGCAGTATTTCCATCCAGTTCTTTGCAAAAGCAATCTTTCTGCTTTCTATATAACTATTAAAAGGCGAGTTAACCCTCAAAAGCTCAAGATAAATGAATACTTCAGCCGAAGAACACTTTCTTGGATGACCCCAAATCCTTTTTTCTTTTTATCTTTAGAGACTCACACTTGGGAATTTGCAAGAACCTCGACCTGCTCCAAAAAAGCATATAATCAAAACATATTAACAAAGAAATCTCAAAATTGTAGGATTATAAGATAAGGTGATGAAGTGATCATGCAAATAGGATAGGAGAAAAACTCACTGGGATCCTTAGTTGTTTGCTCAGCAAGTCCATTGAAATAGCAAGTTCCTCCCTCTCTTCTTAACTTTGCCCAGTAGGAGCTAAACACATAACTTGCATGATCAATAACTGAAACTGGAGCATAACACTCCCTACCTGGTGCAAGTGCATCACAATTCACATTCCCTTCATTGCAAGCATAGCTCAAAGCTGCTGCCAACTCCATTTCATTTGCATCTCTAGCTGCCACACACCACACCTTCCCTTGGTATGGCACATTGTTCTCTGCAGCTGGCAGTGATGCAAAATCTGTCAAAGGCCTCTTTCCTGTCAAGTCAATTTCATAAATTGGTGTCCCATCTGGGTGCAACAAGCCCCAGTGCCTTTCTGTTCCTGGACCAGTCTTTTGGTTTTCATCAAACAGTGAAAAGATGAAGGTTGGAATTGCAACCCCAGGTCTAGCCGGTGTCCCGATCGGTGGTTTTGCGGTCATCCTGTTGACGAGATTGCGATTGTATGTCGCCGCATTGAATATATTTGCTCCAGGTTCTTCTATGTCACCAAAATTAGGCCATCCTGTTTCAGATATTACAAGCTGGATGTTGGAGTAACCAAGTTTAGACATTGCAAAGATAAGGGAATCTAGCATTTGGTCTAACAAATTGGTGTAGGTTAAGCCACTAGCAGGGTCCCTTATGGTGAAACTTCCCCTGAACAATGCAAAGTCAAGGCTAATATTGTCGGGGTCCTGTGACCATGGGAAATATGGGTATGCATCAATGAAGAAAAATGACTTGGTTCTGTTTAAGAACTTGAGTATTGGTGCCATCACAGTGTGTATGATGTCGGACCGGAATGTCCCGCTTGATGGTGGGAAAGTTGATTGTAAGACATCCATGGCTAATGGGGTGCCAATTTTGATGCCTCTGATGTTCCGAGCCTTGAGTGATCTTTTGATGCTTCTCATTGCTGGGACAAGATCATGCCACATCTGGTGGCCTTGTTCTGAATCGTAGCTCAGCACTTCATTGCCGACAAGAAGAAAGCGAATCTTGGTTTCGGGGTAGTAAGGGAGGACATTGTTCCTCACCCATTCATCTGCTATGCTTTGGTTTGCAGCAATGCCTGAGATCTCATTGTTTGGGATCATGATGGAAACTTGGAGGCTGGTAGTTGATAAAAGATTTAAAATTTCAGGGTTGGAATCATAGAGCTTCACGCTGCCGGCATTCATCGTTGTTAGTAGCTCAATGGACCTATATGGAGAAGGTAGATTGTTCCCAAGTTGACCATAGTTCACACCAATGTTGCTTGAGGCTTCTGCTCCTGTAGAATCAGTTGAAAATTGGTGATAATATTGTTTACAAAATAAGATACTGAAGCAGTAAAGGAATGTGTATGTTTCAAACTTACTTGATAATGAAAGTATGCAGATGAGAAATATAGCCACAGGACTCATTTCTCCAACTTTTATGTTAGTGACTACTTGCCTCCCACTAGGTGCTGTAATGGGTAAGGAATAGAGTGAGGTTAAGAGAGTAATAGCAGTATGAATTTATACAAATGAAATGAAGACTACTAGCAAGAAATCATATATTTCTGGCTAAAGGATCTTTATGTGTATCAAAGAAAGAGAGCATCATTTTTTTTACTGTCCAGTGGAAGCTATGAAATAGAGAAGGAATGAAGATGTTCAGCACATAGATAAATGATTAAACTATAGTAGTAAAATGTATATGGCATTGGCAAGGGTGTGGTTTCTTTGTTTTTTGCTTTGCTTTGACATGTTTCTCAACATGTTTTATTTCAAGAAATGCAGTTTCATTAGTCACAAACTTTAGAAGGGTACAGAAGCTACTAGCTTATGGAAATTAGACTAATGAAATGGTGTCACGTATCTCTTGTGACTTGGGACAAACTCTGAAGCAACAATTTTTGAGCATCTACCTTTTAAATCAAGACACCAACCTCTTGGTGGTTCTGACCATGATTTGGTGTGATCGTATAGGGCACCAAATTTTTATTTTTTTATTTAGTATATATACTAATGTATATATTAAAAGAACAATTTTATATTTGAGGGTCCAATTGTTTTTTAAAATTCACGCTCAAAACTTGACAAGCCTAATAAGAAGGAGTGAGAATAGGTCGACCTATTTACAATTAATATTATATTTTAATAAAATGTATAATATACAATGTAAAAAAATTAATTTTATTAGAAAATTAATATATTATTAGAAAATTATAAAAAAATTGAAACTCTGTCTGTGACCACTTTCATTCTCCCTTCTTTCGCTCGAATTAGAAAGTAGAAACCATTTGTTTTATCTGTCCCTCTGCATGACTGACTGACTAGGTATGTATCTTGATGGGCACTTCTCGTCATCATATTACATTCATTATTGTTCTAATGGAGAAAATCAAGATAAGAGTTGACTTGTTTATTCAAAAGAATTAGATAGAGTTTTTTTTTTGCTATAAGTTATTTAAAACAAGTCACAGAACAAACCACTTAGCAAATGAAGGTTTTAATGATTGGAATCAAATCACTATTTTTGTTATAATTCTATTGTAGTTTGCTCTTTTAATCTTTTTATTTTCTTCGATAATATTTTGTTTCACTTGAGGTTGTATAAAATAATGAATGATTAGTTTTTTGCACCTCTTTACGCTCTTTTGAGACACACACATATTCGCCTTATACAAAAAAGGACATCAATTTCTCAGTTCGCACGGGACACTCAAAATCTCGGGGACGACCTTCACGACCATCCATGGTTTCTACTAACCAAATGAAACACAGCTCTACAAATAGCTCCCTCTTCATGACTTGTCTAGTTTGATGTCTATTACTCGAGCATTTCATGGCAGTGGAATATTGTGTATCGTAAGAGAAATTATTCAGGCTGTAATATGTATTTAATCATCGATATTAGTACACTCCCTTCCTTTAAAAATTAGTTCTTAAATTTTTTTTTTATAAATTCCTAGGAGTGGATTACTAATTTACTATTAACAAAAATGGCTTATTACATCCAATCTACTAAGTTAGTTTCGAATTTATAATAAATAAAAAAGATATTAGGGTTGTACCAAAGAAAAAAGAAGAGGAAGATATTAGGGTATTTAATGCAATTTGTAATTTCATAACATATCAAATGAAGTATTCTACTATTGCCTTTCGTTTTTTTTAGAGTAATCTATTTATTCTCTTTATCTCTTATGCGTCAGAAGGAAACAATAAAACATCTCATAAACATTTTTATTGCGATTTTTTTTTTGAATTTTATAGAAACTCAATTCTTCCTCTTTGTTTGGATAGGGAAAAAAAATGAGAAAATAAGTAGAATAGAAAAAAACTAGGAAAAAAGAGATAATAATTAGATTTTTAGATCATGTGAATTGGAAAATAGTGAAAAGACCAAAGACAAATTAAAGATTCCTATATAATCCATATGGCAATCAAAGGTAGGAACAGAGACCTCGAAACACAAATTGTTCCGTAAGTTGACAAAAAATAGACTGAGGCCATTTCAAAATTAACCCAGCCAGCCACGTGACCAATCTTCAACAATGTAGCCACCAAACTTAGTCACAAACACCCCAAGCAATAACATAGCGGCATTACTGTGGAAAGCATAAAACTCCCCAATCAACCCTATCCAACCAAATAGGGACACAAAAACAAGGGACATACACAGCATGGGCATAAATAGCAGCATCAGAATTTATCATCCAAAACAAGCCAGAGACACTCTTCTCAATCACACAAACAGCAGGCACACCGTGTTAAGGATATGTTAATGCAGTTTTTTGGTTTCTTACCAAAATTCCTTGGTTGCAAATAATTAAAGATCAAACGACCGTGAAACCTACGAGTTATGCGATAGTCTTGTTAAGAATAGGTATAAACTGTCTGCCAAATATGAATTTGACAAATTAGTCAAATCTAGTAATATACTGGTAAGGACTTGATGCTATGACAAGTGTATGGGTTTGAAAATGGTGTTTAAAATTATCGTAAATACTGAAAGGTAACTTTGAAATTTAAAAGATGGAGGTAGTTTCTATTGTAGAAAATAACTTCCTAATCGAACTAAGTTTATAACGAACAAGAAACAAAAGTCTGGAAAAGAAAGGTTAAGTAAAATAAAATCTAAGAATAGAAATTACTTGCGAAAAGTAAAAGAAATTAGAAGAATAATTTGAGAGGAATACCGGAAATAATGAAGAACAAGTGAAGAACTTGAAAGACATAACCAGTATTGTAATGGGTTTTTATATTGAATTGACATAAGAAGGGTGGAGGGAATACTTGAATGTTATCCGTCAATCTTCTATGTGATCGAGATATGTAGGATGTGTATCAAGTAACCAACCCTTATTACATTATGATTACTAGTATTTATAGGCAAATAAAATAACTACCTAGAAATAACTCCCTATCTAAATGACTGTCACATGTCTTTGGCAGTTCTCTTAAGTTTTATACTTAAAATGTTTTGTCAAGCGATCCCACTAGCTGCTCAATGTCTTGAAACGCTCCGTGTCAATTTGCTTATCTTCGACGGTTTGAACTGCTTGACAACTTGTATTGGTACCTTTCGTCGGATTGGAGACTTAACCAATTTCTTCACTTTTCTATTTCTCTTGACGACTCTTCCTTCGACTAAGTCTTCCTTTATTATTTTGTCAGGAATTTGATTGTCGAATCTTTTCCTCTGTTGAACTGTATTTTCTTGTCAAACCAAATATCTTCAATACTTAGAAAATTTTGATTACCTCCTCAATCCCTTCATCATCCTGTCAAGAAAACATCTGTCAAATCCAAAATTTCATCCTTAACAGATGCCCCCAAGTTTTGCTTTTCGACGGCTTTGTCCGAAAGAATAGTAAAATTTGAATTTTCAAATCCTTAACAGATTTTTAATTCTGGGTTTAACTTCAGTAATCAAATCTTATCAACTTAATCATATCCCTACTTAATAGGGATAATCATAACATTGTAGCTTTCTTGGAAATCGAACCATCAACCCCCACTTTCTTTAAATTTCTATCACATCACCGCTTAGTCTCCTTCTTCTTCTACTCGCTTCTTTTCTTTGTGAAAAATTTTCTTTTACAAAGTTACTTCATTCTTCACCATTTCGCTTAGTGCTCATGGCGACTTCTTCCAAAACTTCAGCTTTAGCACCCCAATCCTCGGTGGCTGCTCCTAGGGCGGTGGTTCAGGATCCACTTTTGGATAAATCAAAGCTATGGCAAAAATATAAGGTAATTTATCCTATTCATGACTCTTCCATTTCTCTGAACCCACCTTCTGCGTTCTTGGGTCCCCTCATTGCCTAGAACGAAATTCCTGATAATTTGCGGGGTTCTTTTCCTTGCTATAACCCTAATGAAGCTATCTTAGCCTCTTTACCTTCACTTCCTATTCAGGCATTCAAAAAGGGCGATAGGATTTTTAGGATGCCCCCTGCTACCAAATTTGATGCCTACGTTGGTTGGCTTGATCGTGTCCAAGCCCAGAAACATGAGGTATGGGAAGAAGCTGGAATCTTTGAATTTATTCAGCTTTCTCGTCACCTTAAACTGGTAGACTTTTCTTTAATTGGGGCATCAACCTTTTTCTGGAATAAAACTACCAACAATTTCCATTTTGTAAGACTCAATAACTTAGAGATTTTGATATGTGACAAATACAACTTAATGTGTATGCAAGTGTTTTAGTATCAAATAGCAAAGACAGGTATCAAGCAGTGATCAACAAGTTCAGTAAGCAATCAAAGGAGAGTATTCAAGGAAGAACTTAAGGGAATCAAAGAGCAAAGACAGAGATCAAAGGATCATCAAGACAAGAGCTTAAAGGAGAAATTAGTTTGAAGTCTTAGATGATTTGTAAGAGATGAAATGTCTTATTCACAAATAAGCTCAATTAAAAAGATGCATGAAGAAAATCATTTTTCATAACCTACATTAAAAGGAATAAGTTTTCGTTAATGAAAATGATTTTTGGAAATGTGAAGTGCTCGTCGAAAGCACTCGTCCAACACAAGTGACAAAAGCACTCGTCCAACTGAAGTAATAGAAGCGCTTGTCCAACAATGAAGTAATACAAGCGCTCGTCCAACACTGAAGCAATACAAGCGGTCGTCCACTAAAGTGACAGAAGTGCTCATCCACTAAAGTGACAGAAGTGCTCGTCCACTGTAGTGATAGAAGCGCTCGTCCACTGTAGTGACAGAAGCGCTCGTCCACAAAAGACTTTGGACCTGCTAAATCCTTAAATGAGAAGCTCCGTCCAATGACATGGCATATGGAGCTCGTCTACTAATTGGAGCTCGTCCAATTACTTTGTGTTTTAGTACTCCCGTCTGTTGACGTGGCATATGGAGCTCGTCTACTAGCACGTTCGAATGTAAAGTCTTAATGGCTAGATGGATGCAGTTATTATCACGATGGACGCGAATTCTATAAACCGATGTAGAATCTTATTTCAAGAACGAGAATCAAGAAAACAAATTCTGTTAATCAGATCCAAATTTGTTTTGATTGATCCCAACGACTATAACTTGTTTTCTATATAAAGAGGGATCAAAGGAACACTTTTAACAATCACAACCAGATCAGAAATTTTATACGAAATCAATTGTGAAAATCATTCATCTTTTTTCTTGAGCTTATTGTGAAAAGAGTGTTTCACTCCCATAAGTGCTTCAATTTGTTTATCTGACTATTGAAAGTTAGGAATCAACTTTTGATTTACATTTCAATTGTAAATAGAGAGGGAGTCTCTCTGAGTGATTAGGGTGAGGTATTCCTAAGGTTGAACATTGAGGCTCTTCACAAGAGTGTGATATCTCGAGGTGAAGGAGTGCTCTGTGGTGTAAAGGTTTTTCAAGCTACTTGGCAAAGCTTGTGTGTTAGTGTGTGAAATCCCACAGGTGGAGTGGGGACTGGATGTAGGTCACAGTGGAGGTGACTGAACCAGGATAAATCTGGTTGTGTGGTATCCCTAAACTCAAACTCCTTTACTTTCTGTTTATGATCAAGAACCTGTGATTTTGATGTTTAAAGTTCAATATAATTTCTGTTCTTGATCTATATAAACTGTATTGAAACCTGAGTTCGATTGTAATCAAGACTGTGTTATCTGCGTTCAAAACTGAGTTGATCAAAACCATTCTTGATTGCTAAAACTGAACTATTACTGAAACTGAAATCTGCAAGTTCGTCCTTGATTGTTAATGCTTGTATCTGAAACTTGCATAACTTGTTCTTATTCTTTAAAGGTTTAATCAATTTCTGTATTTTGTTATTACTGATTTATTGAACCTGAATCTATTCTCTATTAATTCTGAATCAATCTTTCTTATCCTCATCACCTTCTATTCAAGATTTTATATAAACCCTTCATTGATTTTGTAAAAGATCCTGAGGCCACAAATCCGCAACTCTGATTTGAAAAGCTTTGTGAAAAAGTTTTAAGAGGGAAATATTTTTTTTGAAAACTCAATTCACCCCCTCTTGAGTCGTTGAAGCCAAAACAACAATTGGCATCAGAGTTAAACTCTTAAGTTTGGCTTAACAGCTATAAGAGTATGGATTACAATGACTGTTTAAATGAAGGGGCTTCCCTTACACACCCTCCTGCCTTCAATGGATCTGAGTATATCTATTGGAAGGAAAGAATGGTAATCTTTCTTGAGGCAGCAGGCGTAGACCTTTGGGATGCAGTAGAAAATGGACCATTTGTCCCCTCTACTATAGTGCTAACGGTGCTCCAAGAAATAAGCCTAAAACTGAATGGAATGAGGATGATAAGAAAAGAGTTCAATATAATGCACGTGCTAAGAATATTATAACATCTGCTTTGAGCCTTGATGAGTTTTTCAGGGTTTAAAATTGCAAATTAGCAAAGGAGATGTGGGGTACATTGAAAGTAACACATGAAGAATCCACTGATGAATCTGAATCCGAGGAGGAAAACTTGTGCTTTATGGCCAGCAAGAACAGTGATTTAGAAAGTGAAGTAAGTTCTGATTATCAACCTTCTTATGATGAGTTGCAAAATGCTTTTGAAGAACTTCATAAAGAATCCGTTAGACTTGCTAGATTGCTAACTAAGTCTAAGAAAACCATCACATGCTTAGAGGAGAAAACTTCTGTTTTAAACAAAGAGGTAGATCAATTAAAAACAGAAAATTGTGCTTTAAAAGAAAAACTAGCAACTGTTTTAGATGCATCTATATGTGATAAATGTCCTAAGTTGGAGAAACATATAAATCATTTGAATGGTGATCTATCTAGAATTAATAGTGATAAAGAAATCTTGAATGCTTCTAGCTGTACATTGACTAAAGAGGTTGAAAAACTGAAAAATGACCTAGCAAGATTCACAAATGGTAGAGATAACTTGAATGCTTTGTTAGGACAGCAAAAGTGTGTTTATGATAAGGCTGGAATAGGCTATAAACCTAAGATACATGAGAAATCTTTCAAGAAATTTTTTACTGCACCTAAGACATCAAACACACCATTTGTTAAATGCAATTTTTGTGCTAGAAAAGGCCACACAGCTTCTACATGTACATATAGAAAATCAGCATACAATAAATCTAAGTATATATGGGTTCCTAAAGGAACTATTGCTGCAACTAACCATGAAGGACCCAAACAGATTTGGGTACCTATAGCAAAAACATGATTCTGTTTTGTAGGTGTGGTGGATGGTCAAGAGCAAAAATTGGAATTATGACATAGAGCCTTCACCGAACACAAAATGGGTAACAATAAAGAAAGAATATTGATTGAATATGTTTTCTAATTATCATTATTAATGTATGATTGTGAATCTTTGTGTTGACTTATATATCATTGTATAGTACGTCTACATTGTTGTATTAAAGTTATTCGGTCAATCTTGGAATAATCATATGGCATTTGTGTCTCAAGTAGAACCTAAGAATATATATGATGCTATAATTGATGAACATTGGATGATGGCTATGCAAGATGAGTTAAACCAGTTTGAAAGAAACCAAGTTTGGAAACTAGTGCCTAAACCCAAGAACTGTCAAGTAATAGGTACAAAATGAGTTTTTAGGAATAAACTAGATGAAAATGGTATAATTGTAAGAAACAAGGCTAGATTGGTAGCCAAAGGGTATAACCAAGAAGAAGGCATAGATTATGATGAAACATATGCACCAGTAGCAAGATTAGAAGTTATAAGAATACTACTTGCTTATGCTTGCATAATGAGATTTAAATTGTATCAAATGGATGTTAAGAGTGATTTCTTAAAATGGATTTATACAATAGGAAGTGTATGTTGGTCAACCACCTGGTGTTGAGAATAATGAATTGCCTAACCATGTTTATAAACTGTCTAAAGCACTATATGACTTAAAGAAGCTCCTAGAGCTTGGTATGAAAGGTTAAGTAATTTTCTCAATGAAAAAGGATTTAAAAGAGGTAAAGTTGACACAACCTTGTTCACTAAGAAAAAGGCACACAACATTTTACTTGTACAAATATATGTGGATGATATAATTTTTGGTTCCACTAATGAGCATTTGTGTAATGAGTTTGCAAGTCTTATGCAGAGTGAGTTTGAAATGTCAATGATGGGTGAGCTGAACTTTTTCTTTGGACTGCAAATAAAGCAAACTGAA
This sequence comes from Sophora flavescens, assembly GCA_030762895.1. Classification (NCBI taxonomy): domain Eukaryota; kingdom Viridiplantae; phylum Streptophyta; class Magnoliopsida; order Fabales; family Fabaceae; genus Sophora; species Sophora flavescens. Next base: position 103,839,446 of record CM061064.1, read on the forward strand.
AATGGAATCTTTGTTAGCCAAACCAAGTACTGCAATGAGTTGATCAAGAAGTTTGGCATGGAAAATGCTAAGGAGATGGCTACTCCAATGAGTACCTCCTGTTATCTGGACAAGGATGAGCAAGGTAAACCTGTTGATGTTTATAAATTCAAAGGTATGATAGGCTCGCTACTTTATCTTACTGCTAGTAGGCCCGATATCATGTTTAGTGTAAGCATGTGTGCTAGATATCAAGCAAATCCAAAAGAATCACACTTAACATCAGTTAAAAGGATAATTAAGTATCCTTTAGGAACAAAAGACATGGGATTATGGTATCCCAAGGGAGCTACATGTACTTTAATTAGCTATTCAGACTCTGATTTTGCTGGTTGTAAACTAGATAGAAAGAGTACTAGTGGAACTTGTCATTTACTAGGAAACTCATTAGTATCATGGTTCAGTAAGAAACAATCTAGTGTGGCTTTATCCACTGTAGAGGCTGAATATGTAGCAGCTGGTAGCTGTTGTGCACAGGTTTTATGGATGAAACAACAATTAGTTGATTATGGTATGCAACTAAACCAAGTTCCTATTAGATGTGACAATACGAGTGCAATTAACTTAAAAGAATCCCATAATGCACTCTAGAACCAAACACATAGAAATCAGACATCATTTCATTAGAGATCATATTCAGAGTAGAGAAATTGAGATTGAATATGTTGATACAACTAAACAACTTGCCGATATCTTTACCAAGCCCTTGAACAAGGAAAGCTTCTTGTTCATTAGAAGAGAATTGGGCATAATTGATCAATCCTATGTCTAATCTCTATCCCTCTATCATGAACAATTTTATAAGCTATGTTTGAATGTTTAAATGCTTACCTTATCTATTGCTTTGAATGTTTCTTTTCTTTACCTTTTTGATAATGCCAAAAGGGGGAGGAAAAAGTATGATATAGAAAAAGGGGATAATAACAAATAATACATGAAAAAAAAGTATGATATAGAGAAAACGAATTATACATGCATATGTTGAGGGAGACCTTAAAATCTTACATGATTAATGGGAAGTAAATCAAATTCTGCTATGTTAATATTTTTTTTGCTCTGATATACTTCTGCTCTGACTGCTTTGATACCATGATATAAATCTGCTAAAAACACTTAGCGTATGCTGCACTTATACTCCGATCTTATAATTTGTTAAAAGATTTGTCATAATAAAAAAGGGGGAGATTGTAAGACTCAATGACTTAGAGATTTTGATATATGACAAACACAACTAAATGTGTATGCAAGTGTTTTAGTATCAAATAGCAAAGACAGGTATCAAGCAGTGATCAACAAGTTCATTGAGCTATCAAAGGAGAATATTCAAGGAAGAACTTAAAGGAATCAAAGAGCAAAGACAGAGATCAAAGGATCATCAAGAAAAGAGCTTAAAGGAGAAATTAGTTTTAAGTCTTAGATGATTTGTAAGAGATGAAATATCTTATTCACAAATAAGCTCAATTAAAAAGATGCATGAAGAAAATCATTTTTCATAACCCGCATTAAAAGGAAAAAGTTTTCGTTAATGAAAATGATTTTTGGAAATAAGAAGTGCTCGTCCAAAGCAATCGTCCAACACAAGTGACAAAAGCGCTCGCCCAACTGAAGTAATAGAAGCGCTCGTCCAACAATGAAGTAATACAAGTGCTCGTCCAACACTGAAGTAATACAAGCGCTCGTCCACTAAAGTGACAGAAGCGCTCGTCCACAAAAGTGACAGAAGCGCTCGTCCACTAAAGTGACAGAAGTGCTCGTCCACTGTAGTGACAGAAGCGCTCATCCACTGTAGTGACAGAAGCGCTCGTCCACAAAAGTCTTTGGACCTACTAAATCCTAAAATTAGAAGCTCCGTCCAATGACATGTCATATGGAGCTCGTCTACTAATTGGAGCTCGTCCAATTACTTTGTGTTTTAGTACTCCCGTCTGCTGACGTGGCATATGGAGCTCGTCTACTAGCCCGTCTGAATGTAAAATCTTAATGGCTAGATGGACGCAGTTATTATCACGATGGACGCGAATTCTATAAACCGATGTAGAATCTTATTTCAAGAACGAGAATCAAGAAAACAGATTCTGTTAATCAAATTCAAATCTGTTTTGATTGATCCCAACGACTATAACTTGTTTTCTATATAAAGAGGGATCAAAGGAACACTTTTAACAATCACAACCAGATCAGAAATTTTATACGAAATCAATTGTGAAAATCATTCATCTTTTTTCTTGAGCTTATTGTGAAAAGAGTGTTTCGCTCCCATAAGTGCTTCAATTTGTTTATCTGACTATTGAAAGTTAGGAATTAACTTTTGTTTTACATTTCAATTGTAAATAGAGAGGGAGTCTCTCTGAGTGATTAGGGTGAGGTATTCCTAAGGTTGAACATTGAGGCTATTCACAAGAGTGTGGTATCTCGAGGTGAAGGAGTGCTCTGTGGTGTAAAGGTTTTTCAAGCTACTTGGCAAAGCTTGTGTGTTAGTGTGTGAAATCCCACAGGTGGAGTGGGGACTGGATGTAGGTCACAGTGGAGGTGACTGAACCAGGATAAATCTGGTTGTGTGGTATCCCTAAACTCAAACTCCTTTACTTTCTGTTTATGATCAAGAACCTGTGATTTTGATGTTTAAAGTTCAATATAATTTCTGTTTTTGATCTGTATAAACTGTGTTGAGAACTGAGTTCGATTGTAATCAAGGCTGTGTTATCTGCGTTCATAACTGAGTTGATCAAAACTATTCTTGATTGCTAAAACTGAACTATTACTGAAACTGAAACCTGCAAGTTTGTTTTTGATTGTTAATGCTTGTATCTGAGACTTACATAACTTGTTCTTAATCTTTAAAGGTTTAATCAGTTTCCGTATTTTGTTATTACTGAATTATTGAACCTGAATCTATTCTCTATTAATTCTGAATCATTCTTTCTTATCCTCATCACCTACTCCTCAAGATTTTATATAAACCCTTCATTGATCTTGTAAAAGATCCTGAGGCCATAAATCCACAACTCTGATTTGAAAAGCTTTGTGAAAAAGTTTTAAGAGGGAAATATTTTTTTGAAAACTCAATTCACCCCCCCCCCCTTTTGAGTCGTTGAAGCCAAAACAACAGATTTCTCATATGGAATGATGGGCCCAACCCTTTTCGACATGTCGTCCTTTACAGGACTTCGTCCGGATGGCCCTTCCACGCATACCTATGTCAAGGTCAAGAGATCAATTGATGTCTATGTCCCAAGATATTCTTTTTCTAAATATGTCACATATTTCAAAGGTAAATAAAACGAACCGGTGACAGACGCTGAGCATGTAGCCTTTTTATTTCTTTGGCTATTGATAGTGTGATTTTACATGATATTTTCTATATACTCTTGCATGCATTTTGCATATAGATTAGGCATTCTTTATTTGGTTTTTATTTGATTTTCCCTTGGAACGGGTGAAGCGGTGTCTTGGTGTTGTTTTGCAGGAATTCAATGTAAAAATGATCAAAATCAGCCATGGTGGAGCCTGGATGAAATAGAGCTTGAAAAGTGAAGAATATGAGCCAAACAGAGCCCATCACGGCCTGGCCGTGATGACCATCACGGCCTGGCCGTGATGACCATCACGGCCGTGATCAAGCAGAGCAGAAGGCAAAAGTCAGAGACTGTCACGGCCAGCCCGTAACAGACATCACGGCCGTGACCAACCAGAAATTTTGGTTTTCGCGTCGCGAACATAGTGCTCGCCTCGCGAGACTTTATTTTATGCAAACACGCCTTGGATAGAACGCGTCACGGCCAGCCCGTGATGGCCATCACGGCCGTGACGCGCAACAGACCTATAAATAAGAACGCAGCAGACAGAACTGGGGAGTTTTTGGGGTCCATTTGAAGGCATTTGGAGGCTGCAGCTGGGCTAGGGTTTCAACCCTAGAAGGGAGCCAAGAGGGGTTGCTTTGAAGAAGAAGGAAAGCTCCCATGGGGCCTCTTCTCTCCTCTTCCTTCCTATTTCTCTGGTTTGGTTTTCTTTGTTTTATGAGTAGTTAAATCCCTGTGTTGGGATTAGATGTAGCCAAACTTATGTTTATGTATTTATCTTGACTGATTAATCTATGTTTATGCTTCATATTAGTGATTAATTTTCTGTGCTTAATGCTTGTTGTGGCTAGCACCCCCATGACTTGATTTGTGTTTTGGTATGCAATGGGAACGTTCGTATCATAACCGGAACTGAATTTAATCACCTAGTAAGCCTTGTATCTAGGAATGGAACTAGGTTTATTAGTAATCACATGATCCCTAATCTTAATGCAAATTCATTAATCTAGGCCACCTAAGGAATTAGGGTCTATTAGTGGGTTTAGGCTCTTGCCATCCGAGGAATCGGGGTTTGAGTATTTTAGTGGATTGATTTTAATATCTGAAGCATGAATGGGAGGTATCTAGTCCTGATAGTACATGAATTAGAGGTTTGGTGAAGTCTAGTCCCAACATATCCTTTCTGCACTCCAAGTGTTTGTCAAAAGTCCCCAAAAAGACAAAAAGATTTTATTTCTTTTCTTTTGTTTGTTTTACTTTCTCTTGATTAATAGTTTAGTCTAGATAGTTGCCGAGTTTGTGAATTGGTAATTGACATCCAATCCCCGTGGATACGATAACCGGTCTTACCACCGTATTACTTGCACGACTGGGTATACTTGCCCAGAATCCGTCAACAAGTTTTTGGCGCCGTTGCCGGGGATTGGTTTTGCCAATATCATTAGTAACAAAGGAGGCAACTAATTTAGACATTTTTATTCTTTTTTATTTTTCTGTATATATATGATCTTTTTCTTTTGAGTTGTGTTTGTGCAAGGTGGGTGCAGTTCATGGAAAATTTTTATTATCCACCTGATGAGGAAGCCTCCAGTCGCGTTTTGGAAGACAACTGGTGTTTGGGAGACGTCATGGATTTGATGGATCATGTTACTCCCGCACAAGTTGATTATAGGACGGGAAGGCTAATATACAACTTCTCCGAGGAGGATTGGGAAACCTTTTGCTCCTATTTGCCACCTCCACCACCATGTATGATTCCCATAGAGCCACATGAAGCAGAATTTGAGAAAAATCTGGTTATGGGAATGGATCAAATTGAAGATGAAGAGGTGGTGGTAGATGAACAACAACAAGAGGAATTACCTTCCACACATCCTTGGAGAGGAACAAGTGAGAAGGCGGTGCATTTGGAAAGCACTCCCTCCACCATGCTTGCTGAATTTACTGCATTAAATAAATATGTTGGCTTGCATGCATGTGTGGACATTGGTAAGTTAGCCCCTTCCACTTGTCTGTCACACTTCCTCTTGAAATTTCCACTTGACCCGAGAGGAAGTGAATTTATAATTGCAAAGGTCAATGGAATTTCCACCCAATGGCTGGGTGGAATTGAGAATAAAGTTATTTTACTGCTACAATCACCATCCCAATTTCCATTTGATCCGGGAGGAGGATCCAGGTGATGCTTTTCAATAAGTCAAGCTAGTGACATTAAAGAAGCGCTCATTGGGAGGCAACCCAATTTTTCTTTTCCTTTTCCTTTTTCCTTTTTGTTTAGTTAGATTTGATTTTTGATTTTAAACTCTTGAATAATTTGAGAAGATCAAGAGTTTTCTTTTACTAATAAAATTGCCAAGTGATTTCAGGGAAAAAGAAGGAAGGGAGAGCAAGAAGACAAGAAAAAGCAACCCAATTTTCAAGCAGTTTCTGACTGAAATGAAAGTCAACACCCGCTACCGCCTCGGTAAGCCGTTCAAATTTTTTTTGTTTTATTTTATTTTTCTTCCCTTTCTCTATCTTGATTGTTTACATTGGGGACAATGTAAATTCTTAAGCTTGGGGTAGGGGTATTTTGCATTTGCATTTTTCATGTTACATTCATATAGTCTTGCATGAATAGTTTGCATGTCACACAATTAGATTGCCCTTGCTTAGATTTTGTATCCAATTGTGAGAACTAAGTGCCCAATAATTTGAGATAGTGAATTGTTGAACCCAATTCTGTTTATTCTTGTGATATGGCTGCAAATGAAAATGCTTGAGATAATCTTGGATAGTTGATAATTAGCATATGGTTCTGTAGATTTGTGTTGTTCATTGATGGCTGAACTACTAAAATGTGAGATTTTGAGCCATAAAGGGGTACTCACAAAATTTTACCCCATTCCTTGTGTTAGAGTGTTATTCCTCTTGGTTTGCTTTCTCTAGAACTTGACTTGAAACCATTTTGAAGCTTAAAAATTTTTGAAAATATTTTTGAAAATGATTGAGGCAATAGGTATTTTTCTGGCCTTCTGAGCTTTGAATGATGAAATGCTACCCTTAGTTGCCCAATTTTGAGCCTACAAAAGAATAAAATGCTTTTCTTGGTACCCTGAAATGTTTTGATAAATATGTTTGATAGGGACCTTCTAAAGTATTACAAAAGGAAAAAAAAAGGTAGTTGAAAAAGTTTGGGAAAAGAATCGGAAAAATAATTCTCTTGAGTTGAAAAATCTCTCATTCTCCAAATAAAAAAAAATTTGATAAAAATAAATAGAGAAGGGGATGACAAAAAGAAAAGTGAGAAATAAAAAGAAAAGGAAAGCAAAGAAAGGTGGAAAGTGAATTGAAAACCCAAGAAGGTATTTTAGAAGGTCAGGCTTTGCAAATGTTGATGTTTATGTAACCTTTTGAAATGTCCTTTTCTTGTTATCCCCACCTAACGATTAATCCCATGGCCATGTTACAACCAAATAAAAGACCTCTTGATTCTAAACTGTTTTCATTAATAAAGTAGAGATGTGGTTGATAGTCAAGCCTATGGTAGGATTCATTCCTTGAGGAAAATTGAGTGAAATGTCTTATCCCCTAAACACTTGAGTGAGGTGAGAAAAGAGAGCCAAGCAAATGAACAAGCTTGGGGTGAGCTTCAAGTGAGAAAGAGTACCCAAATCAGTGAGAACATGACTCTAAGGAACCTAAGCCTCTAATTGGACTTGAATTGATTGTCTCTTGCTGAATTGTTGAATTGCCTATTACTTGGATCATTTACTCGGGTTCTTAGTTCACTATCCATGTTCTGTTTATTCTACTGGCCTTAGTGATTGCTTGAGGACAAGCAATTGAATAAGCTTGGGGTGATTTGATAGTGTGATTTTACATGATATTTTCTATATACTTTTGCATGCATTTTGCATATAGATTAGGCATTCTTTATTTGGTTTTTATTAGATTTTCCCTTGGAACAGGTGAAGCGGTGTCTTGGTGTTGTTTTGCAGGAATTCAATGTAAAAATGATCAAAATCAGCCATGGTGGAGCCTGGCTGAAATAGAGCTTGAAAAGTGAAGAATATGAGCCAAACAGAGCCCATCACGGCCTGGCCGTGATGACCATCACGGCCGTGATCAAGCAGAGCAGAAGGCAAAAGTCAGAGACTGTCACGGCCAGCCCGTAACAGACATCACGGCCGTGACCAACCAGAAATTTTGGTTTTCGCGTCGCGAACATAGTGCTCGCCTCGCGAGACTTTATTTTATGCAAACACGCCTTGGATAGAACGCGTCACGGCCAGCCCGTGATGGCCATCACGGCCGTGACGCGCAACAGACCTATAAATAAGAACGCAGCAGACAGAACTGGGGAGTTTTTGGGGTCCATTTGAAGGCATTTGGAGGCTGCAGCTGGGCTAGGGTTTCAACCCTAGAAGGGAGCCAAGAGGGGTTGCTTTGAAGAAGAAGGAAAGCTCCCATGGGGCCTCTTCTCTCCTCTTCCTTCCTATTTCTCTGGTTTGGTTTTCTTTGTTTTATGAGTAGTTAAATCCCTGTGTTGGGATTAGATGTAGCCAAACTTATGTTTATGTATTTATCTTGACTGATTAATCTATGTTTATGCTTCATATTAGTGATTAATTTTCTGTGCTTAATGCTTGTTGTGGCTAGCACCCCCATGACTTGATTTGTGTTTTGGTATGCAATGGGAACGTTCGTATCATAACCGGAACTGAATTTAATCACCTAGTAAGCCTTGTATCTAGGAATGGAACTAGGTTTATTAGTAATCACATGATCCCTAATCTTAATGCAAATTCATTAATCTAGGCCACCTAAGGAATTAGGGTCTATTAGTGGGTTTAGGCTCTTGCCATCCGAGGAATTGGGGTTTGAGTATTTTAGTGGATTGATTTTAATATCTGAAGCATGAATGGGAGGTATCTAGTCCTGATAGTACATGAGTTAGAGGTTTGGTGAAGTCTAGTCCCAACATATCCTTTCTGCACTCCAAGTGTTTGTCAAAAGTCCCCAAAAAGACAAAAAGATTTTATTTCTTTTCTTTTGTTTGTTTTACTTTCTCTTGATTAATAGTTTAGTCTAGATAGTTGCCGAGTTTGTGAATTGGTAATTGACATCCAATCCCCGTGGATACGATAACCGGTCTTACCACCGTATTACTTGCACGACTGGGTATACTTGCACAGAATCCGTCAACAGCTATGTGCTTATGTCTTTTGTAGTAAATCTGCCACTTTGATTGCAGCTTATGTTCCTCTTGCCAACCTTCTTGCTACTGGCAAGAGGACAACACTAGGCCAATGTGTTTTGGCCAATCTTTATGATAGCATGAGTATGTTGGTCGACACTATCAGATCAAATAAAAAGAAAACTAACATAGGAGGTCCTCTTTGGCTTCTCCAATTGTGGCTTCATGCCGTCTTAGAGCGTCGACTTTCTTACAAGGCTCCTACAGAATTGTCAATAGACACTTATGGTTCTTATCTTTGTTATGTTTCTGCTGAGTCTTTGTCAAAAGATGAAACTATCAATTTCAAATTCTATTTCAAAATTTTCCATTCTCTTTCGTCGACTTCTTCAAAAATCAATTTCATCCCTTTTGTCGACCGAAAGTATGGTCCAGAGTGGTTTACTAAGCTGAATACTACTGTGTCTAAATCCAATGAATCAATTTGGGACAATTTTCTTTGTCAAAGTCATTTTTGTCGATGGTCCTGGTTTTAAAACCCATCGAAGCTATCTTCATTTACCCAATACCACTGCCTGTCAGCTTGGTTTCTGTCAATTTATCCCCGCTCCTTACTCATCAGACCCGGATGAGCACTTCATCAATGCCAAGGTTCCAATATACGAAGATATCGTGGCCATCAGTGACGAAGATGAAGCTCGCAGGGCCTCTTTACAACCTGTCCCATTTTCTACTTTTCATGGAGCAACTCAAAGTTGTCTTGACTGGTGGGATGATTATTACTCTAATTACCATCCAGGTCTAAAAGTCTACTTGAGTCGCATTACAGATGCTGCTGGTAATGGTGATGATTCTTTTGTGCAGGAACAAGATCCAGCATAAAAAACTCAAGGTAAACTTCGGAAAGAAATTCGAGCCTTTGAGAAATTTTACAAAATCAAGTGGAATCCCATGAGACCACATGATATGGTTCGTCATGTCAACAGTGTTTTAGCTAAAGCCAAAAGGAAGCATGATAATAAGGAATCCGAAAGACTTACCAAATATTGGGAAATTCCAAATACAACCAAAGAATATTTTGACAGTTTAAAAGCTCCTTTTCCTAATCCCGTGCCTATTCCTTGTGCTCCTTTTGGTATAGCTGATTCACACCCAAGGAAGCCGATGAAGGGAGGTAACTTCATTTTTCTAGAAAGCGTAAGTGCTTACGTTGATCGTTTTGAAAAACCAAAGGCAAACTCCTTATTTATGTTTTCATTGACCGCTACTCCTCTTGACAAACCTCTTCCTGGAAAATCTAAAGCTGTCATATTAGTGGAAGAGATGTTTGAAAGTGATAAGAATGAGGAGGAAGATTTGATGCCTACGAAGACCAAGCCTGCCAAGAAAGGATCAAAAGCTCCTGTGTCTAAGACAACAAAAGGGACAAGAAAAAGAAAAGACTCCAGTCTTTGATTCTTTTTCCAAGGAATCAAGATCTGTCAAGAGTTCTTCTATCTCAGCGGATTCTGATGCTACCAAGACTTCATCCAAACCAAAAGACCCCATTGCTGGTTCATCCAACAATTCCCCTTCTGATCAATCCAAGGTAAAGCTTCAATCCTTATGACTGGTTTGTTGGATTAAAATAGATTTATCCATAATCTCTAAATTTCTTTTCCATTTTGACAAAAAGAAAACTGTCCAACCTACTGCAAAAGCACAAGAAGCAGGCGTGGATGTTGATTTGGTGTCTTCAGACTCCAATATGGTATTTTTTCATTATCTTGCCACTTGATCATATATATTATATCTATGTCTCACCCTGTTTCCTCAATTAGGAAAAAACTTCCCAAGGTGAGGACTTAATGACCATTCGGGAAATTGTCAACCAAACCGTCGAACCAACAAATCTTCCTGATCCAGAGGTACAAGACAATTTTTTCACAATCTCCCTTCATTTAATTATTTTAATTCTAACTCATTCATTTTCTTACCTTTTCAAGTTGTAGAAAATTTCGAGCACTTGGCTCTTGAGGGTGAAGTTCTTACAAAGAACTCTCCAAACTCTAAATCCGTTCAGGAACTAGCTCCCAGTTCTCAACAACCCGAATTGGCTGCTCGGACTTCAACTCCTGTGACCGACAAACCAGTCGAAGTGACTACCATCATTGAGATTCCAGATGAGGATATTGATATGGAAGCTTTATTGGCAGAATCAGTTCCCATTGCTCTTCCTCCACCACCAGTCAGACTTCCAACCACTAAATCTCTTGAGCCTAAACCCTTTCTTCATTTCCATACTTGGATCAACATGTTGGCAGAGGTTAGCCGGAAAGAATCTACATTTTCTGCCAATTCTTCGTCAACCCAGCATGACTCCAGTGACTCTCGAGTCGTCAATCTCATGCATGACTTGAAAGCTCTTCTTGGAAACTCCTTTAACACTCTTTGCTTTGATGTCAACATTCAACAAGAGTTTTCAAGACTGATTAAAGAAATTACTCCCCTTCATTCCAATCTTCTTTTGTCTACCCACACCCATTTCCTCTCAATCTACAAATTTCGGGAGCGGTTCTCTAACAAATTAGAGAAGATGTCTTTTGTCATTCCTTCCTATGAAGAGGAGGAAAAGATTAAGGACAATCTTCTAGCCAAGTTCCAGGATCTAGATGCCTCCAAACAAAAAGAGCTTGATCTTATCTTGACAGGAACTCAGACTAAAGAATCCCTGCAGGACTACCGAAAAAAGTTATTACCAGAGATTGAATTGACAGACCGACAGTGCGCAAAGTTTGACAAGGCTCTGGAAAAAAGCAGAGACAAAGTCAAGGCCATTGATGACGAATCTGTTCAACTTGGCCAAAGAGCTGAAATTGTAGTTGGCAAACTTCGTGCTCTACAACCTGAATATGATGCTGCAGTTGCCAACCAGGCTGATCTTACCTTTGCATGGGATCAGTTGTCTCTTGACATTGGCTTAGACAAAAATTGATTTGCTGTAATTTTCTTTCTGTCTACCAAATTTTGTGATTCCGACACTTATTTTGTCATCCATTTAACGAGAATGACTATTGGTTTACTTGCACATTTATTTAATTTTAACTGTTGGTTCCAATAAATTTCGTAACTTACCTGTATGAATTTACAATTAATTTCGCGGTAAGTTTCAAAACATTGGTAAACCTGGTACATTTAATTTCTTGTCTCTCCAGAATACTTATAAATATCTAGGCTTACTTCTCATAACATTTGTGTCCTTAAACACTGTGATTTTACATAAAATATGCTCCCATCAACGACTAACTTTTCCTTATTTTTCTTACTACCTCAATGGGAGCCTGACCTTACAACCTTTAACTGTCAGATTCAAGGTCTTTGTCTTGATGGTCATCTTGTTAGTAAAGATCAGTAACCAACGTAATGGGCACGGTAGAGATCAGCAACCAACGTAACCACTAGAGCTGACTACCGTTGCCCACCTCTGGTTAGAGTAGACTTGAAACAGAATGAGTGCATCTGTTTCCAGTTCCATCATCTTATTCTTGGAGGATGGTTATCTCTCTTGGTGTTGTCTTTACTACACTATAAGCAACCACCACCTTCTGGGTTAAATGATGGTGAGATTTGCTCATGCCAGATTTTTTCTTTACACTCTGCACACCCTTGACATATGAAGCAGATGAGACCTCATCAAATGGGAATAAAGCCTCAACAAATTAGGTTACGCTACTGCATTGTCGAAGAGTGAAAGAGAAAAGTCTGCCAATCTTATCAGAGTTTCGGACTCTTAGTTATTTTTAGGAATAAGTTAGCTTCGATTGATCATTTGTACTTTTGACAAACAATGAATAATTTAGATTGACAATTTGTACTTTTGACAATGTATGGTTGTATTGCCAAGTTAGTGAATAAAATATTCTCATTTCTTTTTACTTGTTGTCAATCTTTACTTCCAGCATTGTTGGTTGATATTTCTTCAAATACTTGCCATTAATTGAATTAATTCTTAGGCCCGTATTGACATCGGCAAGTGCATAAGCATTTCCAGAAAATGCTTTAGAAATCTTAAAAGGTCCTTCCTATTTTGGTGACCACTTATCATACTATCGACAACTTTTATCCATAGGCAAAATGACTTTCCACACTAAGTCATCTACTTTGATTGATTTAAACTTAACTCGATTATCGTAGAATTTTGCAATTCTTTCTTTCCGTCGAATCAAGTTTTCCAATGCAATCAACCTTTTATCACTTAATTCGTCCAATTCATCCAACATTGCATCCTAATGTTGGTCGACAGGCAAGTCATCTTGTCTTTGAATACAAATTGATTGAGGATTGATTTCGACAGACAATACAGGATCATGTCCATATACTAACCTGTATGGTGAGGTCTCTGTCGATTGTCTGGGTGAATTTCTATATGCCCACAGTATTTGGTCAAGAGTGTTATGCCAATTCTTAGGTTGTCGACCCACATGCTTTTTAATAAGACCAATAATAATCTTATTTATGGCCTCAACTTGGCCATTAGCTTGTGCATAGTACGAAGTAGATGTAATCATCTTTATATACCTAGAGTTGGCATATTCTATGATTTTCTTTCCGGTAAAAACTGATCCTTGATCAGTGTCAAGGTTTGTGGTATTCCAAACCGACAAACAATGTGATTTTCAATAAAGTCAATCACATCTTGTTGGGTGACTGCTTTGAGGCAAACTGCTTCTACCCATTTGGTAAAATAATCAACTCCAACCAAAATGAATTGATGTCCTTTTGATGAAGACAGGTGTATTTGGCCAATTAAATCCAAAGCCCATCCTCTGAATGGCCATGGTTTGACTATAGAATGTAATTCACTGGCCGGAACATTCTGTATGTGGCCATATTTCTGACATTGCTCACAAGACTTGGCAAACAAAATACAGTCCCTAACCATAGTTGGCCAATAATACAAACTCCGTCGGAGCACCTATTTAATTTTGTCTCCTGCTTGGTGGGCCCCACATATGCCTTCACGGACCTCTAACAAAACCAAATATGCATTGTGCTCACTTAGGCACTAATGTAAAGTTCCATCGACATACCTTCTATGTAATAGTCCACCCTGCATAGTATAATTCAATGCTTTGTATTTTACCTTTCTATATGCATTCTGACTTGGGTTTTCCAAATATTTAATTATTAGTAACCTCCAGTCATTAGATAGAGTTACATCATTGACCAAGACATCTCTTTCTTCCAGTGGATATAATAATTCTCTAATCCCACTAATCCTGACAAAGTCTTTTGAGATATCTTGTACCCTGAAGCTATTTGAGCTAACTCATTATCCTCTTGATTCCGTTCTCTGGGGATATATTTGACAATTACGTCATCGAATTTTCTCATTAACTTACTTGCTATGATTCAATATTTTGTCAAATTATAACTAACACATTTGTATTCTTGAGTAAGCTGTTTAATAACCAATTGGGAATCCCCACCTATCTGCACATTTCGTGCCTTCATTTCCACTAGTATCTCTAATCCAACAATCAAAACTTCATACTCAACTTCATTGTTAGAACATGGATATTTAAGCTCAAACATGAACTTAGTAGGAGTTCCTTGTGGAGTCACGATTAAGATTCCTACTCCACTACCTCCTTGATGCCTTGATCCATCAAAGTAAAGTTTCCAAGGTTGTAAACTGACAAAGTTTATTCCCGGCACATCCAATCCTGGATGTTCTACCAAGAAGTCGGCAACTGCCTGACCTTTGATAGCTTTGGCTGGCACGTATTGTAAAGAATATTCTGACAAAGCAATGGTCCATTTACCAATACGCCCATTAAGGACTGGTTTTGACAACATATACTTTATTACATCAGTCTTAGATATTACTAATACATTACAAGGCATCATATAATATTTGAGTTTGGTACATGAAAACACAATGCTAGACATAATTTCTCTATAGCACTATATCTTTTCTCGGCATCATTGAGAACTCTGCTTAGATAATACACAACCCTTTCGACATTGAAATAGTCATCCTGGGCCAAGAGACATCCTATAGTATCTTCAGATGCTGATATGTACAACTTCAACTGTTGACGAGGCATAGCAGGCATCATGACCGATGGATTAACTAAGTATTGCTTGATCTGGTCAAAAGCTTCTTGGTGACAAGATACCCATATGAAACTTTGTTCTGCTTTCAACTTTACCAATGGTGCAAATACTCTTGTTCTTCCCTACAAATTCGATATAAACCTTCGCAGAAAGTTAACCTTTCCTAGGAAGGATTGTAATTCCCTCTTATTTGTCGGTGCCGTGGCTTCCATAAATGCTTTGGCTTTATTTTTGTCCACCTTGATTCCTTTCTTATGAACTAAAAAGCCCAAGAATTTGGCAGCTGATACTCCGAAGCTGCATTTCTCTGGGTTCATTTTGAGGTTGTGTTTTCTCATCCTTTCAAACCCTTGCTTTAGGTGCTCTAAGTTGTCATACTTAGTTTTTGATTTGACAACTGACACGTACTCGGCAAGTGTACCGGGTCGTTGCAAGTAATAAAACGGTAAGAATCGGAAATCGTCCTCAGGGATCGTGGACAAGTACCACTTCACAAATTGAACTACTATCTAGGCGAATCTTGTTTGGAATGAAGGTAGCTCTAACATCTAATGAAACAAACAAGAATAAAATGTTTTTGTTCTTTTAGATATTTTACCAAACACTTAATGGGCAAACAGAAATGTGAACAACAAATGGATAGAATTGTTAGGGTTAGACTAGGCTAATCCTCTTTTGGTGCTATGAAATGGTAAATAACACAATTCCTACTTCAATTATGACAATCAAATCTTCTTCAATTACTCAAACCCTAATGCCTTAGGTAGAATGAGCCTAAAATCCCAAATTAAATCCTAATGTCTTAGGTGGATTAACATGAGAAATTGCATTAAGAGTCAAGATTCATATGATTGCAAGCACCCCAAGACCTATGTCTAGGTTCATGAACTACTTGGCATTTGATTCATGAGCATGTCTTAACATCAACCTTTCAATTGTCTATTAAAGCAACTAATCATTCCTAGGATGATCAAACCAAGGAAAGCATTAAACAAGGAATCAAACACTCATAAATAAATAGGAAATTGCATTACAATCACTTCATGTTACAACCAAATTCAGAAAACCATCACCTAACCCCAACAAGGGGGAGTTTAGCTACACATCATCAAAGTAAAAGGGAAAAGAAGAGATACAAAGATGAAGGAAGGGAGGAACTCCATGGAATATGCACAGCCACAGCAGCAGCAGAAGGTCCTCCTAGGGTTTGTAGTCGCCTCCTTCTTTTCCAAATCCAAATCCCCCTTGCATTCTGCCCTAAGACAGCTTATAACAGGGGTTATGAGATTCGCGCGCTTGCGAGACGAATCTTAAAAATCTGTCCTTCAGAGAATTGCTCTCTCGCGAGGCGAGGCAGAATTGGTGAAGTTTCTGCAACAGTCAGGCATTCTGGGTCGCGAGGTGAGAAGGTGATTCGCGAGGCGAGACAGAAATGGTGACTGTTGCTGCTCTTGCTGGTCCACTAGCTCGCGAGGCGAGATCCAGTCTCACGGGGCTAATCTTCAAAGTTCTGCTTGGCTCAATTTCTTCTCTTTTCAGGCTCTCTCTTCAACCAAGCTTCATCAAGGCCAACTCTTGGGCAATTGCTCATAAATTCCTGCAAAACAGCACACAAAACCACCTTATCCGTTCCAAAGGAAAAACTAACCAAAATCAAACTAAAATGGCCTAACTATATGCAAATGCATGCAGAATTGTACATGGAAAATAAGGTGAAATCACACTCATCAAATCACCCCAAGCTTAAGACTTTGCTTTTCCTCAAGCAAAAACCAAGGCCAGAAGATGAAAACAAACAGAGCAATGATAGTGAACTAAGAACCCGAGTAAAATGATCCAAGTAACAGGCATTCAAATAATCAGCAAGAGACAATCAATTCAAGTCCAATTAGGGCTTAGGTTTCCTAGACCCATATTCTTACTGATATGGGCACTCTTGCTCACTTGAAGGTCACCCCAAGCTTGTTCATTTGCTTGGCTCTCTTTCTCGCCTCACTCACGTGTTCAAGTATATATAACAATTCGTTCCATTTTCCTCAAAGAACGATTCCTACCATAGGCTTGACTATCAACCAAATCTTTACTTCATTAATGAAAACATCTAAGAATCAAGAGGTCTTTTTCTTTGGTTGCAACGGGGCCATGGGATTTATTGTTAGGTGGGGAAATCAAGAAAAGGAAATTTTCAAAAGGCTATACAAACTATCAAGCATTGCAAAGCATGACCTTCTAAAATACCTTTTTTTTTGGGTTTTGATTTCATTTTTCCACCTTTCTTTCTTTATTTTTCTTTTATTTCTCACTTTCTTTTGTCATCCCCTTCTCCATATACTCTTCTTTTCCTTTTATTTTTTATTTTATTTGGAGAAGGGAAGATTTTCAGCTCAAAAGAAATATTTTTCAGATTTTCTCATTCCATACTTTTTCAACTACCTTTTTACCCTTTTTGTGCAATACTTTAGAAGGTCTATCATAACCATCATTCATAAAAAAATTTCAAGGGACCAAGAAAAGTATTTTATTCTTTCAAGCTCAAAATTGGGCAACTAAGGGGGTAGCATTTTGTCATTCAAAGCTCAGAAGGCCAGAAAAATGCCTAGTGCCTCAATCATTTTCAAAAATGTTTTCAAAAATTTTTTAAGCTTTGAAATGGTTTCAAGTCAAGTTCTAGAGAAAACAATCCAAGAGGAATAACACTCTAACACAAGAAATGGGGTAGATTTAGTGAGTACCCCTTAATGGCTCAAAAGCTCACATTTATCAGTTCAAAAACTAGTGAGGAACACAAGTCTATAGAAACACATGCTAATCATCAACTATCCAAGACCATCTCAAGAATATTTATTTGAAGCCATATCACAAGAATAGAAAAATCAGGGTTCAAAAATTCACTATCACAAATAAATTGGCACTCAGTTCTCACAATCAGATGCTCAATCTAAGCAGGGGTAATCGAATCATGCGATCATGCAAAACTATGCCTAGATGAATGCAATATGAACAATGCAAAAATTCAAAAATTTAAAAAAATACCCCTACCCCAAGCTCAAAAACTTACATTGTCCCCAATGTAAATAATCAAGTTGGAGAGGGGTGACAATGGAACAACTCACCAGGGTGGTAGCGGGTGCTGGATCACATGCTTTCTGGCTTTGTTTCTCCCTGCCCTTTTTCTCCTCTTCCTTCAAAATCTGAAAGCACTTAACAAAACTATTAACCAATCTCTCGATCTTCTCAAATTATTCAATAGATGAAAATCAAAAACAAAAGAGAAAAGGAAAAGAAAACTTGGGTTGCCTCCCAATAAGCGCTTCTTTAACGTCACTAGCTTGACGGGTGATCTCTAAGATGGTGCTTTAAGAGGGACGGAGACTGCTTGACGATCAAAGTCTCCTCCAAGGTAGTGCTTGAGCCTTTGCCCATTAACAGTGAAAGTATCTCCGGATGATGGATCTTCCAATTCAACTGAAGCAAATGGGGAAACCGACTTGACATAGAATGAGCCCGACCACCTTGATCTCAGTTTACCTGGAAAGAGCTTGAGTCGTGAGTTAAAGAGCAAAACTGATTGGCCTTCTTCAAATTGCTTGGGAAGAATGTACTTGTCATGCCAGAATTTTGTTCTTTCCTTGTAAATCCTTGCACTCTCATAAGCCAAGAGTCGAAATTCATCCAATTCATTCAACTACAATAGTCTCTTATCCATGGCCAACCTTGTATCAAAGTTCAGGGCCTTCACTGCCCAAAAAGCACGATGTTGGAGCTCTACCGGAAGGTGACATGATTTTCCAAACACTAATTGGTAAGGTGACATACCAATAGGTGTTTTGTATGCAGTCCGATAGGCCCAGAGTGCATCATCCAGTTTCTTCGCCCAATCCTTCCTAGCATTGTTCACAGTTTTCTCCAAAATTCTTTTCAACTCCCGATCGGACAACTCCACTTGCCCACTGGTTTAAGGGTGGTATGGTGTGGCAACTTTATGATTCACCCCAAACTTGGCAAGCACTGCATTGAACTCTTTGTTGCAAAAATGGGTACCCCCATCACTAATAATAGCTCTAGGGGTTCCAAATCGAGTGAAGATGTTCTTCCTTACAAAACTAATCACAGCTTTTGCATCATCCTTCACAGTTGGAACAACTTCCACCCATTTGCTCACATAGTCCACCGCAACACAAATGTATTTGTTGTTGTATGATGATGGGAAAGGACCCATGAAGTCGATCCCCCATACATCAAAGAGCTCCACCTCTAGAATACCTTTCAAGGGCATCTCATTTCGCTTGGAAATACTTCCGGTCCTCTGACACTTATCACATTTCATCACCCAAGCTCCGGAGTCTTTGAAAATAGTGGGCCAAAATAACCCGCATTGCAAGATCTTCATGGCGGTCCTCTCACCACCAAAGTGTCCCCCATATGGTGAGTTGTGACAATGAGTCAGTACCCCATCAATCTCTTCCTCCGGAATGCATCTTCTCAGAATTCCATCCGAACCTCTTTTGAAAAAATAAGGCTCATCCCATACATAGTATTTCGCATCATGGATGAGCTTCTTCCTTTGTTGTGCATTGAAGTCCTTCGGAATTTGGTACCCCAAAATTAAACTTTGCTTGTCCCCAAGCAAACTAAAACTCAAAAACATAAAAAGACTCAAGACATGGCAAGCTTTAGGGATTCAATCAACTTTGCACAGATTTCAAGCAATTTAACAAAACAATTTTTTCTTTCAATGTTCCCCCCTTTCAAACAAAGCAATCCCCACAGTCATTTATTCTGAACATTTGAGAATTGCATCATTCAAGCAATCATTAATCTAAGCAAGGGATCCAAGTTACACATAAGAGGGAGATCACCAAATTCAAACAATTGCCTTCCTCACAAGGGAAACTAGTGTTTCACTCAATCGCTCAGTTTGTCTAGGCTAACAACAATTCACTCAATTTCACTTTTCAGAACACTTCCCATAAATTTGATTTTCATCTCAAAATGTTCCCACAGAGAACATGCATGCAACATCAAAAGGTCTTTTATGGGTTGTAATGGGGCCTGGCTAAGGGTAGGATATACAAAGGTACTAGGCTGAAGACCCTAGGAATTAAGAGAGCATGAAACACTTCAAAACATTGAAATTCCACTCAAGTTCCTTTTATCATTTTTCTTTATGCCTTGGGTGACTACAGCCTCTTTTTTTCTAATACTTTTATTTTTAACATTTTTACACTTTTCTTTTTTTCTTTTTCTGCTTTTCTTTTCTTTCCCTTTTTTTCCCAACCTTTTTATTATATTTTTTCTTTTTCTCAATCCCAGAATGACATGTCACATCCTTGTAGCCACCCCAAACTTAGTTTCTTGCAACCATTCTATTGTTAAGGATCCATGCTCTCCCAATCCTAAGATTGGGTTAACATGGTTTTTCAGATTTTAGGCTCATAACATAAGGTCATCAAGAATTAACATGCTAATTAGGCTCAAAGGGGCTAACTAGGGAACATGCATTAGGAATGGTTATTTTAGACCAAGTGTTTATTTACAAAGAAAATGCCTAAATCATCTGAAACAAACACATAAACATGCAAACCAAGAAGAGATTCAAGCAAATTCGGGAAAGTGCAGCTTAAAAAGTGATTCTCACAATTAAAACATGTTGGAGGCTCAAAACCTCACCTGGACATTTTTGCAAATTGTTTGACCGAGATTCTATCCCTAGTGTGTGCTTCCTATCACCCCAAACTTATCATAAATCATGCCAATACAACAAAATCTCAAAGTTCAGTTTTCAATTTTTCAAGTGGGGATCAAATTTTCAATTTTCAAATCCTAGGGGGAAAACAATCAACACATAACATGCAATCATCTATGCAAAATTAATCAAAATCCAGCAAACTTGCCAACAAAAGACTCAACACAAATCCTGAGCTTCTCAAATTATTCAGGAGCTTTATTGAAAACAAAACAGAAATAAAGCAAGGAAAAGAAAATTAAAAAGAGTAAGGTTCATAAAAACTCATTGGGGGCGGTTCCACCGGGATCCCACTGTCTATGACATAAGGCCCAAGTGATAGCCAAAGGGTGGGAGTTCATTCCATGCTTCCATAACTTGCAGCCTTGATATGGGAGTGAGTGCTTGACAGTTACGGTGACTCCTTCCAGTGCGGCGGACTTCTCACTCCTTCTTGGGTCAAAGATGACCGCTGTCTCAACAAAATCCTCCCAATAAAATTGGGGTTCAACCCCTTGGACTGGCCATGGTGCAAGATCCAGTGGCTTGAACTCCATCACTGGTGGTTCCACAGTGGGAGGTGGCAAATAGGTGGAGAGTGTTACTGATGCTGCTTCAATTTCTGCACGTTCTTCATTCACTGTGCTAACAATTCCATCACCTGCTAAACATGCAGAGATTTCAGCACACACCACACAAAGGTTAGTGTTAGTAGAGTCAGTACATATAGTACAATAAACTGAATCAGTAAAAGCCTGAATGTCTGGAAATTCAGCACATAGTTCATCCATCCCATCACTTTTAACATATGCATTTGAATTAATTGAATCATCTACTTCCAAAGGTTCTTCATCATCCTCAAGCATGGTGAAGCAGATGTCCTCCTGATCCTCATTTTCTATGTGAATATGGCCCTCAACCCCATAGGTCTCCTGTTCCATATGGATGTTTTGCTCTTCATACCTTTCAAAACATGCTATACATAAAGCAGTGTCAGTACAATCAGCACATGAATTATAATAGATAGAATCAGGGGATTCAACACACAGTTCATCAACAGAAACATTATCAAAAATATCCTCAGAAGTATTGTCAGGAATAACCACTTGTGAATCTGTATGTTCTTCAAGGAGATGTGGAGTTAGCAGTGCAGCCGAGGTGACGACAATGTGATCAATTTGAATGGCCAACTTCTGAGATTCAGCTTCTCTCCTCTGATGGTTTTCAAGACTTTGTTCCGCCATTTGTTGATTTTCCTCTATCATTTGCTGAAGGCTTGCTTGGAATTCTGTCATTTGTTGTTGCATCATTTCTTCCATTTGTGTAGTCATTTGCTTGAACAGGTCCTCTAGTGAAGGTCCAGAAGGTGCAGAAGTGGTCACTTGGGGAGGATTCTGTGGTGGTGCCAGTGGTGACATTAGTTGTTGGTCCTCATACCAAGGGTTTAGATGGGTTCCCCAGCTCAATAGGAAGACTCTCTTCAAATCAACCCAGCTGAAGGTGGAATCCACCTCAAGATTATACAACCAATCCCTTGCAGCGCCTTCAAGTGAGAGATGGAAAGCTCCCATCTAGATGTGATCTTCTGTTATTCCTTCAGGTCTCAGCATTATAGAACAAACAGCCTGGAATTCCTTCAGATGCTCCTGTGGATTTTCACCTGCAAGACCACTAAACCTTGGTAACCAGTGCATTAAACCAGCAAAATCAAGATAATATATGCATGGTGGTTCATAATTAACATTAGGCATGTACCCACACATGTAATTCTCCATGGAACGCACTAAGATTCACAACCAGACAATGCAGACAAAACCAATTCATCAAAGAGATTTTTTTTTAAAATTTTTTTCTGTCAATAACAATCAAGAGTCCCCGGCAACGGCACCAATTTTTGAACGCGCTGTCGCGCACGCGCCAAAAAGAACGAGCGGTTTATAAAAATGTAGTATAGGAAGAGACAACTCGGATGTCGTCTCACAAGGACTCTTTGGTTGCTATTATTAACAGAAAAAATCAGAATTGGGGGGTTTTAAGATTTGGAACTAAATTAAGAAAACAAGCAGAGAGACAACGCAAACTAAAAATTATCAAATAGCAAAGAAACGATTAACCTAATGTTCTCGGTTTCCCACTATCATTGGTTCACATAAATCCAAGTCCTAAGAAGATTCTAATCCCCTCCCGGTTGTAGCAACAATTTACAAGTGAAACCACTACTACAGATATATGTTCCTATTCCCGAATTAAGCAAACGGGGTTAAGCCCTCATGAACTAAGCGAACATGAATGAACACACGCGAATTAACAAACGCGATTAAGTATAGGAACATAACATCACTGAAATGAATCAACACAACACTATACACTCCTGAAATAACAAATAGAAATGTATAATATCACATTGAAAAGAGAAAAGCAAATATAACAGGAATTACAAAACCTCAAGTGTGGTAATGGAAACCAATCGCAGTAGATTAATCTAGGAGACTAGCTTTCCATTACAGAAATAAACACAAAAGAAAAGAAAAGAAAATGAACTACTGAAACTACTACTACTGACTCCTATTCTGACTCCCTCTCAGTTCTGCCTAAAACAGACTTATATACAGTTTCTGGAATCCGCGTACTCACGAGGCGAAGCACTGTCTCGCGAGGCGAAGCACGGCTCGCGTGGCGAGGAATGGAAAAGTCATGCCCTCTGGTCTTCATCCTCGCGAGGCGAGTCATCTATTCGCGGGGCGACACAGAAAGGATTGCAAATTTTCTGGCACAATCACCTTTAGGTTCACGAGGCGAATACCTACTCGCGGGGCGAAAGCTCCAGATTTATTTCTTTTTATTAACCTGAAAACAGAAAATAGCATAAGTGCTTTATTTAACTCTAAATCAGCGAAATTAACTTAAAAATACTTAAACGACTCAAAATGCTGCTTAAAGACAATCAAGTCTAATTTGGGTGAAAATGATATAAAATTAGCACAAAGCCAAGGTTTTTCTAGTTATAAAACTAGACTAGCCAGAGGCTGATCAGTCCCCCATATGGTGAGTTGTGACAATGAGTCAGTACCCCATCAATCTCTTCCTCCGGAATGCATCTTCTGAGAATTCCATCCGAACCTCTTTTGAAAAGATAAGGCTCACCCCATACATAGTATTTCGCATCATGGGTGAGCTTCTTCTTTTGTTGTGCATTGAAGTCCTTCGGAATTTTGTTGGCGGCCTTATAATTCGCAATGTCTGCAAACCAAGGTGCCACTTGTACCATAAACAACTTTTCATCTGGGAATTCCTCTTGAATTGGCAACTCAGCTTTTTCTTGAACTTCTGCTTGTGGAAGCCTAGACAAATGGTCGGCTACCACATTCTCCACTCATTTCTTGTCCTTTATATCCAAATCAAACTCTTGGAGCTGTAGTATCCACCTAATGAGCCTTGGCTTGGCCTCCTGTTTAGTCATAAGATACTTCAAAGCAGAATGATCAGTGTAGACAGTAGTTTTAGAGCCAATCAAGTAGGATCTAAATTTATCAAATGCAAACACCACAGCAAGCAATTCTTTTTCAGTCGTGGTATAATTCAATTGGGCATCATTCAGCACACGACTGGCATAGTAAATGACATGCAACACTTTATTTTTTCTTTGGCCCAAAATGGCTCCCACCGCATAGTCACTTGCATCACACATTAACTCAACTGGTAAACTCCAATCTGGAGGTGCAATGACCGGTGCGGTGGTGAGTTTTTCTTTCAAAAGTTGGAAGGCATGCATGCAATCATCATCAAATACAAAAGGAGTATCAACTACCAAGAGCTTGCATAAGGGCTTCACAATCTTTGAAAAATCTTTTATAAATCTCCTATAGAAACCCGCATGCCCTAGGAAGCTTCTAACACCTTTCACATTTATGGGAGGGGGAAGTTTTTCAATCACTTCAATTTTTGCTTTATCAACTTCCATCCCCCGTGATGAAATTTTATGACCAAGAACTATACCTTCCCTAACCATGAAATGACATTTTTCCCAATTTAAAACAAGGTTAGTTTCTTGGCATCTTTTCAAAACACATGTAAGATTATTCAGACAATTATCAAAAGAATCACCAAACACAGAAAAATCATCCATAAATACCTCAATGAATTTTTCAGTCATGTCAGAGAATATGGAAAGCATGCACCTTTGAAAAGTGGCGGGTGCATTACACAACCCGAATGGCATCCTCCGGTATGCATAGACGCCATAGGGACAAGTGAAAGCGGTCTTCTCTTGGTCCCGTGGGTCAACCACAATCTGGTTATACCCCGAGTATCCATCAAGGAAGCAGTAAAAAGCATGGCCCGCCAACCTCTCTAACATCTGATCAATGAAGGGCAATGGAAAGTGATCTTTTCTGGTGGCCTCATTCAGTCTTCTATAATCAATACACACCCTCCATCCAGAAATGGTCCTAGAGGGGATGTGCTCATTTTTATCATTTGCCACCACCGTCATCCCCCCTTTCTTGGGAACAACTTGGACCGGACTCACCCATGGACTATCGGAGATTGGATAGATTATTCCCGCATCCAAAAGCTTCACAACCTCCTTCCTTACAACTTCTTTCATATTCGGGTTGAATCTTCTTTGGGGTTGTCTAACCGGCTTGAAATTTTCCTTCAAGAGGATTTTGTGCATACAGAATGAGGGACCTATCTCCTTCAAGTCGGACATAGACCACCCAATTGCAGATTTGTGCTCCCTGAGCACCCTTAACAGTTTCTCTTCCTCCAGAGAGTTCAATTCACTACTAATGATAACCGGGAATGAAGAATTGATCCCAAGGAAAGCATAACGGAGATGGGATGGAAGTTCTTTCAACTCTAGCACAGATGGTTCACCCTTGTCTTCAATCCGCACATCTTCCACAACTTTGTCTTCAACATTATTCACCACCAGACAAGCCTCAAGGGATTTAACCATGATTTCAACTTCCTCCGCACATACCTCTTCTTCTACATCCTCCATCATAAGAGCCGCTTCCAAAGAATCTTCAAAAGTCTGTTGCATACTCTTATAAGTCAATGAATCAACAAGGTCCACACTCATACACGTATCCTTGTCACTTGGATGCCTCATTGCTTCAAAAACATTGAAGGTGACCTTTTCATCTTGGACTCGAAGAACCAATTCCCCTTGATTTACATCAATAAAAGCTCTACCCGTGGCTAGGAATGGTCTTCCAAGAATCAACGGAGTTTCACTATCTTCAGTTATATCCAACACCACAAAATCTACCGGAAAGATGAATTTGTCTACTTTGACCAACAAATCCTCCACTACACCATAAGGATATGTAATGGAGCGATCCGCCAATTGGAGAGAAATCCCAGTTGGCTTGACTTCACCAATTCCCAGCTTATTGAAAATGGAGAGAGGCATAAGGTTTATACTTGCACCGAGATCACACAAGGCTCTCCCAATATTCAAATGACCAATAGTTCATGGAATAGTAAAGCTTCCCGGATCCTTCATCTTCACCGGTAATTTCCTTTGGAGTATAGCACTACACTCTTCTGTGAGCATGACCGTCTCCTCTTTCCACCTTCTCTTGTTAGTAAGAATCTCCTTCATAAACTTGGCATAGGAAGGCATTTGTTGAAGGGCTTCGGCAAACGGGATGTTAATTTGCAACTTTTTGAATACATCCAGGAACTTAGAGAATTGTTGATCTTTTGCCTCTTTATTCAACCTTTGAGGATAGGGTATCTTGAAATACGGTGGCAACTCCTTGGGATTATCAACTTCTTCAAGAATTTGCCTTCTAGTCTTCTTTCTTGCAAATTCTTCATCCACCAATTTCTCTCTTTGTGGTTTTTCAGCTTCAACAACAATGGGACTAGAGATAGTGGCTTGGGAAGTCTCGGGTTCTTTATTGGTTACATCTTCAACAATCACCTCATCACTAACCCTCTTTTCTTCCTTCTCTTCGCTCTTTTCTTGTGGCCCTACTACCCTTCCACTTCTTGTAGTAATTGCCTTGCAATCCTCTCTTGGATTTTTCTCGGTGTGTCCCGGTAATTGTCCTTGAGGTCTCTCCGCCATTTGCTTTGCCAGTTGGCCTATTTGGTGCTCAAGATTTTTGATGGAGGCATTTTGATTCTTCATATTCTCTTGAGTTGCTTGAAAATTGGCTTGGGTCGCTTGCATGAACTGGCCTAGAATATTCTCTAAGTTGCTTGATTTCTCTTGAGAGGTCTTTGCTTGAGAACTTGATCCTTGCCCTTGTTTCCAACCAAAGTTAGGATGGCTACGCCATCCCGGATTGTAGGTGTTAGAGTATGGATCATTCTTAGGCCCCTGGTTCCCCATGCAGTTCACCTCTTCTTGCCCAGAACTTCCAACCACATTAATCTCACAATTTCCATTTGCATGGTTACCTCCACAAAAATCACACACTGAGGTAGCTTGAACTTGGACAGCTTGTAGTTGAGAATTCTGCTGTTGAACGGACCCCAACTGCTTGGTAAGAATGGCCATTTGCGCCTTAAGAGCGCCAATTTCATCAAGCTCCAACACACCTCTCTTGATCAATGATCGAGAACTAGGCATTTGATAATCATTATTAGCCATAGTTTCAATCAGGTTCTTTGCCTCTTCAGATGTCTTTTGACTCAATGATCCACCTGCAGGCGCTTCAATCATACTTCTGGAATTCCTGTTAAGCCCATTAACAAAGGTTGCCACTTGCTGCCATGTCTCTAACTCATGATTTGGACAAGCTGTGAGCAAAGACTTGAACCTCTCCCAGGCTTCATAAAGTGACTCACCATCTCTCTGTGCAAAGGCATTAATCTCGGATATCAACTTGATCATTCTTGAAGGAGGGAAGAAGCGAGATAAGAACTTGCTCACCAAATCATTCCAAGTGATAATACTTCCATGAGGATGAGATTGAAGCCATGACTTAGCTCTATCCCTCAAAGAGAAAGGGAAAAGCCTTAAACGAATGGCCTCATTTGAAGCTCCATTTAACTTGATGGTGTCACACAACTCAATGAATGTGCCAATGTGAGAATGAGGGTCTTCACTCTCCAAACCTCCAAACTGATTTTGTTGCACAAGATTGAGAAGTGATGCCTTTATTTCAAAATTGTTGCAAGCCACTGTAGGTCTAACAATGGGAGTCCCACATCTATCGACTCTAGGGGAAGTATAGTCCCCCATTGTCATTCTTGGTGCATTTTCTTCAGCCATGGTGACAATTGCTACTTCAACTTGTGGTTCTTGCACACTGGGTAATTCCACTTGTGGCTCTTGTATACTAGAAGATGCTCTTTCTCTGTTTTTCCTTGCTTTGGCTTCCTTTCTATTCTGTCTGCAAAACCTCTCGATCTCAGGATCAAATTGAAGTTCACCTGGGTCGATTGTACCTCACATACAAGGAACAAACAGAGTAGCACAGAAAAAGAACAGAACAAAACAGAAAATAAGAAAACAGAAAACAAAAGAAAAACAGCAATAGGAAAACAATGAAAAATGCCTAAATTAGGAGTCCCCTTTGGTACTCGTGATATTGGCACACCGATCCCCGGCAATGGCGCCAAAAACTTGTTGACGATCTCGGCAAGTGTACCGGATCGTTGCAAGTAATAAATCGGTAAGAACCGGATATCGTCCACAGGGATTAGTTACCAAGTACCAATTCACAAATTAAACAACTATTCAGACTAAAGTTTGGAATGAAGGTAGCTCTAACATCTAATGAAACAAACAAGAATAAAATGTTTTTGTTCTTTTAGGTATTTTATCAAACACTTAGTGGGCAAACAGAAATGTGAACAACAAATGGATAGAATTGTTAGGGTTAGACTAGGCTAATCCTCCTTTGGTGCTATGAAATGGTAAATAACACAATTCCTACTTCAATTATGACAATCAAATCTTCTTCAAATACTCAAACCCTAATGTCTTAGGTAGAATGAGCCTAAAATCCCAAATTAAACCCTAATGTCTTAGGTAGATTAACATGAGAAATTGCATTAAGAGTCAAGATTCATATGATTGCAAGCACCCCAAGACCCATGTCTAGGTTCATGAACTACTTGGCATTTGATTCATGAGCATGCCTTAACATCAACCTTTCAATTGTCTATTAAAGCAACTAATCATTCCTAGGATGATCAAACCAAGGAAAGCATTAAGCAAGGAATCAAACACTCATAAAGAAATAAGAAATTGCATTACAATCACTTCATGTTACAACCAAATTCAGAAAACCATCATCTAACCCCAACAAGGGGGAGTTTAGCTACACATCATCAAAGTAAAAGGGAAAAGAAGAGATACAAAGATGAAGGAAGGGAGGAACTCCATGGAATATGCACAGCCACAGCAGCAACAGAAGGTCCTCCTAGGGTTTGTAGCCACCTCCTTCTTTTCCAAATCAAAATCCCCCTTGCATTCTGCCCTAAGACAGCTTATAACAGGGGTTCTGAGATTCGCGCGCTCGCGAGGCGAGAAGTGGTTCGTGAGGCGAATCTTAAAAATCTGTCCTTCAGAGAATTGCTCTCTCGCGAGGCGAGGCAGAATTGGTGAAGTTTCTGCAACAGTCAGGCATTCTGGGTCGCGAGGCGAAAAGGTGATTCGCGGGGCGAGACAGAAATGGTGACTGTTTCTGCTCTTGCTGGTCCACTGGCTCGCGAGGCGAGATCCAGTCTCGCGCGGCGAATCTTCAAAGTTCTGCTTGGCTCAATTTCTTCTCTTTTCAGGCTCTCTCTTCAACCAAGCTTCATCAAGGCCAACTCTTGGGCAATTGCTCATAAATTCCTGCAAAACAGCACACAAAACCACCTTATCCGTTCCAAAGGAAAAACTAACCAAAATAAAACTAAAATGGCCTAACTATATGCAAATGCATGCAGAATTGTACATGGAAAATGAGGTGAAATCACACTCATCAAATCACCCCAAGCTTAAGACTTTGCTTGTACTCAAGCAAAAACCAAGGCCAGAAGATGAAAACAAACAGAGCAATGATAGTGAACTAAGAACCCGAGTAAAATGATCCAAGTAACAGGCATTCAAATAATCAGCAAGAGACAATCAATTCAAGTCCAATTAGGGCTTAGGTTTCCTAGACCCATATTCTCACTGATTTGGGCACTCTTGCTCACTTGAAGGTCACCCCAAGCTTGTTCATTTGCTTGGCTCTCTTTCTCGCCTCACTCACGTGTTCAAGTATATATAACAATTCGCTCCATTTTCCTCAAAGAATGATTCCTACCATAGGCTTGACTATCAACCAAATCTTTACTTCATTAATGAAAACATCTAAGAATCAAGAGGTCTTTTTCTTTGGTTGTAACGGGGCCATGGGATTTATTGTTAGGTGGGGAAATCAAGAAAAGGAAATTTTCAAAAGGCTATACAAACTATCAAGCATTGCAAAGCATGACCTTCTAAAATACCTTTTTTTTTCCATACCAAAAACTTGTTGACGATCTCGGCAAGTGTACCGGATCGTTGCAAGTAATAAATCGGTAAGAACCGGATATCGTCCACAGGGATTAGTTACCAAGTACCAATTCACAAATTAAACAACTATTTAGACTAAAATTTGGTATGAAGAGAGCTCAAAATAAATAAAATAAAACAAAAGAGCAATCAAATGTTTTTGGTCTTTTGGGATTTTTAACAAACACTTGGAATGCAGAAGGAAATGGATAGAATTGTCAGGGTTAGACTACACTAATCCCCCCTCAATTGCAATGAAATGGTTACTAACACAAGTCCTAATTCATTTATGACAATCAAATCTTCTAAAATACTCAAACCCTAATGTCTTAGGTGGAATGAGCCTAAAACCCCAAATTAAACCCTAATGTCTTAGGTGGAGTAACATGAGATTTTTCATTAAGAGTCAAGATTTATAAGATTGCAAGCGCCCCAAGACCTATGTCTAGGTTCATGAACTACTTGGCATTTGATTCATGAGCATGCCTTAACATCAATCTTTCAATTGTCTATCAAAACAACAAATCATTTCATGGGTAGCTAAGCCAAGAAAAGCATTAAGCATGGAATCAAACACTCATAAAGAAATAAAAACTTGTATTAAACCAAATCAATAAGCAACCAAGTTCAGAAAAGCTATCATCTAACCCCAACAAAAAGAGATTTAGCTAGACATACTAAACCCTAAAATAAAATAAAATAAAATAAAGAGAGTAGAGAAAACTTCATAAAAATGAAGATGATCCCAGTGTCCAAGCATGACAGCTTCATATTTTCTCCTTTTCTCGCTGCTGCCGCTGCTCGCTGTGCTACGTTGCTGTTCACCTCCTATGCCTTCTGTTTTGCGCAGCCCTCTTCCATATACTGTGCGGCTGGCCTTTTTTCCACTGTGCGGCTTTCCTTTCTCAGCCTGTGCATTACTTTTTGTATTTATGCTACTGTTTTTTTGTTACGTTTCAGGAGCTTCAGGTTTTGCTTCCATATGGGCCATCTTGCTTTATTCTTTTTATTTAACTCTTGGTAATCCACCTAGTCCAAATGCCCAGAAGGAAAGGAAGCTTCCTTCTTCACGTGGACTTTCATTTGCTCCATAATCTCTTGTTTACATTAGAATGGGCCATGTCCAAATTAAATGTCCAGCTTCCTTTTGCTCTATTAATTTTTTCTTCTTCATATTTTCCTATTTAACAAAAACAAAAGAAAACATTATTAAATAAACTAAAAAATATATATAAATAAACTAAAATATGTAAAACATTATTAAAAACTCAATTAATTAAACTTAGGGACAAAACTCAATCAATTAGTACAATGGAAGCAAAAATACACTCAAAAAATATATATAAATCATAGTATCTAGCGAATTATCACTCCGCCAAACCTAAGACTTTGCTTGTCTCCAAGCAAAAGTAACCCAAACCAGCACACAAAACACTCAGGACAACAAACCAATCTCTTATATGATTTGGGAAAACCGAAAGAGCGCCCAATTAAACAAAATCACTATAAGGTAAAATTGCACAATGACTAATTCCTAAAACAGAAGCATCAACCGAAAGCAAGCTCAATTCCAAAAATGCCAAGAAGCAAAAAGCATAACAACTTTGCAATCTCCATATTCTTCAAAATTAAAAATCATGGCAATTTGGCAAGGGAAGAAAAAATAGAACTTTAGTCCTCATAGGATACACACTCATCAAATAATCACTCAAGTATATGGTGGTTAAGTGTTTCCCTCAAAGCACACATTAGAGTCATGGAACCATAGATTTGCTTTTCATCCAACTCCAAAAAAATCACAAACCACAAGCATGCACAAATCAAAGGGACTTTATTTTGGGTTGTAACTTGGCTAAAGTGGAAAACAAGTGAGGTGAGAAACAAATAGAAAAATGTCCAAGAGAATAGGAGAGCAATTACAACAACTCAAATGTTTCAATATAAAGCACAAATTCCCAATTGCTATAATTGAATTTTTTTTCCATTTCTCCTATCCCTTCTTTGAAGCTTCTTTCAACTTTATTCCTCAACCATATTCACATAGATATTTTTTTTTTCAAACTTCTATTTCTTTTTCTTTTTCTTTTTTTCCTTTGTTTCAACTTCCATTTTTTCAATTTTTTTTTCTTGTGGGTATCAAAATTTTCCCCACTTTTTCATGTCTTTTTTTTTTCACCCTTTTTTTTTCAAAGCTTCTCACAATATTTCATTACTCTCCCCCCAAACCAAAGTCTTTGCTTGTCCACAAGCAATTCACCAATGCTCTCCTATCCTCAAGTTGGAATAAACATGGTAATCATCATTCAAGAAGCAAGGGTGAGAACAAAAAGTAACAATAAGCTCAAAGGGTTAGCAAGGGAATTTTTTTTTTCATGCAAGGTTGACTTTTTGGCTCAAGTGGCTTATGAAAAATGGCCCAAATCATTTTTATGCAAAACATGCAATTCATGAATCTTAGATAAAAGAATCAAGCAAATGTCAGCACATCAACTCAATGGTGCACACTCAAAGAATTAACAATCAAGCCCAATATCTCACTAAGGTTATAACTAAGATTCCAAAATTTCGTTCCATACCTTATTGCCATGAATTTAATAATAAAGAAACAAAAATATGCAAAGAGGTTATGAAAATTGCTATGAACAAATTTGAAAAATGAAGACTATACTACAAGAAGAACTTCCAAAGAAAGGAAAATAGCCAGACAAAATGCACAAAATAATGAGAATGCTAAAAGTGACATCTCAAAACAGCATCCTAAATATTTAAGTGCTTGGCATGTTTTTATTCTAACACAACTAACTAAAACATGTGAAACACACAACTAACAACAAGAAAATAAAAATAAACTAAAGTGGAGGGTTAAGAAAACTCATTGAGAAGATTCCACCCGGATCCTATTGCTTGTAGCATAAGGACCAAGAGATGCTCAATATGTAAGGTCCTCCTGGATCCCATGGCATGAAGAATGGTAATTACAGAAGTAATATGAATCTACCCTCGGTCCCTCCTGGGTCAAATGGCAAGTGATAAACTCCTCTTATGACCTCTTCAGGCATAAATGTTCCATGAAGCACATGAGGTTTTACTTTTTGAGCCAATTTTGTAGTGTCTACACATGCATGCAAACCAATATATTTATCCAGGACAGCAATATCAGGTTTCTTGGCAAGCATGATGAAAGATAAACCCTCTTTGCTCTCCATCCCATGTTCCTTTTCTTGTGAGTCATCTTCCACTGTCACTTCATCTTCACTTTGAACTATCCCCAAAACCATATTTTGCTCAAATTGTGTTCCATGTGACTCTTGTACTAACTGTTTACAAATTTCCTCAACTTGCATTTTGAAATTTTGCATCACAGCTTCGATACTATCACAGTTGGTTCTTACTTTGGCCTCAGAGATGGACAACTCCTGTGAATATTGTTCTAGAGCAGCTTTCAAAGGATTTGGCTCATTCCATTTCCATTACTCCTCATGCTTCATTGTTACACTATAACCTTGTGCATGAGGGCATTGATATCCCCAAAGCCTATAGTCTCCCATGACCACATTAGGCCCAAAAGAATATTTTGTAACTCCATCTAAGGTTGGAAAATAATAAGTCTCCATGTGTTGCAATCCACCTTGCACAAATAAAACTCAAAATAAAAGATCAAATATATACAAAAAATAAATAAAATAAAAAAATGTCTAAAGTAGTTGCCTCCTTTGTTACTAATGATATTGGCAAAACTAATCCCCGACAATGGCGCCAAGAACTTGACACGTACTCAGCAAGTGTACCGGGTCGTTGCAAGTAATAAAACGGTAAGAACCGAAAATCGTCCTTAGGGATCGTGGACAAGTACCACTTCACAAATTGAACTACTATCTAGGCGAATCTTGTTTGGAATGAAGGTAGCTCTAACATCTAATGAAACAAACAAGAATAAAATGTTTTTGTTCTTTTAGGTATTTTATCAAACACTTAGTGGGCAAACAGAAATGTGAACAACAAATGGATAGAATTGTTAGGGTTAGACTAGGCTAATCCTCCTTTGGTGCTATGAAATGGTAAATAACATAATTCCTACTTCAATTATGACAATCAAATCTTCTTCAAATACTCAAACCCTAATGTCTTAGGTAGAATGAGCCTAAAATCCCAAATTAAACCCTAATGTCTTAGGTGGATTAACATGAGAAATTGCATTAAGAGTCAAGATTCATATGATTGCAAGCACCCCAAGACCTATGTCTAGGTTCATGAACTACTTGGCATTTGATTCATGAGCATGCCTTAACATCAACCTTTCAATTGTCTATTAAAGCAACTAATCATTCCTAGGATGATCAAACCAAGGAAAGCATTAAGCAAGGAATCAAACACTCATAAAGAAATAGGAAATTGCATTACAATCACTTCATGTTACAACCAAATTCAGAAAACCATCATCTAACCCCAACAAGGGGGAGTTTAGCAACACATCATCAAAGTTAAAGGGAAAAGAAGAGATACAAAGATGAAGGAAGGGAGGAACTCCATGGAATATGCACATCCACAGCAGCAACAGAAGGTCCTCCTAGGGTTTGTAGCCGCCTCCTTCTTTTCCAAATCAAAATCCCCCTTGCATTCTGCCCTAAGACAGCTTATAACAGGGGTTCTGAGATTCGCGCGCTCGCGAGGCGAGAAGTGGTTCGTGAGGCGAATCTTAAAAATCTGTCCTTCAGAGAATTGCTCTCTCGCGAGGAGAGAAGGTAACTCGCGAGGCGAGGCAGAATTGGTGAAGTTTCTGCAACAGTCAGGCATTCTGGGTCGCGAGGCGAGAAGGTGATTCGCGGGGCGAGACAGAAATGGTGACTGTTGCTGCTCTTGCTGGTCCACTGGCTCGCGAGGTGAGATCCAGTCTCGCGGGGCGAATCTTCAAAGTTCTGCTTGGCTCAATTTCTTCTCTTTTCAGGCTCTCTCTTCAACCAAGCTTCATCAAGGCCAACTCTTGGGCAATTGCTCATAAATTCCTGCAAAACAGCACACAAAACCACCTTATCCGTTCCAAAGGAAAAACTAACCAAAATCAAACTAAAATGGCCTAACTATATGCAAATGCATGCAGAATTGTACATGGAAAATGAGATGAAATCACACTCATCAACAACTGTAAGACTAAGCCCTCATTCATGTTTTGATGTATGACAAACAAAGTGTATTTTTTATAAGATTTTTGATTTTGACTATATACTTATTATGTGTTAAGTTGTATGCAAGATCACTCATGAAAAATGAAAATCAAGGATTAAAGGATGGAAGACCAAGGACACAAAGCAATGGACAAGGACTAAAGCATCAAGCAATGAAGATTTCATACTTTAGATGCTATTGTAAAAATAGCACATTTGATTTCTTAGGTGAAGCACTTAAATTTAAGAATAAACTAATTTTTAAAAAGGATAAATAAAATAGTTTTTCAAAAGAAAGTTTTTTCAAAAAGTGATTAATTGATAAAGAAATAAAGTTTGTTGTACACATGTGTATGTAAAGCTAAAATTCAAATTTTAGAAAGAACCTTTTTGCACACAGGCATCATACACATGTATATGAAAGGTTGGGTTTTAAAAACAAAAGAAAATTTGCCTGTACGTATGTGTTGTACACCTGTGTACACGAATACATGCTCTCGGGTTCAAAGTTGAAAGGCTGTACACATGTGTTGTACACCTGTGTACACTAAAGTGAGCTCTCGGGTCTGGAATAAAATTCATACACATGCGTTGTACACATGTGTATCTGTATTGTTTTGAAAAATATGACATTACACAGATGTACAAAAATGATACACCTGTGTATAGAACATTCTAGGTTGATGTTCTATTATACATCTGTGTACGCAAGGTATACACATGTGTATTAAAGCACATCGAAAGAAATACACATGTGTACAAAAGAAGCTAATCTGTGTATATGTTTGAAAAAGGTGAAAACTTGGTTTAATACACATGTACAAAATATCTAATCTGTGTACAAGCTTTGAAAACGTCTGAAAAATTCGAATACACTGATGTAGTACAAAGACAATTCTGTTACAACTTTTCAAACTGATTTGTAATCATTTGTAACAAGTTTTGTGATAAGACCCACGGATCAAAATCTTCAAAAACCTATAAAAGGACTTCATATAAACACTTTTCAGCATCTTACACATTTTGAAAGTGAAAATACGAAAGATTCAAAAGCTTCCAAAAGTGCTTCATCTTAGAGAAAAGTGTGATATTTCTTAGAACTTCAATTTGTATAATCAGACTTTTAGAGTCTTTCTTCTACTTAATTCTTTCTGCGAATTAGTGGGATTAAGAAAGGGTATCTCTTAGGATTGAACAAGGATAGAAGGGATCCTTGGGTATAGAAAAACAAGTGTGCTTTTTGGTGTGTTCTTGAGCAAGGAGGTTATCCTTGTGATGCTGTAATTGGATATTGTAATTTCTGGTTATAGTGGAGAAAACCACAGAGGTGTGGGACTGGATGTAGGCTTACTAGAGGAGGTAGCTGAACCGGGATAAATCGGTTTGCGTGTTCTTCTCATCTCTAAACTCCATATACATGTTATATGCACTTGTGTGTTGTGAATGAGTTTTAAGAATGCTTGTTAACTTGAATCTTTGATCTGCAATCTGTGTTAAACTTGTTGTTACTTCTTATAATTCTTCTTAACATCATTACTTGTTACATAACCTGATTCTTGGGAATTAAAATTGAGTGATAATCAATTTTCTTTAAGAAAACTCTGTTTTGCTTTAAATTGTTGAAAAAGTTCAATATCTCAATTCATCCCCCTCTTGAGATTGTAGCCATTACCAACAAGTGGCATCAGGGCTAAAACTCTTGTTACAATGCTTAATAGCTTCAAGAGATGGCTACAAATGATATCCTGGGTGATGGGGCTTCACTCACTAGACCCCCTGCCTTTAATGGGTCCTAATACATGTATTGGAAAGAGAGAATGCTTATCTTTCTTGAGTCTGCATGTTTAGATGTATTAGATGCTGTTGAAAATGGTCCTTATGTTCCATTTACACTTGATGAGAAGGGAAATAAAGTTGCTAAACCAGAAGATGATTGGAATGATGATGATAAAAGAAGAGTTGGTTATAATGCTAAGGCAAAAAAATATTATAACAGCTGCTTTGAATTATGATGAGTTTTTCAGGGTCTCCAATTTCAAAACGGCAAAGCAAATGTGGGATGCTCTTCAACTCACTCATGAAGGAACCAACGATGTGAAAAGAGCAAGAATGAATGCACCAGTCCATGAATATGAACTCTTTCACATGAAGAATGGTGAGGAGATAGATGAGTTGCAAAAGAGGTTTACACACATTGTGAACCAGCTAGAAGGACTCGGACATACAATCACAGATGAGAAAAAGGTTAACAAGATAATGAGATGTTTGAGTCGTGAATGGCTGCAAAAAATTACTGCAATTACTGAAGCAAAGGATCTAGACACCATGCAGATTGCTACTTTATTTGGCAAGTTGAAAGAACACGAATTGGAGCTTAATAGATTGAAAAGCCATGAAGATAAGGAGAAAATGAAGAAAAGAATCTCACTCAAGGCTCATGTCTCTAAAGAACCAAAAGAAAGTGATGATGATGATGACCTTGATGAAGATGAAGAATCCGAAGAAGAAGATATGGAATTGCTTATGAAGAAATTTAGAAGATTCATAAAAAAGAATAGAAACAAGAAGCAATTCAGTTTTCCTACCAAAAATAACACAAACAAAGGTAAAAGCTCTTCCTCTACAATCAAATGCTTTGAATGTGGAAAGCTTGGACACTACAAAAATGAATGTCCAAAGCTTCAAAAGAAAGAAAAGTATGAGAAGAATGACAACAAAGAGAAGAAAGGAAGAAAGCCTAGAAGAGCATACATAGCTTGGGAAGAAAATGATATGGATTCCACTAATAGTGAATCTGAAAAGTAAGAAGCCAACCTATGTCTCATGACAAGTCAACAAAGTGATAGTGAAACCGAGGTAAATGATTCTTCTCCTACCTATGATGAGTTACAAGATGCTTTTGATGAATTGCATGAAGAATATGTTAAAATTGGTAAACAACTTATATCTTCTAGGAAGATCAATGCAAAACAATGTAGCGACTATGCATCTTTACAAATAAAGCTTAAAGAACTAGAAGCTAAAAATTCACAATTACTTGCATCTAGTTCAACTTGCACCAAATGCACTACACTTTAAAATGAAGTTGAAAACTGAATGTAGTTCTATCTAAGTTCACTATGGGCAGAGATAACTTGAATGCCATATTAGGACAGCAAAAAGGTGTTTATGATAAAGCTGGAATTGTATATAAGTCAATGGTATATGAAAAATCTTTCAAGAAGCTTTTTGTTGCACCTAGTTCTTCAACTAGTCCTTTTGTGAAATGTTATTATTGTTTAAAGAAAGGTCATACATCTGCTACTTGTAAACTTAGGAAGAATATACATGTTGGCATTAAACAAATTTGGGTTCCAAAAGGAACATATATTGCTACTAACACCAAAGGACCCAACCAGATTTGGGTACCTATAGAACACACATAAATTCTGTGTTGCAGATGTGTTTGAAGGCCAAGAACTCAAATTGGTATCATGATAGAGGCTTTTCCAAACACATTACAGGTAACAATAAAGAAAGAATATTGATTGAATCTATTTTGAAATTATCATTA
Organism: Sophora flavescens; assembly: GCA_030762895.1. Lineage (NCBI taxonomy): Eukaryota > Viridiplantae > Streptophyta > Magnoliopsida > Fabales > Fabaceae > Sophora > Sophora flavescens. The sequence continues at coordinate 103,877,995 of CM061064.1, forward strand.
TTAATCTGTGATTGTACATCCTTTTGTTTAAAGTTATTTGATCAATAATGAATCAACCATTGAAACCAAATGAATTTTTATTATGAACAAGTTTGATGAGAATGAAACCATAGTGAAAAATAAAGTAGATAAATGGCAATGGGCATAATTGTTTGATATTTGATGTTATAGAATGCTTGATTGTTCTTAAAATATGTTTTTAAATGGTTTGAATCAATTTGTATGAAATATAGGATGTTTATTTTGAATTATAAGTTGATTTTGATTGGTTGGTACTTCTGTACATAGGGCCAATACACAGATGTATTGAATCAGTTAAGTGTTGAAGATTCTGTACATAGATGGCATACATCGATGTACTTGGTGTTTTTATGATTTACTATTTCTGTACACAGGCTCGGTACACAGGTGTACTGTGTAAAGGAAGTATTGGGCCATCTGTACACAGGATGTGTACACAGATGTATATATTAGAAAATATTTCTGGTTTGCATCTGCTATGCTATACACAGATGTACAAATTTGTACACAGATGTATAATTTGTCAAAACTCAAAAATTTATTTAATACATCGATTCTGTACCAAAACTGAAAGTTCAAGCTTGTCTCCCCGTGTACACCGATGTACCACTTTATACACAGGTGTACATAATCTATGTACAAAGGCCAGAAATGCATTTTAAAGAGAAATTTCTGTTTTTCTGGTTGTGTTTTGTTTATCTGACTATGTTTAAACCATGTTATGTTTTTATGTATTGCATATGCTCTGTAATGATTTATTATCAATGAATGCAAGACTGTTTTTCAGTTTGATTTCAATATTCTCCATAGTTTCTTTTTGATAATGACAAAGGGGGAGAAAGATGAACCATACAACCATTAATTATGTCTTGCATTTGCTGTAAATTTTGCTCTGATACCTAAGTATGAACTGCATTGAAAAGACATACTTGAACTAATAATAAATGCAAGATGACTTTTTCATGATAATGATATGATAACACTTGATTTTTGAAAGATATCAATGAGACAGGGGAGGATGAAAATGACTCAAGAACCATGCTTACTCAACAGCTGCACTCTGATTTTTAATAACTAAGGTTAAGTATGGTAAGGTTTGTCATAATAAAAAAGGGGGAGTTTGTAAGACTAAGCCCTCATTCATGTTTTGAAGTATGACAAACAAAGTATATTTTGCATAAGATTTTTGATTTTGACTATATACTTATTATGTGTTAAGTTGTATGCAAGATCACTCATGAAAAAGGAAAATCAAGGATTAAAGGATGGAAGACCAAGGACACAAAGCAATGGACAAGGACTAAAGCATCAAGTAATGAAGATCTCATACTTTAGATGCTATTGTAAAAATAGCACATTTGATTTCTTAGGTGAAGCACTTAAATTTAAGAAGAAACTAATTTTTACAAAGGATAAACAAAATAGCTTTTCAAAAGAAATGTTTTTCAAAAAGTGATTAATTGATAAAGAAATAAAGTTTGTTGTACACATGTGTATGTAAAGCTAAATTTCAAATTTTAGAAAGAACCTTTCTGTACACAGGCATCATACATATGTGTATGAAAATGTGGGTTTTAAAAACAAAAGAAAATTTTCCTGTACACATGTGTTGTACACCTGTGTACACGAATACATGCTCTCGGGTTCAAAGTTGAAAGGCTGTACACGTGTTGTACACCTGTGTACACAAAAGTGAGCTCTCGGGTCTGGAACTAAAATTCGTACACATGCGTTGTACACATGTGTATCAGTATATTATTTTGAAAAATATGACAATACACAGATGTACAAAAACGATACACCTGTGTATTGAACATTCTGGGTTGATGTTCTATTATACATCTGTGTACACAAGGTATACACATGTGTATTAAAGCACAACGAAAGAAATACACATGTGTACAAAAGAAGCTAATCTGTGTATACGTTTGAAAAAGGTGAAAACTTGGTTTAATACACAGATGTACAAAATATCTAATATGTGTACAAGCTTTGAAAATGTCTGAAAAATTCGAATACACAGATGTAGTACACAAACTATTCGGTTTCAACTTTTCAAACTGATTTGTAATCACTTGTAACAAGTTTTGTGATAAGACCCACGGATCAAAATCTTCAAAAACCTATAAAAGGACTTCATATAAACACTTTTCAACATCTCACACATTCTGAAAGTGAAAATATGAGAGATTCAAAAGCTTCCAAAAGTGCTTCATCTTAGAGAAAAGTATGATATTTCTTAGAACTTCAATTTGTATAATAAGACTTTTATAGTCTTTCTTCTACTCAATTATTTCTCCGAATTAGTGTGATTAAGAGAGGGTATCTCTTAGGATTGAACAAGGATAGAAGGGATCCTTGGATATGGAAAAGCAAGTGTGCTTTTTGGTGTGTTCTTGAGCAAGGAGGTTATCCTTGTGAATGCTGTAATTGGATACTGTAATTTCTGGTTATATTGGAGAAAACCACAGAGGTGTGGGACCGGATGTAGGCTTACCAGAGGGGGTAGCTGAACCAGGATAAATCGATTTGCGTGTTCTTCTAATCTCTAAACTCCATATACATGTTATATGCATTTGTGTGTTGTGAATGAGTTTTAAGAATGCTTGTTAACTGGAATATTTGATCTGCAATCTATGTTAAACTTGTTGTTACTTCTTATAATTCTTCTTAACATCATTACTTGTTACATAAACTGATTCTTGGGAATTAAAATTGAGTGAAAAACAATTTTCTTTAAGAAAACTGTTTTGCTTTAAATTGTTGAAAAAGTTTTCAATATCTCAATTCACCCCCCTCTTGAGATTGTAGCCATTACCAACAACAACCACATCATCAATGTATACTTCTATAAATTTCCCAATCACATCATGGAAAATAGTATTCATTACTCGTTGATAGGTGTCTCCAGCATTCTTTAAACCGAAAGGCATGACAATCCATTCATATGTCCCAATTGCTCCTGGACACTTGAAGGCAGTCTTTGACACGTCTTCTTCGACTATAAAGATTCGATTATAACCTGCATGTCCATCCATACAACTTAAAATTTCATTTCCTGATTCTGAGTCGACAAGCATGTCAGCTATTGGCATCGGATATTCATCTTTAGGGGTAGCAGTATTTAGATTTCTAAAATCTATGCATACCCTCATTTTACCATTCTTTTTAATAATAGGAACTACGTTAGAAAGCCAATCCACATACCTGGTTGTTCGAATGAACTTTGCTTTAAGCAGTCTCTCTACTTCCTCTTTGATTTTATGCACCACCTCTGTGGCAAATCTTCTGCTCGCCTGCTTGACAGGTTTGCAATCCTCCCTGAGTGGTAACCGGTGTTCGACAAGATCCCTGCTAAAACCAGGCATTTCATCATAGTCCCATGCGAATCAATCTTTATACTCTGCAATCCGTTTGACAAGTTTTTGTTTGTAATCCTCTGGCAGAAAAGCACTCACAAAGATAGGACTTTTCTTTTCCTCCGTACCTAAGTTTATTTCTTCCAGGGCATCTTCCACTTCCACATTTTACTTAACTTCGACTCCCTTTTCAAAACCCAAAGGGCCATCGTCAATGATACAATCCGCTAACACACTTTTTGAAGTGTGTACTTCTTTGTCGGCCAGATAGGCCGACAATCTTCTCAGTTGTATTTCAAGGCTCATTGTCGTAATTTGGCCAAGATTTGTCGGCCTCTTCCATTATCTTAACGCCAAATTGACTGAGAAGACTTGCTTCCAATGCATCCTTGTCAATGACCCCTTCGTTGGCGGTTATAGGTCTGACGTTTCGTGAATATACCTTGAAATCAACATGTAATTGCTGAGCATAACAAGCGCTTTCATCTGCTTCGACTATTTCTATTTGATCTTGCGCATTCCACAAGATTACTTTCTGATGCACTGTTGACGGAATTGCTCCCACAGCATGAATCCAATCCCTGCCAAGTAATAGGTTGTAGCTTGACTTGGCGGGGATTATCACCAATAGCGTCATCCTTTCGACGGTGCCAACTTGAATATTCAACAAAATGACGCCATCTGACAGAGAAGTTTTGCCACTGAAATCAGTGACGACCATATCCGTCGGAACTAAATCCGACTGATCCTTCCCTAGATTTTTGAACATTGTTCTAGGCATCAGATTCACAGCAGCTCCCCCGTCAATTAAAAATCTTTTGGTAGGTCTTCCATCTATTATGGCCTTTACATGTAAAGGCCTTAAATGGTTTCTTTGCTCATCTATGGGCTTCTCTAACTAGGCTACATTGTCGAATACGGTAACCAAGTTTTCTTGAACGTACATCCAAAAATCACCTGGATCTCTATCATTGTTGACGACATCATCATCGTCAGAGAAGTCAACTTCGAGATATCCTTCATATTCTGCTGGGATGAACAAAATTAATCCTATCTTCATTCTCATACCTGGTTCCAGTATGATTTTGTTTTCTGGTTCTTCATCCAAGAATGCACCTCCACCCATTCTGCCATGATTTCTTCTTAAATCACCCTCGTCATCTGATCCCGACCTATCTGACAGAGGTCGGGCCATCCCTGTACCACAGTTGTCTAATGCCTTAATGATATCGGCTAGATCTTCATTTTGGCTATCCGTGTCCATGTCTTTACTGATGTTTATGTCATCATTTGGATCATTCAATGCTTCGATGACAACATCGAAAGACAATTCTTCTTTGGTCAAGTTGCATTTAGGCTTGAACGTTGCCAACTGTTGTTCTTGCATTCTTGCATCAACCTCATTCTCGAGCCACGCAACCTTTTCCATGTCTACCAAACCGACAGGCCATTTGCCTGTGAATTTTGTTGGTCGTGATGCCGTCTCTAAGGCGTTCTTTTTCTCTACATAGACCTGCAACACAGGCTTATTCGGCCTGACCTGATTAACAGGCACCCTCATGTCAACTTCCATTTGGTGAGCCTCTATTACACTTTTCATTTTGACATCTCCACTCTTGTCAGCCTTATTGTCAACCACTACCACCAAGCAACTAGTATCCTGTGAAGGCAATTCCTTTATAACGATGTCCCCTTGCTTTGAAAGCTTTTTATTTTGAGCTTGTCGGAGCCTTTGTAGTCTTCTCTTCTGGCTCTTAGATATAGCTAACTGATTCGACGGTCCTGACAAACCAGGTCTTGTCATCTGAGTGTTCTGAGCTAATTGCTCTCTCCGGTAATCCTCATTCCAGAAGGGTGGATTACGATTGTTGAACTTATTTCTTCTGACCCATTTCTGCTTTCGTAATTCTGGATAACAGGCCATGGCAAAATTTCTTACCCATCGATCCACCATTACGTTGGACGGGGGCTTCCTAGTCTTGACGGAATTGAACCCTCCACCGACGGACTTGTTACTTCCCACTTATTTGACTGGCTCTTCAAGCCAACCTCCAATGTTATTTTGTCTAGGTCTTATTTGATATGTATGTTGATGATGACTACCTGTCTGCCTGTTGATAACATGCGTATCACTTCTGTGCACACTATTAGACCCAGCATGGCTGCCCGGGTGTGAGAACCTGCCTTGACTATTACCATCACGAGACTCAGTTCTGTCTTGAGGGTGATATGATGGCGTTTTCTGCTCCCTTGCCTTCTTGGCAGTAGCATCGTGTTAAAATCCTTCACATTTTCGGCAAACTTTGAAGATACCACCAGATTTCTTGCGTGTCATGAAGTTGACAAGCGGGTCCCCTGGCTTTGAATTGATATCAAATGAATCTGCCAGGTCCATCTGAATATTCTGTCCAGCTCTTATATTAATCATGCTTATTCCCATAGGGACTTGGTGGTCAGTTTTGTTAACTTCAGGACCGAATGTTTCGGTATCAACCTTCATGTCTGGTTTCTTGTCTGAAAACTTTAATCTTCCTTTTGTCAAACCTTTCTGAATGATGTCCCTGAAATGCATACACTCGTTAGTTACATGACCGAAAGTATTATGAAACTTAAAATACTTCCGATCTTTTATTTCATGGGCTTTCAATAGCCTATGATCATCTGAAAACTTTAACTGCTTATCTTTGAGCCGTATGTCAAATATTTGGTCGGCTTTGGTCACGTCAAATGTATACACTTTCTTATTGATGAAAGGAATCCTTTCTCTGGCCCTTGCAGGTCTCAAGGCTTGACATGTACAAGGGCGACCAGTTTTCAATTCAACATAGTCTACCTCATATTCCTTAGAATCATTGCCTTCTTCGTCGGAATCACTACATCCGACAAAATTAATCTTTTCTCTTTTGAGGAATTTCCTCTGCTTGAAAACCTTTCCGGCCTTCAGTTGTTCAATTTGTCGGACTTTGTCACCCAACCGGGCAAGATCAATTCTGTGTTGGTTGACCAATTTCTTCCTAATGTGATAATCTAGACCCCCGGCAGCAATCTTCACTATTTCTGCCTCAGGGATAGGGGTGAAGCAACGACTCCTCATTTGACGGAATTGGGCAAGGTAATCATCGACAGACTCGTTATTCATTCTTTTAATGCCAAATAAGTCTATTAACCCAATTTTTAGGTCACCTCTAAAGAATTGATCATGAAAGCTCCTCTCCAATTGATTCTAGGAATGTATGGAATTAGGCCTCAAGGTTGAAAACCAAGAAAAAGCTTCTTATTTAATGAACTAGGAAAGAACTTCATTTTTAGTCCCTCCTCTAAAGCCAAGTCTCATAATTCGATCGTATATCGGGCAATGTGCTCGACAGTTGATTCTCCACTTTCCCCCGAGAATTTTGACAATTTGGGTATTTTGTATCCTCGAGGCATTTTTGCCCGTTGGACCCAATCAGGAAATGCTGATGCAAAAAATGGTTGTTTGGCATAACCTATATTAAAACCAAACCTATTCAATGCTTGCTCGACAACTTGGTTAACATTCTGGTTAAGAACATTTTGACGAAGCGCTCCAAGAGCACCCTGGTTTATAACAAAGTCTTCGTCTTCCTCTGGTTGTAGAGTATGTACATTTCCACGTCTCAAAGGGACTCGACGATGGGGTTGTGGCCACTCGTCATCTTGTTCGAATCCGTCAAGTTGGAAAACTTGTGGTTGTTCAACCTATGGTTGGGTATTCTGACCCTGGTTGACATTCCTATTGACATTTATATTGGGATTTCTATTGGCATTTTGGTTATCGTCTGGGTCTAACACCCCCAAGGCTCTATTTAACCTACGTATCTCATTTGCTAATGTCAAGCATGCATTACTCGTGTTTTCCATCAATGGCGTAATCACTGTACCTATTTGCTGAGTAAATGTATTCACCATGTCAAAGTTACTAGAATCAATTTGTTGTCGAACATTGGCTAATGTAGCCTCTGACAGACTAACAATTGTCTAAGTGGGGATACTTGTGGCCTTACTACTAGACGCTCTTGTCGAGTATGGGTCATCACCACTGACCCTGTTATCCCATTCGCTTGACCTAGGATTTGCCTCCCAGTCGACGGTCCTGCCTGTCCAGATGTATGGGCGGCCGTCGTTACTCCATTTGGATATGGTATGTATGTATATGGGGTATTTGGGTTGACAGTGGTCGAACCATAAGGCATTCCATACAAAGGTTGTGGTAGAGGTTGCGTAGTCCCTCTTGGGTTTGAATTCACAACACTCCGTGGAGACAATCCGGTAGTTGGTGGATTTATTTGTTGTAAAACTGGGGAAGTTGGTGACGGGAGTGTTCCTTGACCAACTTCGTCAAACCTATTAACAACTTGAGCACAGGAAACACCTCTTCTCGCCACTAAACTATTAGTGCTATTATTTCCTGCATTAGTAGCGTTAGCCATGGTTGCGGGAGTATTATCAACTGGCGCAACAGTGGTTATATGATTAGCATCCACCGTTGACACAACGACGTTAGTGCTGACTACGCCTGCATTACTTGCACTACTCATATTCACAGAGTTTTGGGAATTAGATGACGTTTGAATCATTCTCCCATTCCGTAGACGCATACAATAAATTTGTATGTCAGAGTCCGTGACACTATACGAGTTACTCTAAATTCATCCCACTGGGCATGCCAATTTCTTAATGTGGTTTGTTTTGGTTTCTGACCAAAATTCCTTCGTTGCAAATGATTAAAGATAAAACGAGTGTGGGACTTACGAGTTATGCGATAATCTCATCAAGAATAGGTATGAACTGTCTGCCAAGTATGAATTTGACAAGTTAGTCAAATCTAGTAATATACTGGCAAGGACTTGATGCTATGACAAGCGTATGGGTTTGAAAATGGTGTTTAAAATTATAATGAAAGGTAACTTTGAAATTTAAAAGATGGAGGTAGTTTCTACCGTAGAAAATAACTTCCTAATCGAACTAAGTTTATAACGAACAAGAGACAAAAGTTTGGAAAATAATGGTTAAGTAAAATAAAATCTAAGAATAGAAATTACTTGCGAAAAGTAAAAGAAAGTAGAAGAATAATTTGAGAGGAATACCGGAAATAATGAAGAACAAGTGAAGAACTTGAAAGACATAACCAGTATTGTACTGGGTTTTCATATTGAATTGAAATAAGAAGGGTGGAGGGAATACTTGAGTGTTATCCGTCAATCTGTTGTGTGATCGAGATGTGTCGGATGTGTATCAAGTAACCGACCCTTATTACATTGTGATTACTAGTATTTATAGACAAATAAAATAACTACCTAGAAATAACTCCCTATCTAAATGACCGACACATGTCTTTGGCAGTTCTCTTCAGTTTTATACTTAAACTATTTTGTCAAGCAACCCACTAACTGCTCAATGTCTTGAACCGCTCTGTGTCAATTTGCTTATCTTCGAATGTTTGAACTGCTTGACAACTTGTATTGGTACCTTTCGTCGGATTGGAGACTTAACCAATTTCTTCACTTTTCTATTTCTCTTGTCGACTCTTCCTTCGACTAAGTCTTCCTTTATTATTTTTCAGGAATTTGATTGTCGAATATTTTCCTCTGTCGAACTGTATTTTCTTGTCAAACCAAATACCTTCAATACTTAGAAAAATTTGATTACCTCCTAAATTCCTTCATCATCCTGTCAAGAAAACATTTGTCAGAAATCCAAAATTTCTTCCTTAATAGGAACTACTAACAAAAGATAGAAAACAACAAAGATGTTCGGTACCCAATACCAGATACAGCAGTTTAATGCAGTTTCTCAACAATATTTGCATTATAAATTACTGCACAAAAAATGAGTAATATTTTTAGGCAATTGGTCTGGAAATTACTGCACAAATCAACACTGTTCTCATTTTTCATTTGACATACAAGAAGCTTTTGGATTCCCACAAACCATTTTCGAACATAATTGATCATGCAATAATTCCTTATCAACTAAAGTTTAGATGGTCAAGCAAAAAATAAATTATGCAATCAAAGTTCTAAATCATTTTATGCCTCTCCATTAAAAACAAAGCTGTTTACTTGGTTTTCAACAAATGTGTCTGCCACAACACAAATATGACAAGAATCAAACTATGAGTATGATGGTAAGGACTTTTCTCTACTTACATGAAAAGTTGACAAAAATCAACCTGACTTACAATTGAAATTAAAGATAAAACTAGAAGAAAGTATTAAATTACTACTACATTGACAAAAAAAATTATAAATTGAAAGAAATGAGTTTTCTAGTAGAATAACAATAAAAAGCATAAAGGAACATGAATTTAAGTTTAAAACGTACAGTAAGTATGTTGTCAACTAAAATTGTAGAATAAAATAAAAAGTAAAACTTGATAAAAATTGTATAAACAAAAGTTTAAATAAGAAAAGTTCTACATAGGCAAAGATAAAAACTTGAAGAATAGTGAAAGTAGATTGAAAATAAACGTAAATATGGGAACTCAAAGTAAATCCGCCATCTTGAATTGATGGCAGTAAAGACAAAGAACTTGAAAAGATAGATGTAAGAAAACTATGAATCTGAGAGAAATATTGACAAGAACTTGAAACAAAAAGAAAAAATAAGATTCTGTAATGAAATTGTATTGAAATTTGACAAAGGGATGGAAGGAGTGCTTGAGTTAATCCGTCAGTCTGCTGTGTGATCGAGACGTGTAGGATGTTTCAAGTTTCCAACCTTTATTACATCGTAAATTCTACTATTTATAGACAAATAAAATAACTTCTAATTCTAACTTCCTACTTTACTATCTAGCACGTGTGCGACAGTTTTCTACATTCAAAATCCAAAATATTTTGACAACAACTTCTTAAAACTGCCCAACTTGCTTGAACCGTTTCCGCGTCAATTTTATTGTCTTTGACAGTCTCGTTGTCTGTCATGTCATCCTTGATAACTTAATGTCAAACTTTTAACTTAAACATTTCTCTCGATCTTCAATTCGACATTTACTTTTCCGACGCCAATCCATTTGTCGACTGAATGAGAATCTTGTCAACTTTTGGACTTAGCTATTTTCTTATCACTTCATAAACAAAGGATTTATTCTGGACTCATAAAAGGATTTATTCTTATAAACAAAGTTAAGCTTCAAAGAACATAAGATGCATCAAAGATGGATTGCTGCAGGCATTCCTCAAATAGGCAGAATGCAGAATAACAACTGGGTTAAGAGTTAAAATTTTGACACATTCGGGTAAAGAGACATCTGTAAATTCATTCTTTTATTATTTTCTCAACAAAAATCAAGCACTTTAAAGGAGGAGAGCAGATTTAGGCATCCAATAATCCAACAATTATGAACAAGAATTAGTTTACAGCTAATACCACCATTTTATGTGTCAACCAAATTGTTTTGTGACCTGACACGTTTCTGCTTATACAGGACCTCCAAAATTGACAGAGCATACATAGAAATAGATATCAAATTAAAAGTATTTTATTTTATCGAAAAACCATAAAAGAAAGAAGAATAGAAAATCAAAATGTATAAACAAGTATGTAGATGAAATAGAAATCCAGTGCAGGTGAATTCATGGAACACACAACAGGGATCTAATCAAACTCAAAATGCTTTAGCGTTATTAACTACTCAATGTATAAGAGAAAACAGAATGAACAATATACCAATTTGGGGATTTCCTTTACAATTGTTCAGCTGGCCAGTGTTCCTCTTATGGTATCTCCTCCTTTGTGCTTACAAATTACAAAAGAAAAAAAAAAAAAAGAAACCTCCGAAATTGTAAAACAGAACACTAACATACAGAAGCAACAGAGGATTTCAAATCCCTCTTAGAATTTAATTGAACTCTTAGCCTATGTTTGTGAGTTGTTTTTTTAGGGGAATAGAAGGAAACGAGAGGTTAATTTTCTCTGGTTGTGAGTTCAATTAATTGGAGGAAAATATTTTGGGGTATTTTAATTAATCCACATTCTCATCCTCAACCCAATTTTTTTTTTCATTTCACTCCCAAACAAGGAGAGGGATATACTCACATTCTCCTCCCCTCTATCCCCTTTCCTTTCCCTCCAAACTCGCAATCAGGGCCTTATGCTATGTTTGTGAGTTGTTTTTTTGAAGGGGAAGTAAAGGAAAGGAGAGATTAATTTTCTCACCCTCTTGTTTGTGAGTTTTATTAGTTTGAGGGAAATGTTTTGGGCTATTTTAATTAATCCTCATTCTCCTCCTCGACCCACTTTTTCATTCCACTCCCAAATAAGGATAGGGATAAACTCTCCTTCTCCTCCCCTTCTTTCTCTTTCCTCCCCCGTTGATTTCCTTCATTTCCTTCCCCTCCGAACTCCCAAACAGGAAGAGATATCCCAACCCCAGAAATTTTTGTTGGTATGACTTCAAACATTCAAGAGGAGGTGAATTGAGTTTTCTAAAAACTTTTCCTCTTTAAAAATTCTTTTCAAAACAGGTTTGTTGCCTTAGTGTAACATCCCGGTTTCTACTGTTCTTAAAAATCGGAAAATATAGTATGTTAGATTATTTTATTGAAATAAATTAGTTTAACATTAATTTGAGATTAATTTTGGATCAATGATTTTATTGGTTGATAAATTCAACCATTTATCTTTACTTTAATTTGAATTTTGAAAGTATATATTTGTCAATCATTGTTTTTAAATCTAAGGGTTAATATTATTTCCTTTTTTCTAAAATCAATTTCAACCACATATTTTACCTAATACTAACAAAAAGAAAAGAAAAATGAAAATTTCCTCCACTACCTCTCTGTCCCGTATGCGTATACACCCCCTCACCCACATATTCTTTTTATTTTTTTCCCTTCATCAACAGAACACTCATCTTTCTTTCTCTCTTCACTAAGGGTATGTTTGGATTGATGGAAGAGAATGGAATGGAGTGGAACGGAACATAATGGAATGGAGCGGAACGGAACGGAATGGAATAAAAATTTCATTCCATCGTTTGGATATAATATTTGGGAAGTGGATGGAACAAAATGAATTATAACATTTTATTCTCATATTAACCTTATTTTAAAAAAAATATATAATAATATTGTAATAATGAAGAGTCAATATGAACTTCTCCATCATCGTGTTCTGCTTGGTAGAGTGGAGTGGAGTATTTCTAACTTTAGTCAACTGAAGTGTTCAGAAGAATGGAGAATGGAGGGTGTTGAGGGAGGATGAAGGGAGTCAAGTGTTCTGAATGTGAATAAGAAATAGGATTAGAATTCAGAGGGTATTCAGCGCAGCTCTACCGTAAATAAGCAAGGTGAACAAAAAGCAACGATTCATTAAGGTGAAAAAGTAGAGCAACTGTCCCATGCACAATCTCATAGTCTCTTTATTCTGCAAGGTTGATACTTGATTCCATCAAGAGAGAAAGTCAAGTGAGTAAACAACGAAAACCCAGACTTGAGTCTTGAAGAGAAAGGAACATATAAATTTCTGTCCATTTTTATCTGGCATCGACAGCCCTGGTTGCAGAAGGTGGGTAGCTGCAAGTTCAGAAAGAAGGGAAGGGAGAAGATTATACATATTAGGGTATAAGGATATAATGATAATTTACAATTTTATAAGTTTTTTAATTTTGGTTCCATCCCATTCCCCCCAAATTGGGAGGGAAGAAAAATGGGGGTATGTGATGGAATAGGGTGGAATAGATTCCATTGGGTTCCATTCCCTTCCATCATCTTTGATACAATCCAAACAATGGAACAACCTACCATTCCATTCCATTCCCCTCTATTCCATCCCCTTCCATCAATCCAAACGTACCCTAAAACTTCTTCTTCTCTCTCCCAAACCTCATCTCCTTCTCCTTTGCTGCTCCAAATCGCGCCGCCCACCCCAACCCAGCCGCCGGCTGCCGCTCGCTGTTCGACGAAACGACAAGGGAGCCGCGCGCCGCTGGCTGCTCGCGTCTCTGTCATCCTCCATTGCGCGAAATCGTGCCCTCCACCGCGGTAAGCGTCGCGCCGCCGCTTCCATGGTGGTTTCCACCTTCTTTGTCACTTAAACCTTCATTTTCTTCTTCCCTTGAACTTAACCTCTCCCCTTCTTTGTCTTGGCTCTTGGTTGCTCCAGAAATCGTGCCGCCGCCGTCCTCAGTCACTACCGCCGCATCAGACCACCTCCAACCGCCACCACCACTTCTTCCTTCTATATTGGGTGAGTGTTTCACTATGATTTATTCTGGTTGTGAAAATACTATTTTTCTCAAACCCTAAATTCCCAATTTAAAACCCTAACTATTAATTTGGAATCTAGTTGTCCAAATTGATGATGTTACTTATACATTGGATATGTCAATTTCAAATTCCCTATGTCAATTGCTCAAATTTGCTTTCAAATTCGGATTTCCCCTAATTCCACTCAAAAAACCTAATTTTTCATCATACTCTAATCATGAATTTGATTCTATTTCGGTGCAATTGAAGTTGTTTAATGGTGATTTCCAATGTCAATTTCTTGTTTTTATGACCAGAACAATTTTTCCCAAAATTGTGATTAGGAACCCTAAAACCCAATTTGATTTTTAATTGAAATTGGTTATGTTTTTGTAAAATTAACTATTTATCTATGAAATTGGGACTGTTAATTGATGTTTTGACAAATAAATTTCGCATTTCTATGAGCAAATCTCATTTTCCCCAATTTCACTAAAATCCCAAATTTTCATCTTAACTTCCACTATGAAATTGTTTCTATTTTAGTGCAATTGAGACTTTTAATTTATGGTTTAGAAGTTCAATTTCATGATTCTCAAATCAAATCAAATTTTCCTCAATTTTAATGATGAATCCTTTTTACCCAAATTAATTTTATTGAGAAATCGATTCTATTTTATTAAATTAAATATCTAGTTTTCTTTGATTGTATGTTTTGAGGATAATAATTGTTTTTTTTCATTGTTTGGTTGTTGAATGTACTTGGACGCTCACTCTTGGATGTTAATCGTGAATGCGCTTGTTTAGATAAAACATGAACTTCATGTTAGGAAGTTGTCGCTGAGTTACTTGGGTGCGTTGCAAGGTTTCAGGTTGTTAGTGGGTGGCCAGTCTTGTGAAGTTTCGTTGAGCAGGGAGTAAACTGTGGAACCCGGAATGAATGATCTTTCTCTTGTCTTCAAAGGTAAGGGGAGTTTACCTGAGGCGTTTTGATTGCTACATACTATCTGTGTGTCATATGTGTTTTCATCTGTTGTGATGTATGGTGTTAAATTACGTCGTTATATGACTGCTTTGTGGTTTTCAATGTTTTCTGTGAAAGCATGATTATATCTGTGCTGTATGGATATCTGTGATGTATGCATTTCTGTGATGAATGGATTATCTGTTTAGTTGATTGATTGACTGAAAACCTGACAGTGGTTAGTGCCCAAGTAAATCAAAGATAAAAGTTTTAAAAAGCTTGAGGAGAAATTAAAGGGATTTGATTTATGTAGGTGGAAGGAAATATTTAAAATATTAATATTTGATGATATTTCGATGAAAGAGTGATTAATGAGTAATAGCGAGGAAGAAAATATTGAAAAATATTTCAGTTACGTTATCCTCTCAAAAGAAATTCAAAAATAAGATGAAAAGTTATTATAAGAAATTTAAGTGTCAAGAATATATTAACATTTATGGTGTAAGAACTTTTTGTAAAAGAGAAAATCACTCGATTTATAAATGACCTTATTTCTAAACGAAAAATGATTTAGAAAAATATTTTACGGCAAAAACTATGAGAAATTTTTTTATTATTTCGGATAGAAATGGGTTGGAAATGATTTTACGAGGATTTAACGTTGTTCGGAAAATAAATTTCCAAAATAAAACGGATTTGAGAAAAAGATGGATTTCTGTGATTTAACGTTTTATAAATGAATTTCAAACGGAAAGGTGTTTTTTCAAAAGAGTTTTTACTCAGCGAAAATAATTCCAATAGCTTGGATAAGTTGTGGAGGTTTTGTTTTGTATTTTTATTTCACCAAACGAAAAATGATGTTAATGATGAAACGCGGACCTAGTGGCCTAGACGTTGGGATTCTAGTGTTCTATGGTAAAAGCATGTAGATCTTTGATCCGTGTTATGTTGTTGTGGACTTTATATCCCATTCACGTTGTAATAAATGTTGTTAAAGGTGAATGTTGTTTTCTATAACCACAAACCTAAGACTGGTGCATCGGTCTAGGACTTTATGATTGAGCACTCGAACTTCGTGTCCTGTGTTGATGATGAAAAATATTAACGTTGAAAATTTTGAATAGTCGTGAGCCTTTGAGCCTTGATAAGGAAAGAGTGAACAAAAATAAAAATGACGAGAATAAAATGTTTTACAAGCATTTTTTGGCAGACGTGCCTCACGTTGTTTTGACGTGGTGCCTTGATGGTCAAGGTGTCATATAATGTTGTACATTGTGCCGTGATGGACAATGAATCCCATATACGATGATCACTGTGCCTTGTGTTGGACAATGTGTTATGGAAACACGTTGTGCCTTATTTGGCAATCAAGCCTAATTAGCTCATTCCTTAAACATGGTGTGCCGTATTTGGTAATCGAGCTTGATCAGCTCATTAAAAAGAAGTTGGGATCTCCGGAGATTAAATATAAAATTTTAGATGTTGAATATTGAAGTGTCATGTATTATTTTTCAATGGCGATGACTGTCGGGTATGAAACCCCTTGACAAACTATTATGTTTATGGTGAAAGTTTCATATGTTGTGGATATTTGTGTATATGCTATTTTATGTGTCGTGCATGTGGTTATCATAATAAACTCATATATTGGTATCTCACCCTTGCGATATGTTTGTTTTTTCTGGTTTTGCTGTTGTACTTTGGTACATGAGTAACATATGTTGCAGAGGAGTTACCAGTTTCACTTGAGGATATTAATCCCGATCCTTGAAGAGGTCGGTGATAGTGGTAAGAACCATGAAGGTCTTTCCAGGGGATGTCTTGTAGAGTGACCAGCTTAGGATTGTTTCTTTGGGATGTGTGTTTTGAGGAAGTCAGTATATATGTTGTTGAAAACCTTCATATGGTTTTGTTTTGGGTTGTGAGAAATGAAATATTTTCAGGAAAAGCTTGTACGCTGTGGAAAACTTGATTTTGAATATAGTCTGTTCCAATGTATTGATAAGGATCATATTGATTTACTACTGTAATGTGTGCGCCACATTTTCAAGTATTTCACTGAAAATTTTTTTTTACCCCCATTCTCTGCCTTACACAATATTATAGAATTTTTTTTTTCCGAAAGCAAGAAGTCGTTTTATTTTAAATTTTATTTCTGTATGTGTTCACGAGGTAATGCCCAATGGGGGTGTTACACTCAGGATCTTTAATAAAAACAGTGAAGGGCTTTTTACAAATTCTTGAATTGAATAATGAGGATAGGAAGATGCAGATCAGAATTAATACAATTAAGATCAAGTTCTGAACTTTAACAATCAGGTTCTATAGCATACAGTTCAATATTTAAGAAACAAGAACGGTTTGTATATGATTGAATTTTAAGCCTTGCAATTCAAGAACAGGTTATGCACGATTCAGATCAGAGATTAAGCCTTAAGAACAGATGTTACCAAATCAAGTTAGATTGCAGTTTGTACAGGGTTCAATTCAGATTACAAGCATCAAGAACAGAAGTCAATAATGAACATTCAATGTCAAGAACTCAGTTATATGCGCAAGAACAGAAACTTAAAGAGTTCGAGTTTAGAGATGCCACACAACCAGATTTATACTGGTTCAGTCACCACCATTGTGACCTACATCCAGTCCCCACTCCACATGTGGGTATTAACACACTAACTCAGCAAGCTTTACCTAGGTACTTGAAAAACCTTTACACCACAGAGCACTCTTTCACCTTGGGATACCACACCCTTGTGAAAAGCCTCAATGTTCTTTCTAACCTTAGGGATGCCTCACCCTAATCGCAAAGAGAGATTCCCCACTCTCCTACAATTCAGTAGAAAGAAAAAGATTTGATCTAAACTCTCAGAAGTTGAATACACAAATTGAAACACGTATGAGAAGAAACATTCTTTTCACAATATAGCTCAATGAAGATGATGAATGATTTTCACAATTGATCTCTCAAATTGATTTTGTGTTATTCTGATATGTTGTGAGTGTTCTTTCAATCCCAGTATATATAGAAAATAAGTTATATCCGTTGTGATTAATTAAAACAGATTTGGAGCTGATAACTGATTCTGTAATTCGGTTATTCAGTTTCAGGTTTCTTGTACATGGGTTGCGTACAGGGATGTATTAGCCAAGATTCATAGTGATAGTTACTGTACACCTGTGTAGTACATGGCTGTACGTGTTTTTCCAAAACTGATAGTTACTGTACACCTGTGTAGTACATGGTTGTACGTGCCTTTTAAAAACTGATATTGGTTAATCAACCAGTACACCCATTCAGTACATTAATGTATTGATAAACATCAGATTTTCCAGAAACTTGAATACACGCTTACATAGAATATGTACAGGGCTGTATTTAGTTATCCTTTAATAACTTATCTGATCTCATGACATACAGAGGTGTAGTACATCTGTGTATTGAATATCAAAAACCTTTTATTCATTTGTCAGTTACAAAAATAGATATACATCCATTGAATACATGGCTGTACTGACAAAAATTTGTTTAATTTCCAAAAATCGTTTTCTTTAAAACTTGTTCCTTTTTAATGCAATTTATGAAAATGATTTTCTTCACGCTTCTTTTAAAGAGCTATTTGTGATTAAAAGCGGTACTCTCTTACAAATCATCCAAGCCTTAAATCCAATCTTCCTTTGAGCTTTGTCTTGATGATTCCTTGATCCTTGCCTTGCTTGTTGCTCTTTGAATTCTCCAGGTCCTTCTTTAGATATTCCTCTTTGAATTGCTCATTGAACTTGACATTCTTAGCTTGATACCCGTCTTTGCAATTGGATACCAAAAACACTTGCACACACATTAAGTGATATGTTTGTCATATATCAAAATCTCTAATGCATTGAGTCTTACAAAATCCCCTTTTTTGATTATGACAAACCTTTTAACAAATTATGAGATCAGAGTGTAATATAGCAGAAGCTAAGTGTTTTTGTAAAAAAAAGTTTCATTGTATCAGAGCAATTAAAAAATTTCATTTGACTCCCCTTTAATATGTGAACTCCCTCTCAGTATATGCATCTCAGTTTTATTTCAATTTGTTATCAACATCTCACACATTTATCAACATCTCATACATTTTCCTCCCCTTTTTGGCATCATAAAAAAGGTAAGGGATTAAACCATTTTAAACCAGCAGAGAGGATAACATATCATAGCATATCAAAAGGTGCATAAACATAGTTCATAGGGATAACACAGAATCCATCAAAAAGAGTTACAGACCAAAGGCATTTGGCCTTTTAAACAAATTCAAACATAGTTCTAAGTCCAAAAGAAAATCCTAAAAATCTAGATAGATTCTTGGTTGATGGTTCAGCGTTGGGTAGTGAAATGACTGAGATTAGCTCTGCTAGGGTTTCAGATTAGGTGAAGAGAGAGTTGGTTTCAAAGGTTTTGAATTTGAAACAGGGCGCTCTAGCAGGGCTTTATACAACTTTCACATACTCGGGTGTAATACACCTGTGTATTAAGGAAAGTTCATTCCGAGTTTCTCAGAATTTTCATACATGCCTGTAGTACACCTATGTGTACTTATGACATACAGGAATTTGTTTTAGATTTTGCATACATCTATGTATAATAGGGATGTATCATACTAAAACACATGGGATTTCATTCCCGATTTTCTGTACAGCTATTGATCACACCCATGTATGAGACAAATTTCAGATTTTCAAACACGTACTTGGGTTCAGTACATAGGTGTACCTGATCAATTTTGTTTTTCACTGAAACTCTCAACAAAACACATACAGATAAAGCATCTCAAAGCAAATCATGCATTAATAAGACATATTTACACAAAGATACAAACATACAAACACTTTTAATAGAGATCAGATATAGGATTGATCAATTATTCCCAATTCTATTCTAATGAAAAAGAAGTTTTCCTTGTTCAAAGGTTTAGTGAAAATATCAGTAAGTTGCTTAGTAGTATTAACATATTCAATCATAATTTCTCCACTTTGGACATGATCTCTAATAAAGTGATGTCTGATTTCTATGTGTTTGGTTCTAGAGTGCATTATGGGAATCTTTATTAGGTTAATTGCACTTGTGTTATCACATCTAATGGGAACTTGGTCTAGTTGCACACCATAATCAACTAATTGTTGTTTTATCCATAAAACCTATGCACAACAGCTACTTACTGCCACATATTCAGCATCAGCAGTGGATATAGCCATACTAGATTGCTTTTTACTAAGCCATGATACTAATAAATTACCTAGTAAATGGTAAATTCCACTTGTACTCTTCCTATCTAGTTTACAACCAACAAAGTCAGAGTCTGAGTAACCAATTAAAGTACATGTAGCTCCCTTAGGATACCATAATCCCATGCCTTTTGTTCCTAACAGATATTTAATAATCCTTTTTACAGCTGTTAAGTGTGATTCTTTAGGATTTGCTTGATACCTAGAACACACACACACACTAAACATGATATCTGGCCTACTTGCTGTAAGATAAAGTAACGAGCCTATCATACCTTTGAATTTTGAAACATCAACAGGTTTACCTTGTTCATCCTTGTCCAAATAGCAGGAGGTACTCATTGGAGTAGCCACCTCCTTAGCATTTTCCATGCCAAACTTATTGATCAACTCATTGCAATATTTTGTTTGGCTAATGAAGATTCCATTTTCAGTTTACTTTATTTGAAGTCCAAGAAAAAAGTTCAGCTCACCCATCATGGACATTTCAAATTCATTCTGCATAAGACTTGTAAACTTATTGCACAAATGCTCATTAATAGCACCAAATATGATGTCATCTACATATATTTGTACAAGTAAAATGTTGTGTGCCTTTTTCTTAGTGAAGAAATTTGTGTCAACTTTACCTCTTTTAATACCTTTTTCTACGAGAAAATTACTTAACCTTTCATACCAAGGTCTAAGAGCTCGCTTTAAGCCATACAATGCTTTAGACAGTTTATAAACATGGTTAGGCAACTCATTATTCTCAAAACCAGGTGGTTGACTAACATATACCTCCTCTTGTATAAATCCATTCAAGAAAGCACTCTTAACATCCATTTGATACAATTTAAATCCCATTATGCAAGCATATGCAAGTAACATTCTTATTACTTCTAATCTTGCTACTGGTGCATTTGTTTCATCACAACCTATGACTTCTTCTTGATTATACCCTTTAGCTATCAATCTAGCCTTGTTTCTCACAATTATGCCATTTTCATCCATTTTATTCCTAAAGACCCATTTTGTGCCCATTACTTGACTATTCTTGGGTTTAGGCACTAGTTTCCATACTTGATTTCTATCAAACTTGTGTAACTCTTCTTGCATAGCCATCGTCCAGTGTTCATCAATTATAGCATCATCAATATTCTTAGGTTCTACTTGAGATACAAATGCCATATGATTACATGCATTTCTTAAGAGATTGTCTAGAAGTTACCCCCTTTGAGATTTCACCAATGATATTGTCTAGAGGGTGATTTCTAGCAATTCTCAATTCCTTTGGCAAGTCATGTTGATGTTCTGTTTGTTCTGGCTGCAGCAACTTTTCTTTTATCCTTTCATCTCCTTCATTCTCTTGTTGCTCTTCTAGTAAGTTCTTCTCAATTGAATCTGCAAGATCATCAATAACAACATCCTTATAACCTTTGTCACATAGCTGACTTATACTCAAGAGGTTATGCTTTAGTCCCTCAACATATAGTACATCTTCAATGATTGTTGTTGATTCACTTCCTATGTTGCCAATGCCAAGTATTCTCCCTTTGTTATTGTCTCCATATGTAGCATTTCCACTTGATTTTGGAGTAAATGTAATGAACTTGCTTCTGTCTCCTGTCATGTGCTTAGAACAACCACTATCAAGGTACCATTTAATATTCTTGGCCTTCCAACACACCTACAAAACAGAATTCATGTTTGTGCTTGAGGTACCCAAAACCGTTTGGGTCCTTTTGGAATAGTTCCATCAAAAGTTCCTTTTGGAACCCACACATACTTGGACTTATTATATGCATCATTTCTGCAAAAACATGTTGAAGCAGCGTGACCTTTTCTAGTACAAAAATAACATCTAACAAATGGAGTATTTGATGACTTAGGTACAACAAAAAATTTCTTGAAAGATTTATCATGTATCTTAGGTTCATATCCTATTCCAGCCTTATCATAAACACACTTTTGCTGTCCTAACAAAGCATTCAAATTTTCTCTACCATTTGTGAATCTTGCTAAGTCATTTTTCAGTTTTTCAACCTCTTTAGATAATGTGCAGCACTTAGAACAATTAGAGCTAGATTCAATTAAGACTTTATTCCTAGCTTCTAGTTCTCTTTATTTCATTTTCAAACTTGCATATTCATCACATTGCTTAGCAATTATTTTTCTAGATGAGACAAATTGTTTAACAATCTTAAGATATTCAGCATGCAACTCATCAAATGCATCTTGCAATTCGTCAAAAGTGGGTTGTGAATCAGAATCTACCTTACTTTCCGAGTCACTATGATTACTTGCCATCAAGCACAAGTTTGATTCCTCAAATTCAGATTCTTCAAAAGATTCCAAGTCATTATCATCCCAAGCAATGTATGCTTTCCTTGTATTTTTCCATCTCTTGTCCTTTGACTCAAACTTTTTAGATTTGTCCTTCTTTTGCAGCTTTGGACAGTCAAGCTCGATGTGGCCAATCTTTCCACATTCATAGCATGTGATGTTGCTGGAAGAATTTTCACCTCTGCTGAAATTTCTCTTAGGAAAGGTAGAAGGCATTCTTTTGAAGTTTCCCTTCTTCTTTAGGAACTTCTTGAATCTTCTAACTAGCATTCCCATTTCTTTTTCAGATTCTCCATCATGTTTAGTTTCTTCATCATCACTATCCTCTATCTTGTTGACTTGTGATTTGAAAGCCAATCCTTTCTTCTTTTTGTCAGTTTCTTCACTCTCATTCAGTCTATTTAACTCCAATTCATGTTCTTGTAATTTGCCAAACGGTGTGGCAATGGTCATTGCAGAAAGATCTATAGATTCTGAAATTGCAGTGACTTTAGGCTGCCACTCTCTACTCAAGCATCTAATTACTTTGTTGATTTGATCCTCATTTGATATAGCTTTTCCAAGTCCAGTCAGTTGGTTAACAATATGTGTGAACCTCTTTTGCATTTCACTCATTGGTTTTCCTTGCTTCATTCTGAATAACTCATACTCATGTGTGATGGTGTTCATTCTTTCTCTTTTGATATTAGTGGTTCCTTCATGAGTCACTTGTAGTGTATCCCACATCTCCTTTGCTGTCTTACAATTGGAAACCCTGAAAAACTCATCACGGCTCAAAGTAGAAGTTATTATATTCTTAGCACGTGCATTATATTGAACTCTCTTCTTATCATCCTCATTCCATTCAGTTTTATGCTTATTTCTTGGAGCATCATTAGCATCTACAGTAGAGGGAACAAATGATCCATTTTCTACTGCATCCCATATGTCAACACCTGCTGCCCCAAGAAAGATTACCATTCTTTCTTTCTAATAGATATATTCAGATCCATTGAAGGCAGGAGGGCGTGCAAGGGAAGCCCCTTCATTCAAATAGTCATTTGAAGCCATAGCTCTTGAAGCTATTAAGCCAAACTCAAGAGTTTAGCTCTGATGCCAATTATTGGTTTGGCTTCAAACACTCAAGAAGGGGGGTGAATTGAGTTTTCTAAAAACTTTCCCTCTTTAAATTTTTTTTCAAAACAGGTTTGTTGCCTCAGGATCTTTAATAAAAAGAGTGAAGGGCTTTTTACAAATTCTTGAATTGAATAATGAGGATAGGATGATGTATATCATAATTATTACAATTAAGATCAAGTTCTGAACTTTAACAATCAGGTTCTATAACATACAGTTCAATCTTTAAGAAATAAGAATAGTTTGTATATGATTGAATTTTAAGCCTTGCAATTCAAGAACATGTTATGCACGATTCAGATCAGAGATTAAGCCTTAATAACAGATGTTGCCAAATCAATTTAGATTGCAGTTTGCACATGGTTCAATTCAGATTACAAGCATCAAGAACATAAGTCAATAATGAACATGCAATGTCAAGTGTTAGAACCAAAGTGGTTTTGGATTAAAATAATCTCTTAATTTTTGATGCTAACAAAAAGTTTAAATTTTTATGGCAAAGTATTTGTCAAAGATCTAACTTGTTTGTTTTAAGTATGCATGGATTAATTGATTTATACGAGTCAGAGGAACTTAAATTTAAAGTATGGAATCTATCAGATTCTATTTCAAACCTCTAGACTAGTCTACAAACTCTTGGTAAAATTCTAAGTCTTTAGCTCTATGGTAGACGAGGTCTTAAAATTAACTTAGGAAGACGTGGTACTAAGTCTAAAGAAAATCAAGTAGACGAGTCATTGTAATATCACAAGTCCAAAGACTTGATAGACAGAGTAGCTTCACTATACACCACATCAGTACACGAGCTCTTAAGCATAGCACGCTCATCTCTAAAAACCAGGAGAAAAGTTTGTAAACACACTATCAATAGATGAACACGTCTCACTGATAAGTAAATCTTGTACGTCCAAATACTTGCGCGTCCACTAGTTTTAAAATATGAACCCGCCTAAGCTTAAATGTATTTATTTGAAATGATTGCTTATTTAAATCAAAGAATATATGTCTTTTACCCTTGTTGCTTCTATTGTATAAAATCTTTATCTCTTGGATAAAATAACTTCGTACCATCGAAACCATAAACCTTTGTACTTTGTTAACTACATTGTAGTAAAGATCAAGTCAAGTACAAAGAAGAAAAGTCAGAAATCAACCTTTGGTACAACAGAGAAGTGACAGTTCTTCTTTGAGCATTCCTCTGATAATCAAAAGCACTTCTCAATGAAGCATATCAAATTATCAGTCTCAACGGATCCAAGCATTTAATGCTAAGTTTAAAAGGATACAATTTGAAGACCGTCGAAGAAGATGAAGACAGAGACACACTTCAGCTATATAATACTCGAAGAACTTCAAACAAAAAAAGATAGAAAAACACAAGCTCAAATATCATAAGTGAAAAACTGTTGAAATTGAAAAACAAGTTTACGTGTAAATCTTGTTGATATTAAACTTTCAAATACTCACACATAGTGAGTTCTTAGATCAAAGTTGTAAACCTTTGTTAGAGTTAGAGCCTGAAGAGGCTTGGTGGAGAAAGTGTAACACCCTGTTTTTCGTATGCTTCTTTATCAGTAAATACATGATTTAATGTGTTTATTTTTTATAAAATCCAGAGGATGATTTTATTTAAAATAAAATCATTTTCTTGTGTTGATTTACCGTATGAAGTCACAGTAAAATTTTCGGTCGAAAATTCAGACGAAAACCGGTTTGGGTTCTCACTGCCGGTACAAGTTTACTAAGCTAGAGACCAAAATTTAATTCGTGAACGAGACGGTTAGTGTTTTTATGATGTTTTGTGTGGGTTTGGAGTTTTTCGAAAAATCTTATTCGGGGCCAAATCTTAGGGATTTCTCGAGTGAAATCGTCGGGAAATACGATCGGGGAAGTCATCTGATACGCAATGGAGAAGAGCATCAAGAGGATGAAGTGACATGAAGTGACTTGATTTGAAGGTTATGACACACCTCAAAAGGTGAATCATGACTTTATTTCAAAAATCTCACTTTTTCATCTTTCTCTCTCCAATCACATCACATAACCTTAACTCCTTATCCTCTCTACAAGCAACCCACCTTCTTTCTTCTCTTCTTTCTTCCTCTCAAAACCGTGACCTCTCCTCTCACTCTCTATAAATACTCTTCATTTCCACACTTCATCACTTTCCTTCCTTTGTCACATTTACATTTTACTATATTTCTTCTTTTTCTTTTCTCTTTTACAAAGTTTACATTTTTATCAAGCTTTTCTCTTAGAGTTCTTCATCAAAGTTATTCATCTTGTTAAGGGTAATACTTCTATTTAGTTATTTTTCAAAGTTTCATCATTTATTTCAAAGTTTTCTTCATATGTCCTTTATGTGCTTTTAACTTCTAAAACCTCTCAAAAATGGTAGAAAACTCCTTTTGAGTTGAAAACACTTTCTATATTCTTGTATTTACTCATAATATCACATACTAAAAGGTTGTGTAAAACAAAGTTTCCTAGCCTCTTCTTCCTAAGGAGGCCGAAACCATGTATATGGTTTAGGTGAATCTTGTTTCAACTTTTACATGTATGAGTTTGTATTTGAGTTTAATTTCCAAGATGATCATGGACCAAGGCTCCTTTATGTTAAAGGATGCTATGTCTAAGTGATTGGAAAGTTTAAAGATTTTTACCCTATTTTTATGTAAAGACCAAAACCAATGAGTTTTAAGGCAATGATGTTTAAGTTTTGTTTTCCAAAATGATCATGGATTAAGACTCCTTGATATAGAAGGATGCTAAGTCCAAGAGATTGGAAAGTTTGAAGATTTCTAACCCCTATTTCTTGAAAAGGCCGACACCTTAAATTGTTAGGGCAAAGATGTTGAGTTTTGTTTTCCAAAGTGATCATGGACTAAAAAGCTCCTTATATTAAAGGATGCTATGTCTAAGTGATTGGAAAGTTTAAAATATTTTCTTGCTTTATTTTCCTATGGTGGTTGAATGTAACATTTGACCTAGGTTGTGTTATTTTATTTTGTTTCCCAAGATGATTATGGATTAAAGCTCCTTCATGTTAAAGGATGCTATGTCCAAAAGATTGGATGATTTAAAGATCTCTAACCTCACAAACTTGTTAAGACCAAACCTAAGAGTTCATGGTCTAAGACATTTGATTTTTCCATTTTCCGAAATGATCATGGTTTCAAGCTCCTTACTATGTATGGATGCTAACCTAAAGAGATTGGAAAGTTTAGAAATTCCTAGCCTATTTACCTATGCTTGGCCGAAACCCTAAGTCAAGTACTTAGTGGGATTTTTAATTCAAATTTGTTAAAAGATTTTGTTTATGAACTTCTAGCACTTAAGGATCATAAATCCAAGAGTCGCATAAATTTCGGAAACCCTTAATCCTAGCTTATTGTATGAACAGAACCTATACCTTGTGGTTAGTGTTCTTGAGTTGATTTTTTTTAACTCATGATTTTATGTTGGTAACCTTAGACTTCCATCACCGGAGAAGCGAGGATGTTCATGAACCTTCTTTTTAAATCCAAAACTCTTAATTCCGACGTGAGGTAAGAGGGGATTTCCTAAAGATATTCAATAACTATATGCATGTATGTATGTGTTTAACTGGATATTTATATGTTGATTGAGCTTACTTGGTTATCTAATGTACTTGAACTGTTATGCTATTATCTGATGTTGAACTGTGCTTGTTCTAAATGTTATAATGCATATCTGTGATGAATTGTTTTCAACTGTGATATTAGCATTGAACTGAGAATATATACTGCTGTTGATTGAAAGTTTACTAAGCCAGACTTGTGTCTGTGCTCAACTGTTATATGGATCAAAAACCTTAATAAGCTTTGAAGATGAAATGATTGGTGTTCTTTTCAAAAAGATCATTAACTTAAAGTACTTGTTTTAAATGTTGAAAAGGTTTTGGTGAACTATTGTTATACAATAGAAAAATCCTTTTCGAACTATGTGTCTTCAAGTGAAAACTTTGAAGATTATTTGGCAATATCCTATTAGGGATTTTCAAAGATAAAAGTATTTAAAAGATGCTTTATAAAATATTTTCAAAGAAAAGGTTTTCTCCTAAATGTTTTAGAAATTTTTCGATAGCCTGGATAGGTTATCGAGGATTCGGTTTTGAATTTGATTTTCACGGAACTAAAAATAAGTACTTAAGAAAGAGAATTTAGTACGCGAGACGTCGCCTCTAGTATTCAGTTATACGCACGTGATCTTGGATCAATGTTAATTCGGGTCCATGAGTCCTATTCATGATGTTCTGGGCTGAGAGTCCAATTCTCGAAATCGAGGACAGTGCGTTCTGATTTCGTTGTTGTGGACTGTGTGTCCTAATCACGTTGTGGTAGACTGTGTGTCCTAATCACGTTGTACTACCCGGTGGGCTAGAGATTGACCAACTCTAATTCTTCTCCAGTGGAAAATGGTGTTGATATCTTATTAGATTAAGTTAGAGCCTAATATTGAAGTGCCATGCATATTTTCAAAGGTTGACTGTGCTGGTTTGAGACCCTTTGTATAACACTGTTATGTTATGTATATGCATGATTTAACTGCTTATATGATTGTGTGATGTATGTATTATGTATATGGTTGTTGTGGGATATATCTTATGACGGTATCTCACTCTTGCACTTCTGTATGTTCTGTTCTTTTCTTCTTGTATCGGGTATGCACATGCTTTTAGATCGATCCGAATGTTCCCTTGGCACAGTCGAGCTCGAGGAGCGAAGTGTTTGATCATGCTGGGACGGCAGGGAACTGGACTATACACGAGGGTGCGACGACCGTGACGTATCGAGGACCAGTCACAACTACCGAGACGAATGCTAACGGAGTGCCCGTACGAAGGAGTCATACCGTCGAGACGAGGACTGTGACGCTTCCACCTCCATGGTACTACCTTCATACGCTACAAGTCACCGGTCTCCTTCATGAGAATTTTGATCCAGTTGAACCGCTTGCGGTGGATCCAATGGAGGAGGATCCTGAAGAGGAACCCGAGGAAGAACCTCTTGAGCTGATAGTGGTCGAGGACGAGGAGGAGGAGGAGCCAGAGTACCATCCGCAGGATCCCGGTGATGACGACGTCCATATCGACGATGGTGGTGATGTTATCGATCCGGCATCTGATATCTCGTCTGAGGGTAGTGTCTGTGGTCACTCTGCATGTAGGAGGCATTGGTAGATCGTTCGTCGGCTTTTAGAGTTGTCCCGATAGTCCCTAGGCTTTTAGAGCCATCTTTTGAGTCTTGTACCCAGTTCCCTATCCCCGATTTGATGTTTCCTTTTTACCTGTTTTTTCAGTAGCTATTTTAGCGTATGTTGGCCAGTTCGACAAGGCCCGTCTTGTAATCAAACCTAAGATCCCAAGTGGGACAGTTATATTTATATGTATGATGTTGATTTTCATGTTGAGTGTTCATCACCTTTTCTTAACTTCTTTTAACAAAAAAAATGAGTACCCTTTTTCAGTAACCTTATATAAAATGTTATTTTTCCGAAGGCGACCAGCATTTTAAATAAGTTTCTTTTCCGTAACGGGTAACCATGTGATGCCGGGTTTTAGGGTGTCGCAGAAAGAATACTTGTAGCCCGAAGAGGTGTTGAATACTTGTAATCTATTTGGAAAATAGTGGAGAAAAACCTTCAGGTAGAAGGGACTGGACGTAGCTCTTGGTTGGAAGAGAGTGAATCAGGATAAAACTCTTGTGTGAATCTTCTAAACCCTTATCTTTTACGGTTTTTTTATACTAACTGTGGGGTTCTGAATCCGAGTTTATTAACTCTTCAAAAACGTTTTTCTGTTTGTGTGTTGTTTTTATTGTTTTGCTTGTAAAAGGATTGAGAAAAGGCTTTTTCGAAAATCTGTTAAGAAACACAATTAAACCCCCCTTCTTGTGTTTCCCTGTGTCAACTTCAGTTGGTATCAGAGCTCAGCCTCGAAAGGGTTGACCATCTAACAAGTGCTGAGGGAGTACGATCCAACAAGCATGGATACAGAAGGACAAGCAATCAACAAACCTCCTATCTTTGATGGTAGTGATTATGAATACTGGAAAAAGAGAATGATGGATTTTCTTGATGCACAAAACATGGACATCTGGGAGCTGATTGAAACTAGATACACTGAGCCAAGAGGTGGTGCTGGAGCTGCTATTCCTAGAGTTCAATGGACTCAAGAGCAGAAAACTCAACATCAACTCAATCTGAAAGAAAAGCACTATTTGATGTGTGCTATCACCAAATATGAGCATGAAAAAGTCCATAGCTGTAACATGGCTAAGGAAATATGGGATACTCTTGCCCTAGCTCATGAAGGGTCATCCTAAGTTAAGGAGTCAAAAATAAGCATGTTGGTTCATCAGTTTGAATTATTAAAATGGATGAACATGAAACAACAGGTCAAATGTTTGGATGATTCCAAACTGTCACCAACAGTCTTAGATCTATTGGAAAAATCTATGAGAACAGAGATCATGTCATAAATTTTTTGAGGAGCTTACATAAACAGTGGAGACCTATGGTCATTGCTATTTAAGAAGCAAAGAACCTCAATACTCTCACTTTAGAGGAACTTCTTGGATCTTTAAAAGTTCATGAGCTTGATCTCATTGAAGAAGAAAGTTCCAGAAAAGGAAAATCCGTTGCCCTAAAAGCAAAGAAGGCTAGCTCATCCAAAGTTTTTAAAGCAGAGGAATCCTCTGATGAAGCAGACCCTTCGGACAGTGATGAAGGATCTGATGAGGATGAACTATCTTTCATCTCTAGAAAGATTCAACATATGTGGAGAAAGAAAGGTGGTTTCAGAAGGAAGCAGTTCAACAAAAAGTTCATCAAGGAGAAATTAGACTTTAAGGAAGAAGGTCCACCTCTGTGCTTCGAGTGCAAAAAGCCTGGTCATTTCAAAGCTGACTGCCCATAACTCAAGGACAAAAAGAAATTCTTCAAAAAGAAGAAGGGCTTGATGGCTACTTGGGAGGATCTGGATCTGTCTTCATCTGATGAAGAGAATGAAGCTGAGGAAGAGGCAAATATCTGTCTCATGGTTGGTACATCATCAGAAAGTGAATACACTGATGCTGAGGTAATGAATTCTAATCATTCCATTCTTCAAGATGCTTTTGATGAATTACTTCATAACATATAAATTATGTCTCATGAATATAGAAGTCTAAAAAAGAAATTTTCCAAACTATCTAAAGAATTTGATAAGGTTTGCATGGAGAAAATAAGTCTTGTAAATGAAAATGACAAACCAAAATCAGAGAATGTCAGTCTAACTGACAAACTCAAGTGTAAGCCAACTGTCTCTTGTGAAGCTGCAAAACTAAAACAAGATGTGACATATCTGACAGACACTCTGTCTAAATTTGTAGGTGTCTCAGATAAACTAAGTTTAATTTTAAGGTACTCTAGGTCCCCTCATGATATGTCTGGCCTTGGTTATGATAAAGAAAAGCATGAAGCATCTCATAAAAAGTCAAAACGATATATGCATAGTATAACCTCAAAAGTTTAAATATAAACTGAGCTCGTCCAACACTTACTATAAAGCATGTGGAAAAGGTGGTCACATAACATCTAGATGAATACATTATAAGCAAATTAAACATGCTCGTCCAGTGACTACTAACAAGAAAGGACCCAAGTCAATTTGAGTACCTAAAGATAAGATTGTACCTATTGCAGACTTGCTTAACAACAGGAAAGAGACACACATCCTGGTACTTGGACAGTGGTTGCTCACGTCACATGATGGGAGAAATGTGTATGTTCCAAGACCTTAAACATAGGGATGGTGACTGGGTTACCTTTGGAGGTAATCAGAAAGGGAAGATCACTGGAGTAGGTAAAATTGGTAAACATCATTTTCCCTCAATTGATAATGTTCTTTTAGTTAATGGCTTAAAACACAATCTGCTAAGCATAAGTCAATTGAGTGATAGTGGATTTGTTGTTTCTTTTGATAAGAACATGTGTAATGTCAAGAAACCTGATGGATCACTCTTAATCACTACCAAGAGGCAAAACAATATGTATAAGATTGACTTGGAGGACCTTACGAATCAAAGTGTCTCATGTCTAGTGTCCATTGAAAATGAGCGGTGGATTTGGCATAAAAGGCTAGGTCATGAAAGCTTGAAGTTAATTTTAAAGCTAAATAAGCATAACCTCATGAGAGGATTACCAAACCTTAAGTTCAAATCTGATGCTCTTTGTGATGCATGTCAAAAGGGAAAACAAGACAAAGGTTCCTTTGAATCTAAGAATATTGTTAGTACCAATAGACCAATAGAGTTGTTACCCCTTGATCTATTTGGACCAACTAGGACTGCCTCTGTTAGTGGAAAGAAATATGGTCTGGTCATAGTAGACGACTACACTAGATGGACATGAGTTATGTTCCTAGCTCACAAGGACGAATGTTTCAAGGTCTTCTCTGTATTCTGCAAATGTGTAAAGAATGAAAAAGGCATGTGTATCACTTCAATCAAAAGTGACCATGGGGGAGAGTTTGAAAATGAGCTATTTCATAAGTTCTGTGAAGAAAATGGTATACTTCACAACTTCTCAATACCTAGAACACCACAACAAAATGGTGCAGTCGAGAGAAAGAACAGATCTCTTCAAGAGATGGCTAGAACAATGCTCAATGATAACTCTGTCCCTAGACACTTATGGGCTGAAGCTATTAATATTGCCTGCTACATTTAGAACAAAATATACATTAGACCAATTTTGAATAAGACTCATTATGAATTGTGCAAAGGACGAAAACCCAACATATCTTACCTTCATCCTTTTGGTTGTAAATGGTATATATTGAATACTAAAGATCAACTTGGTAAGTTTGATGCTAAAGTTGATAATGGAATTCTGTTAGGATATTATGAATCATCAAAAGGGTTTAGAGTTTATAATTCTAGAACTTTAGTAGTAAAAGAATGTATACATGTTAAGTTTGATGACAAGCAACCTGATAAGAAATTATCAGAGCTTGATGAAGCTATTGCAGATTTGAATCTCAAGGACTTTGAAATTCAAGTAAATGTCAAACCCGATGATCAAATGGACGACCTTCAACAACATGAGTTAGAAACTTCAACTTCTCAACAAGAAAATGTTCAGAGATCTTGGTACTTCAGGAATTATCATCCACAAGATCAAATCATTAGGAATCCTAATGATAAGCTAAGAACCAGATCTACATTCAGAGAGCAAGATGATGCTGCCTTAGTCTCTAAGTTAGAACCAAATACAGTACACGAGGCTCTACTGGACGAGGACTGGATTCTTCAATGCAGGAATAACTGAACCAATTTGAGAGAAGTGAAGTGTGAACTCTTGTGCCTTTACCAAAAGACAAATTAGTTATTGGAACCAAATGTGTTTACAGAAACAAGCTTGATGAAAATGGTAAGGTGGTAAGAAATAAAGCTAGACATGTTGCACAAGGTTATTCTCAGGAAGAAGGTATAGACTACACTGAAACTTTTGCACCAGTTGCTAGATTAGAAGCAATTCGCATCTTATTATCATTTGTTGCACATCATAGTATAATGCTATATCAAATGGATGTAAAAAGTGTCTTTCTAAATGATGTTATTAGTGAGGAAGTATATGTTATGCAACCTCCGGGTTTTAAAAGTGAAACCCAACCTGAACATGTATATAAGCTAAAGAAAGCTGTATACGGCCTCAAACAAGCTCCTAGAGCTTGGTATGAAAGGTTAAGTTCATTCTTAATGGACAATGGATTCAATAGAAGAAAGGTTGATACAACCTTATTTAGAAAATCCAATAAGTCCAGTTTTATTGTTGTTCAAATATATGTTGATGATATAATTTTTGGTGCCACTAATGAATCTCTCTGTAAAGAATTCTCTAAGCTTATGCAGAAAGAGTTTGAAATGAGCATGATGGGGGAACTCAAGTTCTTTCTTGGACTTCAAATTAAGCAAACAATGGACGAGTTGTACATTCATCAAACCAAGTATACAAAGGAATTTTCAAAGAAATCCAAGATGGATGATTGCAATCCTATGAACACCCCTATGCATCCTACGTCCATACTGAACAAGAATGATAAAGACAAAAAGGTAGGCCAAAAGGTATATAGAGGTATGATAGGTTCTCTGCTATATCTTACTGCGTCTAGACCTGATATTATGTTCAGTGTATGCTTATGTGCTCGATTTCAATCTGATCCAAGAGAATCTCATTTATCAGCAGTTAAAAGAATATTTAGATATTTAAAAGGTACTACTAATCTGGGTTTGTGTTTTAAGAAAATTGGTGATTACAAATTAGTTTTTTTTTGTGACGCTGACTATGCTGGAGATAGAATAGAAAGAAAAAGTACCAATGGAGGATGCCACTTCATTGTAGCTAATCTAGTCTCATGGTCAAGCCAAAGGCAAAGCACTATTGCCTTATCAACTGCTGAAGCTGAGTATATTTCAGCTGCTAGTTACTGCTCACAACTTCTATGGATCAAACATCAATTGGAGGACTACAATGTGTTTGTAAGTAGTATTCCACTTATGTGTGATAATACTGTTGCAATAAATCTATCTAAGAATCCAATATTGCATTCAAGGGCTAAGCATATAGAGATTAAACATCACTTTATTAGAGATTATGTACAAAAAGTATTATTGATATGCAATTTGTAGACACTGATCATCAATTGGCAGATATCTTTACTAAACCTCTTGCGGAGGACAGATTCATATTTATTAGAAAACATCTTAATATGATTCGTGTGGATTGATTGTGTGTTCAATGCATATTGCATGCGCGTCTATTGCTTAAGTGCGTCCAATGCATGTTGTATGCACATCCAGTGGGCATTGCGTCCATTAATTGTTTGCATGGTTTCATCAGACTCGTCTATGCTATCTTTTATTATATTTGCATTGATCTATGTCCAAGACATATTTAATAATATCCTTATGTTGAGTCAGTTATTTCCATCAATCCCATCAATAGCTTTTTATAGTTTCAAAAACCTGCGCTGCATCAGTACTCGTTACTCCCTTTTTCACACGTTTTCATTTTTTTTAAATTTCTTTGGGAAAACTCTTCAAATTCAAAACATTTTTAAGTAATACTCTTTCCCTCTGAAAAACCTTGTACAATCTTCTTTCTTTGAATCCTCGAGTACTCTGTTTCTTGTTACCAAACCCTAAACTCTCAAACCTCATCAATGGCTTCCTCTTCTGTTGCTACAACTTTTAATGTGGACAAGCTGAACCTTGCTACTGAGCACCACTTCAACTTTGGAATTCTGCAAGAATACAACTTAGATGTATGTAAAAACATCAATGCTGCTGGTTGGGGAGGACTCTTCGTTGAAAAAGTCTCTATCTACCCAAACCTAGTTAGGGATTTATGTAGAATCCTTCAAGTATCAATTGCTGAGATTTCTGCTGTGGTTCTCGAAAAAAGAGTAGTGGTCTCTGAGAAGACCATCTCTGATACTATCAACTGCGCTCAAGAAGGAGTGGTTTTTTTCTGATACTTGGGAGAAGGACCTTGGTGGTTCTGAGGTGATAGCTGCCTTCCTGATGAGTGAAGATAAAGTAAGAGATCATTCTTGAAAGTCAGTAGAGGTGAAGGATGATGTTCGCATTCTTCATTAGTTACTGAACAAGATTGTTTTGCACAAAACTGGGTCTAAGGACAACTTGTCAGCTTTACACAAGTTTTGTCTCTGCCATCTCATCACTGAGACTAAAATAAACCTGCCCAGAATTCTATATGGAAGATTCAGGGATGCTGTTGTTCACAAGAAGAGGCTCTCTGAAATTCCATACTGTCATCTTCTGTCCAAGATCTTAAAGTCTCAAGGATTCTATGACATACTTGCTGCCAAATCTCCTAAAGAACAAGCAAGAAATCTAACTGAAAAAGGAATGTCTGCTACTGTCTTTGGAAAAATGAACATAGCCAACATGAATCTCAGTACATGTGCTGTTGCTGCTTTGGCTAAAACAGAAGAGATGATGAAGATTAAAGAGGAACAGATTGAGCAGAACAATGATGAAGTAATAGGGCTAAAGAGAACAGTTAGAAGAAAAACAACTGTTGCAAGGAAGCCAGTTGCCAAAAAACCTGCTGCTGGCATTATGATCAGGGAACCAGAAGCTGTTGCCACTCAACCTGCTTCTTCTCAGAAAAGAACAAGAAATATCATCATGTCTTATAATG